>CM063517.1:25292237-26499380 GCA_032199755.1 Ambrosia artemisiifolia
AGGCCTTTGAATGAACACTCGTTGTTGAATATCGTTTAAAAGATATAATTAAAAGATATCTAGACAACTCATGTCTAGTAGATGAGATCTAGAGAAGTATTTAGTGTTATAGAGATCATATAGTAATAATAATAAATTATATTATATTTGAACCCTATTCCGTTTTTAATTAAACTTAGGTTGACGCGTAGATAAAATTTAGCCCGTTGTAATAGTATATTCGGAATTTACTAAAACATTATAGGTTAAAAGTTATAAGAGAAAAACGAGTTAAGCAGCTTAAATTAATAATAATAATAATAATAATAATAATAATAATAATAATAATAATAATAAAAAGATTGTTGATCAACATCCACGTAAGTGTGACTAGAGATTTAGATAACAATTGAAAACTTGCTGGCCAAGTTTACGTAGGATTTGTTAGATAAAATCAAATCAACTTGGTGCCCAAGTTTCATGCCTATAAATAGGTGAAACTACCGAACATTTCTTTTCATCCATTTTCACTCTTACACACTTAATAGCCAATTGGAGCCACCTATCGAAGTTGCTTGCCAGAAGGCCACCCTTACAACCTCTTTTAAGATAATTACTAAAGCCCGTAAACAAGTTTGCATTGGTTTGGGACATTAAAGGTACGGATCCTTACCCCCACTCTTTGTTGCTTTCATATGCAGTTGTTATATAAGCCCATTGATTCTATATATCTTTGAAAGTTCCTCACGTCTTTGAAGCATCAATTCATTTGGCTGTCCGTTCATTTCATGTTCTTATTATAATAATTGAATTAGCCTTGATATCATGCGATAGAATTAAGTTGTTGTACTCATTATCGCATGTTCCTGATATAAGTTTCATGTTGATAAGATATATATGTTGCTATGGTTATGGAATTCTTTGAATAAGACCCTTTGTGCTCTGAAACCATGAGTTCCGCTTCTCGTGGAGTGTCCCACGAGCATGTTGTTGCGGCATCGACAACATGTGCTCCAACCGTGACGGAGAGATCAGTTCACGGCGTCTCTTAAGTACAAGTGTGGTACATATGGCTATTAGGAGGCGTATGGATCGATCCTAGGATTTATGTATGCTATGGAGGTGGATAACGGGTATGCCAACTCGCCACCTCATGTGATAAATATGCAGGAGTAGCTACCTGTGTATTGTCACGTTTTATGTTTAGCTCATGGGTTCATCCGTATGGTACGATATTGTTCATTAAATTAAGTTACTTCGCATCGTATCATTCTATACGTCACATCTTGATCATGTTTCGTAAATATTTAATTGTTGTTATTTTAAGCCTATTACTCCGTACTGAGCATTCGGCTCATTCCGTAAATTCTTTTTGTTCCACAGGTTCACAGATTACCTTGGGTGGGATCAAGAGAGAAGAATAAACTTAGGGAAAATCTGAAGATGCCAGCCTAGGCTAGTAAACCGTATTAGTTGTATTTGAATCCTAAGTTAGTATGTAAGATAAATAATGTACTGCTAACCGTTAAATAAATAAAAGTAAATACTTTAATTATAAGCCATTGCTATTGTGACACGTCAGCCCATCCGGGTTGGGGTGTTACAACATGAAACTAAAAAGGATGTGAGTTTCACAGGCTAACACGAACACGAATGTTTTAATTACCTATTTTTTAATATTCATATTCTAAAATTACAAATTCACAAAAATATAAAAATTACAATTACGTATAAAATAGCATATATTCTAAAACTTTTTTTGAACGGCTAATTCCATCTGATCTGCACATTGTCCAAGATTTGATCCTGGGTCTTTCCACCAAAGAGGCTTTCTTACCACCGAGTTATAACCCAAATATAAACTCGAAAACTTGATACTCGTTTCTATTTTATCTCTTAAACATTGGTAAAGAATATTAAACTAGTTCTAAATATGATATAAAACACTTTGTACTGTTTATTTCAGTCGATCACTACCTAATCGATATAAATACATTGATGGTCGATACAGTGGCGAAGCTTGAGAAATTAGCCCGGGGGTCTGAAATCACCAGTCACGGGACGGGACCTAAATTTTTTTATAGCTATGTTTCGGATTATATGTTCGGGTCAGTGATTGGATTCGGGTCGAGTCAAACATTCAAATATCACAAGCATCGTATCGACAGTCATCACATTGACTCTATGACACGAATAACATCCATCACAGTTTATTTAATAATCAGTCCAATACAATTCCTACTTAAAAAAGAATCAAACCGATTAATGCAACCTAACAGCAATAACAATTTAGGGACAAATGTTACCTAACTGAGAGCAGGGTTCCGATATGAAGCAGAGATCATCGTACCTGCTGTTTTGGGAGACAATTTTTCTCCAATTGTGTACCTTGATAGCTTGATTCTTTGAATGAAGCCTAGAAAGTTGAAAAAATAAAAGTATGAAATTACCACGGTGAGATCGAGAGACAGAGTAGAGTACAGAGGGTTTAGAGTTTTTTTTTTTTGTTAGGTTTAGGCTTTTAATTGGGCTTTTTATTTGGGTTTTCCCTAAAGAAAAAAAGGGCTAAAAATCAAATAATTGGATTGTACCTCTCAAAATGGGTCTAAAAGAAAAAAAAAACAAATAATAACGATAAACTCAGTAAAACAACCGATATTTTGAAACATTGTATCGTCCGATATATTGTTAGTTTTGGTTTATTTAATATACCTATTTTTTTTCAAAAAAAACGGGGGGTCGAAACCGTATATACCAAAAAAAATTTATAGGAATACTACATAATCAAAACTTCTGAGCGAAAATTTCGGGAGGTCGGCCACCCCTCCCGCCCCAACCAACCTGCGCCCCCTGGGTCGATATAAATAAGAAAGCTAAATCAAGATCTCTAAATAATATGGTCTCGTTTTTACCTTTAGATGGTATCCACCATGTTCCTGGTAACCAATATAAACCAAATTAATTAAGAATCTTAACTTGTATTTAACAAGATTTTTTTTTAAATATTTTAGTAAAAAGAATCATCAGTCTTGAATCCACAGAATAGTAAATTTCACAAGTACACACGTAAACCTTCGTAAAAGTAGAGAACAAATGAGAAAAAACAATAATAGATATTATTATTGGTTACAATTTAACGAAAGTATAATATATTAACACAAAGGTAGGTTGTTCCATGTGTTAGGAAAGAGTTGGTAACCTAAATGCAACCTCTCTTAACTCAGTAGTTAAGCTTGACTTTTCTTCTCAAAACTTTCTCCTATAAATTAAAAACCAAAACAAACACCCTTTACAATCAAATTACCAACAATTTCAAACACTCTTTTTATTCTAACAATCTCTCCAATGGCAAACACTCATATACACCACGCTCCCATTTTAAAGTCGATGATGCTAGTATTCACGATAGCCGTGTTATGTGGTTATGCCATGGCACAATCGTCTTCAGGGTGCACAAATGTGATCATTAGCATGTCTCCATGCCTTAACTATATTAGTGGCAATTCTTCGACCCCCAATTCAGGGTGTTGCACACAATTAGCCAGTGTGGTCAAGTCACAACCGCAATGCTTGTGTGAGGTTCTAAACGGTGGTGGTTCGTCCTTAGGCCTTAACATTAACCAAACTCAAGCTCTTGAGTTGCCCAAGACATGCAATGTCCAAACGCCTCCAACTAGTCAATGCAATGGTAATACTACTTTTGAACTTAAAACTCATTTGTCATTAAATATTTACGACTAATAAATAAAGTATATAAACCTTATAAATTTGTAAAAGTTATATATAAAACATAAAACTTATGCATATTTTTGTACTAATCATTGCACAATCTTTTGAAATTTAAATAGTTGCATCTCCGGGTGGTTCTCCATCAACGCCTTCTTCTCCAAATAGTCCTTCTGGTTCGGGTGGTGGATCGAATACTATACCATCGGGTAGTGGTTCATCCGACGCGATTTCTACACAAGTTACAAGCGTTCAACTTCTAGTTTCTTTACTAATCGCTTCATATGCTATTACTTTATGATTGATTATATTGCCAGATATGATCTGCTATTGGTTTCGGGTTATTTATTTGTCGTATATTTATAATGTAATGTAATATGCTCAATTCTTTTTGTCATCAGACTTTGTATCTTACACATTCATCAAATAAAGTGTTATTTTGGTTGAAATCATGGTTCTTGATTTTTTCTAATATAGAGTGGAATTTTTATTTTCCGATATTAACGCAAATAAACAACACCCTCTCTTTGTCAATTTGCCGTCTAAATGGTGCTATAGAACCAAGACCCAACGGATCAACCATCTATTAAAAAATGTAGTGTTTATACAAATTTCAAACGAAAACGCATACGAGTTTGTATCAAATTTTTTTTTTTTTGGATAAAGTTCAAACAAAGACACGTGATGAGTTTGTATAAAAACCGCTATAAAATTTACTTTGAACGAGTTTTTTATACTTTAATAAGGGTACACTCCTTATTTTATTTTGAAACCTCATAATATACAAGTCGTATTACATTATACGAGATGGGATGCCAACATAAGAGGTGTACTCTTGTTTTTTTTTTGAACATTAGGTGTACTCTTGTTAACACCCTTTATTTATTTATTTAGTATTTAACATTTTGCAATGGAACGAACAATAATAAATACTTTTCGGCCATGTGGGCCAGCTCATGTGACAATACTTATACAAGCCAACCCGGGATTTAAATGCTATTTAATTCTTGGGGAAATGGAATTTAATAATCCCAACTTTGGGGGGTTGGAAGGCAACAGTCCCAACTTGAAAATTGTAACACAGCAGTCCCAACTTGTCAACATTTTTATTCTAATGGTCCCAGACTAACTGAGGTTAAGTTTTTCTGTTAAGTGATGACGTGGACTGCCACGTGGCGTCTGACGTGGCCAAATCAGTCCCACTTGGCAAAAAAATGTGGGTCCCACTTGTTTTTTCAATTAATAAAAAAAAACCTATTATATCTATCTTTATATATATCATGCTTCAACAGAGAGAGAGAGAGAGAGAGAGAGAGAGAGAGAGAGAGAGAGAGAGAGAGAGAGAGAGAGAGAGAGAGAGAGAGAGAGAGAGAGAGAGGACAGCCTGTAACCAGCGACCACCACCATCTCCGACGACCACCACCATCTCCGGCGACCCACCCCCTTCTTCATCGTCCTGTCACCACCGACCACCACCATCTCCGACGACCACCACCATCTCCGACTGTAACCAGCGTCCTCCACCACCCTCCCTCTTCCTCCTCCTCTGTTTTCCCTCCGATGACACCCACAACCTGCACCAACCCGCCACCACCAACCAAAGCCCACCCACCATCATTCCCCTCAACCTCCACCCCATAATATCCACTCTACCATTCACCCCCACCAACCACTTGTAAAATTAGGGCTTTCCCCCAAATTTTAGGGTTCTTAGTTCTAACCCTAAATTGAAGAAGACGACAGCTCTGTGTTAGGGTTAGTTAGCTTTGTGTTGAAGAAGACGACAGATGATGGGACGAAGGCAGTGGAGGTGGTTGTGGGACTGATTTGGCCACGTCAGATTTCCTGGAAGGACCAGCTGCAATCGGATCTGTAGCCATGAGTCATGAAGACGGTGGCTTTAATGGGTTGGTTTGGGTCTAAGGGTAGCCATGATTGGGTGAAGATGGTGGCGTTGGGTGTTTGGAAGTAGGATTTGGTGTTACGGAGGTTTTGGGAGGTGTAGCATTCGTGTTCGGGTGTGTCTCCCCAAAAGAACGGTGGTGGTTGTGGTGGTGGCATGGTGGATGACGGTGGTCGGAGAAATGGGAAGAGGATAAAGTCGTCGGAAGTTTATGGTGGATGGGTTGAAAGTGTTTTTAGTAACAAGATTGCCAAGTGTTTATATATATATATATATATATATATATATATAAGTTATTAAAAGATTTTTTAAATATTAAAGGATTTTTTTAATTGAAAAAACAAGTGTCATAGGGGGCCCACGTTTTTTTTTGCCAAGTGGGACTGATTTGGCCACGTCAGACGCCACGTGGCAGTCCACGTCATCACTTAACAGAAAAACTTAACCCCAGTTAGTCTGGGACCATTAGAATAAAAATGTTGACAAGTTGGGACTGCTGTGTTACAATTTTCAAGTTGGGACTGTTGCCTTCCAACCCCCCAAAGTTGGGATTATTAAATTCCATTTCCCCTTAATTCTTTGATGTGAGCCAGCACACCTTTTTTCCTAAACGGCAACAAGCACACCTTGTTTACTATGTCGTTGCGGCATGTTTATTTTTATCGATCTCTTGATATAACTTTCATTCAACATCGAGATGAATGTACAAGTACCGAATCAGAAATCTACGTTTTGTTCAAAATGTGTATTCAATTTTATGGTTTTCTTGAATGTTTCGGCATAATTTCGTTGAAAATAAAGTTGTATTCACACTAAAAAATTGCATCGTAAGCGATGCAGCTAAAGCGAATGTCAATAACGTACCGACATCGTAAGAACCGAAACCTTACCGTTCGAGCAATATCGGTATTGGGCCTGCTAGCACCAGTATCCGTTTTTATGTATTCTTCTAGTTATAATGAGTATTGGACCTTATAATGAGTATTGGACCTGCTTGCCACATAGCGCGGGATCCTACAATTATATATATCTTATTTGGTTGGTGTCGGAGGTTATCCCACCACCACCCCCTCAACTTCTGCATTTTGATCTTTCACACCTCTCAACTCCTAACTTTTAGATTTTGCTTTTTTAACTCCTCAACTTTGAAAGTTTGCTTTTTTAACCTCAACTTTATACTTTGTTTTATTACCCCTCAACTTTGAAAGTTTGTTTTTTAACCATCAAGTTTGAATACTTGCACTATTACTCCATTTTTACGTGACCACCCATTTTAAACTTTGCGTTTTTGCACCTTCCATTTAAACGTTACGTTTTTTACCCTTGCACTATTACTTTATTTTTATCACCATCACTCTTGCGGTTTTTACTCTTTGCGCTATTACTCCGTTTTTACATCTCCCTAGTCTTGAAAATTTCACATGGTAAACGTATCATATAACGTTTAGACTAATCTATTCAATGTTTGTAATGTACCCGCGACTCGTGGCCACGTGGGTCTAATCCATAGTTTAGATTAATTAAAGTTTAAACTGAAACTAAAATATTCCGAGTAAAATGAATCGCACGTGTCTCATCTGTAACGTTAAACTCAAACAAACTTATCACAACAATTTCATTTTTAATATTTTATATTTTTGCTTTTCTTGATCGTATATCACAAATACGTTCATCAAATCCCTAATAATAACAATAACAATAATCCCATCAATCTTTTACAATATTTTGCATCTGGGGTTTCAAGATTTTATGTTTAAACCTTCTTCAATCCATCAAGCAACGATCTTGCTCAACAAACTTCACAATCTTCAAACAGAAACCCTATAATAATAATAATAATAAGATGAACAGGCGTTTCTGGACATTTGATACTTTGGTGGGTGCTTTTCTTGATCTTTTTATAGCATATTTTTTACTTTGTGGGTCAACAATTGCTTTGTTTGCTGTTAAGTTTCTGGGTCTGTTTGGTTTAAGCTTCCCACCTAATAATAATATTAATGGATTGTTTGGAAACACTAGTGATGATTTAAGAAGCTTGTTTGTTGATTGTCCTACTGATAAGGTGTCTGCTGTTCAGTTATCTGCTAGTAGAAAGTTCCCTTTTGATTCTGTGTTTTTTAGAGCTCAAAATTGTAACTTGAATGAGGGTTTGAATGTTGATAGAGGTGTTGGTAATATTAGTCATAATGGTGGTTGTATTGGTGAGGGTGAGAGGTTAATCGAGTTGGAAGGTGAGGCGTCTTGTGGGTCGAAATCGGATGGTAGAAAGGTTAGGAGTGGGGATTCGGGGATTCGGGTTGAAAAGGAAAGAGGGTTTGATGTGAAAGGAAAAGGGGCTTTGAATTATCGGTTGAGGGGCGGTTTTAGACGGAGAAGGAAGGTGGTTTTGGATAGTGGGATGCAGAAGCATTCGTCTGTGTCGTCTTCGCCGAATTGGGTTACTTGTGCTGATCAGCTGAGTGGTAATGAGAATGATAGCGGTGGGCCGGATGGCAGCTCGATTGTTTCTGGTGCTAATGATGGTAAATGTGAGTACTTTCTTTGTCTGTTTTATAACGCCATGTGTAAACAAATAAATGTACGTAGTGTGATGATCCTGCTCGTAGCAGAGCTATCGGTAGGGTCTGGGGAGGGTGTGATGGTGTAATCTTTATTTATTTATAGTATAGTAATCTAGATAACGGATAACGCATTGTGAAACGCCCTCTAATTTGTTGTTTGGTTGGTTTTAGATGAAACAGAGACTCCGGTGAAATCAGATGGCAGATATGAAGGCATTGTGTTTGGTGATCCACAGAAAATGATTCCGGTTAATGAAGCTGATAAAGATAAGTTGATTGTTTTATTAACGCGTGAATTAGAAGAATCAGAGGTGGCGCGATCTGCGCTATATGTTGAACTCGAGAAAGAAAGAAACGCAGCTGCAACGGCTGCAGACGAAGCAATGTCGATGATTCTTCGTTTACAAGAAGAGAAGGCGTCGATTGAAATGGAGGCGCGCCAGTATCAAAGAATGATAGAGGAAAAGTCAGCTTATGATGAAGAAGAAATGAATATTTTGAAAGAAATCGTTTTACGGAGGGAAATGGAAAAACATTTCTTGGAAAAGGAAGTTGAGGCGTATAGGCAAATGATGCGTGTTGAAAGCGATCAGTTTAATGGAGAAAGTAATGAAGATTTCACTCAAGATCCTGAATTGACTTTACGTCAGCTTAGCATGAATATATCCGAGAAGAAAAATTCAAGATTGTTTGAAGATGTTGACTTTCCAAAAACAGAGGAACCCGAGAAAACTATAGCTATTGTAGAGGAAGAAAAAGGTTTGGAAGTTGATGCATCGCGTGTTGGTGAAACCGATTCGCGAGTATATGATGTCCATGTGATTGACAATGAGCCAAAGTCAACTGAAAGTAAGAAACAAACCGACAGAAAACAGAGTGGTTCAGAGACGAGTAGCGGGCTGCCACCTGTGAGTGGGTCAAAGAGTAGTTTAAGAAGGAATTCCGCATCAGCGTTGGATCATGAACGAACTAAACTTGATTCAGAAGTTGAATGGCTCAGAGAAAGATTGAGGGTTGTGCAAGAAGGAAGAGAAAAACTTAATTTTTCTGTTGATAGTCGGGAAAAGGAAAGCTTGCAGTTGCAGCTTTTGGAGGATATAGCCCGCCAGCTTCAGGAGATTCGAATGCTAACTGAACCCCGGACTTCCCGTCAAGCCTCTTTACCCCTTCCTTCCTCTAAGGTGGTTTGTTTGACCTTTTTTTTGTTGCTATTTTGACCTAGTTTTTTGCATTCACATCATGTGAAGTTCATGCATTATTCCTTATTTGACAAAGCTTACCTTATGAAACCATATATATCTTGAACGTCAACTAGGACTGTTGTGTGGTAATTAGGGGTGTAAACGAGCCGAGCCGAGCCCGAGCCTGACTGGGCTCGGCTCGGGCTCGTTAAGGTTTTGTGAAGCTCGAGCTCGAGCTCGGCTCGGTTCGAGCCTACAATCTTGAGCTCGAGCTCGGCTCGCTAGCAAAATCCAAAGCTCGAGCTCGGCTCGGCTCGGCTCGAGGTTATTTGAGAATCTCAAACGAGCTCAAAAGCTCGGCTCGAACTCTCAAAAGCTCGGCTCGAGATTGCAAAAGCTCGGCTATAACTTAGGCTCGCGAGCCCGATCGTTAATGCTATAACCTAGGCTCGGCTATAACTTAGGCTCGGGCTCGGGTTCGGGCTCTAGCTCGTTAAGGCTCGATTAGGCTCGCGAGCCCAATCGAGCTTTGTATCTAGGGCTCGAGCTCGGGCTCGATAACTAAACGAGCCATATTTCAGGCTCGGGCTCGGGCTCGAGCTCGTTAAGGCTCGGCTCGTTCGAGCTTTTTACCGAGCCGATCCCGAGCCGATCTCGAGCCGCTACGTGTCATTTACACCCCTAGTGGTAATTTAGGAAGTTTATCCACAAACGGGCAGTCTTCTTAGTTAGGTGTAGACGCGATCCCACTTAGGAAATAGAACTAGTTAAATGCCCGGCTCTTATCTCCCCATTGGTTGATTTGTAATATTATGGTGATCATTTGGTAGTGTTATAAATAAGAGGCAAGATTTGGACTTCAAATTTGGCAATTTTGAAAATTAAGATCACCTAACTTACCTATGTTGACAAACAATAGATTTGTTGCTATTGATTTGGCTTCGCTAATATATATAAATAACAACCACCACCACCTTACCCAGTAGATCCCACAATTAGCAAAGCTAGGAGTAGGGTCTGGGGAGGGTGGGATGTAGGCAAACCTTATCCCTATCCTTACGGATAGAGAGGCTGCTTCCAGAGAGACCTCCGGCTCCACAACACACAATCGACAAGCAAACAACACTAAAAAAATGTAATAGAGAGTTACTGCAATTTAGAGAAACAGTGAAAGCGTCACATAGTAAAACAAAGGTATATATGCCATCAAAACCCATACATACCCAAAGACAAATCACCTCTACGCTAATATATATGTATCTAATGTGTAATTTTTTGGTTAAATTCCCATCTTTATTGGTATTGTGTTATACATAATACATAATACATATAGATGCACATGTGCATATATGAATTAGTTTAAATGAGAACCATAAAATAATTAAGGAACCAACTTTTAGCTTTTGATGAGGTTACCCTTGTGAGTGAAGGTCTTAAGATATCTTAATCCTCGGTTGTTAAACGCTCAAGGCACAAAGAGTGAGTTGTCGCCTAGGTGCTAGGTGCTTAAAAAGAGCACGCCCGAGACAAGCAAGGCGCACGTTTTTGGCTGGTTCCATGCCATTTCTAGCTGTTCCAGACAGGTTTTAATCTTTTGTACCGGCCTGTTTTTTCTGGTTCAGTGAGCCTCGCGGCACTCAAGACAGTTTGGCTGAACCTCGCCTGTGCGTCTTTACTTCTCATTTGACCCCTTCCCACCCACCCACCCACCCACCCACCCAGACACACATAACATTACAATGCATAATTTGTAAAACCTCACTGGCGAATACCCTGTTTGTGGAGCTCTAGTGTATTTAATGCAGATAAAACGTCTTTATATATTTAGTGGTTCTCGTTTTAAGAAACCAACGGTCTTTCTTTACGAGATCTGATGATGACAATCATTGTTTTGCAGGGTGCTTCTACGAGGAAAAAGCGATGTAGAAGTGCATCTTTAGGACACGCGAAAAGCTCTTGAAATGCTCAATCAAGATTTTGAAGGTTTGAACCTCAAAGAAAGCACCAATGGAACAGAAAGGATCGCGAAGGTGAACAAATCTGATAGTGTTTTGGATATCATATGTTGTGAATATTAGATTCAGTTAGCATGTGGTTATAAATAAGCCACCGGGAAGACACACCTTTGGCTGTTACAATAGTAAATGTTCTTTTGTTTTGTGCCAACTTTCTATTAGTATCTTCTTTGACTTTTAAGAAGTCAAACTCAGCCCTTAGACCATGCGTAGCGGGGGGCTTTATATAAAGCCCCCCTTTCTGATTGGTTCACGTGGCAGCTGAGTCAGCATGGGGGTTGAAGTGAAAAAAGGGGTGTAGTGGAAGTGAGGGGCGCTATGTAATTAAATTTTTTTGATCGTTGAATTTTTTTTTAATCGTTGAAACGAACACGTGGCTCACCATAATTGGCTGCTTCATTTAACACCCGGCGTTATACGTATAACGCTTGCCCACAGTTTTCAAATATAAAGCCCCTCCTCCTTGGTGTTCCAGGCGCCATTTTCCATTTATCACGTCATATAACGCTGCACTACACCTACTATTATGGAAAGAACACAGATAATAATGGTTCGTTAATCATTACACATGGTAAATTCAAATATAAACAAGCACAATAGATACATGTATCAATTAGAACATGCGTAGTGGGCATTATAACAGCATGAATGAGCTTGGTAAGACCCCTAACATCATCCCCTTGGGCGTTATAGGGGCATGAAGAGGAAGGACATTTCTAGTATAATGCCAAAAGAGGAGGAAAAATGGAAAGTAATGATAAAAAGGACATTAAAGGGTGTTAACCATTACACATTTTACGAAGGAGCGTTATGATGCTAATGTGGCGGAAAATGCCCGTTAGAGGCATTTAACCATTAATCTTAGGGTCTGTTTGGTATGGCGTAATGGAATGGATGAAGGAATGGAATGGAAAAGGTAATGGAATGGACAAGGTAATGGAATTGATCATTACCATTCCATGTCTTGTTTGGTTGCCATGTGGGAATGGAACAAAACATTACTTTATGTTGTTGGATAAGCAGGAAAAGACGAAGAAATAAAATCGGTGGTGAGTGGTGGTCAGTGGCGGTGATGGTGGGGTGGTGATATTGTGGCGGTAGCGGTGGTGGTAGGTGGCGGCGGCAATGGTGGTGGCGGTGGAGGTGGATGGCCGTGATGGTGAGTCGTGGCGGTGGTGGGTGGTGGCAGTGATGGTATGTGGTGGTGTGTGGCGGGTAGCGTGGTGGTGGGTGGCGATGGCAGTGGTGGGTAGTGGAGAAGATGGCGATGGGTGGAGGTGGATGGCGGCGGTGGTGGATAGGTGAAGGTATTGGGTGGTGGTGGTTGGTGACGGCGACAACAGTGATGGGTGGTGACGGCGAGGATGGGCGACGTTGGTGGGTGGTGGGCGACGGTGGTCGGTGGTGGGCGACGGTGGTGGTCGGCGTTGGGTGGTATTGGATGGGCGGTGGGTGGGTGACGGTGGTGGGTGGCGACGGTGGTGGGTGGGTGAAGGTAGTGGGTGGCGGCAACGGTGGTGGTGGGTGGTGACGACGGTGGTGGCGGCAACAATGGCGGGCGACGGTGGTAGGTGGTGGGCGACGATGGTGGGTGGTGACGGCGGTGGTGGGTGGTGACGATGGTGGTGGGTGGTGTTGGTGGTTGGTGGGTTATGGTGTTGTTAGTAAAGGGTGAATGAGGGATGGAATGAAAAAAAAAATATGGGGGGTGGATGGAATGGTTTTGAGGGAATGAAATGCCTTGTGAAATGGGTGATTCCATTCCTTTAATCAACCAAACACACTATTTCTCATTACTTCATAATGGTCCATTCCATTTCCTCTTCCATTCTATCATACCAAACGCTATCTTAGGTTAAAAGACTTTCTATTTATGAGTCAAACTGCATAAGTTATTCTATGATATAAGCCTAACAATGATTATAATTATACTATAATAAATAACCTTCGGATTTGAACAGTAAACGAGGTGTTAGGCTATTTTTATAATTTTATCTGTATAAATACTATTGTTTGTGAACTGATTCCAATTACTAGCTGTATAGACTGGTGGTTTAGGAGGATGTATGGTTTGTAGAAGGCGCCGGTTCGATTCCTTGGTCATTGATGAATTTTTTTTTAATTACAACCAGGTTATGGGGCACGTGGCATTATAATGCACTGTCCATTTGTATTCCACTTTGTTAGATTCGTTTATTATTAACGTTATGGGGCACGTGGCATTATAATGCACTGTCCATTTGTATTCCACTTTGTTAGATTCGTTTATTATTAACATTATTATTAATCGTTTCTTTTAAAAAATTATTTGCATGCCTTCATCTTATGTCTTCATCATCAGCCTTTAATTCTCATCTTTGAGGTAAATTGAAGGCTGTTTTATACGAGTTTCTTGCTCATCCATCTTACTTTTGCCTTCTTAATGGCGACGTGTGTCATTGTAAGCTGTTTTTTGGTCTTAATGTGTGGATACTCATGTTTTTTTGAAAGTTTTTAGCTCTTTTATGTTGTATATGGTGTGTTGGTTCAAATACTTCTGGTATTTTTATTTGCATGTGGTTTTTAATCTGGTTTTGGTTTTTAAAACTGATTTTTTTTTTTGTTTTCGTGACTGCTTGCCATTTCATTGTTAACGTGGTTTTAAACTTTTTCCTTTGTTTGATTTAGAAATGGTGTTGTTCATTTTTGTTTTTGTTGTGTTTGTTTTATGGTTTTCGGCTGGTTTATTTTGTTTTTGTGAGTTTATATGCGATCAGTGTTTGTATGGTGTCATTAGCGTTTTCTTAGTTGTTTTTAACTTTTGAAGTGTTTTCTTTGGTTTTTAAGACTATTTGATTGTACAGCCGTTTTTAGGAGTTGTATTTCAAATGGCGGTGATTGGTCTTTTTTTTTACCGAATTTGTATTGAGGTTATATATTGTTGTTTTGCCGAGTTTGAATTTTTAGAGTTGAATTTGAGATGGTCTTTTGGAAGTGATTTGTTTTGTGTGGAAATTGGGCTTTGTTTTGGGCAAATTTTTATTGATTTTGAAAGTTGTAGTAGATTTCATGTGTTTGTTTAGACGTGTGATTGTTGTGCAGGTATGTAGAGTGTTGTTATTTGGTGATTATCTGACTGATGTACATTTGTTGCAGGTTTGTCTGTCTGGTTGAAGTTTTCAGGTGTTTATGCTGGTATGTTTTAGTTCCTTTATTGTTTCGTTTTATAAGTGTTTATGTTTACATTATCTTTGATTGTTGTAAGGTGAAGTGTTCGTATATGTTTATATGCAGCTTATAATCTGGTAATAAGTTCTTTGTTTGTATTAGGCAAAATGAGTAAGGGTGTGCAGACGACTAAACACATCGACTGAAAACATGTCAGCATATGTTTTTAAAAACATTTAAAATCATATACACACAACAATAATAGTTTTTTTGTAGTCTGAGTTCAATTGGCATATATGCGCTTTTGACATGATTGTATTGCATTTGTATAGCATGTGTTTGGGTGTTTGATTGTTAGCGCTCGGCCACGTTATAATCGTTGCTGCCGTGGTGGGAAAGTTGAGTTGTCATATCCTTCCGAACCGCCTCAACTACTAAGAAATCTTTTCTTAAATTCCGAATTTATGTCTAATATTCGAGCTTATAACGCGATGTTCTCCAAAAAATGATTTACGGATTCACTACCAGTATTACCGGCGACGGTGTTACCGTGCTGATAGTGAGACACCCGTGACAAAATCTGATGGTAGCCCGTCCTCCTTTAGACAGTGTTTTTATGTAAAGGACGTACTCATCAATAAATGTATCATTATAACTTGAACCAATTTTTATCTATATTTGCAACTAAAAATATCTCTTTTGGGTATATAATGAGAGGTTCGGATTTGGTATTAATAGGTATGGAAGGAGGTTCGGTAGAGTACATAAAGCTTGACTGGAGTCGAAGAGTTGATGTAAGCAGTGGGCCAGGGGTGCAGGGCTAAAGACAGTAAGGTTGGTTTATGAGGGTGTGAGTGGGATCAAAGTATGTTAACTTATGTCAACTGACTTAACCTTAACATATTCCAACATAATATAGCGCAGGGTACAGTTAATGTAGTACTTTGTAAGAGAACCAACTGAACTACAATATTTACTTAGGCGCGCAGCAGCCTAGGCATTCAGGCGCAGATACACAAATTAACGTGCTTCCACGCCCACTGTGACAGCTGACAAACAAAAGCACAAAACAGTTTATCAACGAGCAGAACTACAGACATGCGCACTCAGTTTTTGTTTTTTAAACGCAAAATATCGACGCTTTAAGCGTATTACTTGATAAACCAAACCTCTGTATGAGCCTGTATCAATATGCGTCTGCGCACAAACACAAACACACAAATAAGCATTTGTACGCTTATACATTTAATTAATGAGGTTTCGTTTTTTAAGAACGACTCATGTATGACTGCAATACGAAACCAGCAGAAAAAATAAGTCAAAACAGGTTTCCTGCCCATATGTCAGCAAGTATTTGAGTTAACTTGGTATGCGCTTAAACAAGTTTGCGCCTGCATAACTACGCTAATAAACACAGGTGTGTTTACACATCCAGCCAAATAAACATTTATACATCTGCACATTTAATCTGCACGTATTTACATGTGTACACAAATTGACGTTTATGCACTTACACATGTGCTTTATAAATGCTGCGTGTCCGAACAAGTAACACAAAAACAGTCTCACACACATTAAAATATGACCTTCTTATCGATCAACTGATTGTTGAGAAGAAAGTGGTCAATGGTAAGCAGCGGAAGATAGTCAACTGTGGTTAGCCACATGCTACTGAGAAAAAGACCAAGGACCAAAAGAAGGAAACCAAGAAGTTGATTCAAACAATGAAACCATTTTAGTTAGTTAATATGCTTAAGTTATTAAGAGTTTGTGAGTCATGTTTGTTAATATGCTTAAGTGATTAAGATTTTGTGAATCATGTTTGTAGGAGGAACCAGTGAATGGTGATGATCCAGCTAAAAATGAAGTTGATTCAGACAATGAGCCTGGATCAGATGACAGTGGCAATGCCTATGAAATGCGTAAGCTTTTGTATTCGGTGTAAGGTTTTAATCATAAAAACTACCCTCTATAGCAGAGGAGGGGAGCGGTGATAATGCCGACAACGGTTCTGAGGAAGAGAATAGTTTTGAAGAAGACGATTAAACCGAAACCACATAGAAAACTGTTGTTATGTCGGCAAAGAATGCGGTTGGTGTTTGTGTTAATATGTATATATTTTCACTTTCAAAAAGGTTGAATATAATTTGATAATTTCTATTATTTCAGGTTGTTCCTACTGAACATGTACTTTAAGGACTGAAGCAACCATGCCTAGCTCAAAAAATGAAGTCCAACACATAATGTGAAGCAACATAAAAGGAAGCTAAAAAAAGAGGTATATTCAGTTTCATTATAATCAAACAACGTCTGATGCGCCAATAAACCAACTAGACTATATCGACTTGGCCGAAGTTACTTTACCAAGTGACGCAACGTCTGATGCGCCTTCTTAATGCGACTCTGAGGTGATGAAATCCAACCATTCAGTATGTGTTGTACAATAAAATTGTAGATGTTAAAATAAAAAACTGTTGTTTAATATAATGCATGCTACAATATAAGTTGTTCAACATTATTAACTTTTGATTTTGGTTTTGCATATGAAGGTCTTTGAAAAAGTTCATGGAAGTGTATCATGCTATACATATACGAAAGACATTACAAATTGTTTTCAAAGAGGTAATGACTTGATTATACATAACTAACTGTTAATAGAAGACCCCTTTTCTTAACTTCAAGCAGGGTTTCCTATGATCTCTAATTTTTATGTGGAAAAAAATTCTATCGAAAAAGGTAAAATTATAGAAAACATTAAAACAGAAACTGAAACATTTACTTCTTGTACACTTAGGTTGGAAAAAGAGAGAATTTTCCATGTTATTAAGTTGAAATTGGGTGGTTGAGACGAAAGGAAAACACACATTTTAGTCTTCAACTTTTAATTCTATACATGAACTGATCAAATAATTAATGTATGTTTAATGGAATCATACCACCATATGATATTTATAAACAACAGATGTGTGAACATGGAGTACAAAAGTTGTATTATAATGAATGACAAGGTTTTATGCATTAAATAAAAATCGGATAGCATCCAAGCCGTTCGGCTAATTTAATCCGTTTTGTTTTTAGCTAATTTTTATTTTTTTATTGTCCAGTGCACCTATCATCTAAATTGGGATAGTGCTCATATTACAGATTGGTACTCATGGATTTTATTTACTTATTTATTATTTAATTTGGTAATAATGCAAACAGGGATGTCTAAGGTATTGAAATGTCTACTTGCAGCTTTTCTCGCTTCACTTGCTCGGTGTTCGTTACCATTGTGTCGGGGTTTCAAATCTACACCACCATGGGCGCATGACAACCATTTCTATAGTAACGGCGGCATGATGAGCACCAACCTTTTTTGACCACTCGACCTGATTTCTTCATGCAGCTGATTCAACTCACAATTGTCATGTTACCCCGGCTGTTTTTGTTTGATGTTAACATCTTTTTAAGGTACCTAAATTTTTTCTTCATAATATGCATCAATAAATACTGGACAGATACATGTCTCGATTAGCTAACAATGTTGATGTAACACCATTTTTTTAACATCATTTGTTGCCTTTGTTTCGTGAGTACAGAGCTGGAAAGAGAAGATACAGCTGACAAGGTAATAAGAACGACTAAAAAATACAGAGCCCCTGCTGTAACTTTCTTGATTTGCAAGTACCTGCCATTCCTTATGATAAGGATACCAATATTACTACAAACTAAAACAAAATTTTGACATAGAGGTATTTGTATGGTATTTTATGTAATGACCAGTTCAAGTTGCCTCTGTTATAACCATGTTTTTTTTTCCTCATTTGAAAGGTGTTTCTGTATCTTTAGTTGTAGGAAAATATAGTTTGAAACATGTGATGTGCTTTAAGTTGATTTTATTCTATTTTGTTACAGGTAAAAGTGTTAAAGGTTAAAAGTACTTTGTTTGACTTCATAAGTCAAATGGTCAGTATGTATTCTAAGGTTTACAGCATAGTCTTTCAGCTCTACCATTGTGCTTTTCGGTATTTCTAAATCCCATTTATAAATGGAGTTTGCATCAAGGTTCAAGAGCATGGAATCCTATTCCGGGTAGATTGACCAATTGCGGGCCTAGGAAACATGTTAAGCTTTCAGGTGATGTGGCCAGGTATGAAATCGCGTTACAGGAACTGTTCTGTGGCGTGCTGGGAGACGGGGGACTGATTTCAGTTTGGAAAGAGAGTTTGATTACGGAGTTACCATTATGCAGAAACTTCCCTTTACTGTTCAGCTTGGAAACTGAGAAAGACGCGTTTGTTGCGGACAGATTCGTATGGGAGGATGTTGTAATCAAAATAAAGTTCTTTTGGTGTCGTGAGCCCAGTTCGGATGATGAGTTGAGGCAGCTGGACGACTTGACAGGCCTGCTTATGAGAATGGATACGAGTCAGGGGTCGGATTCACGGAAATGGAAGCTTGAGTCGTCCGGTGTGTTCTCTGTGCGGTCATTAAGAAAAGTTTTACAATCACAAAGGTTTTCACAGCAGATTGCAGACTATCATTGGAATAAATGGGTGCCTATCAAAGTTAATTTCATGGTTTGGAGGTTGTACTTGGGAAGATTACCGACCAAAGTTGCGCTAGTTTGAAGAGGAGTTAATATTGGCAATACGGATTGTCCGTTATGTGGTGAGGCTGATGAAAACATAGACCACCTGTTCGTGGAGTGTCGGTATGCGCAAAATATGTGGGATTTCCTATCATCATGGTGCAGAATTCCTGGATTGTTTGCATTTGATGTGAAAGACATGGTAAATGTTTGGAGATCGAGTAGAGGTTCAAGTGGCTGGAAGCGCTTGGTTTATTCAATCATACAAGTTACTCTTTGGTGTATTTGGAAGTCTAGGAACGACGTGGTGTTTAATCGGAAGTCGCTCAACTTATCTAGCACTAAAGAAGAAATCAAGCGCCTTGAGTATGTTTAGTCTCACTAATCTTTATTCAAGTGAGCTACAAAAGCCATTGAACATGTAATTATTGAGTTTATAACTTCACAACATCAATTAGTTTGATTGTTTTGAGCACTACTGTCTTTTATTATTAATTTACGAGCTGAACATATTTTCAACTCTTTTAATGTCTACTCCAAATTTGATTAATATCTATACATACATATACGTATCCAGGTTACCTCACTTAGCTAGCAATTGACATGCAAACTTTTAAAGTTGAATT
The DNA here is from genome assembly GCA_032199755.1 of Ambrosia artemisiifolia. Lineage (NCBI taxonomy): Eukaryota > Viridiplantae > Streptophyta > Magnoliopsida > Asterales > Asteraceae > Ambrosia > Ambrosia artemisiifolia. The sequence goes on from CM063517.1 coordinate 25,311,949, forward strand.
CTTTCCACGGGCGGTGAGTGTCGTTTAGCGGCACTTAGCATCGTTCCTATAGCCCATATTGTAATCATTAAAAGGTGCGCAACGCGCACCGGGGATACCTGCTAGTTAATATAATGAATGTATAGAAACGTTTACGACTAATGCTATTGATCTTCGCATACCTTTTTTCTTTTCTCAATATAATAAATGTTTTTTTTTTCTATATCATAATCAAAGTTTCAAACACGGTGCCATTATGATATTTGTATAACGATTTAGAAGATCATCTATAAATTTAATTGACAATACGAATTGTTTAGCTAAATTAACTAACTCACCAGTTTAACATGGTTTAGATAATAATGATGGGCTAATCCATGTTGATATTGGGCCGGGTTAGTGCGCAGGAAGCTTGGAGCCCAAGTCGATATAATAGAGATTAGTCTTATGTTTTGGTTTATCTTTATCTAGTATTTGAGTCATAGTTTATCTAGAAGTTATCTATTTGATTTCCTTGTCTAGTTAGAATAGGAAGTTTGGTATTATAAATAGGGTAGCTTATTATGAGTTTTGTATTCAGAAAATTTCCATTCAAGTTTTAATAATATAGTGTCGGGTGTTCCCCAAATAATCGAGTTCCTGTTTTCTGTTTTGATATCGATTGTCCCCAACAATTGGTATCAGAGCCTGAGTTCTTTAAAAATCAATTGGGTCCTGTTCGTGCAAGGAAGGCCGACGCAAGATTACCGGGTTGGAATCTGATTGTGATCGGGTTCTAAGAACTGAAGGAGCGATTGAAGATTTAAAGTTTAAAAGGAAGAACAATGGCAGGAGATGAAGGTACAGGAGGTGCTGCTCCAACAAACCAAGCAATTGTCGTGCATGAGAAAACAAACTCGTCCAGTTTATCATGTCCGAAACTAACGACCAGCAACTACAACACATGGATCATCATGATGGAATCAATCCTGGACGCTCAAGACCTGTGGGAGGCTGTTGATCCGGAGAACACAGGAGCCGTCGATGTGAAGAAGAACAAGATTGCCCGAGCCATCATCTATCAATCTCTTCCAGAAAACTTACTAGCCCAAGTTGCAAAAACACGGAGTGCACGAGAAATCTGGGAAGCTCTCCGTGTACGTTTTCTCGGGGCAGACCGGGTTCAAAGGGCCCGTGTACAGACCCTTAAAAGAGAGTTTGATCAACTGAAGATGGGTTCGAAGGAGACAGTCGAAGAATTTGCTGGTAAGTTATCCGAGATTATTAATAAGTTTAATAGTCTAGGAGAAACCTTGGAAGACAAGACTGTGGTGAGTAAGCTACTTGATGCTATGCCATCAAAGTTCATAGCAATAGTAGCAACCATAGAACAAGTAGCAGATCTTGAAGCAATGACTTTTGAAGACTGCATTGGACGTCTGAAAGCGTTTGAAGAACGAATAAAAGGTCACGAAGATGAGGCTGAAAAGGAGAGCAAATTGTTGTTCACAAGGACCGATAACAATGACCGAAGACAACCAGATCAAGGCAAAAGAAACTCGGGTGGACGCGGTCGTGGATCAGACAATCGAGGAAGAGGCAGAGGCCGCGGAAGAGGAAATGGTAGAGGCCGGGGAAGAAATCAGACCAACAGTGAGAACCGGGGAACCTATCAAAACCGAGCAACAAACGAGCACAACCGTGAGGGTAATCGAGGACAAGACAAACGAGACATACGTTGTTTCAATTGTAATAACCTTGGTCACTACTCATGGGAATGCAATAAACAAGCCGAACCTCAAGCCAACTTGAATGAAGTCGTGAATGAGCAAGCTCTCATGATGGCACAAATAGAGATGCAAGATGGGAAAATATTATTGAATGAAGATAAGGTGCACCCGAAGAGATATGCGAATGATTCGCAAGATAAAGCGGCATGGTTTCTGGATAATGGCGCTTCGAATCATATGACGGGTCGTGCTTCACACTTTGCCATGCTAAACACGAAGATAAACGGTTTAGTAAGGTTTGGCGATGGCTCCACAGTAAAGATTGAAGGCAAAGGTGTCATTGTGTTTGAGTGCAGGAATGGCGAACAAAGAATCATTGAAGATGTTTATTATATACCGGAGTTACAAAGCAATATCTTGAGTCTTGGACAACTAACAGAGAACGGGTGCAAGGTGTGGATGGAAAACGAGCACTTATGGCTTTATGAAGAAAGCGGTCGACTTCTCATGAAGGTAGCAAGGAGTCCGAATCGCCTGTACAAGATTGCTTTAACTATTGGAAGCCCGGTATGTCTACTTTCTTCCATAAACGACCAAGCGTGGTTATGGCACGCTCGACTTGGTCACTTGAATTTTAAATCAATTAATAACATGAGATACAATAAGATGGTGCATGGGAATTTACAAAGTCTACATGGGGAGCGGGTGTGCGACGCTTGTATGCTAGGCAAACACAGCCGTGAACCGTTTCCAAAACAATCTATGCATCGTGCCACAAAACCTCTTGAACTTGTCCACACCGACTTGTGCGGACCGATTTCTCCACCCACTTTGGGAGGAAATCGCTATTTCATGTTATTTGTCGATGACAACACAAGGTATACATGGATATACACACTTAAAACCAAAGATGAAGCTTTGGAAGTTTTTAAAAAATTCAAGCAGGAAGTAGAATTAGAAACATCTTTGAAAGTAAAGGCCCTTGGAAGTGATCGGGGTGGTGAGTTCTTGAACCGGCTATTCACTGATTTTTGTGAGCAAACCGGTATCAAGCGTTACTTCACCGCACCATACTCCCCTCAACAAAACGGGATGGTTGAGAGACGCAACCGAACAGTTCTTAACTGTGCAAGAAGTATGTTAAAAGCCATGGGTATACCTCAAAACTTTTGGGGTGAAGCCGTACGACATGCAGTCTACATCATGAATCGGGTAACTACAAAAGCGTTAGATAAAGTGACACCTTATGAAGCATTAAAGGGTCACAAACCAAGTGTGAATCATCTTCGAGTTTTCGGATGTTCATGCTACATGAAGTTGCCTATGGTAAACATGAAAAAGCTTGATGATAGAAGCAAAGAAGTTGTTTATCTCGGAACCGAACCAGGTACGAAGGCCTACAGGTTATACGATCCTATTCAAAGGAAGCTTTATGTAAGCCGTGACGTAACATTCCAAGAAAAAGTCAAGTTCAATTGGGCCGGTCATTCAAATCAAAGGAATGAAGAAAACGGACCAGAATGGATCGAGTTTCTGGTTCAAGTCGATCAGCATGAGCCTTCAAACCAGAATGATAATGAGCCGCGATCTGATGAAGATCAAACGACTGAAGATCAAGAGACTAGCCCGAATGCCGAAGACCTCAGTGATCACTCCGTAGCTGAGAACGAGTCTGAAGAAGGCCCATCACTAAGAAGATCCACAAGACAACAAACCAAGCCAAAACACCTTGAGGATTATGTTATGCTTCAAGAAGGAGAGCTGTTACTGTTGTATGATGAACCAACCAATTACTTTGAAGCCAAGGATTACAAAGAATGGCAACAAGCTATGAGATCCGAGTTAGTTTCGATTGAAGAAAACAAAACATGGGAGTTGTGTGACTTACCGGCTGGACATAAGTCAATCGGGCTGAAGTGGGTCTTCAAGGTGAAAAAGGATCCGGATGGTTCGGTGATAAAGCATAAGGCTCGGTTGGTGGCGAAGGGATATGTTCAAGTACAAGGAATCGATTTTGAAGAAGTTTTCGCACCGGTGGCTAGAATCGAAACAGTAAGATTCATTCTTGCTATAGCAGCTAGCCGTGGGTGGAGTGTACATCACATGGATGTAAAAACGGCATTTTTAAACGGAGATTTAAAGGAGGAAGTTTATGTTAAACAACCGGAGGGGTTCGTTATTTGTGGAAAAGAGTCAAAAGTGTATCGGTTACGAAAGGCCTTGTACGGACTTCGTCAAGCACCACGAGATTGGAATGAAAAGCTAGATAAGACACTCAAGGAGCTTGGGTTTAGCCGATGTCACAAGGAGCAGGCTGTTTACACTCGTGGTGATGATTCGAATCTTGTAATAGTTGGTGTCTACGTTGATGATCTTGTAGTAACCGGATCAAGCCCAGTTGAAATAGAGAAGTTCAAAGACCAAATGAAGCTACAATATGATATGAGTGATCTAGGAGAACTTTCGTATTACCTTGGGATGGAAGTAAAGCAAAAAGATGGGATGATACAAATAAGGCAATCTTCGTATGCGAAGAAGATTTTGAAGTTGGCTGGAATGCTAGAATGTAACCCGTCAAAGTATCAAATGGAGCCCAGAATTCAGCCTGTTCAAGATGACAAAGAAGAGGACGTTGATGCAACGATGTATAGACGGTTGATTGGAAGTCTTCGTTACTTGCTACACACTAGACCCGATCTAGCATACTCGGTAGGTGTGGCTAGCCGATTCATGCAAACACCAAAGCAAAGTCATTTGCAGATTGTTAAACATATTTTGAGATATGTGAAAGGGACATTAAACTTTGGGATTTCTTATAGTCATCAAAAGAAACCAAGTTTAATTGGATACAGTGATAGTAGCCATGGGACGGACCAAACAGATGGACGAAGCACTACTGGCATGGTGTTTTATTATGGGAATGCTCTTATCTCCTGGAATTCACAAAAGCAAAAGACCGTTGCTCTATCGTCATGTGAAGCCGAATTCATGGCAGCCGCAGCAACAGCATGCCAAGCGATTTGGCTCAAAGGACTCTTGGCAGAGTTAACCAGGACCGAAGAAAGAATGGTGTTATTAAGGGTTGATAATAGTTCGTCGATCGCTCTAATGAAAAATCCTATTTTTCATGGTAGAAGTAAACATATCAACACACGGTATCATTTTATTCGTGAAAGTATTGAACGTGGAGAAGTTTGTGTTGAGCATGTTAGTGGAGAAGAACAGAAGGCAGACATTCTGACAAAAGCATTACCAAGAATCAAGTTCGCAGAGATGAGAAGTTTGCTCGGGCTAGAGAACCTTGGTGGTACAAACAAGGATTAGGGGGGTGAATGATGGGCTAATCCATGTTGATATTGGGCCGGGTTAGTGCGCAGGAAGCTTGGAGCCCAAGTCGATATAATAGAGATTAGTCTTATGTTTTGGTTTATCTTTATCTAGTATTTGAGTCATAGTTTATCTAGAAGTTATCTATTTGATTTCCTTGTCTAGTTAGAATAGGAAGTTTGGTATTATAAATAGGGTAGCTTATTATGAGTTTTGTATTCAGAAAATTTCCATTCAAGTTTTAATAATATAGTGTCGGGTGTTCCCCAAATAATCGAGTTCCTGTTTTCTGTTTTGATATCGATTGTCCCCAACAAATAATACATAATGGTAATCAGTTTATTTACAAATAAAACGTTCAAAATGTTTTAATCTACTTGTAGAGTTCAAATTTTACCTAGATCATTGATATACTCAATTTATTTGTGTTGCAATGTTTGTTAATTATGATTGATTGTACTATATTAATCTTGTAATGAGCTACTTTTCATTAGATATCATTGCAACAAAGTTGAATTGCATGAGAAATGGACCCGTGAACAACCGGGCTTTGGTCACTGGATGTTGGTCAACGCCGGACCACCAAAGGTTCACATTATAGTTTTACACACCGAACAAGTGTAAATCATGAGGGTTGCACACACTTTGGCACTAGTCAACACCCAATGGGCGTCGGTCAATGCTTGGATCAAGGAAACAACGGTTTTAGGTCATTAAAAGTGTTGTCATTAAAAGCGCAAAAACTGTTGAAGGGTATGTTACCATCATGTTTGCCTCCTATCAACGCTCCATATCCGAATAACACCCCTTGATAACAACTAGGATTTGCTTAGTTGTGTTGTAACTTTGATTGATAGTTGTTTTTGACACTTGGATTTATATTGAATTGTGACATATGGGTTCATATTTATGCTCATGTTTCTATGTAGCAAATTGAATACCTCCATCATTATCGAGTTAGTAAGTGGTGGTACTACTTTATTTAATGATATTATCTTTAAACATGTGAATAGTTGTAAGCATTAACATGTAAATTTATGTAACTATTATTATGTTTTAGTTTTACGTTACTTCGAGATTATTACTCTCTATTACATTTTACATCAATATTATTTAAATATTTCCTTGCCCAAGTATTGAGCTTGAGATCTCCCCTTTAAGAAGGTTGTGCCTCTACCAAGTTGGCTACCCCACATTGGCTGTCAATATAACATTGTTATTATCATAAATGAAGTTTACAATTACATAACCCTGCACGAAATTGTTTTTTTGTTTATCGTCTTTGCAAATATTCGATCTTGTGTTCTTGTGTGTCGTTAGTTTTTTGCTTCTAAGTATTATTATTTAAGTCAAACTTCAACCAAACTCTTTGATTTTTTCCTTATAATCAAACTAAATTGTTCATTTGTTTTACTAACCACATGCTCATTGTAGATACGATATCCTAGTTATCTTACCCATTTAGGTTGACAGGTTTGTGGTAGTTAGTGAGTGGGAGGCATAGAGATATCATAAGTGATGGGTATGTTGTCAATGGATGATAACTGTGGTGTTCATGACGGTTAGAGAGATAAGAGATAGAAATAGATGGTGTAAATGGTACGGAATGACGAATGGTGTTAATGATTAGCAAATGATTAACTAAAGACAATGTTGCAAAAGTCGCTAGGCGGTCCCTAGTCGGCTGACTGGGGAGTTAGGTGTACTCGGAGTACTCGGACCTGGTAAATATAAAGAAAGTTAATTATTGGATATAATATATATGTCAAAATAAGCATAATTCATGTTAAATACGCATGTTTTTTTAAAGATACATGTTTAAAATTCAAATTTTTCTGAGTACAAGGCCGAGTACAGGGCCGAGTTGGGCTGGGTAGGACGAAGATGACTGATTTTGACCACTTAGTACAGGGCCGACTTGACCGAGTATAAGGCCGAGTAGCCCGAGTTTGACCGCCGCCGACTAGTTTGGCCGAGTAGGAGAAAGTTGCCTCGGAGGGGTTCCGAGGACCGAGTACTTGCCGAGTACAAGGCCTTGGAATCCGACTTTTACAACAATGACTAAAGATAATAAAATTCAAATTATATACGTTAGTAATCTTATACAATTAAAAGATCAAAGAAACGATTTTTAACTGGCTTAACAAGTAACAAGTTATTGTTTCAAACATGTAAAGGTCACTCTTAAGTTTTAACTTGAGACCAATTCGATCAGCTCAAGCTCAATATGGGTCAACTCCTTAGGGCTAAGCCCAAACAACCATTTCACATGTTTTAGCCTTTTAAGTGATTACTTGAAAAACACAACCATAATCAATTTAGTTTTAGATAAATAGATCGAGATGTTGTTAAACAAAACCATTACTAACGTCCGTTAGAAAAACAAAACGATTAACATATCTAACATGTCTAAAAATAGTCAAAAACATGACAAAATCAAAGAGAATTATAAACTTTTATTATGATTTTGTCCATGCGTCCAATGATTAAATTATTAAAATAAGTATGATTTGCATACAAATCCATAGATGGTAAATTATAGGCCACAACATAACCACTTATTATTGCATTATATTTGATCATTTAATGGTCAATAAAAACAAGAAAAAAAAAAATAACCCACAAATAAAATAAGAAAAATTCAGCCATCAAAGTTACCAAAACACCCAAATCTTCTCTTCACAATTTAAAATAAAAAAATTTAAAACCAATGATCTAAAGGGCAAAATAGTAATTTCACAACAACCTCAACCATCATCATCAATGTTAATATCGAAACAAAAGGTTAATAACTTAATATATATAGTTTACATAATAACACATTTCAAGAAACCCTCGTCCCATTAAAAAGCTTTATTATTTCATATCAAATTTCTGCAAATTCTACCATGTCACATTCTTTGGTAAGTTATTATTATTATTATTATTCACAAAGTTTTGATTTTTTTTCATCTGGGATTATTATTTTATGCCTGAATTTGTCATATATAATAATTTATTTAAATCAAGATTATGTTTTTCAGTGACCCACAACAAACCTTTAAAACCCCATCACTGTTCTTGAGCAAATGTTTAATCTTTGTGACAAAAGTATGGTTCTTTTTGCTTTATTTAATCAATATTGTTATTTTTTAATTCTACAAGTACAATATGCATTTAAATGTGTTATTATCTTGATAAAAATCCAAATATTAATTAATTCATTATTTCAGTATTTTTTTTTCCTGTTTTTAATCAACTCTAGTGTGTTTTATATTGATTTTATAAAAAAAATACAATCTTTTTGTAGATTTTATAAAATTTCTGTTGATTTTTATATATATTTGCTTATTTTGATTCAAAACAATGTGTTCAGAAAATGGATATTTAGTTTAGTTGGATTAAACCTGCAAATCCAGCTCTGAGACAGATTTTGTGCAATCTATTATTAGTGTTTAAAATGGTTTATAATTTGTAGTTCTGAGTTGAAATAAATCAGTGGCTATGATTGATTACATCTGGTATGCAGTGGCGGATCTAGAAATGAATTTCAGTAGTAACGTTTTTCATTTTTTTCATTTTAGTAGCGACGTTTTCCAATTTTCGTAAAAAAAAAAACCAAATTTTCCACTACGCGCGCAAAGTTGAGCAGCAACGGTCGCGGCACCTAGTTATTAACTAGGTCCGCCCCTGCTGGTATGGATTTAGGGCAATAATATATGTAGACAGATTTTCTAATATCGGACGAAAACGCTTAAATTTACACTACTGAAAAAAAGGGTAGCCATTTGGCCATACATAGGCTCCGCCCATGTCTAATATGTTCTCAATGTATAATTCGAGCTCATTCGTGTCTTTATGTGTGTTCAGTAAGGAGAGTGGTGGCGATAAGATGGCAATGGTAGCATTATCTTCTACAGAAAACAAAAGCTTAGTGGCAGTTAGTGAGAGTTCTATGCAGTGTTACTCGTATCCGCCTCCCATTGCTCAATATGAAGATGTTATTGCTAGTCCTAAGTTATTTATGGATGTTCTTGGGAAATTTCATGCCGCTATGGGAACCAAATTCAAGTAATCTTTTACCATCAAATGTCATGCTTATGTGAAGTGAATTTGGTTGAGTTTTATGAGGTTATTGATATTTGTTTAAATATTATTTGTAGGATTCCGGTTGTTGGAGGAAGCGAGCTAGATTTGCATCGCTTGTTTATGGAAGTTACTTCTCGTGGAGGCATTAAAAAGGTACTATAGGGGTGGTGAATTTCGATTTCTGACATGACATAGGCCTAACTCGAGATTCATGGGTTTGGGTTTCGTCTAAATGGGACTGGGTCTAACCATAGATGTTTATAGCTAAACGTGTCATATTCGGGTCGGCCTTTGGGTTATTTGTGGGTGGGCCAATTAATTTTTGTTATTATTTTTTAAATTTGTGTTTTACGCCATAACTTAAATTGTATGTCAAAATATAAATGATAAAAGAGAAATAAGCATTCGTTTTCCGTTTAATCGTAATTGTCATATTCGGGTCGGCGCAGCTTGTTGCCCGCCTTCCCGCTATCTTGATGCAATATTTTCAATATTTTTTCAGAGTAGTGATATGCACAAAAAATGTTAAATGGGTCGTGTTCGTGCCATACATGTGTTGTGTTGGAGCTCATGTTTCTAACACGATTTTCACGATCATGATCGGTTTGAACTGGGTTCTACCCACGGACACGGCCCATTTAACACCCTTACTTCTTAGGAACAATTACTTACACCCTTTTAGATTCACGGCTAGTTACTTTCTTTCATTTTGGTTACATGTTTGTATAACTTTTTTCCAAATCAAAACAGGTTCTTGAAGAGAAAAAATGGAGGGAGGTGGCCAACTGTTTCAGCTTTCCACCATCTGCTACAAACTCGTCTTTTGTCTTGCGAAAGTATTACATGTCACTTGTTCATCACTTTGAACAAGTTTATTACTTTAAGGCTAAAGCATGGACTCCTATTCCTACTGGTGTGTGCACACCTCTTAAGTTTTACATTTATTTATCGTTGTGCGCCTCATGTATGATTTTAATCATTTATATCTTCAGATTCTTTCCAAAGTACAAAAACCGCAGTCACTTCAACATCCGGAATGAATGAACTCCTGCTTCCATCACCTGAAATTCAAGAGACGTCAGTGAAGAGGCAGAGGATGATTACAGAAGAACATTCGTTGCCTAAAGGTCACAAAAATCTCTAATACATTCTTATTTATTTTATAACAAATATATCGTAAAAAGTTCACCTTTATGTATTTATTTATTTCGTCTTAGTTTGAATATTTTACAGGATTAAAAACAGTTAAATGTAACAATGCAGGCTCTCCAGAATCATCAATAGGTTTACCGGTGACCGGTGTACTTGATGGAAAGTTTGAAAGTGGGTATCTTTGTACTGTTAGAATAGGTGGAGAGCAGTTACAAGGTGTACTGTATCAAACCATGCAGACTCCGTTGTATGAAATACCATTAAGCATGGATGCAACTCAAGGTTCAACCACGGTTAGGTGTAGGCGTAAACGTAGGAAGAAATGTGAAATTAGAAAGAGGGATCCAGCTCAACCAAAACCTAACCGGAGTGGGTATAATTTCTTTTTTTCTGAACATCATGCCAGACTCAGATTACTTCACACGGGTAAAGATAAAGCCATCAGCAGGATGATTGGTGAAGAGTGGAACAAATTAACCGAGTCTGAAAAGGCGGTGAGTAGGCGTGTTAGTAACGGGTCTAAAATCTAAATAGGTTCAAGTCAAAACGAGTCCTTTTGGCTGCAGATCAAAATGGGTCGGTTGGATTGGTCCAAACTTTTTTTTTTGGTCCAAAATGGGTACTTTGGGGTTGGGTCTGGTTAAATCCAGTTGATCTCTAATTTTTTTGACTAAAATATAGGAGATTTTATGTATCAAGTATTAACTGTGAAATTCGACTTCGACCCATTTTCTTTTTAACCTTTCGTTTTTTTTTTTTAATTTTAGAACTATTAGAGAGAGATAATATAAACTTCAGTTGACCCATTCAAGTAAACGGGTGATGGATTTTTTTGTTGATTTAGGTATACCAGGAAAAGGCGGTAAAAGATAAGGAAAGATACAAAAGTGAAATGGTAATATACAGAGAGGGTCACAAAAAGGGCCAAGTTTTAACCGAATCAATGTCTTTACAGCAACAGTATCTTATGATGAACACAAATATGGAAAACAATGGTGGAGGTTCTCATAAAACGGATGAAAATGCGCCGAATTCCGAGTATTGTGATGATGACGAGGATGACGACGATAGCAGCTCTGAAGGTGAAGAGGAAACTGCAGGTAAGGACCATATGGAGTTTCTCAATGAACCTGGTCAACAAAAGTCAATGTCTGTCGAAGGAATGAACCATTAGTCATCATCATGTATCTAAGATTACAAATCAAAGCAAGATGACAAAGAGTCCTGACGATGAAGCGGTGATTCTTGATGTAAATGATGAAAAGAAGACAAAATCCGCAGACAAAAATGAGCAAGATTTGGAAATGTTTAATGAAAGTTAAAAAAATGGGCCATTGATTGCACATATCCGAAGAATCCGAGGTAAACGATCATTTCTTGATCAAGATTGATTTTTTTTTTTTGTCACACAGAAATAGTAGTTCAAGATTATTATCACGTGTAGCTAGCTTTCTTCAAAACTGTTACTGATAGAATTTTAATATGCTTTATGTTTCTGTTGGTACTCAAAACTTGAACAAAATCAGTGCTATGAATTTAGCCTTTGACCAATTTTAGTGCTTTCTTTCTTTAGCTCCATCTGTTAGATTTGTTGGATCATGGGTCAGACCATGATTTGTTAACGAACACAGGTCAGATCATTATCAGTTTAGTTGGGCCATGGTTCATATCCGATCTGATCTAAATCTAACACATTAACAACAGTTTTTGGATTGACCCGTTTAACCTATTTGATTAAGCGGTTTGTGTTCAGGTTGACTTGTTTAACCTATTTATTTAAGCGGTTCATGTTCAGGTTGACTTGTTTAACCTATTTATTTAAGCGGTTCATGTTCAGGTTGACTTGTTTAACCTATTTATTTAAGCAGTTCGTGTTCAGGTTGACCCATTTAACACCTGTCAACCCGTTTAAAAGTGTAACCCATTTATCACAACCCACCAACCTGATTAACACGTTTATAACTCGAATGCAACCCCTTTACAACCTCGTCAACCCATTTACAACACCAACATGTCAAGTAGCTTAGACAAATGGGGAGTATTTTAGCTACAAGAATTTTAGCGTGTCTGAGTTAGGGTTGATGTCTATGCCGTGAATAAATACATGGGTCGTGTCAGGGGCGGATACAGGGGGTTTTAGGGGGTTCCCAGGAACCCCCTCGGTTTGGAAAAAATTGGAAAATTTAGTTGAAAATTTTGAAAAATTAGTGAAAATCTACGAAATAAACCCCCTGGAAATCCGTCCTGGATACGCCACTGGGTCGTGTTTGGATTAAAGGATTCATCCCACAAAAATGAAACCTGCCAACTAAAATATGGTTATTGAAAGTTACAACTCTTTTAAGTCAGTTTATATTCAAAATTATTGCTGTCCACTTTCAATGTGGGTCCAAATACCTGCTCAACAAGATGCTTAAAGTTAAGGTCCATGGAGAAATTCCTAAAAACTGAAAGTGACTTCCACAATTAATAATCCCATATTTAATTAAATAAAAAGTCAAACCATTTTAATAAAAATGGTCTCCACATACACATGAGAACTACCAACACCTAAACATGGAATCAATATTAAAAAACAAAAAATACAACTAAAAAAGAAAGCAAAAATGCAACACTTTAAAAAAAAGGTGAAAAGAAGTTACAAACTATGAGCATATGCATATCTAGTTATGAATCAGAAACAAGAATAGCATCCCAGATCATGTCCATGTCCAACGACGGCATTCGGCTCAACTGAACACCCTCAACACCATCCGGTTCCCTTGCTTCTGTCGGTTTCTTGTTTTTTTCGTTATCTAACTCATGACCCGTACGCTTTTCCGTCATTAAGTCGATTTCCGGGGCTGGTGGTGACACATCATTGCCTTTTTTATTAGATGATAAAGCTTGCAACTTTGCTTCAAGAAGAGCTGCAGTGTGGCCATTTCCTGAGTTAGCCTTTAACTGATGCTTTAAATTTGGAAAATTTAAATGTGCATAATCACCCCTTAATAAATAAGCAGCTGTATCATATGCAAAAGCAGCTTCTTCTGCTGTTTCAAATGTCCCAAGCCAGACCCGTGTCCGGTTTCTTGGTAACCGGATTTCTGCTACCCATTTTCCCCAATGTCTCTGTCTAACCCCTCTAAAAAGCTTCCCTGGTGAACATACTGACGTCTTTCTAAGCGAAGTATCGCCCATTCGTCTACCAGTATACTTCATTGACTGAGTTTTCATAGTTCTCAGCCAGAAGTCAGAACCCAAGGGTGCAACCGGCTGCTGCATACTGGTCGCACCCTTGGGTTCACTCAAAAGAAGAGTTAGATTCGGGAATCTTGCAGCGTTGGTTAGTAAAGACCCTGAACATGGGTCAATGACTTGTGAAAGTTGGCTGTGTTGTGTGCAAGTTTCAAGAAAATAAGGCAAACCGTTCACAGATGATTGTGATGATGACGACGATGATGATAATGATAACGATGAAGATATTGAACCATTACCATCACCAGCATGACAAACTAGTCCGTTAAGACCGTTCCAACTGCCCACACTTTGGGCTGCTTTCGCGGTTTCTTGAAAATAAGAACAGATTAGTTCTTTCTCCATTGGTGAACCAAAAGGACACTAAAGAAGGGTTATAATGATATAGAAATGTGTAGGCAGTATGCTATGACTTTATATATATATTAAGTTGTGAACACACAAACTAGCATATGTCAAAGGAACCTTATATTATTATTTTATAAACTCAAAGTCAGATCTAGAGTTAAAAACTAAAGTGTTTGTTATCAAGGTTAACCCCCCTTAACACAGGCCCACGCGTCGTGCCCACCATTCATCAATATTCTTGTATCGACCAGTCATATCGCGACACCTCATCTATGGTAGTTTATATATTCTCTTCCTGCTGGTGAAACCACAGGTTCATTAGTAGTGGTCATGTGATGCTTGATGTCCTTTTTTGTCTATTGCTTTAGTGATAATGATTAGAGTTGTTAATGGTTTGTGTGTGTGTGTGACTAAGAATATGATAAACAAGTTTAGAGATAATATAAGATATTGGAGGGTGCAGGTGTAGTAAACTGGCTGATGGTTGTGTTTTGGCATCAAAGAGGAAGGACCATCTCATGATTGGCACATGTTTATAAGCAATGCCAACACTGCATTCCAACCTTATCTTATGCTACTTTTGGAAAGAAAACATAAAGTATGAACAAGTCATTGCTGTTTTTCTTTATTTGTTATTTTCTCTCTCTCTTTAGATCTAGGTGTATTATAAGAAGAACGAGTTCGTTATTTGTTTTAAGAACTGTGAGAGCCGCATAAACATTTGTATGCCGAAGATAATAACATATATTAGGAGATAGAGATGCGGTTAATAAATTGTTTAATGTATCACAATTCAAAGAAATATGTATAAGTGTTTATGCGATTATTACACTTCTTTACTTAAAGAATTAGTTGTGTATTAAATTCATCTTTTTTCTCTAAACGACTAACTAAATATCACCTAAACTGTTAATGGATTAGCATTGGACAAATGGCTGCCCACTGGGTAGCCCAAGTACACCAAGCCATCAATTCGGGGGAAAACCCGCTGTCCGAAGGCCCACTGCAGTAAAACCTCTCTGTATCGGATTCGAACTTAAAACCAAAAGTCTCAAGCTCTTATCTTCATTTCTCCATGTCATTCCATCATATGGTGACGATATTAAATTGATCTTTTTTAAAAGGCAAACCTTAAAACAAAAAAGTTATTTTAATAAATTAATAAAAAAAAACCATGATTAGCTTTAGGTCCACCACTGGTTTGAGGTGGGAAGGTTTACCTCATTGGAGGGTTCCTGCTCGGGTTTGGTCTCAGGTTCAATTCCCACGTTCCACCAAAAAAATAACCATTGGGTTTGAAAGGAGAAACCCGTGTGGTTCTTATGGGATTCGATCCTGGGCAGTGGTCGCTTTGCAATACGGGATTTACCGCTGAAACACTACTCTCCAAAAAAAAAGCTTTAGGTCCACCACTAAAGACACATGACACACATGGTGTTTAACAGAGGTGGTAAGTGGTAACACATGTATTAGTTAGCTCTCAAAACATATTCAGGTTGAAAACTTGAAATTAATGAATGGTTATATAGTACGGATCAATTTGAATTTTGAATTTGCTATAAACTTAAAAGTAAATAGTTTGTAAATATATGATTGCCAAAATAATGTTATTATATGAATATCTTGAACAACTTACGAGTTTATATGCATTGAAATTAGGTATAGCAATGGGTGGGTGGGGTTCGAGTCATTATGGTAATTTTATACTCATACCCAGTTGTAAAATCATGGCACATACTTGGCCCAGTACCTATTGGATATATGGTTTAGGTAAATGGATATATAGTTTTAGGTAATCAGTCGGGTATTTTATTTCCAATCATGTACCCGGTCCCATGACTATCGGATTTTGTGTATGCATCGCCCAAATGTTTCGAGTTTCGAGTATGCCCATCAGGCTTTGTCATCCATAATTGAAATACACTTTAAGAGATTGGTCCCGTGTTGGGGGTGTACCATTACCTCCATCAAAGGTTAAAAAATGGTCTTCACCCATGAATATAGGTTGGTCCTGGGTCCACTAAATGAAAGTATGAAACTAAAAAGCAACTATTTTTGGAAGAACATCTTTTAAACGTCGTACATCGTGTGGTGGAAATTAGAAAGCTATAAAATTGTGTAATTTCTATACACACACACATAAAAGGACATTTTCTTTCCATGGATCAAATACGTCGGAGAGACATGAGGCTATTTTTTCTCAACGTTTCTTTTTCCCCTTTACATCCTTCCTTTCTTTTAGAGGCGAATTAAATATAAAGTTATTTTTTTCTTAATAAAAAGATCATGTGCATTTGATCTAATTAATTTAATTTAGTGATTGTAATGATACGGCGACAGCTTCTTAATGTTGGGTATTGAACCATGACCTCCATATTATACACTAAGGGGCTCTTTGGTTGATTAAGTGCTGAATCATTAAGAGGCCTGAATGGTTAAGAGGTTTTGAATGATTAAGTACTGAATGGTTCAGCTATGCACCAAGTCTGAATGGTTTAGCTCTTAACCATTCTATTCAGAGCCTTTTTTTAGGTTGAAACAAACAGTCTAAATGCTGAACCATTCAGAGCTGATCGAATTGTTCAGAGCCTCATTAAGAGGCTACCAAATAGGCCCTTAGTTACCACAATTAAGGATTTTTTTTTTTTTGAAAGACAAACTTCATTGACACAACCAAAACAAGGCAGACATCTCCAAGTTAGAGATTGACCGCCAAAAAAAAGTTACATCATAGGAAAAGAAAATTTACACCAATCCTTCCAATCTACTGCACCCTTCTTATATCTATTTATATACCAAAGAAAACCCAATAATTTTACATCCGAAAAAATTTGAACCACTTCCGTATTACTACATGCAAAAACCTTTTCATTCCCAGCCTTCCATATTCGCCAACATGTTAAGATAAGAACACCATATAACACCTCTTTCATTGTATCCGAACCACCCAAATAGTTAACTAACTGAAGAATGTCGTTAGTCGAGAACACGAAGAAAAGGGAAATCTTACACCAAGCCGATTTGCCAAGCCAAACACCACACGGCAATCTACAAGCCGAAAATAAGTGATCTGAGGTCTCTTCCGCTTCACCACAAAAAAACACACATACCATCTCCCACACAAATATTCCTCTTTTGAAGCGCACTCTGCGTCGAGATCCTATCCATCTTCACCCTCCACATAAATATATTACATTTATTAGATAACCATTTACAAAGCAAAGTTACCGATGGTTGGTTGGGAGCGGTAAAAGAGAGAATTCGTTAGTTTGTTGAGTTTTTTGTTAAGTTTCAAGTCCACTACTCATTTGAACTCACATAACTTTCATATATTCAACTTTTTTAGATAAACTATACCATAGAATAAAAACTTTATTATCTTTAATATGAGTATAGGGTTGGTAAAAAAAATTAGAAAAAAGTGAGATCTATTTAAAAGGTTAAATGCAGCACTATGTAACAAAAACAATGTAGATAACTGACATAGGTGGTGTGTTGTCTTCTTTTACATGGTGAAGATATGTGTATAACATCCGGTCTCTCATATCAAACTCCCCTCCACAACTTTTGAGCTCAAAATACATTGATGATATTTGAAGTGATGCATGTTTTGAAGTTTTCTCTTGAATGCTTTTGGCTGTGTGTTTTGTTATTTTTGTAAGTTTGGTGTACCTTTATGGTGATCCTTATAATTTTGTAATAGATGTCCCTTATTATCCTTAGTAAATTAAAAAAAAAAGCTTATATTTTATTTGACCATACATATAGTTGGATTTAATAATCGAAATTGGCTTGAATTTGCTCACCTCCAAAGCCAACGGATACCTGATGGTTAAACGAATTAACCAATCTTTATGTAACCAAAACTGAAATGTATCAAAGTTTAAAATCCAAAACATCTGTTATAACTATAGGACTGTTCATGAGTCGAGTTGAGCTAGGGTAAGCTCCTCGCTTATAAACCAAGTCGGCTTGGCTCGGATTTGAAACCGAGTTGAGAATATAACCACAAGCTCGGCTTGATTTTTAACCGAGCTGGCTCGGCTTGGCTTGTTAGGATCAGATTTAAAAAGAAAATTTAACCGTTGCTTTCAAATTTCAATAATCTAAAATATTATATATACAAGAGTTCAAAAGAACACATCCAAAATAAGTTCATCTTAATACAGTATATCCCAAAATCAGGTTTACACAAAATAAGTTTCAAATTTCAACGAAATGCAATATATGTTCATTAACATCTTAATCAACACCAAAATATGTCATAGATATCCAAGTGCACTCTTAAATACATGCAAATAATAACCATTTTTAATAATATGTTATCTATACATATAATAAAAGAAAGCCATTTTAATGACATGGCACTCAAAGAGGCATTCTCCACATTGAGTGTGTCATGTGTCATCCCATGTGGCATTAAGATATTTTAGGAAAAAATAATTTAAAAGCAAAATTAGATTTTTCTCTCTTATATTTCCTCCCATAATTTTTAAATGTTAATATCTTTTATATACGAGATTTTTTAAAGAAAAAAATTACACCAAATTAACGAGTGTTTTATTATCTTTCCAACGAGTACCATAGTGTGCTATATAAAAAACGGAGAAAAAAAAACGACTATTTTTTGTTGGGTTTTGTTAAAACAGGAAAAAAACACAAAGCATTCAGGTAAATCATTAATCATGTATAGGCAAGTCACTAATTATGTTCAAATCAGTAAATATGAATTCTATTTTCAACATGCGTTAGCATTGGAGTAATACATTGTTTTAGGTTAGATATTAATATTAGAGTCATACATTGTTTAAGGTTAGGTGTTAACATTGGAGATATATTTTTAATTGTGTTAGGTTAGCTATTACCCGAAGCTTTCATGCATGTAACTGTAAAGCACATCATTCTATTTCATATGTAAAATTAATATGTCATATTAGATTTTTCAACCCCGAGACGTTTCCGGGGTATAATCTAGTATGTATATAAAACAAAATATATTATAAGTAAAATAATCCGAGCTAGTCAAGCCAAGCGAGCGAAATCGAGCTAATCCGGCTCGTTAACCGAGCGTTATCAAGTAAGTTTTTTCCAAACTAAATCTAAGCTACAAGCTGTGAATTTTTTATACAACCCTAATTATAAATATACATTTAACCCAACCTCTGTTCACCCCTTTCTATATCCATATATACCTCAACAAAAGTTTCTAAATAATATAATTAATATCTGTACCATTTATGAACATCACAGCAAAAATGATTTTGAATATGTAAGTATTTTAATTAAATCTATAATGTATTAAAGGTAAAAAATACACACATTGTCATTTTCATTTTAACTTGTGGAAAAATAAATAAAAAATAGGAAGAGAAGAGGTGAAGTTATTATTGAAAAAAAAATAATACGTTTTTATTCTTGTTGACATTTGTTAGAATATTTAAATAGCTTGTTATAATAAGTAGTTTTTTTTTACCCCAACTCATATTATTAAATGCTAACGATAATATGCACATTTTTTTTTTCACTTGATAAAGCTTCTTCATATGGAATTTGTTATGACTCGTAAAATCCATTATCTATCAATCGTCAATGCCACCATGAGATATATGTTTATCGATGTGTATGGATGGACACACATGAGTCATGACACATTGACACATGATGTATATTCCTTAAAGAGATGGGCAATTGACCTATGAAAAATAGAATAGAAAATGTTATCTAGTGACAACCAAAAGTTGAAAATAATGGTTGACCATCTATCTACTCATCATGATTCATGTCATCACCAAACATGACCCACTCTCCACATAAACAACACAACCTCAACACAGCTCTTGACTTGCTACCATAAAAAAAAACCCTAGACCTTGGTCTTTTATGGCTCGAAAGTTGGATTGGCTTACAAAAGTTTGAATCCGACCACTGTACTTATTTGGCTATAGAAACACGAATCCAACTTATTTCGTATTATATGGTAAAACTAACTGGTTAATCTCTTAACGGATTTACAAAGCTTCTTGACGAGTTAGGTAATGAGGTAACTCATCGTGTGCGTGCCAAATGTATTTATAAATGTTACGAGGGTTACATGTCTGATCAAAATATAATGTATAGGCCTGTAAACGAACCGAACGAACACGAACAGGGGCATGTCCGTGTTCATTCATTTAACTTTAATCGAACACGAACTCATTATTAAACACATTATTTTGTTTATGTTTGTTCATTAAGAAAATGGGCATGGTTGTGTTCGTTTATGATCATCCGTTTAAACCTAAACGAACAATTCAGGAACATAAATGAACGAACTTTAACAAACATAATTGAACACACATAAATGAACATAATTGAACAAATATAAACGAATACAAATGAACATAGTTGACCAAACGTAAATGAAGATGTAGTAGTTTTTTTTATATAAATTGACGATTAATTACAAGAAGTTTAATTGGAAACCCATTTTTATTACTAGAGAGCCCAATTACTAATTAGTTGTATTAGTATAAGTAACTAGAAATCACGTTTTTGGTTTATATTTATATAAATATAAATATAACTACTTATGTATTGATTAAAATTTAAACAAATACAGACGAACATAAACATTCATGAACATAAGTGAACGGACAAAAAGTGTGTTCATGTTTACTCGTGTTCCTTTGTTTATTAAATAAATGAACTTCCCGTCAAACAAGTTTACGAATAGTTTATGAATGTTCGATTCGTTTACATGACTAATAAGGTAGCTACGAGTATGTGTAATTATTAGTGTATGTATTGTATAAGTGTTAGTTAAGCAAAACGTTTTAAATTGTAAGGGGTTTTTAGTTTTTCATCGACATATCCTTTATTATCTATATTATAGAAAAAACAAGTAACAAACAATTAAATTACTATTTGTTGAACACAAAAATATTTAGGAAATGGGCAACTAACAACTATATTAAAGCGGCCATTTTGCCATTTTTAATCACTTCATTTGCTATTGACTTTCAGAATTAGATTACTTTTAATTATTTTAAGGTAAATTAGGTCGCTAATTATTATTTGTATTATTATTAGTAGTTAATGAATGAGCTAAGGGTAAAGGGGAGGACCACATAGGCACATAACCTGCAAAAAGAATAAAAAATGGTTTGTGTGCATTTGCGAACAAAAAGTGCAAATTAAACAATTAGGGTATGTTATTGTTTTCATTTAAATTTAAAAAGAAAAGAAAAGAAAAAACATTAACAGCAGAAACGGAAGAATTTAATTTGTTTTCTTCTTTATTATTAACAGCAGAAACGGATGAATTTTATTTGTTTTTCTTTATTTTAATAAATTTTAAGTAAATAATTACACAAATAGTCCTCAAACTATTAAACTATCTTAGTACATTACATGATAGTTCTATGGGTATAAAAATACTAAAATACTATTTCATTTATAAGGAGAAACAAATGCGTTACGTCATCGACTTAAATGACAAAAAATGGAAATCACAGGCACTAAAACCAAACAAAAATACTAAGGATGAGGATGTGAAACAAAGTCCCCACACTTTTAAAGCGACGTATATGTGCCACGTAGACAGATGAGCCTTTAAAACCCACACCACTAGGTTGCACGGTGTGAGGCGTGGGAAGGCGGTTGTGAAACCCCTCCACACCACTAACACCAGCCCGTGTGCAGCATGTGAGATGGCGTAAGGCAAGAAGCTTGGAGATTTCAACGGGCGTGGGGTACACAAACATTATTTTATATGAGAGCTATAATAAACTGTTAGGAAAACGACTATTTTTGGGTGCGAAGGGAAGAAAAACGACACAATGACTTTGTATAAATAGTGTAATTACTGTACCAAGTGCCAAGCAAATAATTTCACTACAAATTTCAACAAATTTATAGTGTAGTGTAATAGTTATTACGCTACAACAAAATTAATTTAATTAATAAAGGGAATATTTATTCATATCAATATATTCTCATTGTTTAAGCAACTTAGGCAAACAAATAAACCCAAAGCAATATCTTTATGTCCGACCAGCATTCAAAATCCTCAATAGATACAACCATACAAGCATTCATTTAATCATAGTAATAAAAAAAAATATGTTAAAACAACTAATTAATGACAATAATTAATAACTAAATTAGTTAGTCTTAATAACAATCATAGATCCAAACACTTAATTTACAAGAGGTCGATTAACTTGAGGAGAAGAGCGAGGGGAAAGGAGGGTAGGAGGACAATTATGCATATAACAACGACAAAGGACTGGATTTACACATTTCGATTGCGTAGTTCCAAACCTTCTAAAACAATAATAACCACATTCTGCTTTGATGCATGGTAACATTGGTTGATTATGAACACAATTACCTTCGGGCATGACCAATCCGGTACCTGCGTAATTCGAACATAGACACACATTTACCTTATTGTTAGTTCAAGCTTTACATCCAAAATCCGAGTTTAGTTCAGAAATAATACGTAAAGCACATGTTAAACTTGTTCAATGTTATTAGTTATTTTAGTTTATGTACATACATAAATACTTGTACTTATCGTTGTAAAAATTCATCTAGGTGTCAATTACTCAACGAGTATTCCCACCTAGGCCAAGTACTCCGTGAGTCATCCCTGAGTACTTTCCGACTATGATGGGGTACTCGCAACTCTCCAACTAACTGAGTTGCCACTGTTTAGCGACTTTTGCAACCATGCTTGTACATATATATTTATAGTATACACACACACACTTTGTATTACATTAAAATTATTT
This sequence comes from Ambrosia artemisiifolia, assembly GCA_032199755.1. Classification (NCBI taxonomy): domain Eukaryota; kingdom Viridiplantae; phylum Streptophyta; class Magnoliopsida; order Asterales; family Asteraceae; genus Ambrosia; species Ambrosia artemisiifolia. Next base: position 25,334,543 of record CM063517.1, read on the forward strand.
TATTTATATAGCTAATAAACTCGTTTATGCTCACGGGCTCAATTAAGCACGTTATATATAAAGGACATGCTCGTTTAGGGAAATTGGATTTTAACACCCCAAACTATTGACAATTGGCCGCTGACGCACTGAAGTACAAAATTGAACAACACTGCACTGTACTTTCAACTTATTGGCCTGTATCACCATCAGACTAACCATGGTTAATTTTTACTGACGTGGCATGATGACGTGTCCATTTTGCTGACGTGGCATGGGGAATAAGCTGACGTGGCATGGACACATCACCTGCCACGTCAGCAAAAATGGACATGTCACCGTGCCACGTCAGCAAAAATTAATCATGGTTAGTCTAAGGGTGATACAGGCCAATAAGTTAAAAGTACAGTGCGGTGTTGGTCAATTTTGTAGTTCAGTGCGTCAGCGGCCAATTGTCAATAATTCAGTGGGTTAAAATCCAATTTCCCCAAGTTGATCTAGAGTAGGTCATGTGCGACTCGGGTCATTTATGGCCATAATTGGATCGAAAAAATGTTTTTATGTATATGCAAAGATAATTCAATGGATTTTTATGTTTCAAAACTTTTAGATGAAACAAAACGAAATTATAAATTACCCTGGCTCAGGAGAAACGCAAGAAATGTGAAGATAACCACCACTGCCTTAGTCATCGTTGATGTTGGAGTCATATAATATGTTGATACATACTTATATATAGGATATGAGATCAACGTTCAACCATTTGTTATAATTGCAGTTATTGCAGACTTTATAATATGATGTAATATCAGAGCAAGTTGTGACTAATATCATACTTTTTTTCTTTAATTAAATACAGTGTCTTCAGCTTCTTAAACTTAAAATAAATTTCATGTATCAAATTTATTAGTATTAAAAAGGATTTTTTACAACAAAATCAATAAATACGTTAACGTTGTATATAAATGTTGGGAATCATTGTATCGTATACGAAGCGGAAGCGGTTATTATTATTATTTTATTTTGGCCGAAATATATTTATACATATATATATATATATATTTGTGATTCATATATAGTAAATAATAATAGATTTTATTAATCCAATTAACAAAATATTCCCAATCAGGATCTCGGTTAAATGCGTATAAACAAATAAATAATAATCACAACCATATGGGGTTTAGTAATCAACCTTTGACGACTACACCGGGATTGCAACACGCGGGTTACAACGAATCCTCGCTAGTAGGAAGTATCACGAACCGAGCACGAACCAACCAGAAGGAAGGGGTGACCGGCGGTGGTTGTTTGGCGGCGGAGGGAGGAGGCCGAGTGGTGGTAGCGGCGACCAAGGGAGAGGAGTGGGTGAATGTGTGTTTTATTTTTATGAAACTTGTGATTAGGGTTTGATCCCTAATCCCTTATTTATAACAATAAAACTTACACATAACCCCTTTTAGTAATCAACTAGGATTCTCCTTTAATAATAAACTCTTTTACTATTAAGTCCCTCCAGTTCAAACAATTTATTATTTCACAAATAATAAACCACCTAAATGTAAACTTATCTGATTCGTGTACCAACGTGTAACTCTTCGAATCGTACCGGGTCGGGTTACATAGACTTCGACATTAATTACTATCGGACATACCATATGTCCAACAATCTCCCACTTGGACGATTTTAATTAAATGAGTCAATGTGTGCAGAGTTGGACGCCTAGCTGCATCGCACTGCACCCAACACAGTATGACACTTTACAGTCGTCAACTAGTTCTTTGAGTTCAAGTAACGCTTTACTTAACCAAATACTATAGCCCTGATAATTCTATCAATAGGTCCCTTCTGTATAAACATATGTTGATCATAAGACATGTTCATTCATTCTTATATTGATCAAACATTCTCTATTCTCGTCTTTAATTCAAAATGGTCTAACGGACTACATTAGTCCGAGCGTGGCCACGCGTTTACACCAGTTTGAGTTTACGAGGGCGCCAGAATGTCTAAGCTTCTAATCCTATAGAAGTACAGAATTCCATCAGCGTCATATAACTCCCACTTAATCTTGAATTTCTCCCAATGCTACCCGGATTACTACCCATGTTTCAGGACAGCGTTAGATAACATCAAAGATAGTCCTTGATCAATGTAGTTTAATATGTGCCTTAAGAAAAAGGACAGATTGAACATATCAATATCAAAACATCTCATGACACAGATCCATGGAGATCGTTTTGAAACGAGTTACATCCAATATCATTCTCTAATGATATTTGTGAATTATGATTCTCAAACCCTTGAGCTATTCATCTCATGAATACAATCATTTCAATTCACAATAGTCTTACATTCAAATTCATTCCCATGTAATTTGATCGACTACGGACTTTTAGAATACTCTTATTCAAGGATTTAAACATACAAAAATGAACACAGTTGATAAATATTTAAATTTGCATTTAACCCATTAAATCAAATAAACATTCAATATAACTGTCATAGTTCAAAATAAAACACCAATACTAACTACAGATCATGCCCACTGTCTAGCAACTCTAAGCCCTATCTTTCCAGCATGCTCCTCATGTTTGGCTTGAGGTAAAGGCTTAGTAAAGGGGTCAGCCAGATTTAGATCTGTATGAACCTTGTTTATCACGATGTCTCCACATTCTACTATCTCTCTAATATAGTGGAATTTCCTGAGTATATGCCTTGTGGTCTGATGTGACCTTGGTTCCTTTGCAAGAGTAATGGCACCAGTGTTGTCACACAATATCTCGATTGGTTTCTTTATGCTAGGCATAACATCGAGATCAGTAATGAACTTCTTCATCCAGGCAGCCTCCTTTGCAGCATCCGATGCAGCATTGTATTCTGATTCACAGGTGGATTGGGCAACCACACTTTGCTTATAGCTCTTCCAAGTAATAGCCCCACCATTCATCATGAAAACATATCCCGTTTGTGATTTTGAATCATCACGATCAGTCTGGAAGCTTACATCAGTATAACACTTAACTGACAGCTCCTCATCCAGTCCTCCATATATTAAGAACATATCCTTAGTCCTTCTCAAGTACTTAAGAATGTTCTTCACTGCAGCCCAGTGACTCTCTCCCGGATTCTGTTGATATCAACTCGTCATGCTAAGAGCATACGAGACATCAGGTCTAGTACACAACATGGCATACATGATGGAACCAATAGCAGAAGCATATGGAACTCTTTCCATTTTCTTCTTCAGTGTTTGCACACTGTTTGCTACTAAGAATGGTTCCATGTGCCATGGGCAAGAGCCCCCTTTTTGAGTCTTGCATTGAGAAGCGTCGTATGACCTTATCAATATATGTACTTTGACTTAAACCCAACAATCGCTTTGATCTATCTCTATAAATCTTTATTCCCAGAATATAAGCGGCTTCACCAAGATCTTTCATTGCGAAACATTTACCCAACCATGCCTTAACATCTTTAAGCATAGGGATATTGTTTCCAATGATCAGTATGTCATCTACATACAGTATAAGAAAAGTGATATAGCTCCCACTAGATTTCTTGTAAACACATGGTTCATCTTCGTTCTTGATAAAACCAAACTCTTTGATTTTCTGATCAAAACGGAGATTCCAGCTGCGAGATGCTTGCTTTAATCCATAGATGGATTTATTCAGTTTGCACACCTTATTAGGATGCTTTGGATCGACAAAACCTTCAGGTTGAACCATATAGACATCTTCCAGTAAGTGTCCATTAAGGAACGCGGTTTTGACATCCATTTGCCATATCTCATAGTCATAATATGCAGCAATGGCAAGTAGAATTCTAATAGACTTAAGCATGGCTACTGGCGAGAAAGTTTCCTCATAATCAATTCCTTGAGTCTGAGTAAAACCTTTCGCTACAAGCCTTGCTTTGTAGGTTTGCACATTCCCATCCATGTCAGTCTTCTTCTTGAAGATCCATTTGTTTCCCACAGTCCGACATTCGGCAGGAAGATCAACCAAATCCCAGACTTGGTTATCATACATGGATTGCATCTCTGCATTCATGGCTTCTTGCCATTTCTTGGATTCCGAATCCAAGATTGCAGCTTTGTAAGTAGCAGGCTCAGCTTCATCAATCATGAAGATATCGTCATACCTTACAGGTGCACGACGATCCCTAATACTTTTTCGAACACTTGGTGTTTCTGTTGTTTCTTGAGTCCTCTCAGGCTCAACTTCAACAAATGGATCAGTTACTTCTGGTTCTGTCTGAACAACTGGTTCAGTCACTTGTGGTTCTCGAATTTCTTCAAGATCCACATGGTTATCTCCAATCCCTCGCGCCAGAAGCTCTTCCTCTAAGAAAGTGCCTCTGCGTTTGGTGAAAATCTTATTTTCAGTGGAGTGGTAGAACAGGTAACCGATCTTCTTACCGTATCCGACGAAAACCACTTTTTCGCCTCTGCGATCTAGTTTATCCGAAGATTCTAGAGTGACATAAGCATTACATCCCCAGACTTTAAGGTAGGATACATGAGGTTTCTTTCCATGCCATATCTCATAAGGCGTTTTATCAACCTTCTTCGTTGGAGCTATATTTACAAGTCTTGCGGCAGTTTCCAAAGCATAACTCCAAAAGGATTTTGGAAGGTTTGTTCGACACATCATTGATCGAATCATATCTAATAGAGTTCGATTTCTCCGCTCAGACACACCATTATGTTGCGGTGTTCCAGGTGGAGTGAGTTGTGAAACTATTCCACAATCCTTTAGATGGTCGATGAATTCCTGACTAAGATATTCACCGCCTCGATCTGATCGAAGCATTTTAATAGTTCTATTTAGCTGATTTTCTACTTCGTTTTGGTACTCCTTGAACTTTTCAAGAGTTTCATGTTTATGCTTCATAAGATAAACATAACCATATCTACTGAAATCATCAGTAAATGTAACAAAGTATCTTTCTCCATGTCTTGACATTGTTCTGAATGGACCACATACATCTGTATGTACAAGTCCTAACAGATAATTAGCTCTTTCTCCAACATTTGAAAAAGGTGCTTTTGTTAACTTTCCACTCAAGCATGATTCGCATTTTCCAAACGACTCTGAACCCTTGGAATCTAAGATTCCTGCGTTTTTGAGTTGTTTAACAGGATTCTCACTTATGTGACCAAGTCTACAATGACACATATACGTATCATTAAAGTCCAACTTATTACGTTTATGGGAGATATTGCATAATATGTTATCGTTTTGGATTTCTATCTCATAGATCCCATTGTTGGGTTTTGCATCAAAGTAAAATACATCATTAAAATAAGCAGAAATAAATTCACCATTAAAACGATAATTAAAACCTTGTCCACGCAAAGCATAAAATGAAACAATATTTCTAGTCACACTAGGAATATAATAAACATTATTCAAAACAAGTTCTAAACCAGAAGGAAGTAAAAGAACATATTCTCCTATTGCCTTCACTGCAACTCTTTGTCCATTTCCAACATGGACCTCCAAGTCGCCCTATTTCAGCTTTCTAACCTTTCTTAATCCCTGCAAAACATTACAAATGTGGAAACCACATCCTGTATCAAACACCCATGTCTTGCTAGAAAAAGCAAAGATTTCAATAACATATATACCTGAGGACTTTCCTCCAGAAGCTTTGGCTTGCTTCAGTTCAGCTAAATACTTAGCACAGTTCCCCTTCCAGTGCCCAGTTTCATCACAATGAAAACATTTGGCATCCTTTAGAGGTTTCTTGTTGGCAACAACTTTGCCCTTTCCCTTCCCTTTGCCTTGATTGCCCTTCTTCTTGGTGTTAGGTTTCTTAACTTGACCCTCCCTGACCATTAGCACTGGTGCAGTTTTGCTAGGTATGTTTACCTCAGCAGTTTTGAGCATCTGATGCAACTCTGCAAGTGTCTTCTCCATCCCATTCATATTGTAGTTCATAGTGAACTGATCATATGACTTGGGCAATGAGTTGAGGATAATATCCCCAGCTAGCTCATCACTCAAGGGAGATTCCAGACGAGCTAAGTGATCAACATAAGCCTTCATCTTTAGCACATGAGTGCTAACTGATGTACCCTCTTGCATACGAGTGGTTATAAGTGATCGCATCACATCAAACCTCTCATGACGAGCATTTTGTTGGAACATTTCCACCAGATGCCGGTTCATGTCGTACGCTTCCATGTCCTCCATGGTCCTTTGAAGTTCAGGGATCATGGATGCCAACATCAGACATGAGACTTTCAAAGAGTCATCAAAATGCTTAGCATAGTTTCTGTAAGCATTAGTTTGTTGGTTGATGGGTTCATTAGGGATTGGCGTTTCAAGAACATACAGTTTGTTCTCCGCCTTGAGAACGATTTTCAAGTTGCGGTGCCAGTCCATGAAGTTGGAGTGGTTCAGTTTGTCCTTCTCTAAGATGGACTTGAGAGAGAATTGGGAGGCGGAATTGTTTTCGTTTGACATCTACAAAGTTCAAAATTAATTTATTAGTATTTCATGTTTTACATATCCTAATTGTATTATGACCCAAAACAAAATTAAAAAGGATGAGATCCCGATTCATCAATACACAATGAACTGGCTTAGCACTGTCCACTGGCATGATTAGGTAGGTAAACAACGATTGTTAATTGTGTCCACTACACAACTCTCCTTTTTGGGGTTATCGCTAAAAAACGATGTATGTTTAACCCCAACTATGCCCACTTGTCAAACAAGCGATGTTTGGTCCTTTACTGTTAACTGTATCGTATACGAAGCGGAAGCGGTTATTATTATTATTTTATTTTGGCCGAAATATATTTATACATATATATATATATATATATATATATATTTGCGATTCATATATAGTAAATAATAATAGATTTTATTAATCCAATTAACAAAATATTCCCAATCAGGATCTCGGTTAAATCCGTATAAACAAATAAATAATAATCACAACCATAGGGGGTTTAGTAATCAACCTTTGACGACTACACCGGGATTGCAACACGCGGGTTACAACGAATCCTCGCTAGTAGGAAGTATCACGAACCGAGCACGAACCAACCAGAAGGAAGGGGTGACCGGCGGTGGTTGTTTGGCGGCGGAGGGAGGAGGCCGAGTGGTGGTAGCGGCGACCAAGGGAGAGGAGTGGGTGAATGTGTGTTTTATTTTTATGAAACTTGTGATTAGGGTTTGATCCCTAATCCCTTATTTATAACAATAAAACTTACACATAACCCCTTTTAGTAATCAACTAGGATTCTCCTTTAATAATAAACTCTTTTACTATTAAGTCCCTCCAGTTCAAACAATTTATTATTTCACAAATAATAAACCACCTAAATGTAAACTTATCTGATTCGTGTACCAACGTGTAACTCTTCGAATCGTACCGGGTCGGGTTACATAGACTTCGACTTTAATTACTATCGGACATACCATATGTCCAACAATAATTTCATATTCTAAATTACTTAAAGATTAAATTACTTCCTATCAACAACTTAAAAAAACATACGAAACAGGAAAAGCTAATAGATACCAATTAATCTAAGAACAGAAGAAATAAGAACTCATCTTCCCCAATTGAAAGGGTGTCTGCTTTCCACCTCGACACCGAGAACTTATATAAAATGGTTTCAGTCCATAACAATCGACCCTCCTTAAGGGCTAACGTACTCGTTGGTCACGGCTGGCTCCTTCCATGCCACCACTCCGAGATTGGCTTTTATACCAGTGTTACAACCCAAACAGAAGAACTCATCACAAAAGACTAGTCTGATAGGAGAGAGAGCTCACTTGGGTTATAAACCCCACATTGGTTGCCCATACAACCGATGTGGGACAAGTCACATGCCTTGCAATGATTTCAGTCCATAACATATTATACTCTATCTCACAGATCGACATGAAGCACAAGTGCATCTCACTATCTTCTTCTGTTTTTTTTTTCAATCCATGGAATATAGCGAGGAAATTAATGAATACATAATTGTATTTGAGATTAGAACACGTACATCATGTTGTTACAACTATTCTTTATTTGATATATCATTTAAATAAATGATTTTGGATTAATTTTACCGCGTCCTAATGAATTGATGCAGTTTGATGCAATTTTTAGTTTCGTTGCAATGTGCGAGTTACCCACCAGCTAGTAGCATAAACGAACATCATATCAATCTGATAAAGTCTTCGTCTTTACCGGTCTTTTTGTTTCTCACAACCGTTAACAAAATCTATTTTCTATTATTAATGATAGCGTTTGTAACTTTTTAACTTTATACATTATATGTTGTAGGGGAAAGTTAATTTGAGAACACCTATATTTCGTGCGAACCGCGAGAACGCCATCTAAAACCATTCAAATCAAAAATTTCATTTTACACTTATCTTTATTACTAAAATACAATCCCAAAAACACAATTTACACGTAAAAATTTAAACTTATACGAAAATAAATTGTTTTTACACATGTGTAAATTTACTGTTTGTACATGTGTAAACAGTTTCATTTACACATGTGTAAAAAGTTAATTTGAAAGTGTTTTTGCAAGAAAAGATGAATTATTTGGAAAGAAAATTCGTTTTTTAATGTTGTATTTTGATTATAATTAGGTTTGTATTGAAAAAAAAAATGATTTTGATTGGTTTTCTAATTTGTTCTCACGGTTCTCACGATATTTAGCGTTCTCAAGATAACCCTCCCCATATGTTGTAATTAACATAACGAACAATGTTATCTCATGTCTAATGAAAGTTTTTGAGCCTCATACGATACAACATAGTTCTTTGACCCATTTCTACAAACTAATAAGCCAACACAATGTTCTTATTACAGGCCTATGGCCGACTAGGCTAGCATTCGAAATCCTCAAGGGAAACAAAAATATTTTGCTAAACCAACTTATTGGTGATAATAACTAATAACATTATTAAGTAGTCTTAACATTAATCGTAGATAACAATGAAACTTAAGTTACAATAGAGCAATTATGCCTATAACAACGACAAAATAATGGAATAGCACAAGACCCTTCTCTGTATCCATACTTCTTGTAACATAAAAGTTCACATTCATCTTTTACACCTGGTACCATAAATTCATCGCTGTGACAATCATGATTTGGCACGACCAGTCCAATACCTTCATATTTAGACCATATGTAGTGGGGGGCTTTATTTACAAAGCCCCTATTTCTGATTGGTCCACGTGACAGCTGAGTCAGCATGGGGGTTTAATTCAAAATAGGGGTGTAGTGGGGGAAATAAATTGGGGGCGCTATTTTATATAAAAAAACACTTGAACCAATCAACAATCATCACCTCTACATGGCAGAAGAAGACATGCAAATCAAAAACACACCTAGCGCTATAAAATTAACGCCCAAACCAAAATAGTGAAAATAGCGCCCCTATGTTTTGGTGTTTGGGGCGCTATTTTTTAATTTTTTTGGAGAGATAACGCCCCACTACGGTTAGTCTTAGAAAACACACAAGTTGACTTTATTATTGATTGGAGTTCTACTTTTAAAGCTCGAGCTTAGCTTATGTGTATTTTTCGAAGCTCGTGTTAATCTTGTTTATTATTAATTAATTTATTATTTATATTATGTGCATTTAAAATCTTGTATGTGCGTATGTGTGTGTGTGTGTGTGTGTGTGTATATATATATAGATATCTATCATGTTCATGTCTAGACATAGGTTTATATGGAAGCTCTTTGGAACGGTGGAAGGCACGTCAAGTGGTCAATGGGGAATCTCAGAGGGTAGGCATTAACTGTATACATGCTTTTAACCTGGTGGTAAAACCAGTAACTATTTTGTCCACTGTTGTTTCTTGTTCTTGGTCCATCTATCAATTGGACGTCAAGAACAGTTTTTTACACGGTGATCTTAAGGAAACAATCTATATGGAATGGACGGGGAAGGACAATGAGAATGTAACACCCTAAATCTGTTTACAGAAAACTCGCAGCGGAAAAATACCAACCGAAAAATTCATTTATAAAACAATCATAATTGTTTAGAAAACCGGTTCTACTAAGGAATTTGGTGTTACATCTTAAGTTATTTCTTAATACATTCAACAGGACTCGACTCTATTGGTTAGGTATCCGTGACCACGTACAATCCGCCTCCTCGCTCGATCTCCATCCTTCCCTTGAAGAAGTTAGGTAACCCAGACAACCTGCATCCACCACATAACCAATACGTTAGTTCAATGAGTGACCTCATGTAATCTACTCATAACACGAAGTAGCATCCCACAATCCTCTGTGATCCTGTCTGTAATCCTTCTCTCAAGTTCGGGTGGGTTACCCCGATCCGAACCTCCATGTCTCTTACAATCGTATTTACATACCTGCATCTCATATCATTCTCATAACAAAGGTTATTAACCTCGCAATACATATATATGTATATCCAAGGATATAATCCCCTACATGCAAATTCTACGATACATACAAGTATAAACTCCCACATGTATTACTACAATACATACAATACGTGCAAGTATAACTCCCACATGTATTGCTACAAAACATACAATACATACAAGTATAGCTCCCACGTTTAATACTACAATTCATACAAGCATACACCTCCACCTACAATACCATAATACATACTAGCATAAACTCCTACATATGATACCACAATACACACAAGTGTAAACTCCATATGTATTACTACAATTCATACAAGCATAAACTTCCACATGTAATACTTCAATGCATACAAGCATACAATTCATTTGCATAATTCTACAATACATACGAGTATGCAACTTCCACCTACAATACCACCATACATACAAGTATACTACTTCTACCTATATAATGCTATCATACATACAAGTAACTCTCTTCCTCTAACCCGAGCATGAGAACTTATATGTACATCTCATCTACAATACTACATAATCATGGTAATCTACTTACCGTATTTAATGCCATCGGATAATGCATCGATTAAACTACACGCACTTGTACCATTCCGTACTACGATCATGTTTACAAAACCACACTACTATTACTTGCTACACCCTTACAAGGCCCCACACGAGGTCCAACGATGCTAATTGGTGCGTTAAACGCAATTACGGGTCGCGCACCTAAGCAAAACATCATCAAATAATAGAAAAATAACATTTTTCCCAGGGGCCACCGTAAGGTGGTCTTTAAATGAGGGAGTTACAAACATTGCAGCGACCACCGTACCCCTACTGTATGGCCGTAGGGGTACGGTCTGGACTTCAAAGTCTACGGCCAATCAGGCCTGCCCTACGGTGGGAATTAGTGTCCCTGGGCCACCGTAGGGGTACTCCCAGGCCGTAGGCCTACTGTGGACCTGGTGAAAATCTTGAACTTTTTCTTCCTTCTTTCCACCTCGACTCGATCCGTTCCAACCCGTTCCCAAGCCACGTTTATACCATTATAAACTCCTATTCAAGCCTTATCCTTGTTATTTAGGTACCAACATCTCACGGTCCTCGTACTACTATCAAACACATGAACATGTTAAGATTTATTATCCGAAGTGGAATAAGAACCACTTACCTTGTGTACTCCAAGTTCTTGCTTGTTTATTGTCCCGCCTTGACCCATTAGCTCCCTATGCTTGAGTCCATTTTTCCTATCCTTTCATATCACCATATTCACATCCTTGTTAGTACACATGATCATATCATACTAACAATCATTCTCCATCAAATAACACATTGACTTTCATTAGTCAACTTCTACTATATCTACAACATACATACACAACCACATTGGTTCTCTCATCATGTAATACCACTCATTATCATATATATCTATCTCATGGTTTTAACATGTATGCGTCACATAGTGCTTCTAATCGCACAATTAAGTTTAGGGATCTAACCATGCTATTCTACACTATTGACTTGGCGGAACGTCCACTTTCTACCATTCAAACTTTCTTCTTACAAACATATGTCTATATTAACATACTAGGCCATATGAATGTTACCATAAACATCACATTCATGTCTCACTAACACACAAGATCATTCACCATACCAATTGTCCATCACATGGTGTGCATCATACTATTCAAGCATCATGTACACTCTAATGCATACTTCTTATGAAATCATACAATCAACTAGATTTCACACATGAACACTCTCTAAGATACAATCTTCATGTTAACCTACTCTCAAGTATATCTACTATCAAGTATATCTACTATCACTTTACTTCACATTTGTCAAGACTTGCCTACAAATTCACACATTGTATTAGTCTAGACATTTCATCAAACACTTGGTGTGCATACAACATTCTAAGCTCAATGTACAAGCTCCTAATACATACATTCCACCAAATGAGTAATCACCTTCAATCACAACCAAAATTTCCCCACATGCTTGTCATCTACTACACATTATTCTTACAATTACATGATTTCACAACTAATTTACTAAGAATGGTCTTGGATTACCCCAAGACCAATACCCACTTCCAACATAGGTGTAAAACAACCTAATTAGCACATAAATCAAGCATAGCTTTATGTAGTATCACAAATTATGGATCCTTTAGTGTCTATCAACCTCTAGACACCTTCATCCATCCTTGATTCACGTTTTCACATGAACCCTAGATTTTCACCACATTCAAAACAAACATAACCTCATAATAAGCCAAATTAAAGGTACCTTGATGTATGTAAACCTTAGATGACCCATAATTAGCTTCATGCATCATCTCTTCTTCTTCTTTCTCTTGATTTGGGGTAGAAGCACACCCACACACACATACACACACACAAGGCACAAGAATCTCCTGAATTGTGTGTGTGTGTGTCGTACATATCAACCCACCACAAGTGGGTTTTTGGGTTTTTCACAATTCCAACCCTTCATGTTTGATACCCATCCAATTTTGACTAAAACCTTGTTATATTTCCATTTACTTGTGCACCTACTAACTTAAATGCTTAGTTATTTCACCCCATACCATAACACATTAAAACATGCTACTAAAGTTATAAATTCGGGTTTTGGGGCGTTACAGAGAAAACTCATGATTCTTGAGAAAACCAAAATCTTTTATACTACGTATGTGCAATATATCATACTACATATATGATATTGGTACTACATATATGTAGTATGAAGTTTTTCAGTTTTCACAAGAATAGGAGTTTTTCAATGAACCTTACACAATATATATATATATATATAAGTGTATAACATAATATATTACTAGTGTGTTCCAAGGCGCACCTTACAATTTTGTCGTATCCAAAATGAATGGTAATTACTTACAGCTCGAAAGTTACATGCTGGTAGATAATCCTTCAATTATAGGGTAAACCTCTAGCTACGTATCCCAGCCGCCACTCCTCTAGCTAAGGCTCCAGTTAGGATGTTTCTACAATTCCTCCAAAAAATTTAAACATTTAACGACCGTTCAGATATGTATTTGCAAAAGTGACATTATTATATTAAATGCCTAAATTCAAATAATCAGATAATAATTGGAAAAAGCATATCCAAACACCCTCATAAAGCTAATAGTGGATTTTTTTTTCTTAGCGAGGTTATATGTATAATAAAGTATCAATGAGTTGGTCAAAAGTGATTTCTTCTCATTCTATGTATTGGAATATATACAGTGATTGAGAGCTACAATTGAGGAGAAAAGTAAGCTATACAATATCACCTACCTTGACTAGATAATAAATGAGAATACCTTCTAAGAATAACAAATGTAACTTAAATACAAATAAATGTAATTGCATAATTTATGTGATTCTAATACGCCCCCGCAAGATGGAGGATCCATTGGAGACTCCAATCTTGGATCGAACAGATTGGAATGGTGTCCGCGGTAGAGGTTTCGTGAGGACGTCCGCGAGTTGATCTTTGGTGCTGATGTGTAAGACCTGAAGTTTGCCTGTATTGACTTGTTCCCTCACAAAGTGATAATCTAAAGCCACATGTTTCATCCTAGAATGATATACTGGATTCGCGCAAAGGTAAGTGGCCCCGGTATTATCGCAAAACAGTTGAGGTGTACCTGTTGAATGGATGCCAAGTTCAGTCAGAAGATTTTGTACCCATGCGATTTCGGCAGCTGCATTTGCTGCGGCTTTGTATTCGGCCTCAGTAGAGGAACGGGTGTCTGTCTTTTGCCGGGCGGAGCGCCAAGAGATGACGTTTGAACCCAGATATAGTATGTAAGCCGTAGTTGACCGTCCGCCATCATGAACTCCTCCCCAGTCCGAGTCTGAGAATGCACGGATAGTTAGAGGAGAGTCACGATGTAAGTAGAGCCCGTGATGTACCGTTCCTTTCAGGTAGCGAAGGACCCGTTTGAGGGCTTGCCAATGAGATTGTCTAGGTGTGTGCATGAATTGTGATAGTTTATTAACAACAAATGAGATGTCGGGTCGAGTGAAAGCTAGGTATTGTAAAGAGCCAACAAGTTTTCGATAAGGGGTGGGGTCAACGGTAGGAATAGAGTCAACTGGTGAGAGAGGTTCGGATGTACTCATGGGTGTTTGAACATCCTTAGCGCCATCCATTTTGAAGGTGGTGAGGATGTCATGAATATGGCGATGTTGAGACATGAAGAGACCAGTATGTGTATGGATGACTTCGATGCCTAGGAAATGGTGAAGTGGGCCTAGATCCTTGATTGAGAATTTGTGACTGAGAGAGTGGATGAAGTTTTCAAGGAATTTTGAGTCACTACCAGTGATGACGAGATCATCAACATAGACAAGTAGGTAGCACGTGACTCCTTGTTGTTGGAAGGTGAAAAGAGATGGGTCACATACCGATTTTTTGAAACCGGAGTGAACAAGCAAGGATGTGAGTTCATTGTACCAAGCTCGCGGTGCTTGCTTTAGACCGTATAGAGATTTTCGAAGTTTGCAAACATGGTTTGGAAACTCCGAATGGGCAAACCCCGGTGGTTGAGTCATGAATACATCCTCATGGAGAGTACCATGAAGGAATGCATTATTTACATCAAGTTGACGTAAGGGCCAATTTTTTGAAAGAGCAATGGAGATGACAATACGAATAGTAACGGGTTTGATTACCGGACTGAAGGTGTCAAAATAGTCCTTGCCAAATTGTTGGTGGAAGCCTTTGGCAACAAGGCGTGCTTTGTATTTTTCCACGGTGCCATCGGGTTTACGCTTGATTCGGAAGATCCATTTACAACCGATGATATTTTGGTTTGACCGAGGAACAAGTTCCCATGTTTGGTTGTGAATTAGAGCATTGAATTCAAGGTCCATAGCATGACGCCATTGAGGGTCTTTTCATGGCTTGAGTATGGGTGGTTGGTTCTATTGTGGAAGGTAGAGGGTGTAAAGATGTGGCGTTAATGAAGTTGGGATTGAAGTACTTGCGATTGGGTTTGGGTTGTCGTTTGGTATGAGATGGTGATGGGGCGGATGATGTTTGGGATTCGGTGGATGTGTTGGATGTATGATCATCAGTGAAGGATTGTGTTGAAAAGGTGGTAGGGTCGGGAGGGTTAGTGTTGCTGGACTCGGATGTTTGGGATGGGGCAGTGGTGGGTGATGAGTTCGCATGGGTGGATGATTGAGGAGTGGGAGGTGTTGTGTCAGAGTTGTCTGTGTGGTGGGAAGGCTCGGTGTTAGTAGGTGAGTGGGGGTTGGGGTTTGATTGGTCAGCAGATGTAAAGTCGTTGTTAAGAGATTGATTTTGGGAGTTGGGTGGAGTGAGAGAAGGTGATGGGAAAAAAGAATTGTTGTGAGGTGTGAGGTCAGAGAGTGTAGGAGAATTTTGGTTACTGTGAGGGATAGGAAAAGTGTACTTTTGTTGAGTGTTGGAAGTGGAAATAGGATTAGGATGTGCAGGAAAGTTATTTGAAATAAATTCAACATGTCTTGAGTGATAGAGCTTAGAGGTGGTGGGATCAAGGCATTTAAATGCCGATTTTGATGTTGAGTATCCAAGGAAAATACAAGCACGAGAGCGTTGTTGTAGTTTGGAAGTGGAGTACGGGCGTAGCCAAGGAATGCAAAGGCAACCGAATGGTTTTAGTTTCGTGTAATCGGGTGGTTTTTCAAATAGCATGTCATGTGGTGTTTTATTGTTGAGGATGGGAGTACGAAGGCGATTGATGAGATAGATGGCTGTTTGGAAGGCATGGGACCAATAACTTTGAGGTAGGTTGGCATAGTGAAGTAAAGCAAGGCCTGTTTCAACCACATGACGATGACGCCTTTCGGCGACCCCATTTTGTTCGGGTGTGTGAGGTGGTGTGGTGTAGTGAGAAATTCCATTTGTGGTTAGATAATTTTTGAGGCCGATGTACTCACCTCCGTTGTCGGTGAATAGAGACACAAGAGGTGTCTTGAAGAAGCGTTCAACAAGAGATTTGAACTGCGGGAAGAGTATGGAGACATCAGATTTACGTTTCATGGGGTATAGCCATACATATTTGGAGAAAAAAATCAACAAATATAACGTAGTAACTAAACCCGTCAATAGAGGATTGAACCGGTCCCCAAACGTCCGAATAAATGAGTTCAAGAGGTTTGTTGACAACAAAGGAATTTTTACCAAACGGTTGTTTATGACTTTTATTTAAAGAGCAAGACGTACAATGAAATGACTCGGGTGACATTTTATTACATTTTATTCCTAATTGAGATATTAAAGACTTAAGCACTTGATATGACGGGTGCCCAAAGGTGTGATGCCACTCGAGTAAAGATCTTGTTCTTGTTGCATTAACTTGAGGAATTGAAGGAAATGGTCCGTAGTAAACATCATTGACGTTCACTCCCCGCATGAGATGCGCCCCCGTGCGTAGGTCCTTAACCATGAAATAAGAAGGGAAAAATTCAACAGATACACGGTTAGTACGGCAAACTTTAGCAACAGAAAGTAGATGATTACGTAAATGGGGAACAACAAGAACATTTTCGAGTAGGAGAGGTCGAGAGTTAGTATGAATTTGAGTATTGCCAATGTGTGTAATAGGGAGAGATTTACCATCACCTAAGACAATTTCATCCGGGCCTCCGTATTCTGAAAGGACGGGTACCGAGTTCTGATTTGGAGCGGTGTGACTGTTGGCTCTGGTGTCCCACATCCACGATGGTTGTGAACCTGCAGTAGGATAAGCAGAAGTATGGTTGACAGATGGTGTTGAACCTGTAGGACTTTGGACCGGGTAGTTGTAGTCACGAAGAAAACGTCCTAGTTTGCGGCAGTCCTTGGTTTCGTGTCCCGGAATATTGCAGAAATGACAAAAAAGGTTGCTGCGACTGTGAGATGTTCCAGCAGATTTGTCACGGTTCCAGTTTGAGCGGGCAGAAGAAGCTTGGTTAGGTTTGTGAAAGCGGAAGTCGGCTGGTTGTTTTGAGTAGAATCGGGTGCGGTGTGTTTGATTCACGGTAGTGATGGTGGAGTTTGGTTGTGAGGCAAGTAGGGTGCGTTCATGATCAACAAGTTTGTCGTATAGCTCTGAAAAGGTCATAGGAGTGTCGCGCATTTTGACTGCAGCAGTGATGCTTTGGTAGTCTTCGCCTAGTTGTGCAATGATGTGCACAATGAGATCTTCATCTTTGACCGGGTTTTGGGCAAAAGCAAGCTCATCAGCGATAGCTTTCATTTCATTGAGAAACTGAGCTACCGGTTTGTTTCCTTTGGGGTGTGTTGCAAGATTGGTTTTGAGGGATATGACGCGTGACCTTGAGGCGCTTGCATAGGTGTCTGTGAGTTGTTGGAATAGGTCATGTGATGTGGCAGCCGATGATACAAGTGGCTGAACAGCATCAGAGCAACTCCCAAGGAGTGCTCCAAGAAGAATTTGGTCTTGGTGATGCCAAGTTCGGTAGGCTGGGTTGGGTTTTCCTTCGGCAATTTTCGGTGGTGGTACAGTGATTCCATCAACATATTGATCGAGTTCTAGGCCGATTAGGGTAGACATGACTTGTTTGTGCCATGATGGGAAGTTGTTTGCAGTGAGTTTGATGGGGAAGTGGGCATGAGATGTTGTTTCAATGATGGAGTTGGATGTTGAGGATGACATGATGATGTGGTGAGAGTGAAGAATAGCCGAGCAGAAAAAAAAAGAAAGGATCTGAATGGGCTCAGAGGAGCTTTAGCAGCTCTGATACCATATAATAAAGTATCAATGAGTTGGTCAAAAGTGATTTCTTCTCATTCTATGTACTGGAATATATACAGTGATTGAGAGCTACAATTGAGGAGAAAAGTAAGCTATACAATATCACCTACCTTGACTAGATAATAAATGAGAATACCTTCTAAGAATAACAAATGTAACTTAAATACAAATAAATGTAATTGCATAATTTATGTGATTCTAACAATATGAACTGGAGATAAGACTTTGGAGACTTTATGATCGTTAGAATTGTTTAGTTAAATAGAACACATCGATCTTGTATGAATATAATCAATAGTTTGTATTGACAACAATATACGTGTTAACAAACCATTAGAAGCTAAATGATATATTAATTACCTTTTTTTGCGCAACCTTTGGCCGTGGACCCTCATGGTAGAAGCTTGGCATTGGGTTTGCCTTAAATAACAAATTTTTTCTGAGTTACTTCAGGTTTGCTTCCTTTTCTTCATTTTTAACACAAAATATGAACTTCAAACTAAAAATAGATGAAAAAAAAGTAACTGATAAAGGTCATAGAAATTTAACCTTGGTTCTTGCCTCCCATTGAATTCTCTACCTCCAACGCTTATTGTTTCTCTAATTTGGAATAAAACTGAAGCAAAAAATAACTAATGTGTGTGTGTGTGTGTGTATAGAGAGAGAGGGGGGAGTTGGCATTCTTATAAAATCTTTAAGAGATGTTATTAGGCCAAAAGATATTAGCGTCCATGTTGAAATTGGTCGGTCAAGAAGATTAGAAACATTTTTGTACTTTTATTCATTAAAAATACACTTTTGATCTTTTTTTTTACTATTTCCAAACTAATTATCATCTACAAGTTTGTAATCCAAGACAATAATCGATTAGGCATTTTTTGGGGTAAATGGAGTACGTTTCACTAGTGAAAATGAGTTGTTCATATAGACTAAATCATCAAGAACAAAGACTGGACTTGGATATATTTGAAATAATAATTTTCAGACCATGGAATTTCTCCTTCCAAAGTAGAACAATAAAAGACTACACCAACCTTAACTTTTCTAAACAAACAGGCAATCCTTTAACCAATACTTAATAAACGACACGCATATCATATCATCAATCTATCATAAAACGCCTAAAAATTAATCAACTAATAAAAGCTATAGAGCCTAATTTCATTTAATTATCATGATTAAAATTGAAAACAAAAATGATTGTGTTGAATGATATAAAAAAATGTGCTCTAGTTAGCTTGACTTTAACTCTGGGAAGACTTCAGTCACCATATTTTAAAGTTTTAAAACTCATACAAGTTTAGCTGAGATAAGATTATTCAATGTGGTAACAAAAATTATTATCTTATAGAGCCAAATTTCACGTAATTATCATGATCAAAATTGAAAACAAAAATGATTGCGTTGAATGATATAAAAAAAGGTGCTCTGGTTAGCTTGACTTTAACTTTAGGAAGACTTCAGTCACTATATTTTAAAGTTTTAAAACTCATACAAGTTTAGCTGAGATAAGATTATTCATTGTGATAACATAAATTATTATCTTTCATCGCCATTATATGAAATTTGTTTAAAAATATTGTTATCCCGTGTGTTTATTTAGTTTGGGTGAGTTCCATTTTCATATAAAAATTGATTATCTTCTAGGGGCATTTAGAGAAGAAAAGTGGTAAATTTAGGAAATTGTAAAGAAACCCTTTGTATACCTTTTTAACTTTAGATAATTTGGACATATTTACCCATGCCTCCTCCTTTATAATATTTATAGATAAGATAATATAGATATACACAGAAATTATGTTAAACCAACGTATTGGTGACAATAACTAATAACGTTATTAAGTAGTCTTAACATTAATCATAGATATCATTGAAACTTAAGTTACAATAGAGCAATTATGCCTATAACAACGACAATATAATGGGATAGCACATGCCCCTTCTCTGTATCCATACTTCTTGTAACATAAATCTTCACATTGATCTTTTACACATGGTACCAGAAATTCATCACTGTGACAATCACGATTTGGCATGACCAATCCGGTACCTGCATATTTAGAAAACACGCAATTTTACTTTAGTATTGATTTGAGTTTTACATTTAAAGCTCTAGCTCAGCTTATGCGTAATTTTCGAAACTCGTGTTAATATTATTTATTATTAATTTATTATTTTATATTATTTTCATCTAAAATTTTATACATACATATATATATATATATATATATATATATATATGTCAATTATAAAATGAAAACCCGCTTGAGTTGAGAAAACCTTCGAAAACCCACGTAAAAACAATTTTTTTTCTTTAAAAAAATAACAAATGTAAACTACATGTTTGTAAGCGTTTTGGGCAAAAAAAATAAAAAAAGCGCCGATGAGATTTTTTTTAAAAAAAATAAACAAAGTTGCTAAAAACATAGGTAAATAACTGAAAACATACGTTTTTTTAGCAACTTTGTTTATTTTTTTAAAAAAAATCCCATCGGTGCTTTTGTTATTTTTTTTTTTGCCCAAAATGCTTAAAAACATGTATTTTACATTGGTTATTTTTTTCAAAAAAAAATAATGATTTTTTACATAGGTTTTCAAAGGTTTTCTCAACTCAAGTGGGTTTCCAAAATATCCTTTCCCTATATATATATATATATATATATGTAGGAAAATTGGTTTGTGTGAGAAGTGTAGGAAGGATTAAAAATTGATATGTATGCATCATTTTTTTGGAGGTATGCATCATTTTTTTGGACGTATTCATGATGTTTTGGATTGTTTTGCTTAGAAAAACAACAAACATAACAATTAATAACCGAAAACAATGTATTTTAGGCTTAAAACTTAAAACACTATGTCAATAACACTTTAGCAGAGTGTTTTAATTAATTACTAGGGTGTTTTATCTGGAATTTAAATTTAATGACTATAATACATTGGATTGTGTTTTAAATTTTTGTATATTGTTGTGTTAAGTGTTTTTCAAGCCAAAACAACCCAAAACATCATTCCAAAATCAAAAACATGATGGCTACATGTCAATTCTTAATCCTTCCTACACTTCTCACACAAACCAATTTTCCTACAGGATCCTCTACCTATATATATATATATGTATATATATAGGGTAATTATAATTTGCAAACCATCTTGAGATGATGAAACTCAAAAAACCCATTCATGTGGCTCCCATTAAGCCACGTAAGAAACTTTGAAATTTGATTAGAAGGTTAGTTTGGGTATTTTTTTTTGTTTCCTGTACTCTCTTCATAAAAGTCTTTCTTTTATTAAACTATTGATCTTTGTCTCTCTCCCTCTCTATCATTCTAAGAAACAACACCTAATGAAAATCTCAAACTCCCTCTGTTAATCCCAGATCTTGTTACAAAACTAAACCTCCACCACCAACAATCATCAGCGTCATCACCACCATCACGGTTGTTAACCACCATTCTCCTCTGCCATTGTCACCGTACCACTACTCCAACGTACAACCAACCCCCAAACAGACGGATCTGAACCATAACAAAGATGACGATCTAAAAGGGGACAAATATGAACAAGATCTGCAACAAGTGATGACAGATCTAAAAACTTATTTATGGGTCATGAGACCATCGAAGAAGGGAAGAAAGTGGTTATTGTGTGCATGACTACATCGACGACATCATTATAGATCCATAATTGTTTGTAAAGATTTTTTTTTTGTTTTGTTATTTGTGGGTCATGGTTAAAATCTTCACAACATCGGAATATACCACTTACGAGAAAATGAATCTAGTTTGTAAGATTTTTTTTAAATCACCAAAGATGTGCAATTCATTCTAACTATTTTGTTTATTGTAAAATAAACAAGGTCTGAATATTGAGCTCAAGTTTTTATCAAGTGAGCATTATAATTCTAACTCTTTTTAACAAATAATTTTGTTTTGTAGGTCATGGTTTTTAACATTACATCCAACGATAGTGACTTAGGATAACATGAATCTAGTTTGTAAGATATATTTTGTTTAATGTGTTTTTTTTTTTTCACTTTAACTAAAAAAAGTGCTATTTTGTTGTAAGTTTTGTGTTACGATTTGATGTGTTTTGTTTGTGTGTAGATACATTTGTTAAGTACTTTGGAAGTAGGGAGACATTACGGACGGTGATAATGCTCAGTCGGAACCGTGGGTGTCGAAGAACAGTGGGTTATTTTGTTTTTTTTTTTTTTGTCGTTTAAAGCTTTGTTTTTCATTTAAAAACATATGTTTTTGTTGTTTGGGTTATAATTTATCATACGTTTTTATGTTTTGGTTATAAATTTATAATTTGTTGTTTTGTTGTTTCATATATTTGATGACAAAAATAACATTTTTGCTTGACATTTTGGCTGAGAAGATGGGAAATGAAGTTTTTCACATGTTTCTTTTGTTGTAACATGTTTATATTTTTTATTCATCTTCCCACACATGTAAATGTTTATTTTATTTGTTACATGTATTTTTTAGATGATACTTGTCACTTTTATAATATTTGTAAATTTGTTAAAACTAATAACATCTGTTTTTAGGTTATAAACATTTATAGAATTCCAAAAAAGCATATGTTTTTTATTTTGATATATCATACTATGTGAACTTTGTAAAATTCAACAGAAAAAAACATAGGTTTTTATTTCGAAAATTGAATGAGGGTTTTGTTCATAAGAAAAAAAACATAGGTTTTTATTGGGAAAGTGAATGGCTGATTGTAGAGAGAGGAGAGATGAGAGAGAAGTAAGGAGAGAGGAGATAGAATATTGAAAAAGTAAGAAAGAAGGTGTTTTTTTTTACCATACTACCCTTTTCTATTTTTTTATTAAATACATGCACCTTTTATTTCTTGCTTTTTTAAATAAATTAATGAGTTAATCACAACCATTTGATCAACATGATCAATGGTGATAAGAGGGGTTTTCTTGGTTTTCTTAAGTGGGGAGGGTTTTCAAATTATCCCTCCCCTATATATATATATATATATATATACTGGGTATGGATATATGGAAAACCCTTCTAAGTTGGAAAACTTTGGAAACTCTAACTTCCCGAGCTTTTTAGGGCCTGAAAATTTTAGGGCATGTAATATACATGATTTTAAGCATTTTGAGCCAAAAAAATCAAAAAAACGCCGAACACTTTTTTTTAAAAAAAAATAAAAAAAAGTTTTCTGGTAACACTTGTTAGCGATTAACATGTGTTAACAATGCGTTACCCAAAAACTTATTTATTTTTTTAAAAAAAAAGTACTCGGCGCTTTTTTTGATTTTTTTGGCTCAAAATGCTTAAAATCATGTATATTACATACCATAAAATTTTCATATAAAAAAAAACTCGGGAGGTTAGAGTTTCCAAAGTTTTCCGGTTCAGGAGGGTTTTCCGTTTATCCTTATACTATACTCTATATATATATATATATATATAGGGGAAAGTTAATTTGAGAACACCTATATTTCGTGCGAACCGTGAGAACGGCATCTAAAACCATTCAAATTCAAAATTTCTTTTTACATTTATCTTTATTACCAAAATACAATCCCAAAAACACAATTTACGCGTAAAAATTCAAACGTATACGAAAAAAAATTGTTTTTACACATGTGTAAATTTACTGTTTATACATGTGTAAACTGTTTCATTTACACATGTGTAAAAAGTTAATTTGAAAGTGTTTTTGCAAGAAAAGATGAATTATTTGAAAAAAAACATTCATTTATTAATGTTGTATTTTGATTATAATGAGGTTTGTATTAAAAAAAATTGATTTTGATTGATTTTTTTACTTGTTCTCACGGTTCTCACAATATTTAGCGTTCTCAAGATAACCCTCCCCTATATATATATATATCAAGTTCATGTCCAGACATAAGTTCATATTGCAACTCTTTGGAACAGTGTAAGGCATGTCAAGCGGTCAATGGGGAATCTCAGAGGATGGGCATTAATTGTATACATACTTTTAACCTGGTGGTAAAACCAGTAACTATTTGTTGGTATTGTCTAATGTTATTTCTTGTTCTTGGTCCATTTAGCAATTGAATGTCCCGAACACTTTTCTACATGGTGATCTTTAGGAAATAGTCTATATGCAACGGTCGGGGAAGGATAATGAGAAAACAAAATCTTGTATACTATGCATATGCAATATATCATACTACATATATGATACTAGTACTATGTATATGTATATGTAGTATGAAGTTTTTTAGTTTTCACGTAAATGGGAGTTTTTCAATGAACCTTACACATATTTATTTATTTATTTATTTATATATATATATTCAATTATTTATTTATAACTATATTGAAGTATATAGCATAATATATATTATTTGATTATATTTAACACAATTATGTATAATAATATTTTGGCAAATTAGATTCTAATAATATAAACTAATACTAATTGATCAATAATAAATCATACTGACACTATGACCAATGAAACTCGTAATCTTCACTTTCAACTAGTTTATTCTCGCAAGCTTAATCAAATTCATTATATAAAATGTCCGGGCCCATTCGTTTTAGAGCAACAACATGGGCTCAAACCTCCTTAAGATCACCTTAATTGAACTTTTAGCTCGGCGATCTCGAACAACTTACGAACTGACCGGACCATTTACAACCATAATCAGATCGCAAAAAATGTTTCCAATAATATCCAACGATGACTCAAATGGATTTGTATATTATAAAAACTTTTAATAAAATAGAAGTTTAATTACTTGGGCTCAAGAGAAATGCAAGAAATGTGAAGATAACCAATGCCTTAATCATCTTTGACAATATTCGAGTTAAATAATATGGTGTGATACTTATTATACTTATTATATAGGATATGAGATCAAAGTACATCCATTTTTTACAATTACATTTATTACAGAATTTAAGAATATGAAGTAATATCATGACAAGAAGCCAAGTCAATTAATTATGTTTTATCAATCTTTTTATAACTGGACTAGATAGTGAACCGGTCGTCTTATCGATGCACTGGCCAGACCACTTGGACCGGATATAAGAACCAGACAACATCATAAATAGTATAAAAACAAAAGTATGTGTATACGTGTATATAATTTAAAAGAATATTGGAAATAAGCTAGTGCTTTAACCACCAAATTTCTGAGACCCCCGTTTTTTTAATGTATATATACTAAGGGTGTGTATGGGTCGGTTTGGTTGCTACCATTAACCATATTCATAACCACTATTTTGGTTATGGGATTTCTTTAACCATAACCATAACTTTAACCTCTTGGATTTTCCCTACGTATATTTTTACTTAACGTTTAATGTAATTCAAATTACAATTTTATTTAGTTATGTATTCCAAACTAGTAACATAATTTAAAACCATATTTAAAATCTCATTTTTAGTAAATATTTTATAAAGTGTCTTTTTATAAGTTAACAAATTTTGTTAAGAACATATTAGATTAAATCAATATATACATATATATATATATATATGTATATCAGTATAAAGATAAATGATATGTTTCTTAAAGTTTTATAAAAAAAACTAATAATAATATTAATAATGGATTTTATAAATTTATTAGGTTTCTATTTAGCTTTATATTAAACATCCACCTTAATTAGAAGAAGAACCAAGACCCATAACCAAATCTTAGTCTTAATCTCAAGTTCTCAACCCAAAGATGAGCCCAATTGATATGTTGGTTTTAGTAAGTTACAAGTAATTTAATGGCATTAAAATTTTGATGTTTTAGAGCCAAGGAAAAAGTGGGTTTTTTACTAAAACGTTATCAAATTTTAAATTTATAAGAAACAGTAAATGTCTGTTTAACTAAAACCTTCATAACAAGCAAATGTATCTATCGTGTACAGTATAGCTTTTTATGCAAGTACCGAGTATCGAACCCAAAGACACGTCTTTTACTACTCAATTTCAAGTTACCAAATATAAGTTTAGTAGTTTTTAGAGTGTTTAATTCTAAGAAACATGTGTAGCATAGAGAATAATCAATGCTCAAACATAATGTCTATATTACCCTTCAAAACTGTCTTAATTGTCATCAACATCCCTATAATACCCTTAAATGTGTTTCTTAAATATGTTGTACATGTTGCTTCTTAAGTTGTACGGAAATGAAAATTACTATCTTGTACATCTCTCCCCCTTAATAAGATAACTAGTGGGTTTACCCGTGCGTTGCAACGGAATCCACAAATGGGTTGCAATATAACATTATGATACTTAGGTTTTTTGCCCGCAAGTTATGCAAAAAGAATAGATATATGCGCACTATGTTTTAACAAGTATTCGTAGAAAGAAACGAAAAGAAATGTGCAACGCCGCTTACAACTGATAGCAGTTCACCACAAAAACCATGTACTCATTATTGAACAAATGTTAATAAACCAAAGGTATGTTACTGTAACAGACCAATATGAACATAAACATCACTCTTGTGTAAGCTGTCCGGTCATTGCATATCTACATAACCGTACCATTGAAGACACCTTGCAAAATTATAAAGTTCATTTACATGACAAAAGCATGTAGTAATAATATGATATTGTATACATTATATGAAGGTCACACTGTCCATTTAGAAATTAAAAGTTGGGATTTGTAAGTTTGTAATAGACTTGCCCAACTTGACCCAACAGCTAAAAAATTACCCAATGTAGCCAGTGAGCCAAACCATCCTGTCCACTTTGTCGCTGGGTAGATGCATATATATATGTAAAGGGTTTTTAATATAAGTATTATTATTAGACACAGTAGCCAAAAATTCCCAAAACACGAGTAGAAGCTAATGTGCAGCCATATCAGAGTGATTGTTTTTAAATGGTTGAAAATCGGCAATCTTGGCTCTTAAATACTCAAATATCAACACTTTGCTAGACTTAATATCTCTTAATTATTTAAGGGTGGACCTTGTCATGCAAATAGTCCAGTCCCTTTGCTGTATCAACAAAAATCTTTACCCGCTGCACCCAATGAAGCACGGGCCCCAGTTGTGCTCCTTGCAGACCCTTCCTATCTGCATGTATATATGCATATTATATAGATTTTAAACCCAACACCAATTATATTTCAACTTATATATCCATTAATTTAAACACGAAAACAAAAGTGCAAACAAGTGTTCATGTAATGCAATATGTCATATAGAGATCTCATGGTTGCAAATTCATAAGCCAAGACACGTGTATTTCCTTCCACACAACTCAACATGATTTTTGTGCTTCAATGTTGAGACCATGGCAATCTTGAACAGGACGACAAACATTATAAAGAAAAGAAAAGGATAACTTCAATTTGAATAGAAATAAATAGACATATATGAGCAAACAGCCAAGTCGTAGTTATGCTTTATTATGGGTCAAACGGCGCCTTCCCCTTGCTGCGTAGAGAGGAAGAAATATCGCCCTGTCATAGGTCCACGTGGCGCGACTTGAATGGCTACAGAGGCTTATGTTTTGTTCCCTTGTCATGCACCTCTTCTAGAAGGCGAATTGATGAGACACTTTGGCAGAAAGGCTGAAAAGTTGTCAGTCATCCAAGTGGGAGCATCCAGGGGGCTGCGTCTGTGTTGAGGATCGCCAGCGCCGTCTGGCGTAGTGCCTTGGCGATGTGACTATCGCGGGCATCTTACATGAATTTGTGTTGAGAGTTCTGCGTAGGCGATTGAACCTGCGCAGGCTATGTTCCGCGTAGTGGTAATAGACGTTATTTTTCAGCGCTGACAAGACTTAGCTATACAAAGACTTTGTATTCTTCATAGTTTTGCAGTAGGGTTGCTATCCGCGCGGGGATTTTGCTACCCTAACGCGTAGGCATCCTTCCCTAAGACTTCTTGTATTTTGTATGGGCCCTCCCAATTAGGGTGTTTGGATGCTTCGTTGTTGCAGAAGACGTAGTCTCCGACGTTAAACACGCACACTTTGACGCGTTGGTTGTAGTAACGCTCCAGTTGTTGCTTGTACTTAGCCTCTCTGATGGCGGTGAGTTCGCGCCGCTCCCCAAGTAAGTCACGGTTTAACCGGAGCTTAGTATCGTTAGTTCCTTTATCCGCCATGAGGACTCGTGCTGAAGGGCAAGTGATTTCAGCGGGAATGACTGCCTCGGAACCATATGTGAGGCTAAACGGAGTTTCACCGTTGCTCGTTTTGTTGAGGGTGCGATGAGCCCAAAGGACATGGGGTAATTCATCGACCCAGCCAGTGCGCTTAGTTCCGAGCCGCGCCTTGATGCCTTCAACAATACTACTGTTTGCTTTTTTGACTTGGCCGTTTCCTTGTGGGTGTGCGATAGATGTAAAAATTTGTTGGACGCCTAGTTGAGCTAACAAGCCTGGAGGAGCTGGTCAATGAATTGTTTGCCATTGTCGCTCACAAGTTGCAACAGTAGGCCAAATCTGCAAATAATGAATTCCTAGATGAATTTCTTGACATGCGCCTCATCTATCTTTGCTAGTGGTTTGGCTTCAATCCATTTGGTGAAGTAGTCTATGGCGAAGATAAGGAACTTAACGTTTCCTGTCGCCATGGGGAATGGCCCAATGATATCAATTGCCCATTTTTGGAAGGGCCATAGGCGGTTACGGGTACCAGGTCGTTTTTTGGGCGCAACATATTTGGTGCATGATGCTGGCAGGAGTCACATTTGCGGAGCTCGGCGACAACGTCCAGGTGCATACTTGGCCAATAATACCCTGTGTTTATCAGCTTGGTGACTACCATGCGAGGCCCTGCGTGTAAACCGCATATGCCCTCATGTATATCTCTTATTAGGAACGAGGCGTCCGCGGAGTCAACAAAGCGGAGTAACGGCCCGAGGTAGGATCGACGGTAGAGAATACCATCGGTCAGCTGATAGTGTAAAGCCTTGCATTCAAGCTTCCGGGCCTCTTATCTATTCTCAGGCAGGGTGCCGGAAGCCAGGTAGGCTTTAATAGGCGCCATCCAGGACGCATTGTCTGTTTGGATGACGTTGACTTGGCGCAAAGGGACAGGGGGATTATTTAACACTTCTACGAGAATGTTCTTCCCCATGTGTTCAAAGGCTGTGGAGGCCATTTTGCTCAGCGGGTCGACGGGTTTGTTCTGGCTCCGATTGATTTGGATGACCGTACATGAATCAAACCGGCACATGAGTTCCTTATCTTGTTCCAGGTAAAGGATCATAGTTGCGTCTTGCACATCATAGGTCTCGTTAATCTGCCCTACGACAAGCTAGAGTCCACGTATGCTTCCACGTGACTGGCCCCCATTTTATCCGCGATGCGAAGGCCTGCCAGCAGCGCTTCGTACTCCGCCACATTGTTAGTACTTTTGAAGTCTAAGCGGATAGCGTATGTGAACCTTTGTTATCTGGCTGATAAGGCGTAACCCCACGCCCCGACCCTTCATCATTGGAGGCCCCGTCTGTGTAGATGGACCATTTTTTAGATTGGTCGGGAGTTTGCGGGGGAGCTAGTTCCGCTAAGCATTCATGAATTTTGTCCGCGGGCATTTCCGTGGCGAAGTCAGCGAGCACTTGGCCTTACAAGACATCGCTGATGCGGTAGTCGGTAAGGACGTTGATTGGGTGTCCATGAAAATACCGGCGGAGCCTTCGAGATGCATGTACCAGTGCGAGGATGAGCTTTTCCATGATTGAGTACCGTGTTTCTGCGTCTAGTAAGGTGCAACTCATGTAGTATATTGGCGTTTGAACTCCGTTGCAGTCTACGAGGAGAACCACGCCGATTGCCCTTTCGGTGACGGAAAGGTACATGGTTAGCGGCTCCTTTGGGAGAGGCGCTGCTAATGTTAGGAGGTTCATCAGGCACTGTTCATGTCTTGGAAGGCTGTCCCAGCTTCCGGTGTCCAACGGAAGTTACTCTTTTTTAAACAATTCTTCAAGGTATCCATGAATGGAAAGAGTCTTGAAGCATAATTGGAAAGGAAGCTATTGAGGGCCACGAGCAAGCGCATCAATGTTTGGACTTTCTTGACAAATTTTGGAGAAGGCGTTCGCTTGGACCTTTTTGGGGTTTGGACGAAATCCATCGCGCGTGACTATGACCCCGAGGAATTTACCATCATCCATTCCGAAAGAACATTTGTTGGGGTTGAGTTTCATGCGCACTTCACACATGCGTTGAAAGGTCTTTTGAATATCGCCCAGCATATGATCTTCCTCTTTTCTTTTGATTACAAGGTCATCGACGTAACCTCCAGCCTTATGCCGATTTCGTTGATGAAGGCTTTGTCAATGAGGCAGTGATATGTTGCTTCCGTGTTTTTTAGACCAAAGGGCATCTTTGTGTAACAAAAGTGTGACAACCGTCACCTTTATCTTTCACAAATTAACAATAATAGTCCTTCAAATATTTCCGTTATAGTCCCTATACCTATCAACGTTTTCAAGTCTGTTAAAACGTGAGTTTCTTTTAAATCTTTTATTTAAACGTGAAAAGTTTAACAAAAGTCTTTGGAAATATTCATTTTTTTTTTATTCAATTTGTTGTTTTTAACTTATATTACTCTATATATTAATTCACAACACTTTAGGGAACAGTACCCCCGGGGTATTTGTGTAATTTCCAACGTATCTTTTTTTAATCATTTAACGGCGGCCATCTCAATTTGTCTGACCAGTCTTCTAACTTGGATAACAGCTTCCAAACGCTCTACATTCCTTCACTGTTACTGTTTCGGCAACGGGAGGTTACCTCCGCCGATGTCCGTTGCTACAACCATGACGTGTAAGGCGTTTAACGAGGTAGAGGTTGTGATGTGCTACTTTACCGATGTGGATCTACACTGAAATAAGACAGAGAAGGTTACATTGACTAGCCGGAAATAGGGATGTTGGTTCTGAAATCTTGCTTCTCCGTCGGAGGCCGTCGACACACTCCGGTGACCGTTGATTCTACTTCTTTCGCTATCTGCACCTGTGTGCACCACAAAACACCTGTGAGGCTGTGACTACTGAATTTTGTGTATTTGATAAAAAAGATAACAAACTAACGGAAATTCATCTTAGAAAGAGAAAAGGAATGAGGTTGGTGTGGGTGGAGGAAAAGACGAAACAGAGAGAAAGGAAACTGGGTGTATGTGGGATGTGTAAGGATCAGGGGTGTTTGGAATTGGTTATACTTATGACAAATGGTTAAAAAAAAAAAAATGAGGTGCTTGGAATGGGTATAACAAACTGTAAAAAAAATAGGTGTTTGTAATGGTTGATAACAAGTGGTAAAATATGGGTGTTTGGTTGATAACGGTTGATGATAAGTACTTAAACGATATCGACGTAACAATTAACCGAATCGATACCGACAAAATCCCCGTCGCATCGCATTTACTATTCAACTCCGTTAAGTTATTATAACAGAGTTATGATTTCTACGTTAACTTTTAACCACCGTAACTAAGTTATGAATAGCGACTTAACCAATTGTGTTACTATTCTCGACTATTTTCTTTGAGCTTGGGAATCGTAAGTTATATTTGGTTTTTTTTTCTTTTCTATTTACACCCTTGTAATTTAGTGCTTTGTCATTTAACGCGGTTTTTTTGCGATGTTGCACAGGTTCGGTTTTTGTTCGTTTAATTTTCCTGCTATGTTTTAACGTTATGTGACTCACTTGGTGTCAATAGTTTGTGTTCTTTCTTTACGATTTTCCTGGTTTTGGTTGTTGTTACGTTGCTACGTAACACGGTTTTACGACTCCATCTTACAACGCTGGTAGCACGGTTTTACGCTCACCGCCCCGCAACGCGGGGGGCTTAACACTAGTTTATACTAAAAATAAACAAGGCTAAACATGAGGGACCTTTTCTGCCAAGTCATTAAAGTTTAAAAAAACAAAAGACTCCCTCCACTGCATCTCACGTTTTTCCGGCGAGGCCACTTTCCGGCAGCCGGAATTTATTCCGGCCAACCTAAAATTCAGCTATTTGGGCGTTTTTAACCCGTTTAATTGTCACCAAACGTTTTCTCCATCAATTTAAATCGTTACAAGGTCCATTAACTGCATAATAACGCATTTAAATCGTGCCTTGATTCGTTTCTTTGTAACCATCGGCCATTAAAACCAATTAAGCATAAACGTTATCAAACCGTGTTTAATCTTATAAATTGATCTCGCCATATTGTTTCTGCACCATTATACTTTTCAAACCCACAATAAACGCAGAAGAATCAAGTCCAGAAGTGTTGTAATCGGCCTCTTAGTAATCGGCCATATTAACTCAAGTTCGACCCCTATACCACCTTGTAAGACCCTTTTCTTTGTGCCATTTTATTTCCGCATATTGTCCGATCAAAAGCCCTCTATTACAGAGCATTATCGTGTTCTTAATCGGGTTATTAGATTTAAGGTTAGGGTTAGGGTTCTTGAGTAATTTGGGGAAGAAGATGAACTACTAACAAGTATTTAACTTTAATCTGTTTCAATCAATTTAACAAACATAATATGTGGGCTAGTGGTTAGTGTGCAAACATTCCATGTGTATGTCTGGAGTTCGAGTCCCTGCAGCCCACTTTTTTTGTTGAGTTTTTTTATTTTTATTTTTTTTTAATTATTCATTATTGTTGTATATGTTTATATACATTGAAAACTTAGAATATTCATAATAAATCCATTTTTAATCCAAAAATTATGAAAATTTAGGTGTAACATCTTGACACCCTAAAGAAAATTATCACACTTTCACTTTCTGAAAATTATTTAATTTTCGTTATTTTATTAATTTAAATTGTTTTAATCATAATTAATTGATAAAAAATTCGTTTTTAATGATTTTGATCTCAAAATTTTATAATTATTTCTAAGCATTCTAATCTGAAATAAAAATTATTGGTTCAGAAAACTTTTATTTTTATTAATTTTCCTATTTTTAAATCATTTAAACATGATTTAATCTCATTAAATCAGTTTTAAATACAAATAAGTTTAGAAAAATTATGGAAAAATTATTTTAATTAATTTACATCAGAATGCATTCATTCCTATAAAAATAATATTTTTGGATCATGTCTTGTATTTTTAGTCTTATTTATGTTTAATTAGACATAATTAATCATTTATTTATTTATATTATTTTACATCTATTTCATAAATACTTTTCTTATAAAATAGAGATAGTCTTATGTTAAATTCTTAGTTATTATTTGTGGTTTATGGTGTAACTCATAATTATTTCTTTATACATTTATGATTATTATATTTATTTAATTTAGTTAAAGTAATTAATTAAATTACTTTGTCTTAATTATTCAAACATATTTTTATCTAAATATTCAATTGGTAATAGTTATATTACCTAAACTATATTTACAAACTTTGGTATATTATTTTTCAATATACAACTTTTATGTTAATTCGACTTATCATCAAAACTCTAATTCCCCAAATTGACTTAGCAAATCCTAACGCCTTAGACCCTAGTTACCTTAGACTCTTAGACTTTTCCCTTATTAGTATTCTATTACGTTATAGGTTGAATTCCTCGGAATTTCCATTACTTAGCTCACTACCGCTTAAGTTGGATCGCTTTTGCAAACTGTGAGTATATCTTTCCCCTTTTTACTATTTTACTATTTTGGGGTGACTCATGTACAATTATTACTAAACTTACGTATGTTATTTACAAAGCAATGTGCTCTTGATATGTTTTGTGTGAATTGTATGAACGATTTGTCAAAGTCATTAACCTTTGGGCCGCACCTAACAATGAGTAGTACTACGAATTATTTCCCTTGGTTACTTACGTGAACGAGTTAAGTCCTTGGTCATTGTTATGGTTTTTCTTGAACGATGTGTGAATGATTATTGAACGATGTGAGGCTTGATTTTGACCCTTTTACATATTACATTATCATAGCACATATATTGCGAAACACTTTTCTATATGTATTCAAACAGGGTATGCTCACCAATACATTTTTGTATTGACCAAATTATTTTCATACATGTTTCAGGTTCTTATGAGATGACTTTTAAGCTTTTGGAATTTTACTTAGATTTTGGATTCATTGTATTTCTGTTAGTTGGCATTTAGAATCGTTTTATTTCATTTCAATGTAATAAACTATTTAATCAATGTATCAAAATTTACACTTTTAGTCCATGAGCTATTGAACAATCGTCACTACGTGACACCTCGATGTTTCCGCCATCGGTCGGGGTGTTACAAAAAGGTGCCTATGTCTGTGCATTAAAAGTCATGAACATGGTCTTTAGGGTCGCGCAGGCCATCGTACTTGTCGATGTTGCTGGGTAGCTTCACTTGTTTGGGAATGGCGGCCGTCACGATGCAATGGATGAACTTGGATTTTTTTGTGATGGCCTTTGGTCTATATGGTTTGACCAAATCGTCATCCTCCGGCGTATTGTTGTTATGCGAGGTGGTGACAGAACGAGAGTTACGAGATCAGTGTTTGTAGTTATAGTCTCTATCGCTAGAGGACTCATAACCATCAGATTCGTCAGAGGTTTTGGCGTAGCCCCGAGCGCGTGTGTGTTCATTGGATAAGGAGAGACATAACTTAGCGCTTTTCCCTTTCTATTTTCTGATATGTGGCGGTGTTCTTCACCTGTTGGTGGAAAAGCCACTCGTTTGGATCTATATCAGAGTTGTTGCTATGACTGTCAATGTCACGAATCTCAAAAATGAGATTTTGAGGCTTCGTGGCGGCTTGTTTAGTGACAGTGGTAGGATTTTGTGTGTTCCCTTCGACCTGGATCTGAGGATCCTTATCGGATGGGTTTACAGATGAATGGGGGTTTAGATCAGCCTTAAGTGGTTTCAAAGATGGAAAAAGTGTGGACTAGACGGATGGCGCCAATGAAGAAACAAAGTGTACAACTAGGGGGTGCACTGTACAATAATACAATACAAGTAGAGATACAAGTATGGTAAGACGGTTGGGGGTTGTTGCACTCTTCGTTTGCTACAGGTTATAATCCTTGATCCACACATACAACACGAACTGAACCTGAAAGAATAACAAGAATGAGCATAGTGAAAGGAGGCGACCACCTGAAGGTCCTTTCGGACTCGTATGGCAGACACAAAAATGTGGTTAGGCTAACGGTTGCAAGTGTGCAATCGTTTGCGCGCTGTGGGAGTATGTGTATCAGAACGTAAATTCGAGTGTCCAATTCAAGAAGGTGAACCCTCCTATTTATAGGACATGAGGTGGACCAAACACATTAACCCATAACCTCAATGAGGGGCCTGTGCCCAGATTATGGGTCTGCCTCCTTTCAGCCCAATTAGTTAGAATTGGATTGGATAAGTAAAAGTGTAACTAGATGCAATAAATGTTGCGTAGAGGGGAAGAAATACCGCCCTATCATAGATCCACGTGGCGCGACTTGATTGGCTGCAGAGGCTTCTTGTCAGGTGCCTCTTCTAGAAGGCGACTTGATGAGACATTTGGCAGAAAGGCTGAAAAGCTGTCAGTCAGCCAAGTGGGAGCATCCAGGGGGGCTGCATCTGTGCTGAGGATCGCCGGCGCTGTCTGGCGTAGCGCTTGGGCGCTTGGCGATGTGACTATTCGCGAGCATCTTACATGAGTTTGTGTTAAGAGTTCTGCGCAGGTGATTGAACATGCGCAGGCTATGCTCCACGTAGTGGTAATAGACGTTGTTTTTCACCGCTGACAGGACTTAGCTGTACAAAGACTTTGTATCTTTATAGTTGTGTAGTAGAATTGCTATCCGCGGGGGGGGGGGGGGGGGGGGGGGGGTTGGTACCTTACCCTTCACACATTCTTCATAAAACAAATCGGGGAGAAACTAGTCTATTATATATAAGTTTGGACACGTGTCATGCATTGAAGCCATCTATTTTGTGGTTTATTTTCTCTTTCTCCTACTTAATTATTGATACTTGTCTTTTAATTAAAGATATTATTTCTCATACTTAATTAAGGATAGTTATCTTTTAGTTAAATATATTACTTCTTTATGTTTTACTTAATTATGGTTAATTATTTTCTTAATTAAATATAGTTATTATATGATTAGCCAAATAAATTTAGTATAAAATTGATTAATATTTTAACTAATCTTATATTTTTTTACTTAAAATGTCACAAAATCAAACTTATGTTAGCTAAAATATTAAAAATAATGAAGATAATTATTTTACAAGTGTAAATACTTGATGCGGTTGGATAGTAAATAATAGGAAAATACATGTTAGATAATGGAATAAAAAATAGGTTTAGATGTAGATTTAAGAATGTTTGTGTAGATTGGAATTATTCGCGTAGATTCAAGGTGATGTAAATTTTGGTTTTTGGTGCGCCTTTTCTCCGCCTTGGAGAGAGGTTGCGCTCTTTGGTGTTTTATAAAAGTTACTTTTCAAAAAAGATAATAAAAAATAGGTGGTATTAAAAAAGTAAAAGTTAATTTCCATTTGAAAAAAAAATGTTTTAAAAAGTAACTTAACAAAATTTATAACTATCACATCAATGCTCATTTTTTAAAATATATATCTTGACGAATGTATGTATTAACAAATTACATTATATTTTATTTTATTAGTATGATACGGCGATTTTTTCACCTGTAAAATACATATATTTTCTTAAACATAACTTTTTTTATTAATTATATTAACTTATGTTTATCAACCCATATGATACATAATATCATAACCAAATATAAACATAATAAATATATAAGACAATATACTTGAAATATAAAATAAAGAATGATATTAAACATTAAAATATTTTTTTATCTGATATATTAAGCCAAAAAAACCAATAAAAAGAACAACTCAAATATAGTAAAAATGTAAATATATACTCTCAATCTAGAACAATCTTAAACCCTTCTCTCTCTCTCTAGCAATACGAACACTCGCAAAACGTGTTTATAGTATCTAGCCATTCAAACCTCCGTAGTCACAAGTCACAACACTCTCCAAATGTTAACATTCCTCAATGTAGCACTCGTTCTGGCGATGCACCTACTCATCGCCGCCAACCCAATGGCGGCGACATGGTGCGTCGCAAGAACTGACGCAACTATAGAAGCGCTTCAGAACGCGCTTGACTACGCCTGCGGTGCAGGAGCAGACTGCGCGCCGGTACAAGAATCTGGCGCGTGTTTTGCTCCTGACACCGTCCAGGCGCACGCGTCATACGCGTTCAACAGCTATTACATGCACTCGTCCATGAACCCCGCCGCATGTGACTTCGCTGGAACAGCCACCATTGCTAAAACAGATCCAAGTTAGTAGAAATAAGTAAATAACAGTTTTGTTGATTCCAGTTTTGTTATTAAACATAAACATTGTTATGGGGCTTGTAACCTTTTTTTGTTCTTTTTATGGTATTTTTGTCATCCCAGGTTATGGATCTTGTGTTTATCCGGCTTCTCCGAGGTATGTCCCAATAGCTTTTCCACGTCAGATTATTTTTATATGCCACTTTTTATGCATTGTTAAAGTTGAGATTAAAAAAACAAATGTTGTTTCACCGTATGTGTAAAAAGAAAACAACGTTAATTAGAATGAAATTAGTTGAAACTTTTAAAATCGTGCTAAAAGATTTAGAAAATGGGTAATATTAATTTATGAATAAATAATTTTTTTTTATCTATTTTTATGGAAAAGGCAATACAAGAATATATGAAATTTTGTGTGTTAAAAAACTTGAATTTCACTTCATGAAAGTAATGTCTCTACCAATCGGACTAGACTCACACTAATAGAAAAAAGTTTTTAGACATTAATATAGTAGAATTGGATATATTAAATTTTCTCTCTTTTTTACCATATTACAACAAACATATGCCTTTTTAGAGAGGTAACAAGCCCAAACCGAGTTTTGCAACACTGAATAAGTGTGACGACGCTAATATACCGATATTGGATTGAGAGATTTTCTTGTGTTTTTTTACATGTTTAGGAGTTTTCATACGTTAAGACTAGAAATTTTAATATGTTACGAAGTAAGATATTTTTTTAAAGATATGATAATATGTTGGTTTTTTATAGTATTGAATTACATTCATCAATGCTTTTTTTTTTGTTAGAAATTAGTACATTTTATTGAAAGAATAAACAGAAAAATAACTTGAAATTATTGCTGGTAGTTTATACTTTTATACAGTGTGGGAAGAGATGTCCCTGTCGGGTTTCGCGTGCGAGAGGGTGTGATTTTTGGTTTGTGAGCTTGGACACGTGTCCTTATCAAGGGAGGTTGTTGTTTTCGGATCAATTTTTAACCCTTAGATTACTACGTTCGGTCAATATACACTTTGACCAGACCCATCTCCACATATACATCTATTGAGAAAATGAAAAATCATTGATACTAAACCATATATCAACCGTAACAGGTCAGGTTATTCTACACATTGTAACAAAAATGAGAATGGTGAAAATGATACAAAAAACACAACAAATCACGAAATATGACACAATAAGTCACATAACATAATACAATGCTGAAAAGTATAGCACAATGCTGAAGAAAAAAGACACAATAAATCACAAAAATGACACAATAATAAAAATAAAAAAAGACACAATACTACGTAAAAGACATAATGATATAACGTAAACTTTAAAAACTACAAGCTAAAACTCCAAAAATGCGAAACCTAAAAACTAAGATTATAGGGTTCGATGAGACGATTTCAATGCCACTTGAATGAGTTCAATCGGAGTCCGTTTGATACTCGTCCTACGACTTGCTATTTTTCTTTCACTGTGTATTTGATCATAACCATCAACCGTAAAGTAAAAAAGAATAGAACCGTTGGGATTTCAAACCGGGTCACTTGCTTTGATTTTCATGATTAAACCGGTTTCAAGCTTCAACAGGCTTTTAAGTTTTAACACCTATGCTAGTTAGTATCATTTAACTAAATTACTCTTTAACATAAGTTGTCATTAGATCATGTAGTTAGGGAGGAAGGACGTGCAACCACAAATTGCCCTAGATTTTACTAATTACGTATTGCTAACTCACTTTAATCCCAACTGTCAACATTAGTGGCGCTAGCATCTGAACCTCTCTCTCTTTTTGGTAAGACTAAACGTAGTGGTTGGTAAAAGGGGCGCCAAATGGGGCATTTCACCCCCCTTTCACCTTGGAGCCCCCCCCCCCCCCCCCCCCCCCCCCCCCGTTAAGACTTGAGGGAGTGGGGCGGTGACCTTGGGGCGGTGACCCATTCCCGGGCGGGAACACCGGCCCCTGGGGCGGTAAGTGGGGGGCGGGGAGGGTTGGGCGGTGAGGGGAAGACGGGCGGGGGGGCAAGGGTTTGGGTGAGGTGGCGCATTTTGATTGGTTGTTTGAAATAGGACCGTTGATTATTAAAAAAAAAAAAAAAAACAAAAAAATTTAAATTATAACCGTTGTCAAACGGTAATATTAAAAAAAAAAAAATTTTCTAAAATCTATATATATATATAAACCACACACACTCAAAAATACTCAAACCCACAATCTCCTATTTGTATAAAATCCTTTCGAAACAATCTTTTTGTTAAATATACTTGCAAGATGTCGGACCAAAGTTCCAGTTCGTCTTCGTCGTTTGCTGAACTCGCTTTGGGCTCATCATCTGATGACGGTGCGGAGATGATAATGGCTACCATTCAGACACTCGTTAAAGTTGTAGCGGATGATGATGAAGCGACCTCGGAACCAAAGCGTAGATTGTATATAGTTCGTGAACGACAAGCCGCAAATGATTTATTGGTACGTGATTACTTCTCGCCCGAACCAAGATACGATGAAAAAATTTTTAGGCGGCGTTTTCGTATGAGTCGTAATTTATTTATAAGAATATCAAACGATTTAGAAAATAATTACGAATATTTCCAACAAAGGCCCGATGCGCGTGGTGAGTTGGGATTTACCACGTTTCAAAAGGTCACAGCCGCGCTAAGACACTTAGGTTACGGGCAAACTTCCGACATAATGGACGACTATCTAAAGATGTCGGCCCGAACGGCCAGGGAAAGTCTCCACTATTTTGCATAACATGATTTTGGAAGACGAAGGGCGTGCAATATGCGAGTATTTTGGTGACGCACCACCATCAAGTCAAGGAAACATTACCGATGAAGAAAGATCGTTAAACAACATGGAAATAAAAAATACTCAAACACATCTCAACCTTCGGGCGGATTTGGTTGAGCATATTTGGACTGTACCAAGACAATACCCATCCGACAGTGATGATTAAAAACATGTTTGATGTATTTGTTTAGTTAATGTATTTTTTTTAGTTCATGTATTTTTTTATTTCATGTTTTTTATATTTTTTATTTTGTAGTTTATTATTAATTATTAATGTTTTTTAATTATGTTTTATTAATATTGTTATATTTATTACTTAAAAAACAAAAAAAAAAAAGAAAAAAGAAATGCCACATGTCAATTCCCCCCCACTCTTCCCCCCCCTTCCACTCCCCACAATTTCCCCCCCCCCCCCCAAATGGACCCCACAAGTGCCACATGGCAATTCCCCCCCCTCTTTCCCCCCCTCCACTCCCCATAGTCTAATGGGGCGTGAATGGGGGCAAGGTGAAATATTTCACCGGGTGAAATGTTTTGGTGGGCCAATCAATGGCTGACACCTCATTTTTATTTTATTTTATATTTTTAATTTAAATTTAATACTATTATATATTCACCTACCAAATTTCACCCACCATTACATCTTTTCTAATTTCACATTTTCACCCACCTTTCACCTACCAAGTGGCCCACATTGCCACGTGTTGAAAAACGCTCCTTTCACCTACCAAATTTCACCCCCCATTCACCAACCATTACACATGGTCTAACCAGTATCGAGACTTACTACCTTAAATAGGTAGTACCCAGAAACCCCTACCCAAAGGTGTCCTTCCTCCCTTGTATTTTAATACTTTTTTCATCATTCAATCTAATTTTTATTTCATAAATTTAATCAAAACGACTATTTTCACAACATGTTCAGTAGATGTTCGGGTTATTTCCCCTTTATTATTTAAAATCAATTTAATCGTTGAACATAATTAAATAAAATAAGTTTTTATACCAAAACAAGTTGTCATGTTATGACACTAAGCATTATTTATGTAATCTAATATGTATGAACCGTATGCACTATAATTTTCAGCACTGCCGGAGGGAAGAATAATCCACCGTTGGACGCTACCCTGCCTCCACCACAAAATGGTGCACCACTAGACGGGAGCGTAGGCGCATTTACGCCACCACCGGGTATGAACTTCACGAATGGAGGGGCATTGACTCCCGCAGGCATGGCACCCGTGTTGGACAACACTCCTTCGGAAGCGCTTTCAAGGTTTCCGAGCTCGAAATTGTTGGTTATGAGAATGATGTTTGTTGTTTTCTGTTTAATGTTTTAGTAACAAATTGATATCTTTGTAGCATAACTTGTCTTTGCTGAATTAACTCAGAAGTAGAAGATTTAATGTTTTGTATGGGGTTTAATGGGTCTGATAGTTGTTGCTAAAAGTTGTTTGCAAATCTTCTTTTTGTTTTTGCATTTTTAAGTTCTCGACTTGTCTAATAGTAAACGGGGAGGCTAAATAAATTCTTTGACCCTAGACCAACATATATTTTATTCGGGTTGTGTCAAGTCTGCTTAATAACATTTCGTGTTTTAAGTCAACCCATTCTGATGTTCATTTGCGGTTATGAGTAATAACTATTGATTTAGTAACCTGCAAAGAGAGGCAAAGATAGGGTAGATATTATCTATCCTTATCTAGTGATCTACACATGTGTTGTTTTAAGTCTTAAACTAGTTGTTTTCATAGCCGCGTGTTGCGGCGACGATCCAATGTTCACAAAGCGTAGTCGCGACGGATAACAAATACTAACTATATGCATTACGACAATAATAGGTATTCAAAATGTAGCGCTTGATGGACTGTGAAACTGTAGTAACCTTCAAAAAATTTCAACTGGGGTTAAAAAGGGAGATGCACAAACAACGGTAATTTATACATATAATAAAAGAAAGTCATTTTAATGACATGACACTTAAAGAGGCATTCTTCTCATTGAATGTGCCATGTGTCATCCCATGTGGCATTGAGATATTTTAGAAAAAAAAATAATTTAAAAACAAAATTAGATTTTTCTCTCTTATATTTCCTCCCATAATTTTTAAACGTTAATATCTTTTATATACGAGATTTTTTAAAGAAAAAAATTACACCAAATTAACGAACGTTTTATTATCTTTCCAACGAGTACCATAGTGCTATATAAAAAACGGAGGAAAAAAATGACTATTTTTTGTTGGGTTTTGTTAAAACAGGAAAAAAAAACACAAAGCGTTCAGGTAAATCATTAATCATGTATAGGCAAGTCACTAATTATGTTCAAATTAGTAAATATGAATTCTATTTTCAACATGCGTTAGGCCGGGTGTAGTGGAGCGCTATCCGGGCGTTATATTGAAAAATGGCGCCGGGAACACCGAAAAGGGGGGGGGGGGGGGCGCTATATCTACAAAACCCGGGATGGCGTTACTTATATAACGCTTGATTCAAATTGATTCAACCAATGATATCTTCACACGTGGATTAAGGCAACGATTTAATTTGAAATGGTCAAAGGTGGTTGTGCTGCTGATGATGAAGAAGGTGGAGGTGGTGGTGATGATGAAGGCGCCGGATGTGGTGGGTGATGATGA
Source organism: Ambrosia artemisiifolia (assembly GCA_032199755.1). NCBI lineage: Eukaryota > Viridiplantae > Streptophyta > Magnoliopsida > Asterales > Asteraceae > Ambrosia > Ambrosia artemisiifolia. Next base: position 25,377,368 of record CM063517.1, read on the forward strand.
AGAAGAAGGTGAATGGTGGTGGTGATGATGAAGAAGGTGGTGGTGGTGGTGGTGGTGGTGATGATGAAGGCAGTGGCGGAGGTGGTGGGTGAATGGTGGTGGTGATGATGAAGAAGGTGGTGGTGGTTGTGGTGAAGAAGAAGGTGAAAGGTGGTGGTGGTGATGAAGAAGAAGCTGAATGTTTTTTTTTTTTGTTTTTTTTATATAAAATAGCGCCCCATGTATCACCTCCCACTACACCCCTTTTTTACTTTCTCTCTCCACGCTGACTCAGCAGCCACGTGGACCAATCAGAAAGGGGGGCTTTATCCCCACTACGCATGGTCTTAGCATTGGAGTTATACATTGTTTTAGGTTAGATATTAATATTAGAGTCATACATTGTTTAAGGTTAGGCGTTAACATTGGAGATATATTTTTAATTGTTTTAGGTTAACTGCTACCCGAAGCTTTCATGCATGTAACTGTAAAGCGCATCATTCTATTTCATATGTAAAATTAATATGTCATATTAGATTTTTCATCCCCGGGACGTTCCCGGGGTATAATCTAGTTGATTAGAAATAAAACCACATCATTCTGAACAGCCCAAAATATAATCCATCCCATGAACAATAGTAACTTTTAAATAATGCAAATCAATTTTGAAAGTATAAATAAACACATCACTTATCTAAGATCTTCATAGTTAGGTCGTTGCCAACAGGAAAGGAAGAAATGTGTGAGCTGTTTCTAAGAAAACAGTGAAAACATTAATGAGAACACAACTTTGTACTTTTGTTTCCAACTTAAGCTTCTTAGGGCATGTGTAGTGGTAAGGGGTTATGTTGGGGTTGTGGTATTAAAATATTAAAAAGTAATAGAAGTGGGGTTATGTTGGGGTTGTGGAAAAAGAGTGTGTAGTGGTAAAGGGGTTATGAGGGGGGTTATAAATGATTGGTAATGATTGGTTAATTATTGTTTTTTATTTAAATAAAGAATTTTAAATACTTAATAATATTTCATTAAATATAAAAATAATATTAAAAATAAAAATTTAAACTGAAAGTTTATTAAATTAATAAAATAATATTTAATTTTAAAAACAAATATTTTAAAAAAAAATTTGAATTTCAAACGGTTACTGTTCCAAACCGTTTGAATTTCAAACGGTTTCCCCCCAAACGTTTAAATTTCAAAGTTTGAATTTCAAACTTTCCCCCCCACCACCAAATCTCAGTCACACCTATAAATACCCCCTCCCTACCACCATTTCAATCACACCTCTTCCATCTTCCTCATCCTTTCCTCATCAAACACAATGAATAACACTGGCGGTTTTCAAGCAGGAGCTTCCGGACCTTCTAATGTCCGGCAGTTCACTCGACGGGTCCGGGGACGGGGCCGGTCCCGGCGACTGCCAACTCATCCTCCTCCACAACCTCCTCTTCCTCCTCCTCCTCCTCCTCAGCACTGGCTAAATCCCCCTCCTCCTCCTGCTGTGGCACCACCAACTAATATGGAAGAGGATGATCCCTGGAAGGATGATCCCTGGACGGATGAAGAATTGGTTTGGGCCGCGGAGTATACCATGGCTACTTATCAGCTGGACCGACTGATGTTGTCGGCACCACCAACCTTAACCCCTCCTCCTCCTACCCCCTACCAGCAACCTATCCCCACCAACCAGACTACCCCCTACCACCACCCTATCCCCACCCCCCAGAATACCCCCACCCCCTACCACCAACCTACCCCCACCCCCCAGAATACCCCCACCCACCACCACCACACCACCCCACCCCGTGAGTATGGGGAGCCAACCCCTGAGGACTTGGAAGCCCTCAGGGAAATTGAGGAGGAGGAGCGCCTCTGGAGCATGCCATCCCCTCGTCGTGAGAACTACTACTTCCCATCGGATGCGAGGTCTGATGGACGGGACAGCTCACGTTCCCTGTCCCCCGAGTACTACTCATTCGAGGACTGGAACTTTTAGGCTTATATTATGTGTTCAATTAAGTAATTTAGGAATATGTTATGTGTTTATGTAATGTGTTTATGTAACGTTTTAATAAGTAGTTTAGGATTAGGAACTCTGTTTGTAATAAGTAATTTAGGAACTCTGTTTTAATAAGTAATTTAGGATTGTATTTTTATGTGTTTATGTATTTTTAGTGTACACATTTTGAAAATTTCATTCAAACATTAAACATTAAAACCTTAAACATTACAAATACAACATTAAACATTAAACATAAAACATAAAACATAAAATTAAACATAAAACATAAAACATTAAACATAAAACATTAAAACCTTAAAACACTAAACAAAATCAAAACGCATCAAAGTCCACGACAGCAGATTGGTGACGGTGAAGTCGGTGCCGTAACGTTCACGATAAGCGTCGTGTGTTAGTTGAATTGCCATATGTTGGCTAACGTCAGGGTGCGCCTGCACCGTCGCTTGATAGACCGTTTGCCAACGCGTAACATTAATTTGTATGGTACGAAACTTAGCGGTGATCTGGTCGACCGTACGGTGGTCCGTATCGGTAATTCGGTTGTACTCCTCCAATACATTGCGCCAAAATTGTCGCCTATTGTTCGGCGGATTTTCCTTGGTGTTGACCCACGCCCTCACCAACTCGAGTTGGTCTTGGTTCGTCCAGGCTGCCATTGGTTTGGTTTTGGTTGGAATGGTTTGTGTTGTAGGATGAATGGTTTGTGTTGTGGGGTGAATGGTTTGTGGTGTGGTATGTTATATATATATAGAGATTTTGTTTAAAAAAAAAAAAAAAAAAAAAAAAAAAAATTAAATGTTATTACCGTTGTCAAACGGTCAACAACAACAACTCACAATTTCAAACATCAAAACGCCGCTATGCTCCCAACCCAACCCACCCTAAAACGCCCTATAGCGCCGGGGGGGGCGGTGTTCCCCGGCGTTATAGGGGCTAAAGCGCCGGCACAACGCCCCACTACCGAAGACCTTAGTTGCTGGTTTAGGCTCTCAACGGCTTTGGATGTTTACATTCAATTAGAGGTGCACATTTCCTTTTTTTTTTTCAAATTTACGGACCAGTTTAGGCTGATACTGGTTCCTTCCCGAATAGGTTTCGAGTTGGAACCAGTTCGGTTTTGCACCGGTTTCGTCGGTTTGAAAAGCCAATGTTGGTTCATGAACCAATCCCGATACTTAGGGGGTGTTTGTTTTCTTGTGAGAAGTGCTTCTGATCACTTATGTCTGCGTCGTGCAGACGCGGGCAGACATTTGGGACACGCAGCTTGTTTGTTTTTTTAGAAGACATGCCCCTTAAAAGGCTCTTCCATTCATCTTCATCGTGCAAACATAAACCCACATCTTTTTACCTCTCCAAACCTCTTCTCACACAACACAAAACACACACAGCAGATCCTTCTCTCAAAACCTTAGCAACCGCCTCCTACCTCCTCATCTCTCTCTCCGTCGCTTCCCACTCCTTCTTCCCTCCCTCCTCCTCCTCCCCAGCCCGCCGCAGACTGCACCTCCCCCAGCCGGCCCATCCTCATCTCTTCCTCCTCTAGCTGTGCCGATTCTTCTACAAGTATTTTTTTTAATCGTTTTCCTTTTTTAAATCAATTTTTGGATATCCGAAAATCGGATAATCCAAAATTTCGGATAATACGGATATGGATTTTCGGATTGGAATTGGAATTCGGATTTTTTGAACATCCCTAGGCGAACAAGCCCGAAGTCGCTAACCTTGGCCGCATATCTTCACCGAGGAGGATGTTGGAAGGTTTCCAGTCTCGGTGAATGAAACTTTGTTGTGCTAAACCGTGAAGATACTCAACTCCGCGAGCCACATCTAACGTGATGGCTAATCGGCGAGTCCATTCCAATGGGCTTAACCCTTCTTTGGGCTAGGTAAACAAATGTCGGCTTAAAGTTCCTTGTTGCATATATTCATACACAAGTAGCTTTTCCTTCCCATCAAGGCAGTAACCAAGGAGCGCCACGAGGTTTCTATGTCTAACTTTGGTTAAAACCGCGATTTCTGATTGGAATTCGACTAACCCTCTGCCAGTGATCACGCCACATTCCATACGCTTAACGGCTATTTTTGTTCCATCGTGTTATTCCCCCTTGTAAACAGTTCTGAGTCCTCCTTGTCCTAGTATATTCTCTTTGGCGAAATTGTTGGTGACTGTTTTCAAGACTTGGATTGAAATGACCATGTTTCCAACCTCCACCATCTGGATGTTTAACCCTTCGTTTTCCTGGACCGTGTGCATTTCAGTGAGCCCGGCAACGCTGACACTCGAGCCTGCTACGATCTTCACGCTTTCGTTATCCAACCCTGAGTTACACGGGTGGATCACTATGGCATTATGGGTTTGAACTGTAACAACCCAGTTACCAGGCCCGAAAATTTTCGCAACTAAATATTTTGGATGACGAAGCAATAATTAATAATAATAAAAGTGAATATATAAATACGAACCCAAAACACGAATAAATATTTAAGAATGTTATTATCTGAAAAATAACCGTTACGCGACCGAACCGAGACCCGATGACGAACCCGCCCGATGACTCATGGGTGAGTCATTGGGGAGGACACTTGTCCTCCCCATATGTTGACAACATACCACATAAAAACCATTTGTGAGTTAATGGTTTTATCAAAAACCATTAACCAAACTTTAATATATAACCCAACCCATCCATCCCCTTCCCTTCTGATGAACACGGAAAACACACACACACCCCACCAAGCACATGAGAAAGAAGAAGGAGATCAGAGGTGATGGAAAGCCGACCACCACCACAATCGGTGGTCAGCGGCGGTGTTCCCCTCAACAAACCACACCCACAAACCATCCCATCTTAACTATATTATTAAAGAGATAGGGACCTGACAAGAGAGAGAGAGAGAGAGAGAGAGAGAGAGAGAGAGAGAGAGACGGATGGTGCAATAACCAGCCACCACCCATACGGTGGCCCACGACGGAACCGTGGTGGCTCACAGAGATGATCGGGAGGTGTGTGTGTAGGAACGAAGACCGAGGGACTTCGATGTTAATTCGATTCAGGGAGCCGATGATAGCGGTTCATATGGTGGATGCTCGGTGGTCGATGGTGGTCAGTGGTGGTTGTATGTGATACCGGTTGTGATGGAGCTGAGGTATAATCAATCGAGTCTGTGAACGAGTTAAGAGCTCAGGCCAGCAGGGTAGTCATCTGGTCCAGTTCTGGTCAACTCGAACCATGACCCGAACATGAGGTACAACCGCACATCCGAATTATTTATATGACTAGATGTTATACATATGTATATATATTATGAATCGTTTCAGGTGACACGTGTGGGGCGCAACGAGCTTAATTGATAAGACCCGACCTGACAATACACAAACTAAATAAAGAAACCAATGTAAAATGTGTGAACATATATGGAGTGCAAGGCTTGATTGTTTATGTACTGAAAATGGATGATGGTGATGATGAAGGAGATATAGGAACATAAGACTAAGGAATAAGACATGGGACTTTAGTCGAATCACTCGGAAGATGATCAGGATATGAAACTTGCATTATTGAATATGATTAGGATACATGAGAAGATGAATGACTTAGTCCTTGTATGAAATGAGAACTTTAGACAATAGGTTCATCATGTAAATATAGTTATAACATCATAAATATAAATACAGAATCATGAGTAGGATTACGAGACAATGGACCTTGAGACAAAACCCATAGATATAAGATATTGAGTATGGTTTTATATAACAATGGAATTTAGGATAATAGGCATGACAAGTTAATATGTGGATGTAGATTTATAACAACAAAGCAAATAAGATGTAAAGGAACCAACAACGTAGATGGAGACGTGACTCTTGAGACCCTAGATAAATATATTAAAAACTAGAAAGGTCCTAGCTCGCCCACACGTGTAACCGCGATACTCGGTTACGCACGCTAATGCTTGTGATTATATTAGGACATTGTATGTGAACCATAGGTGGGCTTCGGATTTGTAATACCATACGACTGTGGGACTTGACATGATGCGATGCTATGCCAAGGTGAGTTCGTGTACTTCCCCTTTTTCGTTTTACTGTTTTGGGGTGAACATATGCTTGTATGTCTAAACTGTTTTGTGTGTAAACCTACTTGATGTGACAAGGGCTCCCGAAACCAGACTCACACTCATTAACCCAATGGATTGGGCCACTTAATGTATGGGTAGTACTACTTGGGGAATCCCCCACGCACAGTGGATCCGGAAGCCCGGAAAACCCTCCACTGAGGTCTGCGGACCGTTGCGGCATATATTATGCCGTGGGGAATCCATAATGGGAGTAGATGGATTCCGTGTTAGGATTGAGGTGTGATACTTGTACATCACTATGTTTAGAACTGTGTAAACTTGTTTTTGAACTATTAAACTGATTTGGAATTACTTAACAACTTACACGGACTCACCAGCATAATTGTTGACCCAACTCTTTTTAAGCATGTGTTCAGGTACTGCATTTGGATAATCTTGAAGACGAGGTATATGCTTGCTAGTGCGGATTAGAGCTTTTTATGGTAGAAGATTCAAGATGTTAGCGTAACGGTTTAGAGCATCTAGAGCTAAGCATGGTTTGAGATTTGGATCGACTAGCGGATCATATCCTATGTACTGCTTCGACGATCGCCGCGTTACGTCCCTGCATAGATATTAGTCTATTTATTTAAATTGTGTATTTATATTTTTGGATTAGAAATTGTATAACACTTAAATATTAGTTACCGTTGCTTCCGTTGTGCAAGTCTGTTAACAAACTGTCATTTCGACCAGCCCCCACCGGGTCGGGTTGTTACAGTTGGTATCAGAGCAACGGTTGTGGCGAAATAGGATATCACCAGATATCCTATACCACACCAGGACAACTTAGAGAACTTAGCGTTTAAGGCTCTAAGATTACTTAGCTAGGAAATGCCATGGAATTATATAAGACTAACCGGAATAAGGAACGAAATAAGTCGAGACTTGAGTACCTGAACACACTATAATGCTTACAGAGACTTAGAACCATTGTACCTAGTATATGAGCGTTGAGTAATACATGACTACGACGGAGATTACTAGAATAATTTCGCGAGGTAAATTGACGATTACATTTGACGTCATGTAATTGTGAATTTACAGGCTCGAAAAAGTTCTAAGAAATCCGAAGAGTCGCCAAAATTATGAATGGTAACTAGGGTAACCAAAGATTTATGTGAGGAAACGAACTATGAAATGTAGACGAATGTGTGATACACTCGTATGACTCTAGTAAAGGCTCTAAATTAGACACACTTGGTACCGATCGGCATGTTATGATTACGGACCATGTTAGAGGTGTCAACCAATATAACTACAAATCTAGGTATAAAAATGGACCACAATAAAGTTACAAAGGCATGATACCCTATGGATTGAGAAACACAAATTATATCTATGTAACTAGAACTCGTTATACCAGTTGCGACTTGCTTGATAATAATATATATATATATATATATATATGTATGCATAAATTTCCATGCCTATAAAAAAGTATTGATATACACGTCCTATGATCATTAGTGAATAGTATTATGCTCGACTAACATTCCATGATTAGGATATGAGCTAACTATGGGAGCTTAATGCCTCGCCAAAACTCGGCATTGCAAATCGAAACAACCCGAAATACCAAGGTGAACTTTGAATGATTTAGCAAGTGCATAACATGTAAGTTTGCCTTCAAACCAAATATATTAGACGATAGTATGGTTTATATTATATAGTTCATGCGTATGTATAGGTTGAACTTTTGTGTTACCAGTTAGGCAAGAAACTAAACCACTAGTTATTAGGTTCCTTCATTCGGATTTAAATTAGTATTGGATACAAAAAGTTTTAGTCAGGAATAGAATGTTGGATTCGTAATCATATGGCAGGTTTAAAAAGATTTCAGAGTGTCAACCAGAAGGACGAAAACTTAAGTTTGAAAGTTTGTCAATCATCACAACTATACAACTTTCGCTAAACCAAAGGAACTAGGATTGAACGTTGTTTGAGGTGTTCGTAAGGCTTGATACAAGTTCTGTCGCTTTAATATCACATGTCATTTTTAAGATTATTGCTAAAATCCTTAGATTAGTTTTATAACCTCTATCAAAATGACAAGCCGTCCGTAAGAAAACATGTCAAAGTTCTATAGATAGGTTCCAACGGGGAGAGCGAATATGATTGAGATAACTGTTATAAGGAGTATTTAACAAGAATAGGAAAATACAGTCAAAGTATAACAAGGAAAATCTTCATAGATAGTAATTCGACCCTATGAGAAGCTAAGGGTTACGATACAAAGAAATGTTGTGCAACCTTAGTTCGTTTAAGAAGCATCACGTTTTGTCTAGACGTCTAACCTTTTCATGTTTCTTGACAACTTGTCGCATATTTTACACCACGAACCATAGAAAATTCTGAAGGTTTAGAAATTCGACAAGTTTGCTAATAAAACAAACAGAATTAGCCTCAATATTAAGTATAAAAGCTTGTGAGAATAATACATCACTTTAAGAACAAAGTCTTATATAAGACCCCATTTCGGAAGTTAACCTATATTAAAGCATAGTTCTTAAGAACGAATAACTATCAGAGTACACATAAGGCTTCTTGATTAAACTTAACTATAAGCGCCATAGATTAGATACCATTATGGCACCTTAATTGCACAAACGTCATTTTTTTTCCATCACCTATAAGGCCCCATTTGGTAGTCAATTTACACTAAGCGAAGTTCTTAGGATTATAAATTCTCAAAACACACATAGGATTGTTCGACAAGGTATAATTTCAAGTATAGTATCTATCAAGATTTTGGGGAGATTTTTAGTACATTTTCGAGGCATCAAAGGTGTGGTGGGTTAGCTGCGGTACACCCTATATATAAGCACCAACGATGCATTGAAAATGAAACTGAGAATCAAATCAAGAACCAACACTAGTCCATCAATAGTTTGAACAATTTTTTTAAAAAAAAAAAAAAAACCTGAACAAAGCGTGAAGTTTAGCATGGAACCGCCTAAACGATGAATGGGTTTAAGAAAATAATTATGTACTCACGAGTGTGTAGATCTGAACATTGAATCCAAGTATGAGATATACTAGATATGTCCAACGGGTAGCTCGAAAATAATTCCGAGGACGGAATTCCATTAACGGGGGGAGAATGTAACAACCCAGTTACCAGGCCCAAAAATTTTCGCAACTAAATATTTTGGATGACGAAGCAATAATTAATAATAATAAAAGTGAATATATAAATACGAACCCAAAACACGAATAAATATTTAAGAATGTTATTATCTGAAAAATAACCGTTACGCGACCGAACCGAGACCCGATGACGAACCCGCCCGATGACTCATGGGTGAGTCATTGGGGAGGACAAGTGTCCTCCCCATATGTTGACAACATACCACATAAAAACCATTTGTGAGTTAATGGTTTTATCAAAAACCATTAACCAAACTTTAATATATATAACCCAACCCATCCATCCCCTTCCCTTCTGATGAACACGGAAAACACACACACACCCCACCAAGCACATGAGAAAGAAGAAGGAGATCAGAGGTGATGGAAAGCCGACCACCACCACAATCGGTGGTCAGCGGCGGTGTTCCCCTCAACAAACCACACCCACAAACCATCCCATCTTAACTATATTATTAAAGAGATAGGGACCCGACAAGAGAGAGAGAGAGAGAGAGAGAGAGAGAGAGAGAGACGGATGGTGCAATAACCAGCCACCACCCATACGGTGGCCCACGACGGAACCGTGGTGGCTCACAGAGATGATCGGGAGGTGTGTGTGTAGGAACGAAGACCGAGGGACTTCGATGTTAATTCGATTCAGGGAGCCGATGATAGCGGTTCATATGGTGGATGCTCGGTGGTCGATGGTGGTCAGTGGTGGTTGTATGTGATACCGGTTGTGATGGAGCTGAGGTATAATCAATCGAGTCTGTGAACGAGTTAAGAGCTCAGGCCAGCAGGGTAGTCATCTGGTCCAGTTCTGGTCAACTCGAACCATGACCCGAACATGAGGTACAACCGCACATCCGAATTATTTATATGACTAGATGTTATACATATGTATATATATTATGAATCGTTTCAGGTGACACGTGTGGGGCGCAACGAGCTTAATTGATAAGACCCGACCTGACAATACACAAACTAAATAAAGAAACCAATGTAAAATGTGTGAACATATATGGAGTGCAAGGCTTGATTGTTTATGTACTGAAAATGGATGATGGTGATGATGAAGGAGATATAGGAACATAAGACTAAGGAATAAGACATGGGACTTTAGTCGAATCACTCGGAAGATGATCAGGATATGAAACTTGCATTATTGAATATGATTAGGATACATGAGAAGATGAATGACTTAGTCCTTGTATGAAATGAGAACTTTAGACAATAGGTTCATCATGTAAATATAGTTATAACATCATAAATATAAATACAGAATCATGAGTAGGATTACGAGACAATGGACCTTGAGACAAAACCCATAGATATAAGATATTGAGTATGGTTTTATATAACAATGGAATTTAGGATAATAGGCATGACAAGTTAATATGTGGATGTAGATTTATAACAACAAAGCAAATAAGATGTAAAGGAACCAACAACGTAGATGGAGACGTGACTCTTGAGACCCTAGATAAATATATTAAAAACTAGAAAGGTCCTAGCTCGCCCACACGTGTAACCGCGATACTCGGTTACGCACGCTAATGCTTGTGATTATATTAGGACATTGTATGTGAACCATAGGTGGGCTTCGGATTTGTAATACCATACGACTGTGGGACTTGACATGATGCGATGCTATGCCAAGGTGAGTTCGTGTACTTCCCCTTTTTCGTTTTACTGTTTTGGGGTGAACATATGCTTGTATGTCTAAACTGTTTTGTGTGTAAACCTACTTGATGTGACAAGGGCTCCCGAAACCAGACTCACACTCATTAACCCAATGGATTGGGCCACTTAATGTATGGGTAGTACTACTTGGGGAATCCCCCACGCACAGTGGATCCGGAAGCCCGGAAAACCCTCCACTGAGGTCTGCGGACCGTTGCGGCATATATTATGCCGTGGGGAATCCATAATGGGAGTAGATGGATTCCGTGTTAGGATTGAGGTGTGATACTTGTACATCACTATGTTTAGAACTGTGTAAACTTGTTTTTGAACTATTAAACTGATTTGGAAAACCCTCCACTAAATTCCTTTTATCAAAAGAAACTTTCGACTTTTACAATGGAAAACGTCGTGCAGATCCCTAAGAAGAAACGTGGTGGTTCAAAGAGGAAGGACGATGGCTCCAAAAAGGGGCCGCCACACGCCGGTGAAGTAACGGCGGTGTGGGCAAAGGGGGAATTCCGTAAGTTTCGCAAGGAACATGGGTTTCCCTCTAGCTACGGCGTTGAGGCTCCTGCCCCGGACAAAACTATCTTGGAGCCTCCTGCTGGTAAGGTTGGGCTATATGCCACATATTTCAGGGACTGTAACTTTAGGGTTCCAGTGACCCGTTTCCTGAAGACTTTCATTCAGACTGTTGGGGTGCACGTTAACCAGATTCATCTTGGTCTGATGTCACGGCTGATGTTTTTTGAGTTTTGCTGCCACTCCCAGAAGATTGAGCCGCTGGTCGACATGTTCTATGTCTTCTACTCTCTATGCTTTGTGGAGAGTTGGCTATCTTGCCGCCCTCGCACAGGGGTGGCTCCTTGTGCTAAGGCGGGGGTGAAGAGCTTCCGTGACTGGAAGCCTAAATTCTTCTGGATTAATGAGGGTGTGATTCCCTTGGCTATGGGTCGTTTAAACCCGGATGATGGTGCACCAAAGGCAGTAATGATAGATTATAAGGAACAAGACTGGTTCCGGACCCTTACTGCGCACCCGGTGGACCTGTGTGAGATCCCTGAGACGACGCTGGTTATGGCGGGGATGAGCCTGAAGTACGACATTCAGGGGCGCAACCCTCACTTGACTGAGGATGGGAAGGGTATGTCTTCTGTTTTATATTGTGCAGTGTTTTACCGTTGCATTTTATTGAAATTAGCTTTTTTCTTTTATCAGATGTGGAGAGTCTATATAGCTTATTGCTGGGTGGTGACAACATGGGGTTCACTTTTCTGGAGCTTGCTGAGAGTGAGCTTTATATTTTGGAGAAGGCATGGGATACGCTTGTGCGCCCTCAGTTGGAGGTTGCGGCGCGTGAAGATGCTCATGCGCCTTTACAGATTACTGAGACAGGTGAGCCTCCCTTGCTCTTCGATAACCCTTCTCCGGTGAACATGTTCATGCGGACGGGTTATCCTTTTATTGTTATTTCCAGTGACGAGTCGTCTGACTCTGACCTTTCCTCTTCTCCGCACGTGTCGTCCGCAGGTGGGGGTGAGAAGGAGGCGCTGTCGACCTTTGTTGTGGACGACAGCGGGGAAGAGACGGAGGAGGAGGAGTTTGTACTTCGTCGGGTGCGGCAACCAAAGACTGGGGTGGCGCAGGGTGTTGTCCAAGGTGAAGATTTTGCTTTTGTTTTAGACCATGAGGTCATTAGCAGGTATCTTCAAAATTACAACCCTATTGAACGAAGCTACGTTGAACTTTCAGATGCGTTCACGGATGAGGGGACAGCTGCGTTGAAGGACATTGCCGAGGGGGTGGTTCTTCGGGCTCCGTTAACTGTAGAGACCGAAGTGGATCAGTCTGCGCCCCAACAGACCCCGCAGAAAAAGAAGCGCTCGAGGCGAAGCAAGTCTCGCAAGCCTTCCGCTGAGGGGACGCATGATACTGGCTCCTTATCCCCCGCTGAAAAGAGGCAAAAGTTGGGTGACCTGGTGCATAGCGCCGAGGACAGCTTGTTAGGTATGTTCCTTAGTGTTATGGCGTGTACACTATGCCTTTGTCTTTACTTCTCCCTTTTTGATTCATTGTTCGTTTTGTGTTGTTTGCAGCTGATCTAATGGGTGAAGGGGCGCCCAGTCATGTGACTGAGGCTGCTGTTCATGAGGGTTTTGTAGTCAACCCGACTGAGGTTCAGGGTGTGCCCTCGCCAGATAGGCGGGTTGCTACTCCTCCTGTTCAGCCTCTTTCGTCGAGGACTCCGCCGCCTTCTCCTGCTCGCGACGTGGTACAACCGTCTCCCCCGCATCAGACGGCGCAACCTGATGATCCCCCTGTCCACACTGCTCCAGTGATCACCGAGGCATTTGTGGGTTTGGAGGGGGAGACCCAGCGTGTGTCTCCGCCAGACGTTAGCGAGGGCGATACAAGGGGTCTGCAGATTATGGATGACGACTCCAACGAGAAGCGTCCAGTTCCCGAGTCCGAGGCTGGCTTTTCAGGGGCTAGCCTTAAGAGCGCGGATGTGAACCCTGATGAAATTTACATCCCCTCCTGGCAATTGACTACCAGCGCCCGGTTTGTGGATGTAAATAGCTGCAGGAAGCTGCTAGGTAATCTTGTGCCTCCCGCCGAACGCGAGCATCAGGCCAGTCGTCCTCATCAGGATCTTCTTGAAGACAACATGATGAGTCTGGCGAATCTGATCTCCACTTCTGCTGAGATTGCCCGGCAGTGGGGTTTCCTGGCCCATGAGCGCCAGGAATATGATACTAAGTTTAGTGAGGTGTGCGCAGAGCGCGATCGGTTAGCCCAGGAGTTGAAGCGCGCTAAGTGGGATGCTGTGACTTATCGTGAGGAGCGCGACAAGCTTGACAAGCACTTGTCCGAGCGAGAGCAGCAATGGACAGCTGCCTGTGCCAAAACCAACCGGACTCTGGAGGTTGCAGCGCAGAAGCAACAGGAAGCTGAGCGCTTATGGGGTGAGGCGTCGCGGAAGATCCTCGAACTTAATGGAAAGTTGGATCAGCGTCGTGATGCCTTGGTTGAGGCTCGCGAGATGCTGAGGCAGAAGGATGCCAAGGTTGCAGAGTTGGAGGATAAGGTGGCAGGCTTAGAGGAGGCCAACCTGAAACTTGAGCAGCAGAACGCTGACCTTGAGGGGGAAGCGTTGGATGTTCGTGACGAGGCGCGCTTGGCGCATGAAGACCGGGAATGGCTTATGACCTGTTGTGTCCCAGAGGTTCGTCTTTTGCTCTTACTCTTTATTTTCCTGTTGTTTTTTCTTTTTTATGATGCTTAACAGGCTCTTGTGTACATTTTATAGGTCGCTTATCACGTGAAGAACTGTGATGAGGCGCGCCAGGCGGTTGCCGCTGTGAATGCTGCTGCCAAGTTGGTGGGGCGCAAGGCTGGGTTCCTCGAGGGGTTCCAGCATGCGAAAGATGGGAAGGCCCTGGAACAGTTCCCTTTGTATAACAAGGACCTGGACGCCTTGTTTGAGAAGAAGACCGCGGAGTACGACCGCCTAAATGTTGAGTTGGTGGATTTCGTTGTGAGTCATCGAGACCAGCCAACATGTCATACCCTACGGTCGTCTTTTGAAAAGCAGGGTCTGACGCATACTAGGCGCAAATATGCCATGAAGAAGACTGATGCGGGTCCTCAAGTTGAAGGTGAAGCGCCTGGCCCTAGTGAGAAGCTGGATTTGTCTGATTCTGAGGAGGAGTTCAGTGATGCTTCTGAGGGTGCTGCGCCATAGATATATGTATTTTTCTTTTTGTAACCCTGTAATGATTTAAGGAACAATATGTTTGCGGGTTTGAATGTTAGTGAGAATTTTGATTTTGTGTACTGTTTTGTTGTGCGATTTGTACGTCTTATGTTTTTGATCGCTGTGCAATGTTTAGGAGATTGCAAATTATCTTTGCAATCTTTTAATTTTAGACATTGCATCTTAGTCATGCAATATTTAAGTGGCGCGCGATATCTTAGCCATATGGCGCGCCTGTTTTAGGAGATTGCAAGTTATCTTGCAACTTTTAGTTTTAGACATTGCATCTTAGTCATGCAATATTTAAGTGGCGCGCGATATCTTAGCCATATGGCGCGCCTGTTTTAGGAGATTGCAAGTTATCTTGCAACTTTTAGTTTTAGACATTGTATCTTAGCCATACAATGTTTAAGTGGCGCGCGATATCTTAGCCATATGGCGCGCCTGTTTTAGAATTTGCAAGTTATCTTGCAATTTTTAGTTTGACATTGTATCTTAGTCATACAATGTTTAGGTGGCGCGCGATATCTTAGCCATATGGCGCGCCTGTTTTAGAGTTTGCAAGTTATCTTGCAATTTTTAGTTTGACATTGTATCTTAGTCATACAATGTTTAGGTGGCGCGCGATATCTTAGCCATATGGCGCGCCTGTTTTAGAGTTTGCAAGTTATCTTGCAATTTTTAATTTGACATTGTATCTTAGCCATACAATGTTTAAGTGGCGCGCGATATCTTAGCCATATGGCGCGCCTGTTTTAGAATTTGCAAGTTATCTTGCAATTTTTGATTTGACATTGTATCTTAGCCATACAATGTTTAAGTGGCGCGCGATATCTTAGCCATATGGCGCGCCTGTTTTAGAATTTTCAAGTTATCTTGCAATTTTTGATTTGACATTGTATCTTAGCCATACAATGTTTAGGTGGCGCGCGATATCTTAGCCATATGGCGCGCCTGTTTTTGAATTTGCAAGTTATCTTGCAATTTTTAATTCGACATTGTATCTTAGCCATACAATGTTTAGGTGGCGCGCGATATCTTAGCCATATGGCGCGCCTGTTTTTAGAGTTTGCAAGTTGGTATATGTAACGATATGATGAGTAACAGAATAGAAGTTTGGGTTAGGGAAAGAAAAACGATCGTCATATTAAATGGCTAAACAGCCTTCATTACAATACGCGTGGTGATTACATATAACATTTTCTTAGTTGCGCTGCATTCCACGTGCGTGGGATCAGCTTGTCCTCTAGTGTTGATAGCTTATATGCTCCTTTCCCTAGCACTTCGGTGATGCGGTATAGACCCTCCCAGGTGGGAGTGAGCTTGCCTGCTGGAAGCGCTCCGCTGGCCTCGTTGTTTCTGAGGACAAAGTCGCCGACTTTGAAGGTGTTCAGTTTGACCTTGGCGTTGTAGTACTTTTCCAACTGCTTTTTGTAGTTAGCTTCTTTTATCGCTGCCAAGTCCCGACGTTCTTCCAGCAAATCCAAGTTGGTGCGCAGCTCTTTTTCGTTGTCGGTGTGGTGTGCGGACAGGACTCTTGCAGAGGGGCACCCTATTTCGGCCGGGATGACTGCTTCGGAGCCATAGGTGAGGCTGAACGGGGTCTCGCCGGTGCTCGTTTTTGTTAGCGTTCGATTAGCCCATAGCACGCTCGGTAATTCCTCCGCCCAGGCTTTTCCTTTCGTCCCTAGGCGTGCTTTGATGCCTTCGACGATGCTCCTGTTGGCGCGCTCAACCTGGCCGTTACCCTGTGGGTGAGCGACTGATGTAAAGATGGGCTTGATGTGCAGCTCTGTGTACCACTTTAGGAGCCCTCTATCCGCGAATTGTGCTCCATTGTCTGTGACAATCTCCATGGGTAGGCCGAAACGGCAGATGAGGAACTCCCAAATGAATTTCTTTACTTGGCTTGCGTTGATTTCTGCTAACGGTTTGGCTTCTATCCATTTCGTGAAGTAATCGATTGCAACGATCAAGTATCGCCGCTTGCCTGTGGTCATGGGGAACGGCCCTACCAGGTCGATGGCCCATTTTTGAAATGGCCATGCGGATGTTACTGGTATCAAGTCGTTTTTGGGGCGCATGGTGTTCGGCGCGTGGCGTTGGCAAGAGTCACATCGTCGTATGATTTCCAGCGCGTCCAGATGCATGCCAGGCCAGTAGTAGCCGGCGTTCATGATCTTTGCCACCACCATGCGCGGCCCCGCATGTATACCACATATCCCTTCGTGGATTTCCCTGACAAGGTAGTCTGCGTCTGTTCCATCGACACACTTCAGCAATGGCCCCAAGTAAGATTTTCGGTACAACACTCCATCTTGCATTTGGTACTGTAGCGCTTTGTGTTGTATTTTTCTTGCCTCTGCGCGCTGACTTGGCAGTGTGCCTGTGGTGAGGTAAGAGACGATGGGGGTCATCCAGCTGTCAATACCTGTTTGAATTACATGGACCTCCTTGGGTGGTACTGAAGGTTCGGCTAGCACTTCCACGCGGACCTCTTTTGCTAAATGGCCAAAGTTTGTGGATGCCATTTTGCTTAGAGCGTCAGCTGGTTTATTTTGACTGCGACTGATGTGGTCGATGGTGCAGCTTGAGAAAGTAGCCATTAATTCCTTCGCGTACCGAAGGTATGTTGCCATGGATGGGTCTTTGGCATCATACTTCCCGGTGATTTGTCCCGCTACCAGCATGGAGTCTACATGTGCGAAGACGTGCTTGGCGCCTAGCTTTTGCGCGATGCGCAGGCCTGCAAGGAAAGCCTCGTACTCGGCTTCATTGTTCGTTGTTTTGAATTCTAGGCGGATTGCGTAGGTGAACTCGGCCCCGTCAGGGTGGACGAGCCTGACCCCCGCACCTGCGCCATCGTCGTTTGAGGCTCCGTCCGTGTACAAGTTCCAAATTGCCTTGTCCTCGCATTGTTGCTGTGGGCCTTGCTCAGCCTTGCACTCTTCTATTTTTTCTTGTGGTACCTCAGCGATGAAATCCGCCAGGACTTGTCCCTTGATTGCTGGTCTGGACTTGTAGAAGATGGTATGCTCGCCTAACTCAATTGCCCACTTTGCCAATCTCCCGGACAGTTCTGGTTTGGAGAGTACATTGTTCAGCTTGTAGTCGCTAAGCACATTGATTGGGTGTCCTTGGAAGTATCGGCGCAGTCTGCGCGATGCATGCACTAGGGCTAGTACCAACTTTTCCATCGTTGTGTACCTGGTTTCTGCATCTGTCAGGACTCTGCTGATGTAATAGATTGGGGTTTGGACCAGTTTGCGATCCACCATGAGCACTGCGCTTACCGCTCTTTCTGTGGCGCATAGGTACATTGTTAAAGGCTCTCGTGGTAAGGGCGCAGTGAGCGTTGGGAGATCCATTAGGCATGCTTTCATGTCTTGAAAAGCCTTTTCTGCTTCGCTGGTCCATTTGAATTGGTTCTTTTTCAGGCAACTCTTTAGTGTTTCAATGAACGGGATGGATTTGGTTGCGTGGTTGGAGAGGAACCTGTTGATGGCGACCAAGCGTCCGTTCA
Source organism: Ambrosia artemisiifolia (assembly GCA_032199755.1). Lineage (NCBI taxonomy): Eukaryota > Viridiplantae > Streptophyta > Magnoliopsida > Asterales > Asteraceae > Ambrosia > Ambrosia artemisiifolia. Next base: position 25,395,587 of record CM063517.1, read on the forward strand.
GGGTTTGGACATCCTTCAGCGTTGATGGAGACGGCATTTGTGCTATGGCTTGGATTTTTTCTGGGTTTGGTCGAAAACCATCTTTGGTGACGATTACCCCCAGAAACTTACCCTCCTCCATTCCGAATGCGCACTTGCTCGGGTTGAGTTTCATGTGGATCTCTTTCAAGTGCTTGAAGGTCTCTTCAATGTCTTTCAACATCTGATCCTCTTCTTTGCTTTTGATGACTAGGTCATCTACATAGACTTCGAGGTTTTTGCCAATTTGTAGGGCGAACGCGCGGTCCATCAGCCGTTGATAGGTGGCTCCTGCATTCTTTAGCCCAAATGGCATCTTTGTGTAGCAAAAGACGCCTTTGTCTGTTCGAAAAGCAGTTTTGTCCTCGTCCTCGGGCGCCATTTGGATTTGGTGGTAGCCTTTGTAGGCGTCCAAGAAGCATTTGAATCGGAATGGCGCGAGGGAGTCGATTTTCAAGTCTATTTCCGGCAAGGGGTAGCAATCCCTTGGGCAAGCTTTGTTGAGGTCAGTGTAATCCACACACATTCTCCAGCTTCCGTTGCTTTTCTTGACCATGACTGGGTTTGCGACCCAGGTCTGGTATCTGGTTTCGCGCAGGATCCCTGCCTTCAGTAGCTCATTGACTTGCTCGTTCATTGCTTTGGCTTTCTCGGCGCCCATGCTCCTGCGCTTTTGTGCGATCGGCTCAACCGAGCGGTATGTGTTAAGTTTGTGTTGGGCGAGCTCTCGCGGGACCCCCACCATGTCTGATGGTTGCCACGCGAAAACGTCCGAGTTCTTTCGCAGGAGCTGCTTTAGGCGTTCCCGTGTGTTTTCTGAGATGGCTGCCCCCAGTGTTACCGTCTGGTCTGGGAACTTGGGGTTAAGGGTCCACTTTTCCGGCTCAGTGCGCGGGGTGGCCTTTAGCATTTTGGCGGGGTGTGGCTCTTCCGTCATAACGCACTCTCTGTTGGCCCATACGATTGCTACGCCCGTTGGTGTTGGGAACCCAATGGCTCCATGTATCGTTGACGGTACCATGTTGTAGGCAGCCATTGCTTCTCGCCCCAAAATGATGTCATAGGTAGACTTCGTTGGCACAACGAGGAAGGTGACATCTTCTGTTCTTGAATGCGCTTTGTCCCCCATCGTTAGACGGAAAGAAATTTCCCCCCAGAGGTGATATGACTTCATTTGAGAAACCCATGATAGGGGAGTTGACTGGGCGCAGGCGCTGCTTGTCTTCCTCGTCTAGGAGGTTAAAGCATTGCTCGTACATTATGTCAGAGTTGCTCCCTGTATCGACCAGCGCGCGAGTGGTTCGATAATGATCGAAAATGGCCGTGATAACCAGTGCTCGGGTGGATGAAGGTCCGCCCTTGACTGTTGGGAAACGTACTTGTTGTTCTTTCCATTCTGCCACTTGGTCAGGCTTTCTTTTCGCTTGCTTTCTTCTGTCAGAGTGGATCGTCAGGCTAACATTTTTGATCTTCTTTTGTGGTGGCCCTTCTTGCTGCTTGCGCTCGACATTTCTTAGCAAGTGCCCAAGTTTTCCTGATTTTAGGGCCTCTTCGATCGCTTGCTTCAGCTGGTAGCATTTGTCTGTGTCGTGCCCGATGTCTTGGTGATAGGCGCAGAACTTTCCTGGATCTAAGTTATCTCGTCTTTTGATCACCTTGGGTTCTGGGAAAGCTACGTTTTCCGTTGCTAACACCTGCGCTGGGGTTTTCGTGAGTGGGGTCCAATTGTTGTGACTCCTTCTTCCTGACCTGTGGTCATTCTGTGTGTTTCCCTTGTGGTCTTGGACCTCAATGGGTTTGGTATCTGTTTGGGCGCCTCCTTGGAGTCGGTTCCAAACAGAGCCTCTTCCCCTTCTGTCCTGTCGACCATGCCTGGAGCGCGCAGCTTGCGCTTGCACGTCCGTGTATTGAGGTGCTTGTACTCGGTTCCAGACAGACAGTTCTCTTTCTGTTTTTGCATATGTTTTAGCCCCCTTCATGATTTCGTCCCATGTGTTGGGCATTCCAGTGCAACCTGCTAGTGTGCGGATGAGGGAGTCGCATCGTACTCCCTGAGTGAAGGCTGCTTTCATAAGCTCGAAACCGATGGGCCCAATCTGCAGAGCTTCCCTATTGAAGCGGGTGATGTAATCTTCGATTGACTCATTGTCTCGTCGCCTGACTTGCAGGATGTCAGTTGAGTCGCGCTCAACTCGTTTGTTTTGACTGAAGTGGTCCGCAAACTTGTCTGTCAATTCTTTGATGTTATCTATTTTCCCATTTGGTAGGCTGTCAAACCATACTCGCGCAGCGCCCGTGAGCGTCTGCGCGAACATGTGACACCATGCTGGCAAACTCCACTGTGCACATTTTCCTGCGACCTCGAATGTCCTCAGGTGGTCGTCTGGGTCCCCTGTTCCATCAAACTTACCCAGCGTACTTGGGATTTTTGTTTTGGGTGGCAGGGGTGCCAGCGCAATGCGCGGGGTGAACTTTGACTTTTCCATGAACGATGGAGGATAATATGGTTTGGTTAGGTCGTCATCACCGGTCATAAAGTGCCCTCGCGCAGCGGTGTTGCTTAAGGGCTGGCTTATGTCACGCGTGAAGCGACTTTGAGACTCGCCTGAGTCTTCTCTCCATGTGGGGTCAGCTTCATGGTTGCTTCCGCCGTTGTTCCTTGCTGTGTTGGACGGTCCCTCGCTGTAGGAAAGCGTGCGGGCAGCCTCTCTGAGTTGTTGGTCCCTTAGTTTTTGGAGGTACACACGTTTCAGGGCTTCCTTTTGCTGAGTATACCATACCTCCGGACTAACCATCGGCGCGGCATTCTCGGCTGGGGAAACCTGATTCGTTTCGGTAATAAACTGGAAGGAAGGGGTCTGTCTTGTCCCTGAGGATGGGGTAACAGCTGGACCCGTGTTTGCTGTCTGTTGCTGAACGTCTGCTGTGTTCCCCGACTGGCCGGTGCCTCCCTGGGCAACGTCGGTGTCGGAGTTAGCATTCGTGAAGTTTGGTAACGGTGGTATGAGAGACATAGTTACTGTTTTTGAGAAATAGAAGTTTTTAACGTTCTTGTATGCTCAAATAGACGGATGGCGCCAATGAAGAAACACCAATATAACAGTATACTACGATGAAGGCACAAGTAAGGACATGATTCTCATTAATGATTCAATGATTATTACAAGACTAAGATAGCTACTGTTACAGCGCTTCGACTATAATCTAATTCTCGTAACTATGGTTGTCTCTCTCTGGTTGTTCATCCCTTTCTTCGTCTGACCTCATAGGGTATTTATAGGCCACCTGAGGTCTTCTGTGATTGGATGAGGGGAGAATGACAGCTGGCTGTACGACCGGGCCGTTGTCATCCTCTGCGCTGTACCTTCGCTATTGGTCCACGTGTCATTGTCTGTCCTTTCTTGTACTATTCTGTACCTCGTACCTGCAGGCGATTATGGAGCAGGGAATGTGCGTCTCTGATTGGCCGAATGTCCTTTTCCTGTCGGTTATTAGCTGTCAGCCACGAGGTGCTCCGCGCCGCTTTCTAGAAGCCCACGTAGGCCTGCTGTGCTGGCCCATGTGGAGATGTGGGCCCGCGCTCTTGCGCGGTATCATATCTCTTCAATCAGGATATGAAACTTGCATTATTGAATATGATTAGGATACATGAGAAGATGAATGACTTAGTCCTTGTATGAAATGAGAACTTTAGACAATAGGTTCATCATGTAAATATAGTTATAACATCATAAATATAAATACAGAATCATGAGTAGGATTACGAGACAATGGACCTTGAGACAAAACCCATAGATATAAGATATTGAGTATGGTTTTATATAACAATGGAATTTAGGATAATAGGCATGACAAGTTAATATGTGGATGTAGATTTATAACAACAAAGCAAATAAGATGTAAAGGAACCAACAACGTAGATGGAGACGTGACTCTTGAGACCCTAGATAAATATATTAAAAACTAGAAAGGTCCTAGCTCGCCCACACGTGTAACCGCGATACTCGGTTACGCACGCTAATGCTTGTGATTATATTAGGACATTGTATGTGAACCATAGGTGGGCTTCGGATTTGTAATACCATACGACTGTGGGACTTGACATGATGCGATGCTATGCCAAGGTGAGTTCGTGTACTTCCCCTTTTTCGTTTTACTGTTTTGGGGTGAACATATGCTTGTATGTCTAAACTGTTTTGTGTGTAAACCTACTTGATGTGACAAGGGCTCCCGAAACCAGACTCACACTCATTAACCCAATGGATTGGGCCACTTAATGTATGGGTAGTACTACTTGGGGAATCCCCCACGCACAGTGGATCCGGAAGCCCGGAAAACCCTCCACTGAGGTCTGCGGACCGTTGCGGCATATATTATGCCGTGGGGAATCCATAATGGGAGTAGATGGATTCCGTGTTAGGATTGAGGTGTGATACTTGTACATCACTATGTTTAGAACTGTGTAAACTTGTTTTTGAACTATTAAACTGATTTGGAATTACTTAACAACTTACACGGACTCACCAGCATAATTGCTGACCCAACTCTTTTTAAGCATGTGTTCAGGTACTGCATTTGGATAATCTTGAAGACGAGGTATATGCTTGCTAGTGCGGATTAGAGCTTTTTATGGTAGAAGATTCAAGATGTTAGCGTAACGGTTTAGAGCATCTAGAGCTAAGCATGGTTTGAGATTTGGATCGACTAGCGGATCATATCCTATGTACTGCTTCGACGACCGCCGCGTTACGTCCCTGCATAGATATTAGTCTATTTATTTAAATTGTGTATTTATATTTTTGGATTAGAAATTGTATAACACTTAAATATTAGTTACCGTTGCTTCCGTTGTGCAAGTCTGTTACCAAACTGTCATTTCGACCAGCCCCCACCGGGTCGGGTTGTTACATGAACCCCACTCACCTTCTCCTGCTTCTTCTTGTAAAGACAGAACGTGAGCCCACCGACCAAAAACATGACTAAAACACCTCCAATAATCGAAAACAAAGGGGTGTTCAAAACCGGATTTCGGATATTCAGATATCTGAAAATTTTGGATTATGATTATTGATATCTGAATCTGTATCTGAAAATCGGATATCCTAAATTTCGGATTTAGATTCAGATTATTCAACGGATATCTGAATCTAAAAAACAAAAAAAAATCGATTTTCTGCTTATATTTAAACCAAACCAAATCTGCTTAATTCAAATATTCAAACTAGCATAAACATTCAAAACAATTCAAAGTATCAAATTCAAACAAATACAAAGATATTTGATGGTCGATGGTCAGAAACAAACGAAAGTATTTGTCGATTTCTTTATATTAGTGAATGTTCAGAAACAGACGAAAACATACTTATGATTTAATATTCGAATGGTCGATAACGAAATCGAAAAAAAGTTACAGATCTACTAGATGGTTGGATGTCGGGACGAAGTAGGGTGGCTGCCAGGCTGGTAGGACAGAAATAGGATGGAGGTGCCTCAAGGAGATCAGGAGTGGAGAGAGGCGATATTTGTTATTAGGTTTAAGGTTGGAATGGGGATAAAACTTTGTATAGATAATTATATAATATATTATTATTATTTTAAGATTTCGGATTCGGATATTTCGAATATCCAAAAATTTGCAAAAGTTATATCCGAATCCGAAATTTCAGATTATTCAATTTTCGGATATCTAAAATTTTGGATATTTTGGATTCGAATTCGGATGTTTTTGAACACCCCTAATATTAGTTGTTCATGAAGCATTTTAATTTCTAAATTACACAGCACTTTGATTATGTAGCACTTTGATTTGGACAAAAACATAATAGTGAGTTCATGCCTTTATGTTTGAACATCCCTACGCGAACGAGCCCGAAATCACCAACTTTGGCTCGCATATCGTCACCAAGGAGGATGTTGGAAGGTTTCAAGTCTCGGTGAATGAAACTTTGTTGTGCTAAACTGTGAAGATACTCAACTCCGCGAGCCACATCTAGCGCAATGGCTAATCGGCGGGTCCATTCCAATGGGCTCAACCCTTCTTTGGGCCAGGTAAACAGACGTCGGCTTAAAGTTCCTTGTGGCATATATTCATACACAAGTAGCTTTTCGTTCCCATCAAGGCAGTAACCAAGGAGCGCCACGAGGTTTCTATGTCTAACTTTGGTTAAAACCGCGATTTCTGATTGGAATTCGACTAACCCTCTGCCAGTGATCACGCCACATTCCATCCGCTTAACGGCTATTTTTGTTCCATCGTGTTATTCCCCCTTGTAAACAGTTCTGAGTCCTCCTTGTCCTAGTATATTCTCTTCGGCGAAATTGTTGGTGACTGTTTTTAATGCTTGGATTGAAATGTCCATGTTTCCAACCTCCACCATCTGGATGTCTAACCCTTCGTTTTCCTGGACCGTGTGCATTTCAGTGAGCCCGGCAAAGTTGACACTCGAGCCTGGTACTGTGATCTTCACGCTTTCGTTATCCGACCCCGAGTTACACAGGTGGATCACTGTGGCATTATGGGTTTGAACCCCACTCACCTTCTCCTGCTTCTTCTTGTAAAGACAGAACGCGAGCCCGCTGACCAAAATCATGACTAAAACACCTCCAATAATCGAAAACAGTGGGGTGTTCAAAACCGGATTTCGGATATTCAGATATCTGAAAAATTTGGATTATGATTATTGATATCTGAATCTGTATCTGAAAATCGGATATCCTAAATTTCGGATTCAGATTCAGATTATTCAACGGATATCTGAATCTAAAAAACAAAAAGAAAACGATTTCCTGCTTATATTAAAACCAAACCAAACCAAACCTGTTTAATTCAAATATTCAAACTAGCATAAACATTCAAAACAATTCAAAGTCTCAAATTCAAACAAATATAAAGATATTTGATGGTCGAAGGTCAGAAACAAACGAAAGTATTTGTCGTTGCTTTATATTAGTCAATGTTCAAAAACAGACGAAAACATACTTATGATTTAATATTCGGTTGATTTAATATAATGTGAAATGGACTTACCATACTTTTGTTTGCATTAAATTACTCATAGGCTATTATAGATTTATTTTTATTAATATCTATATATAATATAAAATATTAAAAATACTAGAATAAATTCTTAAGGTCCGGTCCGGTTAAGGTTGGTTTTCGGTATAAACCGTAAACCAAACCGTTCGTTGCGGTTTGAAAATACTGAAACTGACCGACCGAAGGATAAGTAAAATAACCGACCGTGAATCCAAACTAGTAACCGATTTGGGTGGTTTCGCGGTTTGAAACTGAACCATGAACACCCATAGCACAAAGAGTCGTGGAATAAGTTAGGAAGAGTTCTTAAGGAAAGGTTTGGGCTTGATTTGACTCAGATACATATGAAAAATGTGTATGACAATCTCAAAGCCAGATACATAGGATAAGTGTATTTGAAAAACAAAATTGACAACATGTACAATGCTCAAACAAATACTTTTACCGGTTGAGGAGAAGATGACTATGTTTTTTATGATAATCGGTCATAATCAACGTTATGTGGTTATCAACCGTAGATTTCAACACTCAAAGCAAACAATTCATAATTTTTTATGAATTCTTGGATAAAATGATGCTTTTCGTCAAAGATATGATAGTACCAACTTCATTTAATCCGAATCCAAACATTCTTGGACATAACAAGAGACTACGACGGGTTTTTAAAGGTGCAGTTGGTGCACTAGATGGAACTTTGATACATATTGTTGGCCCTACTAGTAAACAAGATTTATACAGAGAAATGGGAAAAGGGGATTGTTATCAAAACGTATTAGCAATTTGTGACTTCAACATAATTTTTCGTTCCTTGTGGTCGGTTGGGAAGGGGTAACACATGATGCTAGAATATTGTCCGAGGCATTATCAGATCCACATGCACCGTTCCGAATTCCACCACCAGGTATATTTATGGTTTGTTAAATATTTCTATCTTAGTTTAATACCTTAATTAATTGTATTTCTTTACAGAGAAATATTATCTTTGTGATGCCGCGTGTGCACATATACGAGGATTTATGGCTCCATATCGTAATGTGAGGTATTGGCTTGGGGATTTTCATCAGAGACGTGCATTGACCAATAAAAAGAAATTTAACCATGCACATGCAAAACTTCAAAATGTCATTGAGCGTGCTTTTGGTGTCTTGAAAGCCTGATTCCCTATATTGAAGAGGACGTCACCATTTTCATTGGTTACACAAAGGAACATTACCGTTGCATGTTTCGCGTTACATAATTTTATAAGGAACGAGGGCTTGAGCGATGAGTTATTTACAAAATACGGATCAACCCAATGTGTCATTAAGAAATAAGCATGTGCACGTTGATGAAGAAGGGGTTGAAGTACATGATACTGCGTCGGATCGAGAATATATGACTCAGTTATGAGATGAATTGCCGAGTAGTTAATGCAAAGTATGGAATAAATTATTTGAAAAATTGTTGTTATTTGAAGAAAAAAAAACCCTGCAATTTTGATTCTTTTTTAAGTTGTTATTTGAAAAAATGTTATTGTTTCAGTGTTGTATAACTATTATTTAAATTTAAATATTGAAAAAATATTGATTGCTTTAAAAAATCAGTTTATTTAAATTTCAGTTTATTTCAGCAGCCTGTAGAAGTTAAAAAATAAACAGTCTTCCTCTTGCAGACTGCAGACCTTTTGTCCACCTCTTCTCTTACAGATGTGATCCATATAATGCAGACCTTTGATCCACGTCATAGACTTCAAACCTTGTCTAAAAAAACAAACATAAACTTATTTTCACGAAAGAGTCGAGTTAAAGATTTTCCGTGCTATATTAACAAAAGTATCATATCATACAGTAAGCTAATTAGCCCATAAAAAAATGTACCTTAACTAAAAGCCCAAGTTGATTTGTTAGAACCCGAATCCATGAAAGCAACCCGACCCGTTTCAAGATCCAGTGACACTAGTATCTTCCTTTCTTTCATGGGGTTTTAACATTTGAGGAAAGATCACAATCTGTGTCTCCTACAGATCGGTTACAAACCCACATTCATCAACCAGATCAGCTATAATTTCACCCTAATTAACATTTTACAAATCACTTACTGCACACACACACACACACAATGAATATATTTAGACTTGCAGGTGACATGACCCATCTGGCCAGTGTTCTTGTCCTGCTCTTGAAGATACACACCATCAAATCCTGTGCAGGTACCTGTTTTTTTTTTTTTACATTTTGTGGGTTTTATTTTGTTCATTTGGATATGGGTTTATTATTATTATTATTTTTGGTAATTGGGTTGATTGTTGATGAATTATTAACTTATTTTGTGTTATTTGTGAAAGTATGAAGTGGGTTTTGTTTATCTTTCAGTTATTTTCATTCCTTGTAAAATGTAGTGATTTTTGTCTAGGTGTAGGTTGGTTGGTGATTTAGGGTATATGTATATTGTTTATTGGATATGAAGTTTGATGATTCGAAACTGTTACGAGTTTCCGCTTTCAACAAATTGAGGTTTTCGGTTAATTTGGAGAGGGATTCGTGATGTCATTGGTGATTTGGTTGTTGTCGGGTTGGATCGTTGATGAATTATGAACTTTTTTTTTTTTTGTGTTTTATCTGTTCGTGTAAATGTTGATTTCCAAAAAATATGAAGTGAAATCAACATTTGCATGAACGAATAAACACAAAATAAGTTCATAAGTCATCAATGATCAATCCGAAAACAACTGAATAACCAACGACATCATGAATTCCTCCCCGAATCAACCAAACACCGCAATTTGGGGAAAACAGAAACTCATAGCGGTTTCGAATCATCAAACTTCATATTACCTAAGCATCACTGCATTAATATTTTGTCTTAGACCGTATTCTTGTTTTCCTTTATATTGAAGACCGAATTCAATCTTTCGTGTTGTTTTCTTATTTAACCCCTTTCAGTTATGGAAATATTGTCTTGATCCCTGCATTGCTTTTTTATCAGCCTGTATTGTTATTATTTGTATGATCGTTTTTATAACGCTAATGTTGCATTCAGGGGTTTCGCTGAAGACCCAGGAACTGTATGCACTGGTTTTTGCTACTCGCTACTTGGATATATTCACGGATTTCATTTCAATATACAATACTGTCATGAAGTTAATCTTCCTGGGAAGTTCTTTCTCTATTGTATGGTATATTAGACGCCACAAGATTGTGCGTAGATCATATGATAAGGATCAAGATACCTTCCGCCATTATTTTCTCGTGCTTCCTTGTTTGGTTTTAGCTGTGCTTATCAATCATAAGTTCACTTTTAAGGAGGTACACATTAGGCTCGTTTATTATTTATTTATTAGTTTATATATTTATAATATAATCCTTTATTCATATATTTACATTGATAATTGTTTTTTAATTAACATAACATTTGTTATTTAGTTATTTTATCATAATTTTATGCATATTAAAATGAAAGTCATATTGATAAATGGATTCTTTAGTATCTCGAGCAATAAGTGAAGCTCGGGCTTGTTTAAGCTTGGCTCGAGCTTTTAGTGGGTCAATCTGTTGCTTAATATATTTTAAATTGTTTCTTGAGCAGGTAATGTGGACATTCTCCTTATACTTGGAAGCTGTTGCGATACTCCCTCAGTTGGTCCTGTTGCAAAGAACTAGAAATATTGACAATTTGACTGGTCAATATGTGTTTCTTTTAGGGTAAGTACTTCTTTACACTAGCAATAATATTATATTATGTGATTTAAAATGTTTGCTTTCTTTTTTTTTTTTTTTTTTTTTTTTTGTGCAGAGCATACCGTGCATTGTACATTTTGAACTGGATCTACCGCCACTTTACTGAGCCTCATTACGTCCATTGGATCAGTATGTCTCTTCCTCATTATGTTCATTGCTCAAATTTTAACATTTTGTGATAATTCTTAAATTCTCATAGCGATCTAAATTTATTTCTTAAGTAATAAACTTAAAGACTTCATAACATATAATGCTTGTTTGGTATTGCAGCTTGGATAGCAGGGATAGTCCAAACATTGCTCTATGCTGATTTCTTCTACTACTACTTTCAAAGGTAAATTGCCTTATCAACCCGTTTAAGTCGTAACTATTTTAACGACATTTTGTCCGGAATCTAAAAGACTTCGTTTTGTCTCTCTCTGAATACAGCTGGAAAAACAACGAAAAGCTCCAGTTACCAGCTTGAAGCTCGTCTTATGATAATGATAGTCAGGTGATAGAGTTTTGAGAGTTACGTTTTTATATACTTTATTTTACAGAGGAGCGTATGCCATTTCTGTTCTTTTTATTGCTTTCTTAACTTAGTGTAATGTGATTTGACGCTCTTACTCTCTTCGAAATTAGCTGATCGTTTATATTAGATATTATGCTGATCATAACTTGGATAAAAAGTAATTCAGAAGTCGATTTACATTAACGTAAGAATGTAACAAGGCTATTAGTCATACATCTTTTTCTTAAAAATGCTTGGCCCGTATGTAGAATAGACTAGCTCAACTAACAATGGGAACTGAAGCATAGCGAATAATGTCACGGGAACCGATGCAAACAATGTGACGGGTGCAGCAATCCATGCTATTTCATCCTGAAGTAGTATTGCAAGTGTTGCACTAAAGGCGATCATTGTGGCAGCAAGTGACAAAAAGAGTGACACGAGTGCGATCATCATTCGTTTAGGTAAAGCGTAGAAAAAGTCCTCTTCTGCGTACCGGGAAGTTAGTATTGCTAAAAACATTAAAACAGAATTCGTTGAAGCGAATAGCGCGATGGCATCTGATACTATAAATAGGAGAAATGTTTTATCTCTTAGGAATAATGGTAGACCGACACTGTTGTTGCCGCCTGGTACTGTAAAGGCGGCTGCAAAAGCCATAGTGACCACGAGTGCACCAACAACCGTAGATGATGATGACGTGTCTTTCATCCATGCTTCTCCTTCTTCAAGTAAGTCCTTGTGCTCTTCTGTAAATACCGCTCTTGGTGTCTTGTGATCTTTGTTTAAAGCGTCTTTATATAACGGTTCCACATGCTTTTCCACTTCCTGCAGGAACATTAGATTCTTTGGTTTCATGGATTTGAATATTTGAAATTGATTATTAATATCTTAAATCACATAATCACTTTCAAAACACATATTCAAAGTTGTTGAAAAGCATGAGATCACCTTGAACCATTGGAGCTCACGTTGCATTTGCAAAGCTGCCCCGCTGACAGTCTTCAGGCGTGGTAGAGGTGACAACCTCGCAGCTATATGCAACGGGTTATCTCCATTAGGATTATGAACGGTTGCTGCAAATACCTTATGCCCTGTCATTTGGTACACAAGATTGAACACTTTTTCTTGACGATATCTTACGGCAGAAAGTAACAAATAGAACCCTTCATCTTCATACCAAAGTATGTCCGGGTATGTCTCAACACAAATTTTTATAAGTTCATAGATCCCGTTTTTTACAGCCGTAGAAACTGCAGTTCCTAGTACTTCCCAGGCTATAGCATGGCTTCCTTTTTCTATAACAACCGAACACATTCGTTCCACAAGTTTGAGTGTCTGAGCATGCTTTAGTTTCATATTATAGATATCTTTAGCACACGGCGCTATGAGCAGGATAAACTTTGAGACAAACGAGGCCAAACGGTGGCCTGATGTTTTTTCAAGATTCACATGAATACCTTAATTCAACACAACCAACAAAAATCTTTCAGCTTAATGTAAATACGATTTTAAACGAAGACATGTATAAATACTTGAAGACTATAGAGACCATACAGGTGTAGATGAGAAGCTGGTAGAACCGCAGCTGGCTGCCGCTAGGAAAAACGTGTGGTTTTGTAGCTAAAACTTGCAAGGCAGTCTGGCCTTCCTTATCTTTCTGGGTAACCAAATCCGGGTACCTTTTAACCAGATAAAGTGCTACATCTGTAGGACAAGGACATAGGCATACGCCACGGCGTTAGGATCAAGTTTCATAAGAGTAGTCTTGGTTTTAAAAAGAACACATGAGACGTGAGACGTGAGACAATTTGGAAAACGCCTCAAGTCGGTGCCTCCTATGCATAGGTCAAAATTAGAGTTTGTAGGAGGTTGATATGTTAACACAGCCAAAGGGATGAAGATATGTGAAGCTCTCACCCCATGCCTTGCTCCGAGGCATGCCTCACACCGGCACGTTTGGCTATCAGGACTCAAACACCTCAAGTCTTTTAAAACCAAGAGAATAGTTTTATTTAGCAGAGATGGCAAGATTGGCAGGTTAGGTGGGTTGAATAACGGGTTAGAGTAAAAACAGGTTATATTTAGAACACCTTGAGTTGGGTCGGGTCGGGTCATGTCAGGTCAGGTTCACTCTCAAACACTTTCCTTGCCTAACTTTTGTAAATTATACTGTATATGGTTAGTATAAATAATAAAAAAAAATTATATTATTACACCTTTTGTGCTTGCTACCTCTAGTTTTTTGCAAGTATATGCGTAAGTATTATGACTAACCGCAAAACCCGGCAGTTAGGGTGAGTATAATTAGATTAGCACCAGAAACACCAGTGTATGGACTAGTGCCATCCTCTCTTGGTTCATCCATGGTAACCTCCAACAAGTACCATAATGTCTCCAACCGACCATACTGTGCCGCTAGTTTCAGGGCTGTGTCCCCATCTTCATTAACCATCTGGGCAATGCCTGGGGCTTTCGCCACCAATAGCTTAGCATCTATCGTGTTCCCAACCTTGGCGGCATAGTGAAGGGCGGTGTTTCCCCCTTGACTCGTGGTCCTTAGTTTTTGATCATCTATATCCGAGATCCGCTCTATTATCTTGTTCACAAATAGGTGAGACGAATTGGTTCCAATGGCGATGTGCAACGGTGTTTCCAACCTGTAGGTAATATATGCATAAAGTTTATCGGGTTGAATATCGAAGACGTGCTCTACTGCGTCCCAGTCGTCGTTCATTGCAGCTTTGTAGATGGGAATATTGCGGATCGCGTCATCGTTGGCCATCGTATTCGAATTATGTTTGGTTTGAGGGACCAGAAAATTGATTGACAGGTTATTGTAGAGAATGTAATACATGAATATTAGGAGTTGACATTTTTTGCTTGATCTTGACTTCTTCATATAGTAACAAGATAATATTAATGGGAGCAGGTGGGTCAAGTAGCAGCCACAGATCATGACTTGGTTCTGCATCTTCGAATTTCTCATAGGTCAATCCATATCATGGAATATATTATTATTACATTTTCATCTTATTTACGCATACTTTTTTTTTAACTTCGTAACACCCGACTACCTGGAGTACCCACCAATTGGTTACAAAAGCACCCCATATTATCTTGTGACGTTATCATTTTTTATTTATCTTTTATCGATTTTTCTTACTTTTTAGAAATAAAATTCAAATTTGTTTCTTGTTTTTAACATAATATATTTAAGCTGATAAATAATGATAAATAGGAGAACTCAGAAAGTAAGTTAGAAACTAAATTGATTGGGGCCTACAGTCACTTTCGTTTTTTTGATTGACTAAATGCGTCGTAATCTCAAGATTTCATGGAGAGAAAACAATTATAATAATTAGAATACAAAAATCTGAACTATTTGAGAACGGTGTTCGGTTAGGGTGTCAATTGTCAATTATGGTGTGTTCGCGGGTTGAATTGTTCAACACAAGCATGACTCATATTTGATCGTGTGGTGTCCAGTCCATTTAAAATCATGGTGGTCGTGTTGTGTTTTGGATTGACTTGTTTAATTTGTATTTGTAAATACGAGTAATACTTGATAATTCCATAACGTTTAAACATTCAATTACGCTGGTGTAGGTATAACATTTTTGTAATTGGTGTTCGTTTAGTTGTTTTTGTTCTTTATCTCTTAAGGATATTTAACTTCATATCAGAGGAAATAATGTCGACGATTGAAGAATGGATAGAAAAAATTGAATAAAGTTGTTTTTTTATTAAGAAGTTATTAAGATCTGAAGAAGGAGAAACCAATTTCACGTTGTAGGAAAACAAAAGGTTACAATATCAAACTTTAAGTTTTAACATTTTTACCCTTCTATCATGTAAGCCAAAATCTTTTTTAAACTCTTGAACGAGTTGATAGGTTAACTTATTTATAAAACAAAGTTGTGTTAGGATAGACATGTTTAGTACAACATATTGTATTAACCAATCTAGAGGATCTTTATTTTTGTCTTGTGTTTGTGTCGTGTAAGAAATAAATTTATCGTTCAAACTTTGTGTTTAAATATTATTTTCTAAATTCTATATCGAAAGTGAAGAGTCAAGGGTTTGATGTGACGTTGATAGATCCACAAGAACAAAGTCAATATTCGGAAGATTAGCATTTTAAACGTTGATGTGATACATTTTGATACAATAGCATTTTTTTTTAACAGAAAACGACTTTATAGCGCCAGCAAGAAGTTGGGAATACACCAAAAGGCCCAACAAACTGAAGCCAACAAACAACAAACCACCAACAAAAAACTGGTCAGTACGAGGCGCCTCCCCACCCTTCTATTTTCACCCCCCAAAGCGCCTCGCTTAGGCCTAAGCGAGGCGCTTTGCCCTCATTTCGAGGAGGTCAGTACGAGGGGCAGGAAAAAACTGAATTTTAAAAGCGAAGCGCCTCGCTTAGGCCTAAGCGAGGCGCTTCGAATCAAAGATTTATTTTGGCCCGGTCTATTTCAACCCCCCCACCTTCTATTTTCACCCCCTCAAAGCGTCTCGCTTAGGCCTAAGCGAGGCGCTTTGCCCCCATTTCGAGGAGGTCAGTACGAGGTCAGAAAAAACTGAAATTTTAAAAGCGAAGCGCCTCGCTTTGGCCTAAGCGAGGCGCTTCGGATCTAACTTTATTTTTTGGTAGTTATTTGGTGTTTTAAATTTTAAAAACGAAGCGCCTCGCTTTGGCCAAAGCTAGGCGCTTTACCCCCAAAGCACCTCTCTTTGGCCAAAGCTAGGTGCTTTGGCCCTTTTATTTAAAAAAAATATTGTTTTAATTAGATTTAAATGGTTTTACTTAATTAAAAAAATATTTTAATTCATTTTTAATTGTTTTAACTAGTTTCCAATCAAAGAAAAATTAGTTTGGCGTGTTTCGGTTCGTTTATTGCTCGTTTGTGGTTTTCAGAACAAACAACCGAGAATGAACAACTTTCATAAATATATGTACGTAACACATGAAGTGTGCAATCAATACCATGTTTTTACCAAATTTCAAATTTTACATCTCTAATCGATATACTAGACTTCCGGACATTGTTTAACGCGTTTTGGTTCGTTTAGTTGCTCGTTTCAGAGCAAACAACCGAGTATGAACAACTTTCATAAATCAATGTACGTAGCACATAAAGAGTGCAACCAATACCATATCTTATCAAATTTCAAATTTTACATCTCTAATCGATATACTGGACTTTCGGACCTTGTTTGACGCGATTTGGTTCGTTTAATTGCTCGTTTGTGGTTTTCAGAACAAACAACGGTGAATGAACAACTTACATAAATAATAATATAAATTTTAAAGTCAGGTGCTTTACCCCCAATTAAACTATCATTAATAACTCTAAAAGTGTTAATTTTTAATGTTTTATTTTAAAAGAAATAATAATAACCTACAAATTGTTGTGTGTTAGGTATAGTACGAGCACCACGTACTTTGATTCATCAAAGTTATACAAAACTGGATGTTTCTACCGAAAAACACAAATGAGAAATAAACGAACCGAAATACCTCAAACGAAATTTCTTGGCTTGAAAACAACTTAAAAGAACTAAAAATGAATTAAAAATATTTTTTTAGTCAATAACAAATATTTATAGAGAATTAAAACAACTTTATTTTTTTTAAAAGGCGAAGCGCCTGGCTTTGGTCAAAGCTAAGCGCCTGTAGTCCAATCAAGAAAACCAGACGCCTAGCATTGACCAAAGCCGGGAGTTTTGCCATTTTTTAAAAAAAAACTTAATTTGTTATCCACCCGGATCGTATCGACCCGATCAGGTCCGGTAACGAACTGTACCGGTTTCGAACTGACCGGCCCGTTATCCACCCGGATCGTATCGACCTGATCAGGTCCGGTAACGAACCGTACCGGTTTCGAACTGACCGCCCGGTAACGAACCGTACCGGTTTCGAACTGACCGGCCCGTTATCCACCTGGACCGTACCGACCTGATCAGGTCCGGTAACAAACCGTACCGGTTTCGAACTGACCGGACCGTTATCCACCCGGATCGTATCGACCTGATCAGGTCCGGTAAGGAACCGTACCGGTTTCGAACTGACCGCCCGGTAACGAACTGTATCGATTTCAAACTGACCGGCCCATTATCCACCCAGAACGTATCGACCCGATCAGGCCCGGATACGAACCGTTTCGGTTTCGAACTGACCGGCCCGTTATCCACCAGGATCGTATCGACCCGATCAGGTCCGGTAACGAACCGTACCGGTTTCGAACTGACCGGCCCGTTATCCACCCGGACCGTATCGACCTGATCAGATCCGGTAACGAACCGTACCGGTTTCGAACTGACCGGCCCGTTATCCACCTGGACCGTATCGACCTGATCAGGTCCGGTAACAAACCGTACCGGTTTCGAACTGACCGGACCGTTATCCACCCGGATCGTATCGGCCTGATCAGGTCCGGTAACGAACCGTACCGGTTTTGAACTGACCGCCCGGTAACGAACTGTATCGATTTCGAACTGACCGGCCCGTTATCCACCCGGATCGTATCGACCCAATCAGGCCCGGATACGAACCGTACCGGTTTCGAACTGACCGGCCCATTATCCACCCGGATCGTATCGACCCGATCTGGTCCGGTAACGAACCGTACCGGTTTCGAACTAACCGGCCCGTTATCCACCCGGACCGTATCGACCTGATCAGATCCGGTAACGAACCGTACCGGTTTCGAACTGACTGGCCCGTTATACACCCGGATCGTATCCACTTGATCAGGTCCGGTAACGAACCGTACCGGTTTCGAACTGACCGCCCGGTAACGAACCGTATCTGTTTCGAACTTATCGGCCCGTTATCCACCCGGATCGTATCGACCCGATCAGGTTCGGTAACGAACCGTACTTGAAGACTGGGTATCGAATGTATAGTCGGAGGACCACGTAAAATGATTCATCAAAGTTGTACAAAGCTGGATGTTTCTACTGAACAACCCAAACGAGCAATAAACGAAGCGAAACGCCTCAAACAAATTTTCTTGGCTTGGAAACAACTTAAAAGAACTAAAAATGAATTAAAATTATTTTTTGGTCAATAACAGATAATTTTAAAGAATTAAAAGAAATTCAATTTTTTTTAAAAGGCCAAAGCGCCTAGTTTTGGCCAAAGCTAGGCGCTTGAGGGCCTAGCTTTGGCCAAAGCTAGGCGCTTGAGTGGTTTGATTAGACCACAGGCGCCTAGCTTTGACCAAAGCTAGGCGCTTTGGCCTTTTTTTAAAAAAAATGAATTTATTTTAATTCTTTAAAATTATCTGTTATTGACCAAAAAATAATTTTAATTCATTTTTAGTTATTTTAAGTTGTTTCCAAGCCAAGAAAATTTGTTTGAGGCGTTTCGCTTCGTTTATTGCTCGTTTGGGTTTTTCAGTAGAAACATCCAGCTTTCTACAACTTTGATGAATCATTGTACGTGGTCCTCCGACTAAACCTAACACACAACAATTTGTTTTAATTCATTTTTAAGTGTTTTTAATTACTTTTCAATCAATGAAGGTCCTCACATTTTAGTAACATTTTAGATTAAATGGGATTTAGAACAACCACATGTAGGGAAATGATAATTTTCAAATATTGCAGATCAGGGTGTTACGAGGCATTCAAGAAATGATAATTTTCAAATATTGCAGATCAAGGTGTTACCAAGCATGTCAAGAAATGATAATTTTCAAATATTACACTCGTGTTCAGCCTTTATCAGGTTGCCTTCATCGTTGACAGTTATCTCTCCGATAACAACTAAATTTTACTTGCTTGCCTGAAAAGTTGTTTTACTAATTTCATAGTCTTGATACTTCAAGGTACCATGGATCGTATCGACCCGATCAGTTCCGGTAACGAACTGTACCGGTTTCGAACTGACCAGCCCGTTATCCACCCGGACTGTATCGACCCGATCAGGTCCGATAACGAACCGTACCGGTTTCAAACTGACCGCCCGGTAATGAACCGTACCAGTTTCGAACTGACCGGCCCGTTATCCACCCGGAAATGTATCAACCGAATCAGGTCCGGTAACGAATCGCACCGGGTTCGAACTGACCGCCCGGTAATGAACCGTACCGGTTTCGAACTGACCGGCCCGTTATCCACCCGGACCGTATCGACCCGATCTGGTCCGGTAACGAACCGTACCAGTTTCGAACTGACCGGCCCATTATCCACTCGTTGAGGTGCTTAAGAAACGAGCAATTAGACGAACCAAACTGCGTCAAACAAGGTCCGAAAGTCTAGTATATCGATTAGAGATGTAAAATTTAAAATTTGATAAGACATGGTATTGATTGCACTCTTTATGTGCTACGTATATTCGTTTATGAAAGTTGTTCATACTCGGTTGTTTGCTCTGAAACGAGCAATTAAACGAACCAAAACGCGTTAAACAATATCCGGAAGTCTAGTATATCGATTAGAGATGTAAAATTTGAAATTTGGTAATACATGGTATTGATTGCACACTTCATGTGTTACGTACATATATTTATGAAAGTTGTTCATTCTCGGTTGTTTGTTCTGAAAATCACAAACGAACAATAAACGAACCGAAACACGCCAAACTAATTTTTCTTTGATTGGAAACAAGTTAAAACAATTAAAAATGAATTAAAATATTTTTTAATGAAGTAAAACCATTTAAATATAATTAAAACAATATATTTTTTTTAAATAAAAGGGCCAAAACACCTAGCTTTGGAGGTAAATCTAGAAAACATGTCCAGATTCATCCCCCCTAGAAAAAAGGGGCCAAAGCGCCTAGCTTTGGCCTAAGCGAGACGCTTTGAAGTTGCTTTTTGCTTTTCCCGATAAAGCAGTCAACCTTTTACCACGATTTGACCCAAAGCGCCTCACTTAGGCCTAAGCGAGGCGCTTTGGTGGGGGGTTGAAATAGAACCCAGGGGAGTATAAATAGAATGGTCCTTTTTAAAAGGTTAAAAGGGTAAATTATTTACTCCAGTATATAAAGAGGGTAGATTTATTAGTATTTTAGAACACTTTTATTTGCCATCAAGCAAGGCTAAAACAACAAATTTGCCATTCAAAACAAACTACAGTCTAATCTTTCAGACATATAAACAGTTATGATTTGTCACTCCCCTTGGACCGGCCAAAATAATTATATAATTATTATTTAGTAAGTTTGGGTTGTGAGTGCCAATGATGTCCAGCCCAGCTGGTCGGAGGTGGGAGAGTTTACTCCTTAGGGAGGTTTCCGTCCGGGCTTGGTTTCAGGTTCGAGTCCCCCCACTCTCACTAAGGGGTGAGAAATTCAACACCCGCGTTTGGCCTGGATTCGAACTGGGGCTGAGGGGTTGTGCGTCGTTTGGATTCTCCGCTGAAACACACCTTCCAAAAAAAAAGTTTGGGTTGTGAGTTGATTGTAACTGTATGTAATGGTTTCTTAAAATTGGTAAGCTATGGGTCTGTTTGGTATAGGGTAATGGAATGGATGAGGGAATGGAATGGACGAGGTAATGGAAAGGATGAGGGAATGGAATGGACGAGGTAATGGAATAGACAAGGTAATGGAATGGATCATTACCATTCCATGTCTTGTTTGGTTGCCATGTGGGAATGAAACAAAACATTACCTTGTGTTGTTAGATAGGCAGGAAAAGACGATGGAATAAAATCGGTGGTGAGTGGCTGTGGTTGGTGGTGGTCAGTGGCGGTGATGGTGGGTGGTGATATGTGGCGGTAGCAGTGGTGGTGAGTGGCGGCAGCAGTGGTGGCGACAGTGGAAGGTGGAGGCGGATGGCTGTGATGGTGGCTGGGCGACGATGGTGAGTAGTGTCGGTGGTGGGTGGTGGTGGTTGGTGGCGGTGATGGTATGTGGCGGTATCATGGTGGTGGGTGGCGACGGCGGTGGTAGGTGGTGGCCAGGCCAAGATGGCGATGGGTGGAGGTGGATGGCGGTGATGGTGGGTGGGTGACGGTGGTGGGTAGTGGTAGGTGGCGATGGTGGTAGGTGGTGCGTGACGATGGTGGCGGCCTTGGGTAGGTGGGTGACGGAGGTGAGTGGGTGACGGTGGTGGGTGGCGGCGGTGGTGGGTGGGTGGGTGACGGTGGTTGGTGGCGACGACGATAATGGGTGGTGGCGGCAGCGGTGGTGGGTGTTGACGGCAGTGGTGGGTGGTGGCGGCAGCGGTGGTGGGTGGTGACGGAGGTGGTGGGTGGTGACGGCGATGGTGGGTGGTGACGATGGTGGTGGGTGGTGGTGGTGGTGATTGATGGGTTATGGTGTTTTTAGTAAATGGTGAATGAGGGGTGGAATGGAAAAAAAACATGGGGAGTGGATGGAATGGTTTTGAGGGAATGGAATGTCTTGTGGAATGGGTCATTCCATTCCTTTAACCAACCAAACACATTATTTTTCATTACCTCGTAATGGTTCATTCCATTCCCCCTTCCATTCCATCATACCAAACACTACCTATATGTACCAACAAATAATGCATTTTGCTAATTGCTTGCCACGTTACTTTTAAACCCCACGTGTGTGATTATGCTTCAACCGTTGGTCATTCATCCTTCCAGTTTTCCCGAATTGCCTTATCGAACTCTCCGATTTCCACCACCACTGATCCGCTGTTCCTTTCGGGTAGGCAAATTGGTCCGAGTGAAGAAAAAGTTAAAAAAAATTAAACATATAATCTTTCTAGAGATATCCATTTCTTAGAAAAACAGATAAAGCATTCCGATTGATACCACCAAAAGGAGGAAAACAAAATTACAAAGAATACAAAATAATTGAAAAATTGGATCTATGTCCAACGAATGAAACTTTCAGGTGAGGAGTAAAAGGTAAAAAACTATTGTATTTAGGTGAAAGAAAATATTTTTAAAAAGAAGTAAAAAAACTCAATGATTCTTCAATAAACCATGTATATATAAGTATCTTTTAGGTGTAATGTAACCAAGTTCTTTTTTTAAAAGGTAAATCGTTACTGTGGTTTGGTGAAAATTGTCACTTACGTATAAACTTTTGGTTTTTTTTTGTCAAAATCATACAATGGTTTAAATTATTTGTCATTCTCGTCACTGGCACTAACTCCATCCAGTTAGTGTCAGTTAAGTCAGGGGTAATTTCGTCCATTCACGTTTTAAAGTTTTAATTGCCGAAATTGTCCCTTCTCCAAAATTTAAAAAATTAAAAGAAATATAAATAATATTTAAAAATTTAAGTGAGTCTCACCCTCTACCCCATCCATTTCATCTTCTCCCCTCTAACCCATCCACCACCATCTCCACCTTCCACCACCACCCATCTCTACCTTTCACTTTTCTTTTAAAACAACCAACATCAACTTCTGCCATATACTAACCACTCCCCCAAATACCACGCTTTATTTCACAAATGCACAATAATCGAGGTAAACATACCCAAATATGCTTGTACAAACCATCACACCACCACTCGCCATAGCACCATCACCCCCAACTGCAAATTGACGGCCACCGGACATGCTTTCTTTAGACCGTTCCCTATACCGGTGACCCCCTCTCCCTTGAACAATTGTTAAGTAGATTTACAATAGAGGTGTGTTAATTTACACTGATGCTCACAGAGGGTTGTCAAATTATAATGATGATTTAACAAAATCGATTGATCAAAGTGATAGTTGTGGTATTCGTTGTTGGTGTGGCATTATCTGATGAATAAACATGTCGGTTTTGGGTTTTGTTACCAAATCGAGACTGAGGCGTGCTGGTTTTGTAACCAGATGGTAGGGGAGGTCGGCGATGGCTCCAAAGCTGCAATGGCTGGTCGGAGATGGTGACAAAAATGACAACGGCAGTGGTGGTTGTTTTAAAAGAAAGGTGAAAGGTGGAGATGGGTGGTGGTTTAAGGTGGAGATGGGCGGGGATATGGTTTTCGTGATGGATAACGACGGGAAAGGTGGGAGTGGCGATGATGGATGGTAGGTAATGGTGGTTACGGTGGGGTTGAGGTGGTGGAAGTGGGTTGCGAGATGGTGGTGGATGTGTATGTGTGTTGAAGGTAACGCCGTCGGGCACCACCGCCTGTGGTGGTGAGAGAGAGAGAAAAAGAGAGAGAGAAAGAGGCAGGATTCTGAAACAGGAGGGGGGGTGATTTTGAATATTTGTATAATTGGCAAAACCAGCCCCTAAACTTTGTAAAAGGGTTTAAAAAGTAACTGAAACTTTGTAAAATTGTGAATGGACAAAATTACCTCTCACTTAACTGGCACTAACTGGATAGATTTAGTGTCGGGGACGATTTAGACAAAAAAAGTGAAACCATAGGACGATTTTGACAAAAAATCAAAAGTTTGTACGTAAGTGACATTTTTCACCAAACCACATGGACGATTTTGACAATTTACCCTTTTTCAAAACTTTAACTTTATTACCGAGAAGATTGGGAAAGAATAAATGTTTTTAATTTGTAAAGAGTGGTGGTTGGCAAATAAGTAGATGTCATGTGGATTTAACTGGGTTTTTTTTTTTTAAAGTCAGTTTACATGCTGCTCTTAACTTTAATAAATATACTATATAGTCATTATACTTCATCTACGTCTCCATATCATTCTTTTACGAAGGTCACGTGGTGAGTAATAATGTAAAAAAAATCAAAACACAAACGTACATGTAATCAAACAAATATTAATTTGCTTTGGCACGTCGCAGCGCACGCAAAGTATAAAACTAATTCCTATATATATTAGTATATATACTAATTCACAACTGTCGGTGAAACAGTGTGTGAATGGCTGGCATTCTTGTAATTTTCTTTTCTTTGAAGGGTAAATCATCGTTCTGTCTGTTTTTTTCTTCCCTGTTAAACCACCTGTATAATATGTCTCTTTCTCTCTGTTCTCTTTCTTCAGAAACCACCATCATACTCCTGCTCTCCAGGATTTTCGTGTAGTGATCGTCGCAGTCGGTGGTTATTGTGGCCGACGGTTGGTGATGGGTTGTCTTCCGTGATGCTGATTGTCTTACACTTCCGTCACGAAGCCGTAGATGTGAGGGTGGTAATCGAGGTTTTGCGTCGCTGTTTCTTCGATTTGTCATCAGTCGTCACCTTCGACCACGTCGTTTTGAATCGATTTGTTGATTTTTAATGCCATATCATGAGCTGTTAAGTTGTTCAAGTAATAATGCAATATTTGCCACATGAAATTAGATAGTGAGCACGAACTGTATGTAGATGGTGGTCGCAATCGGTGGTTATTGTGGTCGGCGGTTGGTGGTGGGTTGTCTTACGTTACGGCTTCAGGGTTGTAATCGAGGGTTTGCGTCGCTGTTTCTTCGATTTGTCGTCAGTCGTCACCGTCGATGACGCCGTTTCTTTTGTTGTACGCCTGCCTCTTTGCCGACATGGTCAACACTGTGGTCCGTCGGAAAAACAGAGGTCGTGTCCGTAGTGCCTGACCGAATTGTCGCGCGTAGCGCGACTGAATTTTATTATTTTTACTAGTTAATTCCTAATGGACGATGCAATAGTATGTGAACAGGTGGTATACTTGTAATTTCGTATGTGAAGTGAGGGCAAAATGGTAGTTTTGTCCTTTACCTTCTAGTTTTAGACTAAAAATGAAAACAAAACGTATCTTTGAGGGGAAAAGATGCATTGTTTATTATAACAAAAGAAACCCAAAACATTGTACCGATTTGTCCTATTCCACCCTCAACCGGCCAACCTCCACTCCTCCGGCGAACGGCGGCGTTATCCGCCGGTACTTCTAACGGAATATTCGGTCAGTCTCTTCATCGTTACTCTATTATTTTCATTATAATTTCAACATAATTGATATTAATTTATAACTTCTGTAGAAGACATTTTTAAACATATATAATCAAATAACAATTGTTGTTACAAATAACATATGTTAATGTTTAGCTGCTAACAATATTCATCTGCAATTTGTATTAGATAAGTACTGTTTTCTATTTGAAATTATAGTTTTTTAGGTTAGTGATTGACTTTTATGAAAGTCAAAACCCTAATAATAATAGGTTTGAGAAATTTGTGTAAATACATGAATGCAATGGTAATTGTTGCTACAAATCACATATGTTGATGTTCATCTGCTAACAACATTCATGTGGAATTTGTATTAGATTAGTACCGTGCAAAGTTTAAAAGAACGGAATCGAGCCTCGAGGCGTTTTGCCTTTGCTTCACGAGGTATAAGCCTCGAGGCAAACCAAGGTGGAACCAAAATAATTGATGAAGCCTAAAACATAAAAAAAAAGAAAAAAAAAGAAACAAATAATTGACATAGAAAGTCTAAAACATAAAAAACACAACACAACCCCACGAGGCACAAGTTTTCTTAGTGGCTTAGACCTTTGAGTGCACGTACAAAATAACCCCATGAGGTGCCACCTTAGGGGCCGTTTGGTTGATTAACTGCTAAATAATTAAGAAATCTGAATGGTTAAAAGGCTTTGAATGATTAGGTGCTGAATGATTCAGCTATGCACCAAGTCTGAATGGTTTAGCTCTTAATCATTCCATTAATCATTCCATTAAGAGCCTTTTTTAGGTTGTAACAAACAGTCTGAATGATGAACCATTTTTAGGTTGAAACAAACAGTCTGAATGTTGAACCATTCAGAGCTGAATGGTTCAAAGCCTCATTAAGAGGCTACCAAAAAGGCCCTAAGACACGTTTTCTTAGTGCTTCGCCTCGAGGCGCACGCGTCACCCGTTTTTTTAAACTGTTGTGTTTGATTAAAAATGATATTTTTATAGGTTAGTGATTGAATTGTATGAAAGTCAAAATTATAATTTTGACCGCTTAAATTGAAGAAGGATTGAGAAATTTGTGTAAGAAAAGAGGGATTTGACTTTGAAATTGATTTGAAGAACAGGGATGGGATCTAGTGAAGCTTTGAAAGCAGCAAAGGTTTACAGAGAGTTGATGAAAACAGTGAAGAAACATATTGGAAAGGAAGAACATAAAGCTCATTTTAGAGAGTTTATAAAGACAGAGTTTAGGAAGAATGGTGATGGGTTAGAGCCATCGGTTATTCAGCAGAAAATGAAGCTTGCTAGTGATTATAATTACCTTTTGAGCAGTGTCCATCAACATCAGGTACACAATTTCTGTATATTTTATGATTAGAATTCATATACCGAGTGTGATAATGTTTAAAAAACATGTTTATGGATGGTAGTTTTATGGCCATGGAAACTCAATTAAGATTACTGATTATAGTTGTGTTTATGAGTGATCAATTGGCATATGCTCGTAACAGTTATAGATAAATTTAGACTTCCGTATTGGTTTTTGGTAACTGTGATAACCTGCTAGGGGCCACCAACGTACTCCTGAATAGAAGCAGACCCCACAAATATCTTACTAACCAGTGAGACCAGGTAAAGCCATAGTAGTCAAAGGCACATGCCTAGGCACCTGGGCAAGGCGAGGCTCAGCTAAGCTGCTTGAGTACACACACCTAGATGAACAGGCGTTGTGAACTGGCCTGAGCTGGAAAAAACCGCTCCTGAACCGGTCTGAAACAACTTAAAATGGTTTGAACCAGCCTAAACCAGTATAAAAAAAAAGCCTAAAACGCCTAAAAATGGCCAGAATATGTGTATGCCTTGCTTGCCTTGGGCTCTCGCTTTTTAAGCACCATGTGTCTAGGCTACAGGCTCCCATTTTTGCCTTGTGTGCACATTGAGCCTTTGACTATCTAGGGTAAAGCGCAGCTTGCGTTGGGCACATGGCCTTCAGGAGCTACGGGCTAAGGCAAAAACCAATAGCAGTTGGATTAGAACTTGAGACCTCTATTAGAGCCTAGAGGGGAATCAGGCACTTATCATCACTGTGTTGTAATTAAAATGTGTGATAACCTAATCAGGGATTCTTAACAATGTTTCAAGAGTTTTGCGTCTTTTTTGTTGACATATTTGGCTTCTTTTTGTTACTTAAGGCACTAATACAGGTCTTGTGTTGCCCGCCTCACATTGAGTTTGAATTTTCTTGTGACGCTGCAGGACTTGCTATTTACTTACAACATTGCAGTTGATAGATCAGACGAAATGAAAAAAGTACTTGGAAAATCTGCTGCAAGTGTCGGTCTCCAGCTTCCTGAGGTTTATCAGCCTTGAAATTTAGTAGGTTATCATCTTTCTCACATTCCGGTTTCATTAGACCCGGGTGTGTATTTGAATAATCTTGAAATTATTCAATGTATAAAACCTGAAAGTGACGTCATTCTCGTTTCAGGTTTTGTCTAACATGATTAAAAATCTGTTTTTTTTTTTTTTTTTTTTTTTACCTTCCAAAAAAAAAACAAACTTTTTGTTGAACAACGAAGAATGTTGATCTTTTTCTGTTGTCTATTGTGCAGGGAATAAAGATGAACGGGTTTGAATATATTTTAAGCACGATCAATCGAAAACCATTTATAGGATAAAACTGATGATCAATTGTTTTGATGTCATGAAATGAAGATTTTGTTTTGTTTACCATTTGTGGCCTGCAACATTATCTAGCATCATGAACAGATTGTGTTTCTTCCTCCTCTCACAACCCGCCAAAAACAAAATTTTTGACTCAATAATATTTGGATCTGTGGGCGCTTGAGCTGCCTTTTTCTTCGGTTTTGATTGGTTTTTTTCTTGACTTGTGTTCTCTCTGCGTTACATTATCAGTTCAAATAAAGCGTACATGTGATACCCATGCAACTGCATTGGCATCATTAGCAGCACCGGACTCAAGTGCAGCCATTGCTTGGGGCGTTGATCACCATTTCTAGGAGATAGACTGGCGCCACCGACATGTAGTGGCACGTGAACCTCATTAAACCTCATCGTGTCGTACAATTTAGAAAATCCTGACTAAGATTTTCGTTGCAGTCTGTAATGTTGCACAATATTGATTATTGACGCCATCCAACCATCCTGCTATTCTGATCCGACCACAAGAAAACCGATCTTCAACTTCAAGACCTCATGGAACATGTTATAGTATTGCACGAGAAATGGCAATGAATATGAAATCAAATCAGTATATAGCAGAATATAGTGTAACAATGAAATTAAAATCTCAAGAGCATTCAGGAATGTTTAAAATTATTTGAAAATTTTAAAAAAGTATCAACAAAGTTAAAACAAAATAACCAAACTACAGTAACTTTGTGAAATCCAAATAACAGCCGATATCCGTAGTACAACAAATACAAGTAGGGTATAATCTGTATCTTAACCACGTAACCTATGTGGTATCTCTAATGTTGAAGTTTGAACCTATGCATAAGTTGTATATATTTCAGATGAGAGTGACACTTGGGGATTAGAATGGTGGAATTTGCAGCCACTGTTTCGCGTCCGAGAATGGTTGGTTGTTTGAATGATACCAATTTTGCTGACAGCTTGAATTGATCATAGTGTAGGTTAAAATTATTAAGATTCAGTACATGAAGGGGGTACGTTTAGAGTCTACAGAAAAGTGGCTAAGCTTTTATTTTTTATGCTTAGTGATAAACATGTAGTAATCATTTTATATCGATTCAGCACAAATTTTTAACGTTCAACATTTATGATTAAACGCGCTATAGCGGTGTTAAAAAGTTGAGACGAAATTCATAATTCCTAAGAGACTAATCAAATCCCTTAATTCAGAGTTGCCACATGTACATTATAATTAGAGCATTTGTTGTCTGTATAACATTATACTAGTGTGTGTGTGCGTGTGTAGGTATACTAAAAACTAATTCAGTAGAAGTAAATAAGAAGAAACTTAAGGTATCATAAAAAGGGTATGAAGGGAAAGAATGAATCAACAAAACCCTACTAAAATAACCAACAAAGTAACAAACTAACAACATACGGTACAATTTTGTTAATTTTTTCCCCTTTAAACCAAAATTTACAGTTCGATTTTGGCGATACATCGTTCTAAAACCGAATCGCACCGGAAGAACCAAACCAAACTGCACCAAGACCGAACCATATTGAACGTGTTTGTTATTGGATTTATAACCCAAGTTCATTATTCTAAACTAAAAGTTTTATACCCAAACGGTTAACAAAAACTTAATGCCCCAACATCATTAGGGCAGACCAACCTTGTTCAGACCCAAACACCTTAAGCCCACGCCTATAAAACCAAACCCATACTTAACCTGAAAACCGATCACTTTCGCAAAAGTTTTGGTTTGGTTTGAGCTCAAAACAAATCCAAACGGATCCATACACACCCCTATGAAAAAGCAAATTATCACACATTTTACCCACACATATATAGAGCGAAATACTTTTAACTAAAAACCAGCAGAAAACTTAAATCAAGCAAATTTGAACATTAAGAAGTAAACTCACAACAATAGTTATATATCTAGCGAAAGAGATAACAATTTAGCAGATGCCTAATAAGAAAGCAATGACAGTTAGCTTGCATCCATTGGGTCTTCTTGTAATACCGGTAGTGGGTCTTCTTGTAATACAGGTAGTGGGTCTTGTTGTAATTCCGGTAGTGGGTCTTGTTGTAATTCCGGTAGTGGGTCTTGTTGTAATTCCGGTAGTGGGTCTTGTTGTAATTCTGGTAGCGGGTCTTGTTGTAATACTGGTAGCGGGCCTTGTTGTAATATCGGTAGCGGCAAGGGTTTATACGAGACTAACGGACTGTAGTTGAGCTCGTAACTTACATTAACCGATCCGAAAATGTTGAACCTTCCAGCACTACTATGAGCCACTTCTGCATCAAAACATTTCTTGAACACCACTCGGGCCCGACCCCCTGCACGATCAACTTCAGTTTCGGATTCCATCAATGGCCCGAATCGCCTAAACATTTTATTCAACTGAACCTCTGAACGAAAGTTGGTACCCTCTTCAAACTTCAATACAATCTCTGTAGCCAAATTTTCCCGCCTTTTTCTATCAATCTCTGATTCTTCCTCAACTTCCGGTTCTGGTTCCAGTTCAGGTTCATTACTGAGAACCCGTTTTTGTTTTTTACTTGATCGGCGCCTTCGTTTTGCTGGTTTCTCTGGTTCGTATTCCACAACTGGTTGTTCTTCCACTGCCCCATTTTGATCATCTTGCAACGGTTGGTCTTCAGAATGGTTTTGGATGATCCTATCCGTCCAATACGAATCATTGACGTCATCAAAGGTGAAATCGAAGTCAAACTCTTCCGGCTCGTTTTCATTCGACGGTTTTGTCTTCATATCATTGTTGTCGGGTTGTTCAACGATCAAAGGTTTCTTTAAAGACTTGCTAAAAACAGCCGCTCTTCGTTCATAAAAGAACGGGATGATTGTCTGAAAAAAACTGTGATCTTTCATGGGATCCTGAGCAGTTAAATGCAGTTGTGACAGCATATCAGCTACAGTTGCTCCCATTTGAGTGTTTTCAGGCGTCTGCACGATTTCCTCAACATGTTGACCATGGTCAACCTTCGGATCACTACTGGACTTGACAACGGGTCCGGTCAGCTGGCTTGCAACTCTTTGAATCATTTCACCGATTCTGAAAGATGGCTTTGGAGTTGAAACTGGAGCAGTAGACACTTTTTTAGCAGGGCGGTTTGGTCTTGGAGTTGAAGAAACTGGAGCCGTAGACACTTTGTTAGCAGAGTGGTCTGGTCTTGGAGTTGAAACTGGAGCCGTAGACACTTTGCTAGCAGAGCGGTTTGGTCTTGGAGTTGAAACCGGAGTCGTAGACCCTTTTTTAGCAGGACGGTTTGGTCTTTTTACTGAACCATTAGAAATAGAAACACGTGCCTTCCGTTTTTTTGAACCAGATGAAGAAACCAGCTTAGTGGTCCCACCTACAGATTCGGGTGCATCATCGGTTATATCAGATAAAATTGTCTCCTTATTAGGGTTTACACTTCCGGTCAGATCATTCTCTAATTTCGCATCATTTTTATGAACTGGTTCAACCGTTTCCTGCACAGTAGCATCTTCCAACATATCTCCACAATTCAAAAACTCAGGAAGCTCTCGATACCCTTTGTAATGACCATATGATGATAACTGAGCCTTAGTTATTGCAAGATCCAGTCTATCACCTTGGCCCGGAAACTGGGCCAGTAATCTCACATAATCCACAAGTTTATCGGGCTCAAAAGAACTCACACTGGCGGATTCATCTTTTCCACGTCTTTTTTCTGATTGTTTTCTAACTCCAGCATTTTCTATAACCTGATGTTCAATCTTTTTATAAATTTTTTTAGGAACACAAGAGCATGCAAGCCCTAACTCGACCCGTCTACTCACTTCTTCCAAAGCACAATTGGCTGCAGTTTTGAAGATTTCTGTATCGGTTTGCTTCTCTAGTTGAGAGAAGTTAGCCCGAAATGGCTTTAAAACGGATGAGCTGTTCCAAGCAAACGAATGGTCTCCAAAATATGCAACTAAAAAGCAATCTTTTTTGTAATATTTCAAAGCCTTCTTTGATGCATTAGAAGGATCAACTATCTGTCCGGGCCACCATGGATGACTTCTTACTTTACCCCAAACTAGATCAGAAACAGAGAACTCACCTTCATTTTCTGGTGGCTTGAAATACGACGATTGATGCAGTGAAAACAATTTTTCATTTTCAAGAAGCTCGGGGTTCTGTCTGTCTACGTTTTGCTCATCTTCTTGCATAGATTCATCATCATCGTCATCATCTTCTGAGTCTGTTTCAATCTTTAAATTTTCATCTTCTGATACAGGGGAAGAAGATTCCGGAAGCTTAAGTTCTACATCCCGTGACTCGTAGAGTGGAACCTCAACATGCGCACGGCGCCCATACACAATCGGTTCTCGAGACTTGACATGTTCCTCTAGATGTTGAATTAAAACTGGTTCATCAGACGATCCCAGAAGCTTCCGTTCCACATTAGCTTCAGAGTTTGCAGTAACATCAATCCCTGGGACTTCATCGATATCCATCCCAGCGTCATCTCCACTGTGCATGTCAGCATCTTCACATGAAACTACTGGATTTTCAACTGTATCTGCATTAGGAGTAACACCAACGACTTCTTCTGGACCAAGATTGACTGTGGTCAACGATTCTGGAATCTTTAAGGAATCTACAACGTCATCGTCTTTTCCTGTTTTCTCATCCATAACACCATTTCCATAAGCCACCTTTTGAACAGGTTCAGTAGGCTGTGCCATGGCCTCCTCGTTTTTGTTCAAACCCGCTTCTTCCTTTTCGACTATTACAGCAGGTTCAGTTATAACTTCACTTGTTGGACCGAAACCCTCTTTTTCACTCAATTTGTCAACTTCAGCTTCTTGGTCACGATTTTCAGCATGCACATTGATTTCACCTTCAACTGTTACTGAATCGACAACATCAAGACGAACCAAACCTGGATCAACGGGAATATCATCTTGAATTTTGTTTTTATCGGCTAAACCCTCATCTACAACCACCACATCAACATCCTCAGAACCAAGGTTCACCGTCACCAATGGCTCTGAAATTTTCAACGAATCTAACACGTCACTTTCTTTTTCAACTTTCTCATTCACCACACAATCGCCATCAGCCGTTTCTTGAACATCATTTGTTTTAACTTCAATCGTTGGATGCAGACTATCTTCTTTAACCCTTTCATCAACTTCATCAGTTCTTGAACTGATCACCTCAGCTGCAGAAGTTGGACCAACAGAATGCTCCTCAACTACCAAGTCAATTTCCTCTGCACCAAGATTAGCTATTGAAACCGATGACTCAGCAATCTTTCCGTCACCTACCTCTTCATTGGATTCCACATCAGTCAAAACCCTAGTTTCAACTTTCTCAGAAGTCAAAACCCTAGCTTCAACTACTCCCTCATTCACCACAACCTCATGTTTCTCGGTCGTTAAAACCCTAATTCCACCCGAAGCTTTAACATCCGCCATATCGCGATCTTGGCGCTCCGTTTCCTTCCGGCCACAGTCCAATTCTTCCAAACCCGCTTTCCCATCCAAACCAACCTCTCCAGAACCCACAACATCCACCATCATATCCTCCCCTTCATCATCAACACTATGCATAACCTCATCCTCATGTTCTTTCATCTTTCACAGATTAACCTAAGCAGAACAACATCAACAGCAACACAAATACACAATCATCAAACAGTGAAACACGTAAACATAAACTAAGTAAAGACACAGTTCCGACTAAAAAAAGCCCTAATTTAAGTAGAGAAACCCTAATTTAGAACAAGAATCATACACAAGTAAGAAAATAAAAACGTAGGCATAGGGTTGAATAGAGCGTACCTTGTTGATGGATGAACCCTAATTGGATGTGATTGTAGAGAGAGAAAGAGAGAGAGAGAGTAAGTTAATTTGGGTGTGGGAGCGTGAACGGGGTGAGTACGGATCCGGTGACCTTTTTTTGAACCGATCCGACAAACAAAAGGAGCGATTTGTTTGTTTGTTGTTTGAGTTCTATACTCGTGCTATACTATACATACATGCCTTCGGATCTACAAATACTTTTGTCAAACTACAAACATCGTTTATATATTTAAATAAAAATAATAATTATTATGTTTATTACTTACTTATTTTAACTATTGGTAATCGAGGCGGCGCTTTGCGCCTAAGTTAAATAGGTATCTAATTCTGTGTATGTAACACACAATAGTGGAAGGACGACACAATTTCTTTTAGTATTATAACATCCTTTCTTTTAATTTTCCAGTGTTTGTTACTGGTGTATAAGTTGCAAGAATACTGGCTTTCGAATCTGATGTAGTAAACCAATAATTAACGGAGTTGAATAGTAACTTGTCGGCCTTGAATAGTTACTTGACGGAGTTGGATAGTAGTTGACAGAGTTGAGTTGAGTAGTAACATGACATAATTGAGTAGTACCCTAACGGAGTTGAGCAAAGAAAATTAAAAAAAAACAGAGTTAAATAGTAACTTAATGGAGGAAAACACGAAGCTGCGGAAAAAAATAAATTAAAAGAACAGAATAAATAGTAACTCGGCGAAGTTCAATAGTAACGTCGTTAAGCTAATGGAATTGAATAGTAGCCTAACGGTTTTTGAATAGTAACCTAACGGCGTTGAGTGGAGTTGAATAGTAACTTGACGGCCTTGAATAGTAAATTGACGGAGTTGGATAGTAGCTGACAAAATTGAGTTGCCTTGAGTTGTACCATGACGGAACTGAGTAGTAGCTTAACGGAGTTGAGTAAAGAAAATTAAAAAAAAAACATAGCTAAATAGTAACTTAACAGAGAAAAAAACGGAGTTGCGGAATTTAAAAAAAAAACAAAATAAATACTAACTTGACGGAGTTAAATACTTAACGTAGTTGAATAGTAACTCCGTTAAGCTAACGGAGTTGAACAGTAGCCTAACGGCCCTGAATAGTAACTTCACGGAGTTGGATAGTAGTTGACGGAGTTGAGTTGAGTGAAGAAAATTAAAAAATAGAGTTAAATAGTAACTTAACGGAGAAAAAAACGGATTTAGGAAAAAAAAATTAAAAAAGCAGAGTAAATAGTAACTTGACGGAGTTGAATAGTAACTCCGTTAAGTTAAATAGCAACTTAACTCAGTTAAATAGTAACTTAACGGAACTAAATAGTAACTCCGTTAGCACTATTCATGAGAGTTTGAAAACTAATATATAGGTAATTGCTAAACTCGTCCTTCAAATTGCTTAAACAGTAAAAACATATTTTTTTTTCTCATCTAAATCTTTATGATTTGCATTCCTTACCGGCTTACCGCTCACCCATAATTCTGTCCATTGCACTGTCATTAAGTCAGGGTTTTTGTTTTGTCATTTTATCTATTTATTTGTTTTGTCATTTTATCTATTTTTTTTTCTTTTTTTATTATATACTATGTATTAATTATAACATAAGATGAACAGTATTTTGACGACATATGAACAGCATATGTATTTATTGCTTTTGATTTCTTAAACAAAATACTAGGTCGACATATGAACAGCATATGTATTTATTGCTTTTGATTTCTTAAACAAAATACTAGGTGTTGTAGTGGTCTGATTAGTCATCATGAGTTGTTGTGGCTCAGGTTCGACTATTATTACCTTTTTTTATTTTTTTTTCCAGATTCTCAAGTTTTTGTCGCCATGCACTTCCAGCCTCTTTGAAACGTGGCAACCTGAGGAATAGTTATTCGCCACACCACGTTTCCATGCTCCACGTGTTCTACAACTTTACACATATTTCTCCTCTATATTATTGATGTTAAATCCCGATTTTAGAGAGAGAGAGAGAGAGAGAGAAGAAGAGAGATGTATTGTCGGTCGTTTTTCGGTAACCCCTCAATATCATCTTCCTTGCATTGACAGTTCAACAGGTGGCGCCAACAACATCAGGTGACGGCTTAGGTAGTCTCATGGCTTGGACTTCATCGATTAATTTCCAATTCCTGGAGATGAACTTCCGTATGATCCATTCACCTGGTTGTCCAATCTTAGTCCAGTTTCTGTAAGTATAAATAAGTTGTCAATTTGTATTTGGTTGCATTGATACTCTTCCCCCAAATTCAACTCGATGCGGAGGGGCACAATAAATTGCATTATGTGCATAATGATAAACTGAAAGGCCAAGCCAGGGAATATGTTTTAATCTTTTTTGCTTAAAAGAAACGTGGGTTAGTTTCTTTATATCTATAGACATTGAAGCGGTCATTGTTTGACAATTATATGTATTAAAACTTATATTGCTGCACTTATAAGTTATAACTACATAAACTACCGATGATATTGTATTACCATATATACATCTTGTCTAATCTATACTTGCGTTAACGAATTTTAACCCGTGTCCCGTGCTACACAGCCCAAAAATCAAGAAACTGGAGTGGCTTCCATACTTTCCTAGTAATGCTTCGGTTTATGGTGGCCGATCCTAAGAAAGGAAAGGGCTTCTGCCATGTCGGATGAAGAGTTGAATACATATCTTATTAATGGCGTGGTGATATTCTATGCGTCAACGGCGAGTTTAAGTAACTATTATAAATTATTTGTTATGCTGCTTATTTGCCAATAAAGTTGCTAAAATTCTTTTTTCTTATTTTTAGAACGATGGGATATTGATGATGAAGGGCTTTTGCCATGCCGATCCTAAGAAAGCAAATGGCTCTTTCTCCCACGCGCCGACACCCACAAGGCCGTGGATGTCACGCGTGATCGTAAAGGTTCCTCGGGTCGCGTGCCGGCTTGAATCTCGTGTTGCGTGATCCTCATTGTTGGTGTCTCGTGTTTCGTGTTGATAGGGATCTACACCTGGTGTTTCGGGTGTTTCTCGAAGTTTGGTGATTTTGGCTATATTGTGTTGATAAACACGCCCCCGCTTAATTAATAATGGTTATGAATATTTTGTGTAAAACTATATATTTATAAAATAGAGATTTTATAACACACCGGATCTAATGGGTTCTGGTCGGTTTGACCCAGGCAGTACAGAGCGATGTTCTAGGGGTTTTTTTATGAGGAGTTATAAGATAGTGTAAATATTTGGGGTTATAAAGAGTGAATTGTGGGAGGGACTAAATTTGCGAGAAAACGTTTTATACCTGAAAGGACAAAAAGACTCTAAATTAACCACAATGGCATAGACGGAGTTAGGGAAAGGGGTGGAATTGCAAGGAATGCAAACCATATGGGTCCAGATGAGAAAAAAATGTACTATTTAACCAATTTGACCCAAACCACGACGACAATTTTGGCAATTAACCCTCGAAATTATCTATATCTATGGTATATATAATGCATTTCACAAAGGGTATTTTAAGATACCCAAAAGTTATGAATTTATTTTCCTTCATGCATAAGATACAACCCTAAAATGGGGGTAAATTAGTCTTTCAAACACTAACTATATTTTGAATTTGATCATCTTAATTACACATTAATTCCCCTAACTTTACAAAGTTTTTGCTTATATAAATAATAGTTACACTTTTTTCTTTTTATTTTAAGCCAACTATCCCACGATTTTTAAACGGCCAGAATTTTTTCATAGATTAATACCTTTTCTAAAAAAAATTACATTCTAAAAACGAGCATTTTATTCTATTTAATTTGAGTATAGTATTGCTATTGTTTTTTGATCTAAAATAATTGGTGTGTTACATATGAATTGTTAATCAAAGGTAAATTGAAATCCATTGAAAAATGAATTAACTTAAAATCAGTTATCGGTTTTTTTGTACCTTTAGTTAATCAAAATTAACTACACCTAAACCAAAACATTTATATATTCTTAGCTTTTATACTTCCATCTTATGTATTTTACCCATATTTCATGTACTTCTAAGCAAAATTTTAGGCAAAGTTTGGTTTTGATTATTATCCAAAATTAACTGAATCGAACTGAAAACCGACATTCTAACAAAATAAACTTAACCAATTAATCGACTTTGATTACTAGATGACTTTGGTTTCGGTTGACGTTAATCATCAAGTTGAACCGAACCATGCACAGCCTTAAAAGTGTTTGTGTTCTACGCTGCATCGTGCAGACACGCTGTTTTTTTTTTTTTCAAATACAGAGAAGTTTTGAAAACTTTTATAATTTTAATGTATAAGGTACAACTCTAAAATAAGAGTAAATTAGTATTTTAAATATTATTGACACTTTAATTATCTCATCATAATTACATTTTAATTATCTAATCTTGAACCAAAACATGGATATGTTAAACTTGTATTTTTTTTTCAACCTTTCTTTTGTCTTGCTTACCATTCTTGTTTTCACTTCTTAATTTTACAGAGAATGAGAAAACACATCATACATACTATTAACATACATGCGTTACCCCTAAACCCATGGGTATGTATATGTGTTGTATTTTTCACCATTTTCAACCTATTTTTTTATATGCAAATGTTATAACACATGTTAATTAGACGAAGAAGTGTATGATTGTTCGACACATATTCCCAATAACATGGGTAAGTAACACATGTTAATCGGTATATTCCCCTACAACAAATTAAAAATCTTTAAGCAGACATAAATTACTAGTTGTTATATTACATTTTCATATCAACATCATACATTTTAGGAGTCTTAAATAAAAATTCAACAAAACACATTCCACAAAATAATTAAATTAAACCTCACATTGTTTTTCTACATTCAAAAACTCAAGTAACAACTATCCTCCCTAATTTCTTTTTACACTTTAACTAAATGCATCCACCCCTAACCCTTGTTCGTATCTACAGTCCCTATTTTTTTTTACACTTACACTTACACTGAAGCCCCAACAAGGCGGATGCCAGACTTTGCAAGACTCGATCCAACCGATCTCCACATATCCAAATAGGCCAAGACGGTGACATGTACAATGGGCACAGATCGGCCCCAACTGTATCTTTCTCCAGCGACCACGCACCACCAGCACTCATTACAAGAGAATTAAAACCACCCTTTCAAAAATTATAGAAATGCCTCTCGAATCACCACGCACCACCACCACTCGTTACCTGTCATCTCGTACGAAACCTTGAAGCAAATGTCGCATTGCTTCTGTCACCCACAACCATCATTAACTAGAGAAAATAAGAGAAATATCAATGGTGTTTTGATAACAAAGAGGTGGGAGATAATGGTGTTTTGAGAAGAAAGATGAGAGGAGAGAGAATGTGTGATTATGACAAAGTTGAAAAGAGATAGGAAAGAGAATAGGGTGATGATGGTATAATTGAAAATGTGTCATAATTTTTCTGGAAATGTGTCATGCAAACATATTTTTTTTACTAATTATACCATGTTTGTACTATTCTCATGAAAGTAAGGTATTTATTTAATATAAAAGACTAGTTACTTTAAACACAAACCATTAATCAATACCAATATATGGTTGGTATTGAGTTTCGATAGTTTTCACTCTAAGAGGGGATGGGGTTTCCAATATATCTATTCCCTATATATATGAGTGTGTGTGTGTGTGTGTTTATGATTTATGCGCACCGCTGCTCGATGCTTCTCCTTAAGAAGATATAAGAGAAGAAAACTAGTAACTCATGTAAAAAAACATGAACAAAACTATATATGTGTTTACATCTGCTTTTCGTTCGTTTTAACGGCCCCGCCGCGACGTGCTTGTCTCAAATACTAGTTAATTAAGGGTGCTTAGCAATAGTACCTTATTTTGTCATTTTGTGTTTTTCTTTTTTACTTTTAACCCTTTACTTTTTTTTCTTTTATAATTTGCCACAAAACATTTTCTATTTTAACATCAAAATTTTTCCACTAAACTTCGGTCTCCTATACTTATCGTCTTTTATGAATTTTTCGTTTTATATTTCGGTCTAGTATTTGTTAGTCAAAACGATCTAACACGTATATGTGGTTAAACATTCTATTTTTTTCCGTTTAACGGCTTTGCCACAACACGCGAGTTCTAGCTCGACTTGGTTATATCTTTTACGTTTCGTTCTAATTTTTGTGCGTCGACACGCCGCAATGGACGTGCGTTCTTAAACAGTTTTACATATGCTTTTCGTTCGGTTTAACAATCCTGCCGCAACGTGCGGGTCTCAAATAATATATATATATATATATATATATATATTTCAAAGGGCTAAATCCTACATGACACTCATATAGCCACTCTCATTTGAGAGTGCCATGTGACATTAACTAATTTTAGGAAAACAAAATTTAAAAAACAAAATTGAATTTTTCTCTCATGTTTCCTCCCATAATTTTTAACCGTTAATATCTTTTATCTACGAGATTTTTTTTAAGAAAAAATTACACCAAACTAACGAGCGTTTTATTATCTTTTCAACGAGTACCATAGTGCTATATAAAAACGGGAAAAAAACGACTATTTTTTGTGGGGTCTTGTTCATACAGGAAAAAAATACGTGTTTAGGTAATTCATTAATCATGTATAGGCAAGTTACTAATTAGAGAGAACTAGAATTCGACCCCCGCACGTTGCGGCGGGGGACTGGCGAATGATATGCCAACGGTCTGCACTTATGAGAGAACCATTTCAGCAGGTCTTATAGACTACAATTAACCCAGCTCATTTTCCAGCTGCGGATGTGGCTGCAATCCAATATTACACATCGTGTCGCCGAAATCCAATATTTACAAAACACGCCATGACAATAACAATAATAGGTAATCAAAATTTAAAAAAAATGATGTGTCAGATTATATTTTCATGTTCATTTACAGCACATTAAATTGTTTCATAACCCGTGCTGACGAATTGATGGTTACCCAACGCACTACCTGTCAAAACGAATACAGTTACCCGGCGCACCACCTGTTGAAACGAATCCACCAGACCAAGTCTAACGGTGTTGCCACTTGTAGAAACGGATCGACCAGACCGTGTTGAATGTGTCACACCTCCCAAACTTGCAATCAAATTGTGATTCCCAGTGACTTTGTTTAAACTATCCCTCTGATGTGCTCAAGGTGGTTTAATAAAAACTACCTAAATTAACCTAAACTAGACACTCTAAGTTTTAAATTTATAAACTAAGACTCTCTAAACGAAAACGTAAACTAGACTCGACTACTTATCCTATATACTGACTTAATAATGTGTTGTTGTTTAAAGGGGGGTTTTCTAACAAACTAATTGCAAATAAATAAAATAAAACTAAAATAACTAAAG
Source organism: Ambrosia artemisiifolia (assembly GCA_032199755.1). Taxonomy (NCBI): domain Eukaryota; kingdom Viridiplantae; phylum Streptophyta; class Magnoliopsida; order Asterales; family Asteraceae; genus Ambrosia; species Ambrosia artemisiifolia. Next base: position 25,436,457 of record CM063517.1, read on the forward strand.
ACACAAGCTGGAAACTGGAGTTCGGATCAAGTGAGGGGAAGGCACTACCTAGGCTAGAATCCTACACATTAATGATAATCTTCTAACGGCTATGGAACTGGTGTGGAACCGGGATCTTAAAATACTAAACATCAAGAATAAACTAGACACCCTTGACCCTTCTCAAGGGGAAACCCTAGAATATTGTTGTGCTGTTAAACCACCGGTTGAGAGGTTACCCTCACAGGCTTACCTACTCGAATCTTAAAGTACCCGCTAGACAGTCTACCTCACAGCGCGAAAGTCACAATACACCCGAAAGTGCAAGGGGTAACTACAATATTTCTGATAAGACTTGGCCTACAAGGAATGCTAGGGAAACTAGGAAGATCTTCTCACAAAGCCTCTAGATCTAGCAATTTAACACCCTAGACAGACCAACAATCTCACACCTTACAGCTATTGAGAATTGGTAGAACACTTAGAAATATCTAACTAACAATTACAACTCCTATGGATAACCTGCAGAAATTAACCATAAACTAGTTGCTAACACCCAGTCCGCAACCTAACCCGCATTCATACATGAAAGACATTCACAAAAACGCAAGTAGAGTTTATAAAAGTTAATTAAACAAAACTAAATACGCATACACATCAAACCGGAAAATAAAGAGTCTTTACTTTAAAATTCACCCACAACCAATAGTTCCAAAACCAAAAGAAATAATTCAAACAAGCGTATTCATCATCGCCTAGGTAGTAAAAAGGTCTAGCCTCTAAAAGTCATGATAAAATCAAAACAAATAAAAGTCATGGTGTTCACAACGAGTTTGAATATATAAATAACAATAATTAAATTAGAACCGACCCGTACTCGCACCTAGGCTTCAACCCTTGACCTCTACCTCTTTCTCCAATATGTTGGAGCTTTCTGCTTCCTTCCGTCGATGTCCTCCTCCCCAAAAATAATGCTTTTCGGCTCCTTAAACAATATATGCCGCTGCTGCTCAATCGAAAAATAGTTGTGCCCTCCAAATAATTTGCGTGTGGATTTTTTTGGGCCGTGACAATAAAGTCACGGTTCTTTTCTTTCTTTTTTATATTTATTATATTATTATTGTATTGAACATATTATTATTCTAATATACTAATATTATATATAGTAATTTTAACTCCGTGCTCTCGACTCAGGTGTTCTTGACTTGACCAGATTTGCTCGTTTACGTTCCAACGTCCATGAACACCTAAACAAATTAAAATAAAAAAAATACATAAGTACTAAAAATGACCCAAAGCTAATAAAAATCTATAAAAACCTATAATAAATAATATAGACCAGTACAAGCCTAAAACTAATAAAAACACTATCTAAACGACTCGAAAACTATACAAACTTTACACTAGAAATACATGTATTTTACAATACATCACCCTCTCAAACCTGCATACATGGCCGAATAAGAGAAGACAAATTTCAGTAAACAACACTACAAACAGCAGGCAATAAGTAGCATTGCCTAAAACAAAATCCATACATTGTGATTTAGAAAAGTGACTTCAAACACTAAGGGAGGGATGTTATGCCGATAGTTAAATAGCGATAACCTTGGTCGTTGTGGAAGCTTCAACCTTTGCTTCTTAACAGCCACGACCACTACCCTCGCCATACTTTGCCATGCTTGTGAACGGACTCCCTTGCGGTTTCACTTTCACGTGCATTTTTTGGACCAACAAATTACTTCTCCTGCAAAATAGGAATATATTCATATGATGTAATAATAAGATAAATATTCTTTAGCTAGTTTTTTTAAATTAAAATCTCATCCACAGGCATATGCATGTACATCATACAGTCTATTCACTTCATCCTTATCAATTGATTACCATTCCTATTCTTTATGACCAATAACTCTCGACCGCGCACAACCTAACAATCATGCAGATAAGGTTCTACAACAAAAGGAATAAAATCATATTAGACAAATTGGTGGTATTGGAGGTGCCTAAGAGTTTCATTAGCTTGTAATTCATAGCCGACTAAATGTTATGAAAGACAGTAAGTAGCATTCAACAGAATAGATGAACATTGACGAACAAAAGACTGTAAGATTTCACTAAAAGAGTTCAAGGTCAACGAAAATCACGTATAGGTAAATGGAAAAAGGTTGTGTAACAGCAGAATACCTTAACTGTGTGACGGCTTGACTTTGGCTTTACGATTCTTCACTTTCATGAGACAATCACGAATAGGGATGGATGTGGCCTTGGCGCCGTTATCTTGAAGTTCGTTGTCACCGGTGGTGGTGACGGAGGGAGTGGCGACGTCTCTGCCGTGTTGTTCCAGCATCAAATGAAAAAACCTACTCATTCATTGTAAATACATATCATCATGTATTGTGTTTAATTGTTTAATTAGTTTATGTTATGATCCTCAAGCTTTTGTTAGTTGCATCAAGCTATACCTTTGTACCCGCGAAGGTTAAAAAAGATAGACGGAGAAGACATGCGGTAGTACAAACATGCAAGGACTATAACTCACCCGGTGATAGCAATGGATGTTGGATCAGCCGATAAGATCATCTCTACCATAGTTGATGCACTCGGCTTGGCATCCTGGATCACTTTCCCTGTTTGCCCTGCTGCATCTGATAGTGTCTGAAATACAAACAATGGTTGATGTGATTAATCAAACTGTAGAGATTAAAATTTGGTTGTTGAACTGCTGATTAAGTATCCCATGACCCATCTTAGTTTTATAGCAGTTCAAAATCATAAAAAACAACAAAAAAATTACAAATTTTCAGAAAAAACATGACGCAATTAAGAACCTATGATGGAATTAGAATTAAGTAAACATACCAAAGTGAAGAGCTAAATCTGAATCAATAGGGGAAGAAAGTTTTGAACCTTATTCAGAAAGCAACTGCTAATAGAAAACTGCATAGAGCTCCATCAGATGCAAACACTGCACGGAAAATACCCATATAATGAGAGCCCTAGATAAAATCCATGAACAAACGGATACACCAAACCTAGATACCTTAACATGGAGCTGGAAGAATTTGACATATTCTATGATATAACCTACCATGGTAGCCTTGTCTGCCTACCATAAACACACAATATAAATACAATTAAGAAACAAACGAATTACTTTGTTAGCATTGGGGACAACTTTGTGTAAAGCTTTCATCCTGTGAGCAATCCTATCCCGCCGCAATCTCAAAAGCCCAATAACATCAATTAAGTGAAAAAACATAAAACAAATACATAAACATAAAAATAAACATGAAATTTATAAGTAAAGACATTAAGACATACGAAACGACATAATTTAGTACCTAAGTAGATATCTCATCGATTATCAGACTCGCTTTTGGCTCGACTTCTCACCTTCTCGCTCCTCAACACCTTCCCAGCCTCATCATCAACCTGTGTCGCCTTCCTCTCCTCTTCTTTAGCCTTAAGCTCCTGTAACTTCGCATGATTATAATAACCAACCCCCAAGAAAGCAATCACGTACCCAAACAAATTATTCGGCGTAATAGTGTCCTTAATCATCAACAACGAATCAACAACCAATCTTTAACCACTCCTGCCACATTCATAGTCAAAGCATAAGTCTTGATAATTATTGAAATAAAAATAAAAATAAAAAATTGTGATATACGTTAAAATATACATATTTAAATCCCCGATTAAACTCCCGAAATACGCGTTTTCGACCCTAATTGCACGAAATTGGTACTTAATCGCTTTATATATTTATTTCAGGTCTTAAACGGCGCCTCGAAGACAAAGTCGAAGAAACCGGGCTAAAAACGGACAAGACGGACAACTTCTACAAAATTTCCCAAGTCTGGAAGTTGTGCACGGGGGTGCCAAATTTGTGCTCCCCCGTGCGAGGCCTGCACTCCCAGTTTACTAGGCAATCCTTTGATGAGCACGGCCGTGCACATTGTTGGCACCCCCGTGCCAACACAAGATATTTTCAGGAGCACACCAGCCACTTGCCCACTAGCCCACTTGCACGTCAAGTCAACAAAGCAGCAGTGCACGGCCAGGCGCACGGCCGTGCACCAGACCGTGCACCACTTCGAAACAGGCTTAAATACAGAGCTTTGCCCACTGATGAAACCATTGGGTTTTGGAGACAACTTTGGGGCGATTTTTCGGACGATCTAAGCTGCTGGAAAGGAGTGGAACAAGCTCGGGAACTCATCCTAATCGTCTAACATCATCCAATCCTTCACATTCAAGATTTATGGTTTGATCTATAAACTTTAAGTTTGTTCAAATCTGAATATTTTGGCTTGTTTGTGTCGTTTATGTATTGTAATATAGTCTACGGATAATATCTAGTAATCATTTGTAGTTAAAACAATCGTTTGTATGAAATCGCGTTTTGTATGAATTTGGCTTTTTTCATGTTTGGATCTTGATGATCATAGTGCAACCTTGTCTCGTTGTTGTTGGATTTATAATTATGTTTTAGTGACTTTGATGATTGTCGAATGTGTTAGGCGGATTACTTGTTGAAGAAACCGTCCGTTTAATCGTCCGGTAGTAAACTAGTTAACTTGTTGATAAAGTTTACACCATGAAACTGTAACCGGGTATTGGTTTGGTTAAAGTCGCTTGAATGATGATTATGAATGTTTACCGGCACGTAAAAGAGTTTTAAAAGCTTAATGGTGTTGTTACCAATCTTTGACACGGTTAAATATCTTTGTTAGTTATTTTGGTAAAAATAGCGATCTTAGTAGATTTGTGTTCAAAGTTGGTAAAATGGAATAGGTTGTGAAATGATCTACTTTATGCTAGTCTAGGTGGTCGTATTGTGTATTCGATATTGCTTTCCCGAACTAGTGCGGTTGAGGACTCCCGAAAGGTGATACTAACCTTTATTTAAAGATCCACATGAGATTATATCAGCTGCTCGCTAATGAACAACTTGAAGTGGTTAACGTGTGTATTCGTGTTAGCTTTCTGTATAGTTGTCATGTTAGGATGCCTGAGAAGGACACTAACTGTTGGAAAATGGGAATGTTGATCACACGCCTGTGTTTTATATGATTTGTAGATGACATGCTAGGGTTGTGTTTATAGTTATATTTTCTATTTGGAGTCTTATATATGTTATTTACATGTTTTAGAATTAATTTAGTTTTAAACGAAAACCCAAACTTATCTTTTACCTACTGGTGAATCGGGGATAGAGTTTTAGTACCATTGCTCCGCGCGCGTCCATGGATCGATACTTGGTTCTTATCTGTACTTACTACATATATGACAGGGTACACTTGCCCTAGTGTGTGTGTTTTAATATGAAGGTCGAAACCATTTTTATAAATATTAAAGCAAAACGTGTGTTAAAATCCATTGTAAATTATGTGTATATACGCACACGTCAAGTTTTTGGCGCCGTTGCCGGGGAACGCGACGAGCTTTAGGAACGAACCGAGTCAACTTTTTTCCAGTGTACATACTTGTGAATACTTGTTTATACTTCTTTGATTTGTTATTTCGTTCATTTATTTGCATATATGATTCGTTGAATGCTTATTTGATTTATTTGTCTGTTGATATTTTGGATTGATTCTAAGTTGGTTTATAGGTTAGTATATAGATTCGTTCATTTATCTGCTTATAGGATTGTTTGATTTGATTATTCTTTCATTGGGGTGTTGATAGATTTAATTGATTGATTTGTGGATTGATTAGTTTGTCTATGAATTTGATTAGTTCGTTATTTGATTGATTAGATTTATTTGTTCGTATTTGAACTAATTATTAATTTCATTCGTTGTATAGTTTTAGGCTTAGTCTGCTTTTTCTGTTCTTCCTTTGATTCTATTTGTTTTTATTTTGATTTTTCTCGAGTTTATTGCTTTCTTTTGTTTTCATATGTATTTATGGATTCTTTATTTATTTTTCTGTCTTTTATCGCCTTTTGGGTTTGTCATATATTCGCCTGCTGCAACTGTATCATTCTTATTTGCAGGTTGATTTTCGCAAACCCCGGGCCTTCTGGTGATCTTTCTGACGAGGAGCGGAGGCGTGTCTTGAGGAGAAGCGAGCGGATTAGACTTCATAAATTGCGTCTTGTTTCTGATATTCTTATTTCTGCCCCTAGAGTAGAGATCCCAGTTGTAGAGGCGAGGCACGATCTGGCCGACGACGGGTCAGACGACGGAGGCGTCATTATCATGGCGGATGATGACATTCCGCTGAATGATAGTGGTCGCCCAGGAGGAGATGGACTTGCGCCGAGTATTATCCGTCCGGCTATTTTGGCGGACCATTTCGAGATCAAATCCAGTATCGTGAATATGATACAGAACTCGGTGCAATTCGGTGGACTGGAACACGAGGATCCAGGCCGACATATTGCTGCATTCTTGGAGGTTTTAGCCACCTTTAAGATGCAAGGCATCTCCGATGATGCTATACGTTTGAGACTCTTCCCATTCTCATTGCGGGACAAAGCCCGGACTTGGCTTCTGTCACAACCCGCAGGGTCGATCACGACTTGGGCAGAGTTGTCACAACAGTTCATGCAGCAATATTTTCCTCCTGAGAAAACTCAAAAGCTGAGGAATCGCATCATGACTTTTCGTCAAGATGACGATGAATCACTGTACACGGCCTGGGAAAGGTTTAAAGACCTACTCTTGAGTTGCCCGCACCATGATCTTTCGAAAAGGCACTTGGTGCAAACTTTTTATCAGGGACTCGGGTATTCGTCTCAGGAACGCCTTGATGTATACGCTGGAGGAGACATCGGAACAAAGTCTCCTAGGGAAGCGTGGAGCATTATTGAGAAGGCGTCCCTAAAATCTAAATCCCGGCAGAATGATAGATCTAGATCGTCATCTGCAAAGGCTGGTGTGCATGCCGTGGATAACTATACGGCGATTTCTGCACAAATAGCGGCTCTGGCTTCGAGGTTCGATAACTCTCAGCAGCAGCAGCAGCACGTAGCGCAGACCGATTGTTTGTGTGAGCAGTGCGGGGTATCTCACGAGCCTGGCTCGTGTGCTCAGGGGGTGATGTATACAGGCCACGAGGAGGTGGACTATATGGGCAATCAGACAAGACCCCAGAATAACCCCTACAGCAGCACGTATAATCCGGGTTGGAAAAATCACCCGAACTTCGGATGGAGATCTGGTTCCTCTAACCAGAACCCGCTCGGATATCAGCAGAGGGCCCCCGCACCACAACAGTCCCAACAGCCTTACCAGTCCAACCAACAGTCCTACCAGTCCAACCAACAGCCTTACCAGTCTCGTGGTCAATCGTCCCAGCAGAGACCGAACCAATACCAGAGCCAGGGCGCCGGGAGCAGCTCCCAGCAGCACGCCCCTCATGGTATGTCTAAGCTGGAGGAGATGATGTCGCAACTCCTTACCAACACCTCTGATACCTATCAGCTCGCTGAGCAGCGCTACAAGCAGCACGAGGAGCGCTTTACGAATTACGAGGGAGAGATGAGGGGCCAAAAGGCGTCGATGCAGGCCATAGAGAACCAGGTTGGCCAGATGGCGAAGATGATGTCCGAGAGACAGCAGGGTGGTCTTCCGGGCAACACTGAGCCGAATCCTAGGGGGCATGTGAATGCCATAATGACGAGGAGTGGTAAAACCACGGGACCTGACACATCGGACTCACCACCGATCACTGAGACGGTCCAGACTGAGTCTTCGGACGAGGTGCACGCTAGGCGAGTCCCAGCAAGTACAGCACAGATACCGAAGCCAGTCACAGATTACACTCCTCCTGTCCCATACCCTAGCAGACTTAGGAAACAGAAGGACGAGGCCCAATACGGGAAATTCCTTGAGCTGTTCAAACAGCTACACATAAACATCCCGTTTGTGGAAGCCTTGGCCCAGATGCCTAAGTACGCGAAATTTCTGAAGGACATCCTCACAAACAAGCAAAAACTTGAGGACCTGTCCTGCGTTCTGTTGAACGAGAACTGCTCTGCAATTCTGCAGAATAGACTGCCCATGAAGATGGGAGATCCTGGTAGCTTTACCATCCCTTGTCTGATAGGTAACATGACTGTCAGTAATGCACTTGCAGACTTGGGGGCCAGCATAAACCTTATGCCTTATAAGGTTTTTGAGAAGTTGGATCTGGGTGAACCTTCACCCACCAGGATGAGTATTCGCCTCGCTGATCGTTCGATCAAGTATCCCCGGGGATTTGTAGAAAATATGCTTGTCAAGATTGACAAATTTGTTTTCCCTGTGGACTTTGTTATCCTGGATATGGATGAGGACTCTAAAGTTCCTCTGATTCTTGGACGTCCTTTCCTTAACACGGCGAGGACGATTGTTGACGTGGCTGCGGGCCAGATCACACTCCGAGTGAATGATGAGCACGTGACTTTTGACATTCAGAGGTCGATGCGCCATCCTGAGAGCCAGGACGATACACTATACTATCTTGATATAGTAGACCAGTGTGTCAGCTCTCATGTCAGAGGTGCTTGGGAGAGAGATGTTTCGGACACACATCTGTTGTGTGGGAGCATAGATGGCATTATGCAGGAGGGCCATAGAGATGAGCAGCCAGTCTATCAGATTGGTGATGATGGTTCCCAAAGTCCGGAGCGTTTTGTGGAGATTGAGCGAGAGGAAGAGGAGAAGGCGAAGCCGTCTGTTGAGGACCCACCGTCTCTAGAGCTGAAAGAGCTCCCACCGCATCTCGAGTATGCATTCCTGGATGAGGAGGGGCGTCTACCGGTGATCATTTCATCTTCATTGTCTGTGGAAGAAAAGAGCGAGTTGTTGAAAGTATTGAGACTTCATAAACGGGCAATTGCCTGGAAGATCATGGACATCAAGGGGATTAATCCCTCATTCTGTACTCATAAAATCTTGATGGAGGATGTCCACAAGCCTTGTGCGCAGCACCAAAGGCGTCTGAACCCGAACATGCAAGAAGTTGTTAAATCCGAGGTGATTAAATTGCTTGATGCTGGATTGATATATCCTATCTCGGATTCTGTTTGGGTTAGTCATGTGCACGTCGTGCCCAAGAAGGGTGGCATGACGGTGGTCACGAATGATAGGAATGAATTGATTCCTACGAGGACCGTCACGGGGTGGAGAGTTTGCATTGACTATCGCAAGCTCAATGACGCCACCCGCAAGGATCACTTCCCGCTTCCATTCATCGATCAGATGTTGGAACGTCTATCGGGGAAGTTGTATTATTGTTTCCTTGATGGTTTCTCGGGGTATTTCCAGATCCCTATCGATCCTGTGGACCAGGATAAGACGACCTTCACATGCCCTTTTGGCACATTCGCCTACAGGCGTATGCCATTTGGGCTGTGCAATGCGCCGGCGACCTTCCAGCGTTGCATGATTGCCATTTTTCACGACATGATCGAGGACTCCATGGAGGTGTTCATGGATGATTTTTCAGTCTTTGGGAGTTCTTTCGATCAGTGTCTAGGGAATCTTGAGCGGATGCTGCAGAGGTGTGAGGAGACCAGTCTTGTGCTGAATTGGGAGAAATGCCACTTCATGGTGAAGGAAGGAATAGTCCTCGGGCACAAGGTCTCTCAGAATGGGTTGGAGGTGGATCCTGCCAAAGTAGATATCATTTCTAGGCTCCCTCCGCCCTCCTCTGTCAGAGCTATCCGCAGTTTCTTGGGTCATGCGGGTTTTTACAGGCGATTCATCAAAGACTTTTCAAAAATCGCCCGTCCGATGACCCGATTGTTGGAGAAGGATGCACCGTTTGTGTTTGGTGCAGAGTGTGTGAAGGCATTTGGCCTTTTGAAGCGTTTGCTTGTTGAGGCCCCTATATTGGTAGCACCCGACTGGGGACTGCCATTCGAGATCATGTGCGACGCGAGTGACTTCGCGATAGGGGCGGTCTTGGGACAGCGGAAGGATAAGCACTTCCACCCGATCTACTACGCTAGTAAGACTCTTCATGATGCTCAGGAGCATTATACCACGACTGAGAAAGAGCTTCTAGCTGTAGTGTTTGCATTCGACAAGTTTAGATCGTATTTAGTGCTGTCGAAGACCATTGTCTATACGGACCATGCAGCGATCCGATACCTTTTCAGCAAACAGGACGCGAAACCGTGCCTGATTAGGTGGATCCTGTTGCTGCAGGAGTTCGATATAGAGATTCAGGACAAGAAAGGTGCCCTGAATGTTGCTGCTGATCATCTGTCCAGACTCGAGCATGATGATGCCGAGAACTGCGCGTGGGATACCATTAATGACAATTTTCCCCACGAGTTCTTGATGAGCGTTGAGTCGGTGGAAGATGTATCGCCATGGTTCGCGGATTTTGCGAACTACCTCGCGTGCGGGATCCTCATCAAAGGATTGTCGCACCAGCAAAAGAGGAAGTTCTTTGCGGACCTCAAGCATTACTTCTGGGATGACCCATTTTTGTTCCGGGTCGGGGCGGATCAGCTGATTCGCCGTTGCGTGTTCGGGGTTGAGGCGGCGCAGATATTGCGTGATTGTCACCAGGGGCCTACCGGAGGTCACCACGGAGCGAATTACACTGCCAAAAAAGTGTTAGACTCCGGGTTTTATTGGCCCATGCTTTTCCGTGACGCTCAGATACTGGTCGGTGCATGTGATTCGTTCCAGAGGGCGACGAACATATCGGCACGCGACCAAATGCCGCAGAATCCCATCCAAGTCTGTGAGGTCTTTGACATTTGGGGCATAGACTTCATGGGACCATTCCCCTCCTCACGGGGTAATAAATACATACTCGTGGCGGTTGACTATGTGTCAAAGTGGGCCGAGGCGCAAGCCTTACCTACAAATGATGCCCGAGTAGTTGTGAGGTTTGTTAGAGGCTTGTTCTCACGGTTTGGTGCCCCGAAGGCACTGATTAGTGACCGTGGCACGCATTTCTGCAATGCGCAGCTTGATCGCGCATTAGCACGATATGGTGTTCACCACAGGTTATCCACCCCGTATCATCCACAGACAAGTGGACAGGTGGAGGTCACGAACCGTGGACTGAAGCGAATCCTTGAGCGGTCGGTTAATCAAAACCGCAAGGATTGGGCTGACAAGCTTGATGACGCGCTGTGGGCCTTTAGAACGGCCTACAAGACGCCTATTGGGACGACCCCCTTTCGGCTGGTCTATGGAAAAGCGTGTCATCTCCCTGTCGAGTTGGAGCATAGGGCATTCTGGGCTCTTAAAACGGCGAATTTGGATCTTAAGACCGGCGGTGAGACCCGTTTCTTACAGATTCACGAGCTGGAGGAGCTTAGGCAGCAGGCCTATGAGAGCTCGATATTGTATAAAGAGCGCACAAAGAGACTGCGCGACAGTCGCCTGAAAAGCCAGAAAGATTTTCAGGTAGGCGATTTGGTTTTGCTTTATAATTCTCGCTTGCGACTCTTTCCTGGAAAGTTGAAATCCCGCTGGACAAGACCGTACACCGTTAAAGAGATATATCCGTACGGTGCTGTCTCGATCGCGAATTCTGAGGGGTTGACTTTCAAAGTCAACGGTCATCGCCTAAAAGTCTATATTGAAGGGCCGGTTGACCAAACCGTAGAGGAGATTGATCTCTACGCCCCACACGCCTCATAAAGTGTGGGGAAGTGAGTCTAGCTAGCGACTCGATAATAAATATAGCGAGGCGCGTATGGGCGCGCCAAATTGGGGTAGTAGGTAATTGTTTATTTAGTTAGTTAAATTTTTAGTTTAGTTTAAATTTCCTTAGCTTTAATGTCGTTTCGAGTTTTGTGCAGGTTCATACAGGTTTGATCGAAGCCGGAAGGAGCAATGAAGCGCATACAGTCGCCAAACAGGTTAAACTTAGCTAAAATGATGTTTTCGGACAAGTTGGAACAGCTGCGCGCGGAACTGCAGTTTGCAGCCTCAAAACTGCAAGTCTGCAGGTTTGGCACGGTCAAGCGCACGCCCGTGCAGCTGACCGTGCACAAACCAGTGCACTGGGGTGCAAGATCATGTGCAAAGGGAAGTGCACGGCCAGGAGCACGGCCGTGCACCTGACCGTGCAAGCCCAAAAAGCCCAGATTTTTCGCATGGGGTATAAATACTTCCTTAACTTCATAAAACCCTAATCTCTTGCACCCCCAAACCGCATACCACGTTCCTCTTGAAAAAAAAAATACCCGAAATCATCACTTTTTGGCTAAAAATCATCACTCTCCTCCCTCTAACAAACTAAGGTATGAATCTCTTCATATTATTGCACTTATATTCGAAGTTTTTAGTTTAGATCTGTGTTATTTTCGTATGATAGGTCTTGATTTGGGGGTTTTCTTCAAAAAGTTTAATAAACCCCCAAATTATTGTTTAATCTTGTTTAGTTTTAATTAGTGTAGTATGGTTTTTGTATATTGTTGTTGAATCAGTGCACATTCCACCCCAAACCGTTTTTTACATTGTTTATCTTTGAACCATAGATAAGATTTGGGGGTTTTTGGGAACAAAGTGCAAAAATTCGAAAATTTTTGCAAACAGATCAGTCATGCACGGCCAAGCGCACGCCCGTGCAGCTGACCGTGCATGACCATGTGCACTTCAGTGCACAGGGTGTGCACCCCCTGCCACCAGCTGGTAAAACAAGGCTGCACGGCCAGGTGCACGGCCATGCACCAGACCGTGCACCCTTAACAGATTCACAACAGAACGTACAGAAGTCCATTTTGGACATCCGGGACTTCTATTTTTGGTATTCTAACAGCTGAATGTCTATATTTTTGTGCAGATGGCGAACAAGTTCACCAATTTTGACAACCGCAATGCCAGGGACGCCCCGTGCATCCCAGAATACGCCAAGTTATGGAACCGAAGACGGTCGATTGGGCATCCTCTTCGACTCAACCTGGAGTTGTTGGACACGCTTAACCAGCGTGCCAGGTTTGAGGAGATGGTTTCGCCTCAGATGTATAACCTATTGACCATAAACAAACCGGTGTACCTTCAACCCACGATCGAGTTCTTAGCTACCTACGAATATCAAAAACCGAAAGAGGGGGAGCTAAAGACATTTCATGAGAAAGACATCAAGTTCAGGTTGGGGGGAAGATGGCATAGAATATCGGTGGCTAGATTGGGAAGAATGCTGGGAATATATCATGAGTTAGAAACCGAGTCAGAAGATTTCCCGACAATGCATTCTTTTGCTGATAATGATGAGAGGGGGGCTTTTTGGTCTAGGATTGCCATTGGACCGCCTTATAATCCACGAAAGTCCAAGGCAACCAAGATCAAGGACCCATTGCTTCGACTGCACCACCACGTTTTTAGTCATACCATTTGTGCTCGAAAGGACAGTTCGGGGAACTGTCCTACTCCCGATCTTTTATACTTTTACCATCTAGTTGAGGGTGCCCCTTTGAACTTGGCCGCACGAATGGCCGAGTTCTTTCTCACTGCCGGGGGCACCAAAGACGGGAGTCAGATTCACGGGGGTGAGTACATCACCATGATAGGGGAGGCATTGGACGTCTTGACCGACGAGGTCAAAGCCCAGCTGGAGGTTGTCACAAACGGGTCCTTCATCGATCTGCGCTCGCTGGGGAAAGGGAAGCTGAATATAATAGTGAGCACAGCAAATGGACCACGCCTCATCTCACATGACGTGATCTGGGACCCGTATCCTCCTTTGCCTCCCACACCCGAGGATGAGCACATGGATGATGTTGAGCAGCCGGGGGGAGGCCATGGCCACGAGGGAGGCGAATCGCCTCCCCTTCCGACAGGGACGCCACCGCAGACACCACCGCGCCCTGATGAGCAGCAATGGCCTCCTGGGATCCCCTCCTATCCAGAGTTCTACCAGCAATTCCAGAACATGGACCTGACGGTACAGCAGATCAGCACGCAGCAGGCGACTTACCAGACAGAGCAGCAGTACCTGCGCACCGGTTTAGAGCAGGTGCAGGACGATATCCGTGCTGGTTTTGACTATTTATTTTCAGGTTTGGAGAGAGCTCACCCTGGATACTTCAGCAGTCCACCCCGGTTCACTCAGAGAGGTGCTCCTGGCGACCAGCCAGGAAGCTCCAGCCAGCACCAGAGGGGTTGGGGGAACCAGTAGCCGCCACATTTGCATGACTTCAGTTGTTAGTATTTATTTATTTATGCTTTCAGTACGTTATTTTCAGGGTCTGCGTACCCAAGACATTTTAGCATTTGGTTTTTGAATTATTTCCTTTTCAGTATTTTTATCGATTTCAGTACTTTAATTTAGTTAATTTGATGATGTGGATGAATGGGTTTGATGAGTTTGTTTGTGTCGAGGATGTTGGTTGTGCAGGTACCTGGCGAGCACCGTTATCGGGGCTCATGCCGTCCGTTTACCCGGACGTTTCTTCGACACCAGGGGAGTATTATTCTCCTTTTTCCCACTATAGATAGCTAATTCATAAACGCTTTCTATTGTCACATTGGGGACAATGTGAAGTTCAAGTGTGGGGAGGGATTATATCTTGATGTTTGTCCTCTTGTATATATATATATTTATAACTGAAAAAAAAACCCTTTAAAAGTACATATATATATATATATATATATTCTACTATTAAACATCAAGCCTAACTAAATTTTGATAAAGATAACTCGAGGCGCGACAAACAGATGAGATACGAGCGTGTTAGATTCGTACACTTGCACCCATTTCCTACTGGTTACGTGAGCATTTGAGCCTTATAGTATAAATATTATTTCTTTGACATGCTTTCGAGTGAGCCGGATGTTTTGTGTAATTTAGAACTTGTCATTAGCATACTTGTTTAGATCAGAAACGTGTGAGACTGTATGAACATGATTGAGGCATTTAGGATAACCTTTTGATTTGAGCCCTTTTCTTTTCGTTTTATCTGTTTTCCCGCACCCAAACATTATCCCCTAGTTAACCATGTTGAACCTAATCCCGTGTTTTTTCTTGTTTACCGTACCATTTCGCCACTTACCCAAATTTAGCCTTTTTCTTTTAAACCTTTTGTGTTAAAGCTCGGTTTAGGTTAATGTTTGACTCGTTTTTGCATTGTAAATAGTTCGGGTTCGGGTTTGTATATATAGAGCCCGTTTGTTGTTTATATTCGTGTTTCTATATCAGTTATATCTTATTTGTAAAAAAAAAAAAAATCCAGAAAAATTCCATAAAAATAGAACACCCTAAAATAGGGTGAGTTAGCAGTGATCGAGCAGTTTTTAGAGCTTTAAAGTTAGAAATTGTGTGTTTAGCTCGATTTGAATAAAATGCGGTTATGTTCGCGTATGTCCTGTATAGTAGTTTTTGCTTCAGTTTAGTTAGACTTAACCGCCGAGTTTTAACCTTTTCGTCACTGTTTATATTTCCATTCCACACCCTTACCCCTGCCTGACATTACAACCCTCATAAGACCTCTTGATTTGTGCTTTTTCACACGTTAGTTGGTGAAGACTAGATCTTTTGACAAGCTTATGATATTACACGATTCATTGTCTTGGCGATGGAGCGATTTACACATACACATTACACGTATGTTTCATAAATAGAACCGAGTGTGTGTGAACATTGTGAGTCGTGTACGGGTTAGCACGCTTTGTGGATCGGATGCGAGTTGTTGCTTTTGAGTATCTTGTCCCCTGTTTATATCTTATGTGGGCTTTGATTATTATCGTTTGTACAGGCTATATTTTTTCTTTGTTGCCTTTTGGCGAGTTTTTCGTTTCTTTATGTTTTGTTGTTTGCTTGAGGACAAGCAAAGTTCAAGTGTGGGGAGGTTTGATATACGTTAAAATATACATATTTAAATCCCCGATTAAACTCCCGAAATACGTGTTTTCGACCCTAATTGCACGAAATTGGTACTTAATCGCTTTATATATTTATTTCAGGTCTTAAACGGCGCCTCGAAGACAAAGTCGAAGAAACCGGGCTAAAAACGGACAAGACGGACAACTTCTACAAAATTTCCCAAGTCTGGAAGTTGTGCACGGGGGTGCCAAATTTGTGCACCCCCGTGCGAGGCCTGCACCCCCAGGTGCACAGGCAGTGCACTCCCAGTTTACTAGGCAATCCTTTGATGAGCACGGCCGTGCACATTGTTGGCACCCCCGTGCCAACACAAGATATTTTCAGGAGCACACCAGCCACTTGCCCACTAGCCCACTTGCACGTCAAGTCAACAAAGCAGCAGTGCACGGCCAGGCGCACGGCCGTGCACCAGACCGTGCACCACTTCAAAACAGGCTTAAATACAGAGATTTGCCCACTGATGAAACCATTGGGTTTTGGAGACAACTTTGGGGCGATTTTTCGGACGATCTAAGCTGCTGGAAAGGAGTGGAACAAGCTCGGGAACTCATCCTAATCGTCTAACATCATCCAATCCTTCACATTCAAGATTTATGGTTTGATCTATAAACTTTAAGTTTGTTCAAATATGAATATTTTGGCTTGTTTGTGTCGTTTATGTATTGTAATATAGTCTACGGATAATATCTAGTAATCATTTGTAGTTAAAACAATCGTTTGTATGAAATCGCGTTTTGTATGAATTTGGCGTTTTTCATGTTTGGATCTTGATGATCATAGTGCAACCTTGTCTCGTTGTTGTTGGATTTATAATTATGTTTTAGTGACTTTGATGATTGTCGAATGTGTTAGGCGGATTACTTGTTGAAGAAACCGTCCGTTTAATCGTCCGGTAGTAAACTAGTTAACTTGTTGATAAAGTTTACACCATGAAACTGTAACCGGGTATTGGTTTGGTTAAAGTCGCTTGAATGATGATTATGAATGTTTACCGGCACGTAAAAGAGTTTTAAAAGCTTAATGGTGTTGTTACCAATCTTTGACACGGTTAAATATCTTTGTTAGTTATTTTGGTAAAAATAGCGATCTTAGTAGATTTGTGTTCAAAGTTGGTAAAATGGAATAGGTTGTGAAATGATCTACTTTATGCTAGTCTAGGTGGTCGTATTGTGTATTCGATATTGCTTTCCCGAACTAGTGCGGTTGAGGACTCCCGAAAGGTGATACTAACCTTTATTTAAAGATCCACATGAGATTATATCAGCTGCTCGCTAATGAACAACTTGAAGTGGTTAACGTGTGTATTCGTGTTAGCTTTCTGTATAGTTGTCATGTTAGGATGCCTGAGAAGGACACTAACTGTTGGAAAATAGGAATGTTGATCACACGCCTGTGTTTTATATGATTTGTAGATGACATGCTAGGGTTGTGTTTATAGTTATATTTTCTATTTGGAGTCTTATATATGTTATTTACATGTTTTAGAATTAATTTAGTTTTAAACGAAAACCCAAACTTATCTTTTACCTACTGGTGAATCGGGGATAGGGTTTTAGTACCATTGCTCCGCGCGCGTCCATGGATCGATACTTGGTTCTTATCTGTACTTACTACATATATGACAAGGTACACTTGCCCTAGTGTGTGTGTTTTAATATGAAGGTCGAAACCATTTTTATAAATATTAAAGCAAAACGTGTGTTAAAATCCATGGTAAATTATGTGTATATACGCACACGTCAAATTGTAATATCAATATCTCACCAGATATATATTAACGCCAAACAATACGGCGTAACCTAACACAATGACGTAATCGGATTAAGCGTAATCCTTTTTACTCGTCAATACAATCTGAATCAAAACCAACCACGTCACCTCAAATAATAAATCAGGTGTCAACTTGTTTTCTAATTGAATACAAAAGAACATTATAAAAGGCCGACAATTTCTGTTGGGTCAAAAGATAGAGGCTTAGAACCTGCAACAGGTGATAATTACATAAAAATCGAAACACAAACCCTAACGAATACAGCAAATCAACAGGACAATGCATCAACGAAAAAAACACATGCATAACCACAAATTAACAAAAAAATATCAACCAACCAACAACCCAACAAAACAAACAACAATCGAAGCACATACAACAATTTCATCCCCAACAAAAAACATAAAAACACAAAATAGGCAAATGACATTAAAAAACAGGGGGGAAAAAATACCTGGACGGAATAACCTTACAATCAGAACAAAGCCTGAACGATTCAGAAACAAAAGGCTAAGAAATCGAAGAAGAAAGAAATAAATAAACAAAAGAGAATAAGGAAAATCTCTTATATGATGACAAACACGAATGACCTGAGTAGTTGGCGGAGGACCGGTTGTTCCATCGTCAAAGAGAAAGGAAGATACAACAGAGAAAGTAAGATAGAATACTGATTATTTTGGTGTGTGTGTTGTGTTGTCAAGTAATGGAAATCAAGAACATGTGGAAGATAAAAAACAAAACCATTGATAGTATATAGGTTTGACTAAACCACCATTACAACCAGTATTGCATACAGTACAACATGGTATTGCACCTATCCTTTGCTAAATAGAATAACTTAAATTACTATTTGCGTCCCTGTGTTATAGTGGTTTTAAATACTTGAATCCAAAGTTGAAAACTTTAACTACTTGCGTCCCAAAACTGAAATTAATATCTTAAGTCCAAGTTTATAACTCTGCTAACTAAGTCTATTAACTTTCAGTGAAAAGACAAAAATATCCCTTATACTAACCAATCGGAACCCTAACCATATGCAACTCAACAACCTGCACCAATCGAAACCCTTACCACCTACAACTCCACAACCTTCACCACCCCGTCCTCTTGCTGCCACAACCACCATTAAGAACCTGCACCACTTCGTCACCTGCAACCCTAACCACCACAACCTGAAATCGTTTGCGTGGGTGTGTATGAGGAGAACAATGGTTTATTTAACCTAAATTTATTTCTAAAATATGAAACTGGTAATAAAGATTAAGAGGGAGAGATGTAGGGTTGGTAGAGAGGGAGAGAAGATGCAGGGTTGGTAGAGAGAGAAGAGTGAGTTGAAAAGAAAATTGTAAAGCCCCAAAAATCCGTTTTATTTAGTTACGCCATTAGGTTTGATTAACAAATATTAAAACGGAGTTTCAGTGATAAGAATGACGACTATGTTCTAATATGGAAATAACCTATTGAATGTTATTATCTATATAATGAGGTTTTTAGGAATAGGTTGGAAGTGGCTAATATATCGGATAAGGTAAAGGAGGGGAGATTGAGATGGTTTGGTCATGTGAAGCGGAGACATTTGTCAGCTCCAGTTAGAACAGTGGAACACCTCTCTGTGGAGGGGAGGAGGAGTAGAGGCAGACCAAAATTAACTTGGGTTGAACGGATTAGGCTTGATTTATTAGAATTGCACCTCTCTGAGGACATGGTCCAAGATAGGAGTTCGTGGAGACGTAGGATCAAAGTTATAGATTATTAGGAGTAGAGTTCTTTTGTGTCTTTGTTTTTGCCTTTTTAGAGATGGCCGTTGTGTTTTAACTTTATTTGTTATTTAATGAGGTTTTTTTATGTACGTGTTATTCTATGTTATTCATCCTCTACCTTTTTATATTGCTTGGTGTGTGTCTACTAAGTTATATTTTAGTGTGTGTTTGATCTCGAGCCGGGGGTCTCTCTGGAAGCAGCCTCTCCATCTCTAACGACGGGGGTAAGGTTTGCCTACATCTCACCCTCCCCAGACCCTACTAATAGCGTCGCTATTTGTGGGATTTCCTGGGTTCGGTTGTTGTTGTTGTATCTATATAATGGGAAATAAACACTAGGAACTAACTTGGTTAGTTAAGTTTTGATAGCAAAAGGCATTTAGATGAACTAGATGGACTAGAATTGGACAAGGATCAAAGCAATGGGTTATAGATAAGGGAAGTAAGATGTCAACATACACATTCTTGTGTATGTCAATCATCAAGAACAACCCAAAACCAAACCCTTGCTTCTTCACCTCTAGTTCCAAATCAAGAGAAAGTAGAAGCCAAGATGGTGCATGAAGCCAATTATGGGTCATCTAAGGTTTTATATACACCAAGGTACCTTTAGTTTGGCTAATTATGATGTTAAGTTTGTTTTCGAATGTGATGAAAATCAAGGGTTTATATGAAAACGTGAATCAAGGATGGATGAAGGTTTCTAGATGTTGATAGACACTAAAGGAACCATAATTCGTGGAAATACATAAGGCTATGCTTGATTTATGTGCTAATTAGGTTGTTCTATACCTATGATGGAAGTGGGTGTTGATCTTGGTGTAATCCAAGATCATTCTTAGTTAAATTGTTGAATGCATTGAAAAGAAAGTGATGATTTGCTATTTTTGATAACTATTGAATGAAGGGTATGTAATGTAGGGAAGAAATATGATTATTTATGTTATGATCTATGAAAGTAGGCATGAAATGCTTGTACATTGTGTTTTAAATGTTGTATGCACACCAAGTGTTTGATGAAAAGTCTAGATTAGTCTAACTTGTGAAATTGTAGGCAAGATTGGACAAGTATGAAAGTAATGTGATAATAGATATAATTGAAAGTGGGTTAGCATGAGAGTTGTGTACTAGGGAGTATTCATGTAGGAATTTAGTGTTATGAGATATCCTTGGGCTATGTTGCTAATTGGAGATCATGAAGGCTCTAGTATGTATGGGAGGAAATGTATGAACGTATATGACAACCGTAGTGATCATGTGGTTGTATGTGTTCCGCAACATGTGAGTATATTGTTTATGGTGAAGTTCATATGGTTTAGTACACTAATATGGATATATGTTTCTAACTAGAAAATTTGAATGGTTGAAAGTTGACTTTCCGCCAAGTCAATAATAGAGAATAACATGGTTAGCCTCCCAAACATGATTGTGTGATTAGAAACACTATGTGATGCATCACATGTTAGACTATGAGGCATATATGATAATAAGTTGTATTACATGATGTGAGAATAAATGTGGTTATGAACATATGTTTCAAGTATGATAGAAATTGACTAATGAAAGTCAATGTGATATTTGGTTGGGAATGGTTGTTAGTATGAATGGTCGTGTATACTAATGATGTTGTAAACATGATGACATAAAAGGATGTGGACCATGTCAAGATAGACTCAAGCATGGAGGGTTAATGGATTAAGAAGAGTCAAGTAAACGAGCATGAATTTGGAAGACTCGGGGTAAGTGATTCCTAACCCGTTTAGAATAATGAATTTATACATGTACATATATGTGTGTAAGTAGAATGGGAATCATGAAATGATGGAATGTTATTAATAATTCCAAAAGGCATGTTATGGAGCTCATAATGGGTAAAACGCAGCTTCTGATGGACCGGAGTGGGATGGGTCAAGAAAGAGTGGAAAGGAGAAACAAAAGAGGGATTTTCAGGGCTCCACCGTAAGCTACGGTGGCCATCGTAACTTACGGTGTCCCCTGGCACCTTCTACCCACCGTAAGCCAGTGGGAATCCACCGTGGGATTTTTGAGGTCCATCGTAACTTACGGAGGCCACCGTAAGTTACGGTGGAGCCTGGGGTGAATTGTCAGTTTTTATCTTTTTTGATGTTTCGCTTATGTGCGTAACCCGTATTCGCGTTTAACGCATCAAAGAACAATGTTGGACCTTGTGAGTGTTGGGTATGGGCGTAATAAGTAATAGGAATGTCGGATTTGCAAATATGACTAAAGTACGGAATGATGCATGCGTATGTAGTTTAATTGATACGTTGTATGATGGTATCAAATATGGTAAGTAGATTGTCATGCTTATGTAGATTGAAAATGTGATGTATATATGGGTACTCATACTCGGGTTTGAGTGAGAGTTTCATGTATGTAAGGGTTGGTAATTATGTGTAGATTGAGTATAGGATTGGAAACGTCATATTTGTCTTAGAGAATTTTGAAGGAAGAGTAACATGACGGGTCAAGGTAAGTTGTATGAGGGAATTTTATGCTTGTATGAATTGTGGGGTTATTAAGGGAATTGTATGCTTGTATGAATTATGGGGTTATTAAGGGAATTGTATTCTTGTATGAATTGTGGTGTTATTAACCTTTGTTATGAGAATGGTAATGAAGATGCAGGTATGTAAATATGAATGCATGAGACTTGCAGGTTCGGTTCGGGGTACCACACCCGAACTTGCAAAAAGGCGTTTCAACGAGATCATGGAGTATCAATGGATATTATTTTCGCATTATGAGTAATGTGCATTAAGTCACTAAATGAACTAACGAAACGGTTATTTGGTGATCATAAGTTGTCTTGTCTACCTAATAGGGTAAGGAAAGGATGGAGATCGAGCGAGGAGGCGGATTGTACGTGGTCACGGCCACATAACATAATAAAGATGAGTCACGTTGAATGTAATAGGATATATTAAAAGATGTAACACCAAAAATATCTCATAGATGTGTTTTTCCAAACACTTGAGAATGTTCTGTAAGCAAGAAATTTTCTAGTCCGTATTTTCCGCTGCATATTTTCTGTAAAATGGTTTAGGGTGTTACAAAAATAGTTATATATATATATATATATATATATATATATATTATGTTTAGTATAAGGGGTATTTTTTGTCTTTTCACTGGAAGTTAACAGACTTAGTTAACAAAGTTTGAAATTTGCACTCAAGATGTTAGTTAATTTCAGTTTAGGGACGCAAGTAATTAAAGTTTTCAACTTTGGATTCAAGTAGTTAAAACCACTATAATACAAGGACACAAAAAGTAATTCTCTCTACTAGTTATGTTCAAACCAGTAAATATGAATTCTATTTTCAACCAGAGCAGAATAGGTTACTATAGTTATACATTGTTTTAGGTTAGGTATTAATATTAGTATGTTAGAGTTATACATTTTTTTAGCCTTTAGGATAGGTGTTAATATTAGAGTTACATTGGAGTTATACATTGTTTTAGGTTAGGTGTTAGCATTGGAGTTATATATTGTTTTAGGTTAGGTATTAATATTAGAGGTATACACTGTTTTAGATTAGATGTTAACATTAGAATTATAAATTGTTTAAGGTTATGCGTTAACATTGGAGATACATTGTTAATTGTTTTAGGTTAGGTGCTACCTGAAGATTTACTGCATGTAACTGTAAAGTGCATCAATCTATTTCATATGCAAAATTGATGTGTCATATTAAATTTCTCAACCCCGGGACGCTCCCGGGGTATAATCTAGCTATATATAAAAGAATAACCTCTTGATGACATGACATTCAACGACACAACTCTTCACCTCTTGAATGTGCCATATGGCATCATGTGGAGGTTTCTTTTAATTTTTTTTATTTTGTTTTTTTTTAAATAAAATTAAATCACATAAATTAAAATATTAAAATAATAAAACCTACCTGATTAGGTATTCTTCCTTATTACGCCTCTCATATCTTTCCTTTTGTTCTACATTTTCATTGAAACCCGTAATCCCCTTCTTCCGATAAAAACATACAGAGAACTTCTTCTCTTTACTAAATCATAAATGTGAAGTAGCAACATATTAGAATTTTTATTTCTACTCGTAACTCTGATTCAAATCATATATACTTTTATTTATATCATTTTAATAATAGGGGTTTTATATATAAACAATTGTATTATATGTTGTAAACTAGTGAATAATATATTTGTTTGTATTATGTTTCTTTGCAGCCGTATTTGGTTGAGTTTTTCTTGTGATATTGTGCAAATCATAAATTGGATATTTTATTACGTCATATTAGATATTTCAACCCCGGAATGCTCCTAGGGTAGGATAAAAGCTAGTAGTTAATAACTCATATTGTATATATATCATTTAGCAATGTCGGTGCAATAACGATGTTTGCACTTTTCAAGTTTCGACCATCGTATTTTGCTTTCTTCGAAATAAAGCCACCATCGTTGTGGAACGCCTTCATCACCGGCTAAAACCCCCAAACATCATCGTCTTTCGCTCGCCGAATTGTTCGCTCGGCCTAACAAGCCCCGCCAACTTCTATGTCCACCGGCTGTGCCGTCTTTGTTTACTGCATAGTTGAAACCACCATGGCCGACCGGAAGGTTAGCGTTGTCGGCGAACTCTGATTCTTTACAAGTGTTTACGGTTGCCAACGATTAAAGTGAGAACTTAGTGGAACTTCGATATCATCGTCTTGCGTTTGTCGAGTTGTCCGCTCGGCCTAACAGGACCTTCCGTCTTCTATGTCTACCGGCTTTAATTGGACCTCCGGATAACTGATCCCTGCACCGTGTTTGTTGATTGCATAGTTGAAACCGCCATGGCCGATCGGAATCTTAGCGTCCCCGACGAACTCTGATCCTTTACAGGTGTTTACGGGGAGCTTCGAATGTAGGTGACCACTAATGGTGGTTGGTTCGATGACAAAAGGAAGGGAAAAGGGAGGAGGGACCGGTTTGTGGTGGTCTCGGGTTGGTCGGAACGCAGTCGTGGGTTCGGTCTTAGGTCACCTGAGATGAAGAAGGTGACCGGAAGTATGTGTTTTCTTCTTCTTCTTTCTCTCTCTCTCTCTCTCTCTCTCTTTGAGGCTCTCTCGCACTCACCTACGTAACTCTCTCTCTCCCTTTCTCTCTCTCTTTCTTTTGAATGTGGATGCAATTTTTATGTCATGAATGTTACTAAGGGTTGATTATTTATCAGATTTTAATTCAACATTTTCTTGTCATTCTCATATCATCACAACTGTTACTTCAGAAGTCTGTTTGGTGTGTGTGCGTGAGTTTTATGCTTCCAAAGTGAGTTGCCCATTGTTGTTGTCCTATTTGTAGAAGTGAATTGTGCATGAACCAAACCATGATGTGTTGTCAATTTTTACATGTGCACCATGTTTGTTTACAACTGTGTTTGCGCAAAACAAATCAACAAAGTCGTAAACATCAGGTTGTCGCTGCAACGCGCGACACGGGTAAAATACTACAGGGAGGGACTTTCCATATCTGATCAATTTCGTGGCGTTTTGTTTATGCTATACGTGTTCTTACGGTGGTGTAACTTGGTGATGACGACTCCTAGGCCGGTCGACGTCGACGGTAACGGTGGTGTTTGATGCGTCCCGCCATGTAACGCGGGGTAAGATACTAGTATTGATAAACAAGCAACGGGTCAAAAAAGAATACTAATAATAATAATAAAAAAAAATTAAATGAAAAAGAATATAAAAAAATACGTAGAGACCAAAGTGAAAAAAAAAATAATAATAATAAAATAGGAAAGGTGGGACACAACAAGTCTGATAACTGGAAGCAACAGATGGTTCCACGAAGAAGAAGAAGAAAACGATGACACACGGCCGGACCAACACCTGTATCTAATAATAAACAACATATTACACTTCCCAACCTTCACACCTTCACACACACTCTCTCTCTGTATAAATAATAATATTATTATTCTATATTGAAACAATCCTGATCCAATAATAATAATAATCAATTATCATCATCATGGTGAAGAAGAAGAAACGAGTTCCTGATTGGCTCAACAGCCCTATGTGGTCTTCTCCTACACTCTCCACATCTCCACCCTACAAATCACCATCTTTATCTCCGCCACCTAACCGTACATCCTCCGTCACTTCCTCCGATTCTTCCGTTACCGACCAACGGTTTATGTTGCCGCCCTCCGGTTCAGTTAGACCGGAATCGATTCACAGAACGGAAATTAGGGATTCATCGACACGTAGAGGGAGTATTGATTATGATAATGATAATGATAATTATAGTAACAGTTCTTCTTCTGTTGTTGTTGTTGTTGAAGATGTTTCACGTCAGGCTCAGTTATTACAAGAGGTTAGGGTTTCTGTGTTATTACTTCCTGGTTTTGCTTTTATTGATATGAATATTTAATTATTAATGTGTTTGTTTGGTTGAAGGATAATTTCTAGGGTTTATGATCCTTCTTTTGTTTGCTTTTCATTTTATTAATAATATTAACAATTAATTAATGGAATATAGTTTTTAGGGCATATAGATATATACTTATTCATGTATTTGCTTCTGGTTTCATAAATATGAACAATTAGTCTGTTTATTTGAATGAAAAACAGTTCCTATGGCTTATAGTTATTCATGTATTTGCTTCTGATTTCATAAATATGAGTAGTTAATATGTTTGTCTGACTGAAAAAAAGTGTTTCTATGGCATATGATCATTCATGTATTTGATTGTGATTTCATAAGTATGAACAATTAGCCTGTTTATATGAATGAAAAACAGGCTCTAGGGCTTGTTATTATTCATGTATTTGCCTTCTGATTTCATAAATATAAACAGCTAATATGTTTATTGACTGAAAAAAATTAATATGTTTATTTGATTGGAAAGCAGTTTTTAGGGCTTATGATCATTCATGTATTGTGCTTTGAATGCTCAAAAGGATTGTAGAAATTAGGAATGTTAATAAGAACAATCATTGTGTGAGTTGCAAACCTAACATGCCTTTTGTTGATTTCTGTCGAATTTAGCTCTCGAAGAAGATTATAAACTTGGGGGAACTGCGTCAACTTGCTTCGTTGGGTATTCCGGATGCTGCTGGCATCCGTTCAACTACGTGGAAGGTGTGAAAATTGAAATCGCATCGTCGTTTTGTTTATGTTTATTGTTGCTAAATGTGGAATGGGAGGATTGATTTGATGTTCTTCCATGCTTTCAGTTGTTGTTGGGATATCTTCCGATTGATAAACGAATGTGGTCATCAGAATTGTCTAAGAAGAGGTCGCAGTACAAACATTTTAAAGAGGATCTTTTGATACATCCAGTAAGTTTTAGTTTGTTTGCACCGTATGGTGTCCTTTATATTCCTTTGTGTGGTGAATCCATGTATATTTATTTATAATTGCATATATCTTGAGGTTTGAAGCTTGGTAAAATAGGCGCGCCTGAGGTGCACCAGGGGCAAAAAGGCATGTCTCGTGTAGTTTTGGGTCAAAATTAGGGTCCGCAGGCGGTTTATATGTGAAAACAATCTAAGGGATGAATAAATTATGAAAGGTTTACCTGATAAGTAGGTTTATATGCTAAGCGGATGAGAGATATGCAACTTTTAGCTGTAAATTAAGCTTATTTGGTTGTACATAAACAACCGCCTCACGTACATGATGCTCGCTCTTTTTTAAACCAAGGTTTGAGATTATATGATCTTTATCATTTGACTGGTTAATGAACCTTCTGACACATCAAAGTAGGGGCACCTTATAAGTATTCTATATGTATAGAAATTTGCATGTATTTGTACCAATTCATGGGTTCTAAATGTTTTCGTGGCTAGTCAGTCAGAAATCACAAGGAAGTTGGAAGATTCTGCATCTCCTAAAAATGGTGATCAGATAATCATGGGCAAGGGTTTATTGCCGAGGTCTAAAATTCCTCATGGGGAACATCCTTTGAGCTTAGGAAAGACTAGCATTTGGAACCAATACTTTCAGGTATTGTTTCACAGTTGAAAGAATGATATTTGATTAGATTCAATATATTATATATGCGTGTTTTAGATTTCGAATCTAGTACTTTACAAAAACACATAAAAATCTTGAAATTTCATGTGTGCATATTTGTGGTAAGTAGTTCCTATGATCCTAATGTTTATAGTTTCTGCTGTTTGTAGGACTCTGAGATCATTGAGCAGATAGACCGTGATGTCAAACGAACTCACCCAGACATACCATTCTTCTCAGGTGACTCAGCTTTTGCAAAAGCCAATCAGGTAACCGGAAAATTACCACTTTTGTTTTACTTGTGCATGTGAAATGATGCGTTTATGAGAAGTGGTCCGAGTTCAACATTTTGCCACTTTCAGGAATCGTTGAAAAATATACTAATCATATTTGCAAAGCTGAACCCGGGGATAAAATATGTGCAAGGGATGAACGAAATTTTGGCCCCCTTGTTCTATGTGTTCAAAAACGACCCCAATGAGGATTATGCAGTAAGTGATTAACATTTATTGTTATTGAATATTTTAACTGTCAATGATTTTGTGAAAAACGACTAATGGTTTGAACTTGTACAGGTCAATGCAGAAGCAGACACGTTCTTTTGTTTTGTTGAGTTAATGAGTGATTTTCGGGATAATTTCTGTCAGCAACTTGATAATAGTATTGTCGGTATTCGTTCAACAATTTCAAGGCTGTCACAGCTGTTAAAGCAACATGATGAAGAGTTATGGCGACATCTTGAGGTCACAACCAAAGTAAGAATTTTATGTTTTTCATATTCATTTTAATGCTAAAACAATTTAAGTGGAAATTTTAATCTATTTGGCATCAAATCCAGTGTCTTGACTCTTGAGTGATATAACCTTGTAATGGCAGGTCAACCCACAGTTTTATGCATTTAGATGGATTACACTCTTGTTGACTCAAGAATTCAACTTCACTGAGATTCTTCACATATGGGATATGCTCTTGAGCAATCCAGTGGGCCCTCGAGTGAGTCAACAAACTCCGTATTTTCCTAGATTTGTAATATTGCGTTTTTTTTATCAAGTTAACAAATTGGGTAGGTTGGGAACTGGGTCAAAACGGGTCATATCTAAGTTCAAGTCAAGATGGTTGGGTTGGGTTGAGCTAACCCATCAACACTCTTTTCCATTATTTGAACTTTGTAACTAATATTAGATGTTATTAGTTTATTGCTAAAACCGTGTTATGAAATATGAATATACTAATCTATATTGCAGGAGACACTGCTTCGGATATGTTGTGCAATGCTGATACTTGTGAGGAAACGTTTGCTCGCGGGTGATTTCACCGCAAATCTCAAGTTACTTCAACGTTACCCACCAACAAATGTTAGTCATTTACTCTATGTTGCCAACAAGCTGAATTCTCAATCAACTCACTGATTTTGTAGGGTTTGTTTTCTTGTATTACTAGATTTCCTTATTCTTGTTGGTAGTTTTTCTTTTTTTTTTTTGTGTGATTCACAGCTTGTAAAATGTCTTTTAAAAAGTGTACATTTAGAGATAGTTTTTCTGGTTCAGGTGTTCGTCGATGCCCGAACACATTATTATAGGTTTACAAATGGAGATTTTGATTATAATTTGGTTCTTGTATTTGTTGTTTATTGTGGAAGCATGCCGTCAATACTCACCAAAATACAAACCACGTTGTAATAGGCTTTATATCGACGGGTCAGTTTTTTTTTTTTTTTTTTTTTTTTTTGTCTCAGAGACGAAAATGAATACAAACCAACATATTTACTTTTTTGTTCGTTAAGAAAATAAATTTGTTTGTTCTTTGAAATGTTTGTCCTGTTGACATAAATTAACAAAAACAAAATAAATGTATCTGATTTTTTTTTCTCTATCAATATTAAGTTTTGTTAAATTAACCTAAAGTGAATCACACATGAATTTTTGTTACTTTAAGCAAAAATTTTTTTTTCAATTTGACCTAAATTTAAACCTTTGTCATTATTAAGTAGTAGTAATTAATTTTTTTCAATTTTACTTAAAAATGAAACTTTTCTTCTATCATTACCTCCTTAAATTTGAAAAATTGAATCACTAAATAATAAACATTTTATAAATACGGAAGTGGTTTTTGTGATGCAAAAATAGTTAACTAGAAGACTAAAAACTTGATTGCATTAAAAATAGATAAGCCAAAAAGGCTAATCAAACCATTAACAATTAACTTGTAATCAAATTCCATATACAAAATTCGGTACTTCAGTCAACCGATACCAATGCCTTTTACCGATGTACTTTGATTGGTACCGGTTCAGTAAAGTAACGGTACTTTGATTGGTACCGAAAGCCCCTAAAATAGACACCAATATCAGTACCGATGTACTTTGATTGGTACCGAAAGCCCCTAAAATAGACACCAATATCAGTACCGATGTACTTTGATTGGTATCCGTTCAGTAAAGTAACGGTACCCCGTACCATATGCTAATCCATACAATGCTATCAACCATTTATAAATTCTTTTTTTTCTTAAAGATACATCAACTTGCACATAAAGGTGAATTGTAATTTATTTGACTAGAGAGTCATGACCCTGCCAATTGGACCCACTAGTATTTCAATCCTAACAAGAACAAAGTAGTTTCAAAACATGTGATGCCAAAATCATTTAGTAAAAGAGAGTCAAATCAAAAACAATTTGTATTTTGAATCCGTATGTTAAGGAAAGTCCCTGCATATGGTAGTTTAGGCAAATTTGTATTTTGAATTTGTATGTCTCATGTCTCCGGTTCAAGCAAATAAAGCTAGGGGTGGTTCAAGCGGTGTATGCAAGGGGCGAACCTTTATTCTAGCCAAGTGTGCTCGGCCCTCCTGTTTTTTAACTAAAAATTTGATTGGTATTATATGCAATTTTATCATTTATAAACGAACATAAACAACATTATACGAATCCTAATGAACAAAACATACATAAATTTCGTTCATTTAATTAAATTGAACAAAACCGGTTACTAAAACAAAAATAAACGAACTTTCCTTTGAACATAACCGTGCTAGCAAACAATATAATACAAAAAATGTTTTTTGTAACTATAAAAGCATAACTCTGTAGACTCTAATACACCTCAAACCCAATGTTTCATAGATATTTTGGGTCATCATTTTTGCTTGGCTCATCATCATTCTTGGTTGATAATGAATCATTAGGTTGATTTGAAGTAATATTTGCTAAACTATCCTGTTCCATACCATCCAAGTTGCTCACCAGATTATCATCTGGACATCTATCTCCAGGATTCGATGCCGATGTTTGACAGAAGCATTCTGACCAAGAATTCGTGTAAAATGACTCCGGTGGGATCCGTTTATGGGGCCCACCAAAGTTTGTTTTGAGCATCACACGCCGAACAGCCACTTCAAAAGAAGCAGTACGCATACGTCCATTTTCCCTTTCAATAAAAACAGGAGCAAGGCTTTTCCTATCGGGGCGGATTGCTGTAAGGAAGCCAGAATAGAGCCGGTGGCCCAAAAGGTTATTGGCAAAGTTGCTGGGTCCGTCATATGTCGGCATAAAAATGTCTGATAGAAGACAAACCATGTAATCGACGGCTGACCCCATTAAACCCTGAGTGTTTTCTTTTAGCTCATTAGATGTATCCACAGAGCTGTGATTTTCAAGCATTGGAAACATGGACCTGAATGGCTTCATGAACCGTTCACCACCAAATAAATCACCAGCTGCTAGGTATATTCTAGTGGAATTATCGAAACCCATTGCGCGTAAGATCAAACCCACCTGCAAAATACAAAATACAAAAGAAAAAAAAAATACTATGTAAAACAATAATTTTGGATATCAGTTTAAACTGCTATGGTAAAATGGTAATAATAAATGAATAAATGGGGACAAAGGAGGTTTAAGCCAGTTTAAGGTACCTCTTCTGGAGTTAATGGACATTTTCCGATAGCCCGCCTCTCGCTATAAATAAGTTTCTTCTCAGTAAAGTTTTCCTTCCTATACTTTCTCAATTTCTTTTGCTCCTCGGGGGAAAATATATCGAAGCACCTGCAAATAGGAACACACATTTAGACAAGAGTTGATTATTTTGATCCAATTACCAACAAATGGGTCCATTTGGGCTACATTTACTTTTAACAGGTCACACGGGTTAACCTAAAAGAATTGAAATAGAAGGGAAACATGTCACGTGGGTCGAATAGGACAAAACTTAAAGAGTAAGGGGAATCGCTTAAGTAAAGAAATTAGATGATTATTGCAATTCTGTAGTACTTTTAATCATTATTATGCAACTGCATTAACTATTGTGGAACCGCCCGACCGGTACTAATTATTACACATTTTGCCACCTCTTATTCAGACACAAGCATCCTTGTCATAATAATATGAAGCAGATAGAGAGAGGAATATTCAACTCATTAGTAACTCACCCTGCAAAAGACAGCATATCCATTTCAAACCGAAGATGTATTGACATGAAATGACCTTGTGAGCGAAGCTTATCAACTATTTTGTGACTTAATTCTATGATATGTGGCTTGAATACAAGGGCATGATAGTTGACCCTGCATCTTAACCGTTGATATTCAGGGTGGTTAATCTCTTCAGCTAGCCTATGGGAAAAAGGAGTGAGATATATAGCACCATGTTCTTTCAGTTTCTCCAAAGCAGTTGTTGTATACCAACTTATAGGAGCGTCTCTAGGTGGGCGAAGCTACAAAACGGAAAAAGAAAACAAATATGGGAATTTTATGCGTAATTTATGTTTTCTCATTAATTTGATGAATATGACGATGTAAGTGCTTTTGAAACATACCTGAAAAGCTTTCATTTTTTTAATCTTTCCATTCTTCTCAATCTCAGGAATGCTCTGTACGACCCGTACGTCATTTTGCAGTGTCTTGATAAAATGATCAACATCATAAAGGCCCTCGAAACCGCTGTGCATGAGCAAGAAAGAGCAAAATGGAAATGTTTATGTGAGCCTTAAAAATGATAAAAATAGCACAGGATTGATAAATTATACACACACACACTTGGTAGATGTGAAACACGTCAATTCACAGCTTTTTTTGAACTGGTGAAAATATGTATGATATATGACTAAGACTACAGACTAATTGACTATCATGTCAAGTGAATGGCTTAGCTGGCAAGAAAACTATAGTCCCTGCTTTCCATTTAATTATTTATGAATTACAGGAAAATAAGTGAGTAATCTTTCACAAAAAAAATTTTCTAGAGGTACCTGTCATCATGCCAGTAGGAATTTGCATCCAATTCAGGCAGCACAAGGGTGGCATTCATAATTCGTGCAGCAAGAACCGCATTACAGATCTACACATAAGGTAAAATCCTCAATTTCATAACAGTGTAGATATGAACACAACAATTAACAATGTTATGGTAAAGTTTAGTAATCACTATATTAACAGCCTAATTCATTTTATACATGGAAGTAATGCTAATAAATGAGCTGAAGATATGTATAGATGATCAAGCTCTCATATTTACTGTTTCTGGAATAGATAATGATATTATTAGAGTTTCCTCAATTATAACCTTCTATTAAAAAAATGCAACAAGTTGCTGATTATTACAAAGACACAGTCTTAGGTATATAGAGACCGGATTAGGGACTTTAAAACAAATCCTTTAAAAAAAACTTCCTACAAGGTTATAATTTCACTGTGGATGATCACAACCTCAAATTCCAAATAAAAATTTTAAAACAAATAATTGTGTATAATGAGACACATGAGAAACGGAATCCCAATATATCAAATCTTGTCAGATTGATTTTGAAAAACTAAACTCAAACTCCTAAGTATTAGCAACATTAAACCAATAGCCCTTCACGTCTAATATTCCACTGTTCTATGTCAATCTTGATAAAAAAATGTGCATGGAAAAAGTCAACAAGGTTTACAAATTTTTAATAAAAATGGAGTTTCTAACTTTTATAAGAAACTTACTGCTGTCCTCTGCTGATTCAGACCCCCATTACAACGGACACGCAGGTAACCATTGCTCTCAGTTGGAGGAGCTACATGTATTAGGGAATAAGAATTCACAGTAGATAGCAATATTAAACTACAAGAACTGGAGGCAAGTTGCAAATAAATCAAAAGTACATACGAGGCCATTCAGATCTTGGAACAGAGGACGGTCTCCAACCACCAGAATCAGCAGCATCCCAAAGTTTCTCCACGTCAATCTGTTCAAAAGTAGAAATCAAAGACTATAGGTTAATAAATTAAAAACTATAGTAGTGGCTTATGAAACAAAACTATCTGAACATACAACTGTAATTCAATGGTTAACATATTCTTCTACATTTAATCTATGGATTCTATGCTCCTATATTCTACCCCGTGTGCGTTGATCTTCTTATGCTCTTAGACATGTATGATATGAGTTATAATAGTTCAGTTTTATCACATGTTTTAGCCCCATAACAGGTTAGATTCCTGAAGTCTTCTTAAGCTTCTATCAATCCTTTTAACACCAAGTAAAATCAGCATCACTACATTCAAAAGATTCTTCTACACGCTTGTCACGGTCGGTCACCTACTTGCATAAATGCCAAACAACAACCTTACCCAGTAAATCCTACAAATAGCAAAAGTCCCCAGTAGAGTTTGGGGTGGGTGGGGAGCAGGCAAACCTTAAGTCTATCCCTAGAGATAGAGATGCTACTTCCAGAGAGACCCTCGACTTAACACAAACAACAGATATACAAACAAACAAAACTAAAATATAGAAATAGGATGCTACATTGCTACCTACAGAGACTAACACAGATCAAAACAAAATCTATAGGCTATAACATTCATAGAATTTCATATATTCATATATGCATGAATAGAGAGAGAAAATCACTTGCAAGGCAACCTAGAGTGTAGGAAAATCTAAGCGCATAAGACACAACTAAGATACTATACACTTTTCCATATTCTCTATTCTCTCAATGGCTTTATTCATCTAGCAATCATCATATGCGCTTCTATTACAACCAACCCAAACTGATCCAATAACCAGTAACCACTAACTTAAGCCACACACATAAGCTTCTGGTACTTGAAAATCAAATGAAAGCAAAACCTAATGAAAACGCATCATCTCTATAAAGTCATGTTCAACCTATTTGTATAATACACCATGCACAAACAAAAACAGAAACAACTTCCAAATCTACTGAAACCAACAACATTTGTCCTGTGACGTCCATAGATAAGCAGTGACAATAAGGCAGACAAATTAAAATCAGAATTAAGATTCTTCTACACGCTTGTCACTCACCTGCTTGCATAAACGCCAAATAACTAAATCCATTCGATAATCAATAACACTACACACTTTTGCCTATTCTCTCAACACCTTCATTCATCTATCAATCATCATATACACTTGTATTACAAACAAGCCAAACTAATCCAATAACCAGTAACTAATAACTTAAGCCACACAAGTAACCTTCTAGTACTCGAAAATCAAATGGAATCAAAACCTAATCAAAATGTAGCATCTCCATAAAGTCATGTACTCATGTTCAACCTATATTTGTATAACACGTCTTACACAAACAAAATATCACCGAAATAACTTCCGAATCTACTAATCCAATAACCAATAACTTAAGCCACACACGTACACTTCTACTACTCGAAAATCAAATCAAATGAATGAAACCTAATCAAAATGTAGCATCTCCATAAAGTCATGTATTCATGTTCAACCTATATTTGTATTCCTACACAAACAAAATATCGCGGAAATAACTTCCGAATCGACTAAAACAAACCCTAGAAACAAACTATCAGCTCAAATTCATCAACAACAATATTAGCTCTGCAACATTTACATTCCATACTAAAAATAGGCAAACAAATTATTAAACAAACTGAAAAATTAAAATTAATATTATTCATAAACAAATCACTGAGAATAGTAAATAACCTCAGAAGGAAAGTCAAACAACGATGTATAAAACGTGACGAAGTATAACGCAGGAGCAACGAACAAAACCGCTGCAATTGCAAGTTTATTAACGAGTCCTTTAACGTGCTTCGGTTGTTGTCGGTTATGATGCAGCTTCTTTAATGCTGTTGTTCCTTCTACAACAGGCCTGTAACAACCAA
The DNA here is from genome assembly GCA_032199755.1 of Ambrosia artemisiifolia. Lineage (NCBI taxonomy): Eukaryota > Viridiplantae > Streptophyta > Magnoliopsida > Asterales > Asteraceae > Ambrosia > Ambrosia artemisiifolia. Next base: position 25,471,907 of record CM063517.1, read on the forward strand.
CAACAGTATAATACGATATAAAAAGAAGTAAATTCAGATCAATTAGATTAACACACATTGATGAAGAGATCAGTGCGTGTTTACCTCCTCATTTACACAGAAACTACTGATGGATATCCAGATCCGACTTTAATTTATTGTAATGGATCTGGTTTGGTGTGTAGAGGAGTTGAGGAATAGTATGAGTGAATTGGTGTTGTTGGGACTAAAATGGTTGTAAAGTTAAAAAGGTTTTTTTTTTTTTTTTTAACTAAATACTCTAATTGATTTCATTTCTTAAAGAGTTAAATGCCAAAATGGCCCCTGTGGTTTGGTTTAAATTGTCACTTTGGTCACTTTTTTGAATTTTTTTGCCAAAACCACCCCTCAAAGATCGAAAAATGCCAAAATGGCCCATATTTAACTGAGTTTTTAACCGAGGATGGAAAGTCAGTTAAGTATCAGGGGCATTTTCGTCCTTTCATCCCAACCCCCCTCTTCTTCTTCTTCTTCTGCAAATATAAGCACCACCCATCTCCACAACCTTCACCAGCCACCACCACCACCCTTCACCGTCCACCACCACCCTTCACCCTCCACCACCACCTACTAACAGATCTAAATCACCAACACCCACCACATGTACATCCCCTGTCTTAACCTCTTTTTATAAATCTCTCCCTCTCACTCACATAACAAACACTCTCAAGCTACTGTCTCTCTCATCTCGCACACACACAACAGACTTTAACCTTCACACATATTAACACACACTACAAATCTTAGAAAGAAATTGTGAGAAGAAACAGGGTAGAAGGAAGAGAGAGGCAGAGGGACTCGATGGTATACGGTGGAGATCCGGCGAAGCAGTGGCGGCGTTACCATCTTCACTACCACGAATCAACCCACAAACCCCTTTATTGATTAAAGTAGATAGAGAGAGAGAGAGAGCTAAGATAGAATCAGAAAGGAAAAGGAAGAACCCGATGGTATACGGTGGAGATCCGGCGAAGCAGTGGCAGCGCTACCATCTTCACTACCACGAATCAACCCACAAACCCCTTTATTGATTAAAGTAGATAGACAGAGAGAGAGATAGAGAGCTAAGATAGAATCAGAAAGGAAAAGGAAGAACCATGGGGTCTGTGGCGGAGCCACGGCGGTGGCGCCGCCCTCGTCATTATGTACAGGTGGTTCGATGGCTGTTGTTGTTAGAACGGAGATGGAGTAAAGGTGGATGTTGGTGATTTAGATCTGTTAGTAGGTGGTGGTGGAGGGTGAAGGGTGGTGGTGGACGATGAAGGGTGGTGGTGGCTGGTGAAGGTTGTGGAGATGGGTGGTGCTTATATTTGAAGAAGAAGAAGAAGAGGGGGGTTGGGATGAAAGGACGAAAATGCCCCTGATACTTAACTGACTTTCCAACCTCAGTTAAAAACTCAGTTAAATATGGGCCATTTTGGCATTTTTCGATCTTTGAGGGGTGGTTTTGGCAAAAAATTCAAAAAAGTGACCAAAGTGGCAATTTGGGCCAAACCACAGGGGCCATTTTGGCATTTAACTCTTTCTTAAAACTTGTCGAGTTAAATATCGAGTTACGTTAAAATATAAGGTAGACGGGTAATAAGTTGTGTCATCATCCTTTTCTGAATTACGAACCCTAATCTATCAAACACAAACCCCTGTCCCCAGAGATGAACTATTGTTGTGAGTAACCTGTTGGACCCTAGTCAAGAAACGAATAGCTTTTGATACCAGGAAACCAAAGGTATCAAAAACCAAGGGTACACAGACATATTGGTTCTCTGCACAAGCTTTAGTGTAATTATCCACTTTCTTCGATTCCGTCTTTTTCGATGCTTGAATGTTTTAGTGAAACAAGGTACTTTTTTCTAATTTTTAGTAACATATTTTTTTTAACCTTCCACCTAATGGTGAATTGGTTATGCTCATGATGGTGAGAGCTTGGACCGGTTAAGGTCCCAAGTTTGAATCCTAAAGCACTCAGGCAATGATGGTGAAAAGCTTGGCCTTCTCGGTGGAGGGAGCTTGATCCTGAACCAACTTGGTTTTCATGTGGCCGTTACTTTAGCGAGGTTACTCGTGTGGAGGCGGTACGGTTTTCGGGCGGAAGCCGTTAATAGCTCACACAACCACCAGCGTGGACCCGGTTCAGATAACATGGACTGAAGTGTGTAGGGTCAAGGGCTGCATGTTGTGCAGGTATAACGGTGTTCAGTCATCTTCCAGATGTCATCTTCCAAAAAAAAGTAACATAAGGTTTTTTTGTAATATTTTCACAACTGAATTGAAGGGGAAAAACATAAAAAAAAGCAAGTGACCATTGAAAAATACAAAATACCCTATTAAACTTTTGATTACTATATATATTAATAGAAGTGGTCCAAGTAATTGAAGGAAAAAAAAACGTTTAATTGAAGACATAAAAGGAAGCTAGTGGCATATTTCTAAGTGTTCATTTTCTAACATGCATCACAATTCTTTATTAACATGTACCGTCTACATTTTGCTAAGTACACCAAAGTTTGATTTAGCCATTTAGGTAATTCTCTTTTTATTTGGTATGGATAATTCTCTTTTTATCTGGTTTTTGATGCGATGGTTTGATGTGCATAGGAGTTGAGGAATAAAAAGGTGGTTGTAAACTTAAGGGAGGCTAAAAGGAAATATATCAAAGTTATGTGGCAAAAAAGTGAATGTTAGTGAAACAATGTACTTTTTCTCATTTTTTAGTAACATAAGGTTTTTTTATTATGGTTCCTAAATTTATATTCAGATGAATACTGACCTATCCATGTGGTCCACGTAATTGAAGAAAAAAAAAACGTTTAATTAGGGGGCATAAAATGAAGCTAGTGACCATCGAAAAATTACAAAAGGCCCAATTAAACTTTTGATTTCTCTATATATTAAAAGGCCCATGTTTTTTTTTATGAACGTCAATATGGAACATTCATTTCATCAAACCAAACCAATACATCACAAATTGCCCGAGGCACACTTAACCAATGGCTAGAAATGGTCCATGTAGTTGAAGAGAAACAAAAAAAAGAAGATAGTGGGGGTTCTACCTGAGAAGATACATGATCCATATAAAATGGATAATCAGTACAGACTGACTCAAGGCGTTGAAGCTTTACCGACTGCACCACTTACCTTTCAAAAAAAAAATGAAGCTAGTGGCATATTTCAAGTGTTCATTTTCTAACATACATCACAATTCTTTACTTGACATGTACCGCCTACGTTTTGCTAACGTACGACAAAGTTTAATTTTGGCTTTTGCTTTTTATTTGGTACGGGTACTTTTTTTTTACTTTTAGGAATGAGCATTTGTTATCTGGTACTTGTACTGAAACGATACTTCCAATACCGGTATAGTGATATTTTTCTTTATCGCAGAGAACCGACCCGGTATCGTTTAAATATCGATACCGATTTTGGGGACCCGTAGAGATTACGCATTTTGCGGCAACATAGGGGTGCAAATCGCGTCCCGTGGCAACATGTGGAACGTTTGCTCTAAGTACTTTAATGAACTAATACCAACTGAATTAATGTCGCATCGTGCGAATAAATACGGAAAAAACGTTGCCTATAGTACTACTTAACACTCCTACCCAACAAACATACCCACTGCTAAGAGCAGGGTAACTAAGACCCTTATTATTATTATTATAACATTGATTAGGCAACTAAACTTGTTAAAACATGTAAGGTCATGTTATAGATCTATCTCTAAGAATACGTTCGAATTCTGCATAGTAGATTCAAAGCCATCTTTGAATAACTAAGGATTTTACATTTTAGGGTCTGGGGCAAGTAAATATGAACTCAATAAGTCATGTATACGCTGCGTTTTTTTAACTACCGGATATATATTTGGGAGGTATGATTCATGGGAAAAAAAACTATGATATATAATCAATTGAATAAAAGGGTAAAAACTCAAATACTCAATGTTTGATTGTTCAAAATTTCATATCGATATTTACAACTTAAAAATAAAACTAATGGGATTAGATCCGTGCGTTACGGAGGGTGGGAAATTGGTTGGTTTAGTGCACCTGGTATGCCAAATGTTATAGAATACCCAAAAATCACTTGCTATAACAAATGTTGTATAATACTTGATAAATATATTTGTAATAAGCTCAAAACGTGAAAAAAAAAAACCATTTATAAAATGTTAAAGGTTGAAACTTAGATATATAAAATATTGACGTTTTATAAAACTATAATAACAATTATCATTGAAATTTTATATAGAGATTTATATATATATTTTGTGAACAACAACAATTCTATAAATATATAGAAAACCGGGCAAGCAAGAAGCCAAAACCTATTACACAAGTACATTACATTATTACATTATTACATTCCGCATATGAGACTCCCAATATCTAAAAACATTACAATATAACATCTCGCAAACTAAACTCCCGCCATCTGAACCAATTAACGTGCCCGTATTTTGATCTTCCTGTAATCCATAGAAAAGATGACTCCTTTATTTGATCTACCGTTCTCATGAAAGGGATGAACCGATTGTTGAAGTTCTTCTCGTTTCTTGATTTCCATATCTCCCACATTGTGATCAACACCACGGTCCAAATCATTTTATTCCAATCTTTTGATCCTTTCATCTTATTAAATGAGCCCATTAATTCCTTTATCGACCCGTTTACATTTGGCACTTGTATCTTTAACAAAACTGTCACATGCCACCAAATTGTTTGTGTAGCCAAGCATCCAACCAATAAATGAACTGATGTTTCCTCCACGACGCCGCATCTTCCACACAATCCATCCGAAATGTTAACACCTCTTCTGATAAGTGCCTCTCTTGTAGGAATTCAATTCATTGCAGCTATCCACCCAAAAAGGTTAACTTTGGGTAGTCACCGATTGTTCCACCATTCCCATTTATTGTTATCTTGATTCTGTGATGCCTCATTAATCGAAAATGCAGCCATGGACTTAGATGTTACGATATTAAAAAGAGTGTCAGATAGATAATTATTTTTTATGGTCATTATATTATGGTTAACAATAGGATATCATGCTTTCTTCAAAAATTAAAATGCGCGTGGGAGGTGTAAGATCTTTACCTCTAATTAACACAATTAAAGCTTATAACAAGATGAACTTGAATTTTTACCAAGTTTTAAGAAGTTTACAATTAATGGGGAAAGATCCGGTACAAATTGTTTTTTTTTGTAAGAACTGTGAGAATCAAAGGAGGGTATTTTTTTTATTTTTTTTTTCAAATTTTTTTCCCCATATTGTTAAACATGTATTATAGTATTGAAAACTAAAAAAAAAAATTGGTGTAGAGTAATTACGTGTAGAGTAATTACATAATTACTCTAGTGTAAACTAATGTATTTACCTTAATGACGTAATTACACTAAAAAATTTTTTTTTTATTTTTTTTGTATTATTCATCTAGAAAGAATGTTTAAGCACATGGGAAAAAAAATTCTAAAAAAAATAATAATTTTTTTTTACCCCATTTGATTCTCACAGTTCTTAAAAAAAACTATATGTATTTGATCTTTACTTGTAATACCTTAAAATAATATGATAACAAAAAAAACTATCCGCTTCTTAACATTTACAAAAGTTATAATTATCTAGCTACCAAAAACATATCACAGGGGAATTTAAAATAGTTTGGTTGTGCATTGAGGAAAGAATGACAATTTCCCAAAAATAAACGCCCATGATAGAAATATAAAGACATTAGTTCGTTCAGTTCTTCACGTTGCTTGATTGCCCATCCGGTAGTTCAATATGTGCCAAACCTATCACAAATACACATTGGCGTGGTTAGAAGTGTAGTTACAAATAAAAAATGGAACAACAAAACAAAATTTTTCGTCAGGTGTGCCGTTGCGTCGGAGACTGGTTGGATCCATCCCTTATGCCTTACCTGCTGCATTTTATGCCTTAGCCAAATTTTATAAATGGTTTAGCTTTAGGGTCAAGGGGGTTATGGTTCGACGAGGCCGGTTTCAACACCACTGTAATGACTTTAATCGGAGTTCGTTTGACCAATTTTCCTAAATTTTTTAGGTTAACGACATTTTGGTAGCAGAGCCAACCCCTAGATTTTTTAGACTTTTCTTTAAGATTACATTCAATTATTTAGACCGCTATTTAAAGGTCAAACTATACGAAAATGGTGATGTTAGAAAATTCTGTTAGTGAAAGTTTTGGTTTGTCAAAGGGTTAACAAAGTCCATAACATATCTTGCTTGAGGTGTTCTCTGCAAGGTAGTTTATGTGATTAATTGAAGGAGATTTTATTATAAGAATACTTTTGGACTATTTTATCACAAAACAAATGGCAAGATACAACATGTGTTGTGCTTCATAGGTTGCATTGTCGGAACTTAAAAGTGTCCAATGTATTTTTATATCGTTCAACACACTAATCTATTATGAATTGTTAAAGAGAAATTCAATACCTTGAAATGGAAGCCAAATGAAAAACAAGCTGGTGACTTTTAATACGTCAGTCTCTACTAAATGTGAGAGTATAACAAGGAGGCATATAAAAGTATAAGTTTCGCCACTATGTTTAAGTGTGAAATACCTTTAAAATCACGTGTTAACTTTTTTCATGACGGGATCCTTCCCAATTCTAGGTTCGAAATAGTAGCCAGGTTATTCCGGGTAGAGCCTAGCCTTCTTGAGGTGCCAGGTTCGATCATTGATCTCACAGGGTTTTACTGATTTTCCACTATCGTGCCTTCGGGCAGGTGGGGGGGTCAGGTTTTCCCCGGAATTAGTGGCTTGGTGGGTTCTGGCTAACCCACGCTACATGTGGGTGGGTACCTAAGACGTGTCTTCACCCATGAGCGTATGTGATGTTTTTGTAATCAACTAATGGATACCCCAAATAGCCAGAACATCGTTTGTTAGCCGTTAAAAATAAGTTATTCCGGGTAACTTATGGAGTGTATAATAATAAAATAGTGGGTGTAAAATTTATACCAAAACTTACATACGTGGCCAAAAGCTCAGTCATCACTAACATTTGCAAAACCCTAGGTGGTACCGACGACATCAATGGCGAGCAAACGGTTGCTCCTCCGTTCACCGACGATCAGAACCATAATAACCATCACTCAACTCCGGTATGCCTCCACAGCCGTAACACCATCTCACCACAACGACCACAAACGCAACCATGAATATCTCTCACCTAACAACTACCTCAACAGCTGGAACGCACCAAAGGATCCAAAGGAAGCTCAGGCCAAGCTCCAACTGCTCCGCCGAGACTACGCGAAGAAGGTTAAGGCGGTTAGGAAAGAATATATTAATGAAATGGAGGTTTTAAAGATTGAGAAACAGAGGAAGGATGAGGCTAAGAAGGAGGCGTTGAGGATCGAGAGCGAAGAGCGGCGAGCGGCTAAATTGGCGGAGAAGAAGGTTAAGGCGGCCGAACGCCAGGTTGCTGAAGAGGAGTTTAGGCAGATGCTGGTACGCGGTTTCGGTTGTTTCAATTGCGTAATTTGGATGTTGTTGTTGTTATTATTTGTCTAGTAATTGAATTGAATTAATCTAGTTGACAGAATATTAGTGATTAATTAGGGTTTAGGGTTTGGAATATTGAGTTGTTGCTTTTAGTTGTTAACTTATGAAGTCATACAATTAGGGTTTAGGGTTCTATATTTAGCATATGATAGTTGTTCTATCTAACGAAGCACTTACTTGTTCTAAGTGCTTTCGTCTTTGATGAGATTTATTGCGAAATTTGATGATCAATAAGGCTCTGCGGCTTAGTTTCAAATTTTTATTTAGAACTTGGAACTGAAGGATTAAAGGGTGAGATCGGTGCGTCTTACATTGTAGTTAGTTAGTCACTGCCCTAGCACTCTTAATGCCCGAGTGCCTTGATAATCTTGCACGAAAAAAGAAATCTTTGCGTTGTTTGATGTTCAATTTTTACCGATTATCTACTTTTTATATACATTTTTAGTTTAGATTCAAATGTTATTAGTTTAGACTTTAGATTTTATTGTATAACTTTACATGAGTTGAATGCATAATTTGGATCTTATAAAGTTTGATTCTGCTATCTGCTTATGTTGTGGATTATCATCAGTTTTCCGGTGATTAAATTGAATGCATCAAGTTGAACGAACAAACTAGGGTTTAGGGTTCAGGATTTGGAATTGCTGCTTTTAGTCAACTTATGAAGTCTTACATTAGGGTTTATGGTTCTGTATGAGTATATTTAGCATACAAGAGTTGTTCTTCAAAGGCTATGTGTTCACTTGTGCAGAGGTGCTTTCACCTTTTACTTTTCACCTATGTGTGTTATGGTAATGTGAAGGGTGGATCTTAAGTTGAATAAACGGAATAGAAAAGTAAAAAAAAATTGAAATTTGAAGTGTAGAGTTTCTAATTGCAAAGGAGGAGTGAGGTGGTGTGCTAATGCCCCTTGAAAACGTGAAGCTGGTCATGCTCACAAGGGCAGTGCCCTTTCACGCCTGTGCTGTTTTGGTGGTCAGTGCCCATGTGGTCTACGTGGTGGGGCTTAGCTCCCCCACAATGTCGCATACTGTTACAAAATTCTTACCTGTTGTAATCACTTCCATCTTTGATGAGATTTTATTCAAAATTTGCTGATCAGTAAGGCTCTGCAGTTCAGGTTCCTTAAGATGAATGTAGGCATATTAATTGAGTACCTTTTCAAATTGTAATCACAATTTTCAATTATTTTGGGTTTTATCACTACTTATTGCTGTTGGTAGTCTACCGCATCGTTCTTTTTGTTTCATTAACCCCCCCCCCCCCCCCCCCCCCCCCCCCACAACCACCCACACACACACACACCCCAACCCACCCACCACCACCACCACACACACACACCCAAGGCTATTGTATTTTATGCTGAAAAAATGGGTTTGTTGGAGCTGGGGGGTCTTAATGGGAATAGTCTCTCTGTCTCATGGGAAAGAGGAAAGGCTTGCCCTACTTTATGAGTCGGATATTTCTGATAGGATTGAGTTTGGAAATGGCTTATTGACTTTTTGAAAAAGCCAATAAGTCAATAAGCCATTTGCAAACTCAATCCCAAACACCCTCTGAATATGTTTGTTTTTATTTTTTTCAGCCTCTAAGTATTTAAACCCCAGAACTTGTAAACTAGGCATTCATGGCCACAAGCCCACAACCAAGATAATGTCTTGACATTGTAGTCCCTGCCTTAGCGTCCTTTATAATATTGCTTGAACAGAAATATGTACATAGTATAATGTTCACTTGCTTTCTGATTATCTGTTTCGATGCACATTATTACTTTAGACAAGCATACTGCATCCACCTTTTGTCATTACTCATTAGGCTTCTCTATAACCATAGTTTGAATCCCTCCTCTCCCGAGTAGCTTCAGTAGTGCATTCAAAGTTTCTGTGCCCTGTGCCACCATGGTCAAATACACATAGCAAGCAGTTTGTTTGCTTTGTTCAAACTTCAAAGAAAATCATGCACAAGATTTTCAACATTTGGGCAATAAATTCGGATTAGTAGGGTTACAACTCTACATTTTGTGAAATTAGAGCCTGTCCTAATATTGTATTGAAAGACGCTAGGTGCTCATGAAAATGCATCATGGGCAAAAATGCGCAGCTCATGTGTTTGGGTCAAAATTAGTTAAATAGGGTCAATATGATACTACAGTCTGAGGTTTATATGTAAAAACAACTATAGGGGTGAAAAAGTTATGAAACTTTACTTAATAAATAGGTTTGAGATAGGCAACAACTGGTTGTAAAGAAAACTTATTTTGGTTGTATATAGACGCACAAGGGTCCAATTACTCTGTGAATGTAAGCTCACTAATTACCAATGCCTGTGTGGGTGCAGTTGAAAGAAAGAGCTGAGAAGCTTGAATATCACAAACAAAGAGAGCAGAAATTCATGGAGAAGAAGAAAGAGAAGAAGGAGCTACTGCGTCGCGAAAGTTCCGCATGGATTGATGAAAATGAACTCGAGAAAAGGATACTGGATGCCATTATGATGGAGTCCTAAGGTGACATGCTTTCAACTCGCTTTTTTTTTTCTTTTCATATTTTATTTTGCTCTTGTTAAAACTCAAGATGTAGACTTGAAGCAGACATATAGGTGTAAAGCCTCGAAACCCTTGATTATTGTGAGTGCAAGCATGCACACAGAATATGACTAAGAATGTGTTTCATTGGTCTTTCACTTGTTGGCATGAATTGGAATTTGTTCATTTGCTCATCACTCATCAGCTTTGGTTGTTAACTAAATATGTTAAAATTATAAAAAAAATATCTGTATTGGTTATATCTTGTTATTTCTCTAAAATGCACATCTCTCCCTTTGTAGAAAACTCAATCTCTCTATGCATGAAAAACAACTTATTTATGATGAATTAATAATTCATTCACTGTGCAGTTAATTAGATCTTATGGGTCCAGTGGAACTCAATAACATACTATTTATTTACCTTGCTATTCGATATCAAGGTAAAAATAGTGTTTTCTTTCTCTTGAGAAATCTCCTCAACTTTGTTTTTTTTGCCAGCCAAGCAAAAACTTTATTCATCACAAACGAAACTCTCTTAGCAAACCACTAAGAAGAGCATAAGGTTTCCATCACTAGAAATAAAAGTGTAAGGTTATTTTATATTGGCAACAACATAGTCAAGATTTTTAACATAAGTATATATTTATGTAGTCATTATACATTTTGGTAATACCACGCATGGATTTTTGCATGAAATAACCAAAATGTTATTAATTGTTATTTGATATCGTTATGCCACTTATAACTCAAATTGTTTTGAGTTGTCAATAGAATAAGCAAGTTATGGAAAGAATAAGTATGTTGTGTCTCGCTGTGGCATGTTTGTTGTTTAGGATATAACTGCAATATGGATAACATGTTTAGAGTGAAGATGAATCTTAAATATGTTTTGGTTGAGGATTCCATTTATATGACTTTAAGTATATCCAAATAAACATAATTATATGTTATGGCATGCTTGCTTATATTTCATTTAAGATTTTAGGAAAGGCAAGACATGTCTAAGAATGGTTTAATTATTGTCTTTGATAGAAATTCTTGACCTTGTACATAGTGAATTGTGTGTTTTACCTCTACACCTTCATTTGGTAACAAAAAGTATGTCATTACATTCATAGATGCTACATCAAGATTTTGCTATGTATTTTTGTTGCATTCAAAAAGATAAAGTCTTAATATTTAAACTTCTGAGACTTGGGTGGTATTATAAAGGAAATGGTTGACATCATGTTGTCATATTCATGTCTAAATAAAAGATTTTGGCCATGTTAACAACCAGTTATTTATTGAATATAGTTCCTAATTAAAGGACTAAGGTAATCTAGCTTGTAAGAAATTTCATACAAAAAGACACAAGAATTGAATTATCTTAGGGTTTGGATAAGTAGAGTTGTAGTGAGGCTTATTGAACCTAAGATGAGAACCATAGGTGAAAGAGGCATAAATTACATATTTACTGGGTATGCAGCACATTTTCCTGTTCAGAAATTCTATGTCATAGAATCAAATGATTATGTACCTTTTCACTCTGTAATTGAGTCAAGAGATGTTGATTTTGGTAATGATGATAGGTTTACCTCGGTACCTAGAATAAAGTACATGCCTCAGAGTTTAAAAGATTATGGCATTGCTAATGCCTATAGTGATAACTCTAGTAAAAATAAAAATGTACCTTCTATTAGTACTGAGTCCAAGAAAAGGGCTCACATGTGTGAACAATGGCATTTTAATGTATCAATCTTATTACATTCTTGGTTTTAAAAATCACGAAGCACACAAAAGCGACGAGGTCAAAAACCGAGGCGCAAAGCGCAAAAGCGGCGGGCTTTTCGTACGCGAGGCGTATGTATAATTTTTTTTTATATTTTATAGGCTTCTGGGATTATTTACCCAATGTTTAGACTCAAATAAGCTTTATATATGTTTTAATATTGAAATATCATGCTAGTACAACTTGAAAAGCATGTTGTACCACCATCTGCTGCACATAGATTTGGGCTGTACATGAGGTGTGCGCCTCAGAGACAGATGTGCAGCAAAAACTGCGCCTTAGCTGCGCTTTCTGTACAGAGTGCGCCCCAGGTTACATAAGGCGTCGAGGCTTGCGCCTAGGCGCGTCTCGGGTGCACTTTTTAAAACCAAGATTACATTGAGAAGATTTTGAAGAAATTTAATTTTCAAGATTGTTCACCGGTAGGAACTCCCGTAGATCCTAATATTAGGCTTGTATCTAATAAAGATAATCCTATTTCTCAGCTAAAATATTCCAAGGTTGATATGATTAACACAATGGCTGATATAGCCTATGTTGTGGGAAAACTAAGTAGATATACTAGTAATCCAAGCACACATCATTGGCAAGCTGTGAACTGATTGTTCAAGTATCTGAAGAGAAACATGAACTATGATTTGTGTTATTTAGGTTTTCTTTCAATTCTAGAAGGGTATTTTGATGCGAGTTGGATAACTAATTTGAAAGATTATTCTTCTGCATGGGAAGGGACTCCTGGGCTTCAAAGAAGAGACTTGCATCTTAAATTCAAGACTGAATAATTGAATATGATTTGTAGCTTTAGTGACAACTAGTAAAGAAGCTGAATAACTAAGAAGTTTGATCTTTGAGATCCACTTGTAAAAAATGATATCACCAATATCTATCAAGTGAGATAGTCCTGGCTAAGGAATATAGTCAGGTGTATAATGGAAAGTCTAGACAGTTGTGTGTCATACGTAGCATGATTCATGAGCTCATCATGCATAGAGTGATATCTATTGAATTTGTAAGCTCCGAGTATAATTTAGCTGATTATCTAACTAAAAAGTTAGGTGAGATCTCATGAATAAATCGGTCATAGGAATGAGTTAAAAGTCCACAATTTAATATCCTATGTTAAGATACCCAATTCCCATCTATTACAATGTTAGATGCATAATTCAATGTGGAAAGCTTGTCATAGAGATATTGAAACACATGATCAGAGTCATCCCAAGGTTGTGTTTAGACAAAGATAAAAAAGGTTGAAGTATAACTTCTTAATAGTTCTTTTAAAAATTACATTTGCAGGTGCGAGAATAAAAGAACTACCTATAAGAGTATGAAATTTAGCCGCTTCAAGAATCTTGGACTTGGCTTTGATATACTCTTTGAAGGAATGGACACAGGCTAGTAAAATATAGTGTCAAGTAAAAACATATGAATTTGTAAACTTATGTGTATTTTACCATCAAGTATTCAAATGGATAGCATAGGTTCAATCGATTGAGACACCCCGATATGCGAATTCTTGGATCGTGTAATATACTAAGATGAAAATTCAATCCACAGGACATTTTCATTTATGCACGAGTTTGAGTCATTTTGAGCATTGATTTGAGTTAATCATGGATATTACTAAAATGGGGGAGGAATGTTGGTAATTTTAGTGATTATCGACTTTTATAGTGATATTAGATTAACTTGTTGAATAGGTATTCTTGTTATTATTAATCGAGTTAGGTGATTGAGGAATAGCGGACCTGATAGTTCTAACAAGTTTGTGTGTGGTAATAATATAACTGGGCTGTTAATTTTGATTTCATTAGCGAATTAATGAGCCTAGTTAAAGACCAAATAAAATAAGTTAATTAAACTATTTTGGGCTTGGAATTTGGCTGGCCAATTCGAAACAAGCAACATGCCCATCTCCATTTAATCGAGATATCATTTTCCTTTTATGATTACTAGTGGGGGAACCCGCGCGATGCGGCGGGGAGAACAAATAATAATCATAACTATATAATATAAATATATTGAGTGTTGAATATAGTGGGGACACCCACGCTATGCGGCATGAAAACAGTCGAGTAATCATTTTATTATACATGCAATATTTATTTAGTTACAATTAAGTTTAAATCACATAGAGTCATAGAATGATGAATTAAAATGATGGTTATAAAATCATGTCTTTAGTCTTGACTTTTCTCTCCTATCTCCGGGCACCCCAACCTATTCATCTTGATACTTAATCATCAAATTTTACTTAGACACAATATTTTGGTGATAGTATTATGAAACTGCTAGTGGTGATCTTATCCATGTCATTAGACATCTGGTTTGATATAATCTAATTATATGAAATTCTAGATTTCATTAAGTCTTTTGAAAATAAGCAGATGTCCGACGATTTGGGTAATGATCGTACACTTAGTTTAGCAATTGTGTGCATAGTCTAAAACTAATATGATTATAACCAGTCTCAGATCCAAAAAGTACAATTTATTTCTTTTTAGTTAAGCATCTTGTAATTCAGTTCATATATTTAGTTATAGGATTTAACTTAAACGAAACACCACATGTAAATTATTAAAATACCTATTTAAGTTTACTACAACATTAGTCTAGTTACTGATCATATTTAAAGGAATAGTTTATTTTCAAGATTGTTTAAATTCGTTTTTTTAAATATTAACCCATTCTTATAAACAACTATATGTGCATAAGTCGTACAACATTCCAAGTTTCCATAAATGATTTTTGAGTTGGTTTCAATGATAGAAATGAAAATTGGAATTGTTACCTTGAATAGATACAATAACCAAAATCAATACGTGGTTCGCGTTGCGGTGGAACTTTCTAAGCGAGCAACAGTGGAGGCGGTTATCTGGTCATGATGGTTGCAAATGATTGTATGGTGGAAGCATGCTATCAGTGTATGATGAAGGTTCTTGTTACAATGAAAGGTCAGGTTGGTGGCAATTTCCAAACAGTTGCGAAAGAGAGCGTCCAGATTCAGGAGGTGGAATTTTATGGGCTATCTTGATCTTATGTTTAGGCATATATATGCTAAGAAGCTATTGGTTTCAGTTGCATCAAATAATGACATTGATGATCACAATTCAAGGCAACGGTTTTGATGTTACATTATCCTTGGTATACCCTTTAATTTAAATACTTTCACTCAATTCTCAATCTCATTTATAACCCTTTAAACCTAGCTATGTATAAATATATATTTTTTTGTAACTTACACCCTATTATAAACGATTCATATTAATCTAGTAATATTAATATTAATTTACTAATATATATTAAGAGCTTTTTAGTTCATTATACACATATTTATATATATGTTTCGGAACTTAACATAGGCTTAAATGAAAGTATTCATTATAATACCAATCTGTGAAATATTGTCAAAAATATTAATTTCATTTAACAGTTCACATAATAATTTGATATATGTATTGTAAAACATGTGTGCTTGATACTTATTATTATTGAAGGAGTGGTTGGGGTGAGATTAATACATGGTACAAGCATCTTAATGCATCACATGGTACAAGCATCTTAATGCATTGACAAGGGCATAAAAGGAAAAGAAGTGGTCAAGCTTAGAGATTTACACTTGAGACTCTTGAGATGCCACCTTAACTTTGACATTTTGGACATCTTTGCCCATTGCTCCCTCTTTATAATGTAACTAGTGGGGGAACCCGCGCGATGCGGCGGGGAGAACAAATAATAATCATAACTATATAATATAAATATATTGAGTGTTGAATATAGTGGGGACACCCACGCTATGCGGCATGAAAACAGTCGAGTAATCATTTTATTATACATGCAATATTTATTTAGTTACAATTAAGTTTAAATCACATAGAGTCATAGAATGATGAATTAAAATGATGGTTATAAAATCATGTCTTTAGTCTTGACTTTTCTCTCCTATCTCCGGGCACCCCAACCTATTCATCTTGATACTTAATCACCAAATTTTACTTAGACACAATATTTTGGTGATAGTATTATGAAACTGCTAGTGGTGATCTTATCCATGTCATTAGACATCTGGTTTGATATAATCTAATTATATGAAATTCTAGATTTCATTAAGTCTTTTGAAAATAAGCAGATGTCCGACGATTTGGGTAATGATCGTACACTTAGTTTAGCAATTGTGTGCATAGTCTAAAACTAATATGATTATAACCAGTCTCAGATCCAAAAAGTACAATTTATTTCTTTTTAGTTAAGCATCTTGTAATTCAGTTCATATATTTAGTTATAGGATTTAACTTAAACGAAACACCACATGTAAATTATTAAAATACCTATTTAAGTTTACTACAACATTAGTCTAGTTACTGGTCATATTTAAAGGAATAGTTTATTTTCAAGATTGTTTAAATTCGTTTTTTTAAATATTAACCCATTCTTATAAACAACTATATGTGCATAAGTCGTACAACATTCCAAGTTTCCATAAATGATTTTTGAGTTGGTTTCAATGATAGAAATGAAAATTGGAATTGTTACCTTGAATAGATACAATAACCAAAATCAATACGTGGTTCGCGTTGCGGTGGAACTTTCTAAGCGAGCAACAGTGGAGGCGGTTATCTGGTCATGATGGTTGCAAATGATTGTATGGTGGAAGCATGCTATCAGTGTATGATGAAGGTTCTTGTTACAATGAAAGGTCAGGTTGGTGGCAATTTCCAAACAGTTGCGAAAGAGAGCGTCCAGATTCAGGAGGTGGAATTTTATGGGCTATCTTGATCTTATGTTTAGGCATATATATGCTAAGAAGCTATTGGTTTCAGTTGCATCAAATAATGACATTGATGATCACAATTCAAGGCAACGGTTTTGATGTTACATTATCCTTGGTATACCCTTTAATTTAAATGCTTTCACTCAATTCTCAATCTCATTTATAACCCTTTAAACCTAGCTGTGTATAAATATATATTTTTTTGTAACTTACACCCTATTATAAACGATTCATATTAATCTAGTAATATTAATATTAATTTACTAATATATATTAAGAGCTTTTTAGTTCATTATACACATATTTATATATATGTTTCGGAACTTAACATAGGCTTAAATGAAAGTATTCATTATAATACCAATCTGTGAAATATTGTCAAAAATATTAATTTCATTTAACAGTTCACATAATAATTTGATATATGTATGTAAAACATGTGTGCTTGATACTTATTATTATTGAAGGAGTGGTTGGGGTGAGATTAATACATGGTACAAGCATCTTAATGCATCACATGGTACAAGCATCTTAATGCATTGACAAGGGTATAAAAGGAAGAGAAGTGGTCAAGCTTAGAGATTTACACTTGAGACTCTTGAGATGCCACCTTAACTTTGACATTTTGGACATCTTTGCCCATTGCTCCCTCTTTATAATGTAACTAGTGGGGATGCCCGCGCGTTGCGGCGGGTGTCACGCCCGATATCATTTATGAACCACAACACATTTCGGGTTTCTAACATTCTATTCCATCCAACGAAAAATTTCCAAAAAAACCTATATTAAATGTTACCCGCGCTTCGCGACGGGAATGACTTGTATTAATTATCAAGGTTGAACTACACGAAATCTTCAAAAACTATAGTTATGAATGTGCAATCCCGTAATGTGTCTCTTTTCTCGCGCTTCATAACAGTTCAATTTTGTTTTTTACTAAATGTTCCAGAAAATCCATCCGCAAATGATCAGTCCAAGGGCATCCAAGGGAGCTTCATCACTTGCAACCCACTTGTTCACCTAAACCAACATCAAGTAATAAAACATCAATTTTTTATTTATTTTTTATGTGTAAATATTTTTGTTTCAAGTTTGAAACACATAATTTATTAGCTTCTTGGGGAATCCATCCAGCAAGAGTAATAAGATCATTTACAGTAAGTAAATAATGGACTAACCGCCTTCATAAACCTGTATTAAATTGATTAACATAACTTTTTATGCAATTCAAAGCAAAGGCTTGCATACATGTTGTATAAGTTTGAAACAGTACCTGGGCTTTTAGAGACTCCACGTCTCCACCAACATCAACAAATCCATACACCAACCAGGTTGTTGATATCAATTAGACGCTCTCTATGGACCTCCTCTTATGGTGCTGCAAACAAAATCAAGGAAATTGGTGTTAGAGTTTTAAACAAATAGTAAGTGATAATAATTGAGGCTTTCGGTGATGGAGAGAAAACCTTTATAAAATCTTCTGTTGGTGAGAGGAATGAACGAAGAGGATGAATGATTATTAGTGATTATGGTGAGTTATGGGGTATTATTGGTGATTATGGTGAGTTATGGTGAGTTATAGT
Source organism: Ambrosia artemisiifolia (assembly GCA_032199755.1). Classification (NCBI taxonomy): domain Eukaryota; kingdom Viridiplantae; phylum Streptophyta; class Magnoliopsida; order Asterales; family Asteraceae; genus Ambrosia; species Ambrosia artemisiifolia. The sequence goes on from CM063517.1 coordinate 25,490,100, forward strand.
GAGTACTGATTATGGTGAGTTATGGTGAGTAATAGAACGATGGGCACGATTAAAAACACAAGTTGGAAGTTCAAGTTCCATGGTATATGAAAATGCATCACATAATTGTTAAAGCACATGGTACAAGCATCTTAATGCATCACATGGTACAAGCATCTTAATGCATCACATAGTACAAGCATCTTAATGCATTGATTAAAGCACATGGTACAAGCATCTTAATGCATCACATGGTACAAGCATCTTAATGCATCACATAGTACAAGCATCTTAATGCATTGATAAGGGCATAAAAGGAAGAAAAGTGGTAAAGTTTAGACAATTGCACTTGAGACTCTTGGAATGCCACCTTAACTTTGACATTTTAGACATTTTTACCCATTGCTCCTCCTTTATAATGTAATATAGATATAGATATAGATGTATATCCAGTTTTATAAATGATATGTCGGTTATTATGGAGATAACTGATCCTAGAATTAAGGAATCATATATGACTTTCTAAAAGTTTTTGGGAAAAACAGACGAGAAGCCTATTCTCTTTCTGTTCCTTTTCGGTATTTGCAATACTAAAAATTCACAATCCTGTTACTGATCAAATATTTCGTTCTAATAGTTATACGACGACTCTCAATTTAATCAAAGTTATTTCTTTTGATTCACTGTGTGGTTTCGGTTCATATAACCAACAGTATTTGGCTGAATCAAAAACTGACTTGCATGAATAGAGCATTTGATGTTGTTTCGTTAGAAGCGATCAGCGACCCACAAGTTGGACTGGTGAAACTAATGTTTTCACAACTAGACCGACCATTTTACTAGTTCATTGGTTGGACATTCCAGACATGATCCAAGAACCGGAAGACGTTAAATTCTATGTAAATATTAAAAATGTAAATACATAAGGCCATCAATCCGTGTTACTTTTTTTTTTCCTATTATTTGGAACTAAGGTTCATGTTACTGTTAGGTTTTAGAAAGTATTACTGTACTAGCCCATGCACTTGGTTACAAAGTGATAAATGGCCTAATTATAAGCCGGTTAGTTTAAGCACGACGGTCGTGCATTGTAGCGAGTCAATTTAAACTTAGATTAAAAAGCACGTCGCAATGGTGTATTAGAAATGAGCGTTGGACGTTTAAAAAAAGTGTTACGAAAATTCACATCGAAATATAAATAAAAATAACTCGCATGAAAAACCAAAACGTTTACTAAAGTAGTTATGCTAAAATAACCCCCGATCTACCTAAACCAATGCTATAAACAAACTACTAGCTCAACTTTAGCAACAACAGTACAAGCTTTTTCAGCATTGGTACCTCGCGTGAAAAACCAATTGTACGGACGTTAATCTTAAAGATCACTTCAAAACAAATGACTATGTTTGATGCCACTTTAAAACCAACTGTAAAAGGTTTAGTTTTAGTTTTCTAGGGAGTCAACAAACTCTAGACTCTCCCTTAATCGAGAATTTCCCTGCAAAGCAGTTTATGTGAATTAAACTCCGAGAGATGAGTATTTACATCATTGCATTACTTTTGAACCATTATAGGATCATAGGTTAGATTGTATGAAATGTCCAGGGTATTTTCTATCCACCAAGACACCAATGGTTACTTAATATGTCGGTCTTTTAATATTTGTCAAACAAGGTATTTTGTAGCTGTCCCTAAATTTTCCAGTCGCTTGCTGGCCCTTGTGTTCTATTTATAATAGAATTATTGTTGTTAAAGAAAAACAACGTAGTGAATACATATGTCAAAGACATTTAATGGTTGTTCACTACCCATAGGGCTTCTGATTCAGGGTTACCTGGTTGGTGATGGATGGGTGTAGATGAGGTTGTTGGATGGAAACATTTGTGGAGAAATGAAAATAAGTGCAATTTCGAAGGCCCTCGTCGAAAATCTACTTATACTTTTAGGTCCTCAAATTAGAAACACGCCTATAAGAGCTTGAGGACATTTGGTGGAGTGGCACGGAGAAATAAAGATAAGAGTTGAGGTCATTTGATCTCAAATTCGAATGTTTACCGCAATGGTCTTCATGTTGCGGGTTTTCCCCAAGTTGGTGCCTTGTAAGGACTTGGCCTGCCTATTGAGCAGTCATTTGTCTAGTTCTAAGTAGTTTAGGTGATATTTAGTTTTTCATTAGAAAAAAACGCCTCTAAACCTTTTTCATAAATCATGACTAACACGAGCATTCTTCTACATATTAAATTATAGTGAAATTCCTTTTTATTCTAAGATGACCACATCATTTTAGTTGTTTGTCAAAATTTTCCTTCAACTTGAATATTATCCTCGTTTTTATATCCATTTTACATTAAAGGAACATGATGTCACCTTACTAACGTGCACTGTCTTCTTTTATTAACGTGCACCGATATTTAAAAATAAATTCGGTGCATGCACCAATATATAAAAACCCTTTTTTAACTTAGTTGTAGTAATACTTTCTTTAATGGTAACGATTTGGTACAATACTGTAATTTTTCTTGATTTACTTTTGAACACCGACACCAAATTTGTACCATACCCATCATTTCAGTACCGTTACATGTAACCATTGTTGTCTATTTCAGGACGAGTACTTTTAGTAACGATATCACTTCGATACCAGTATAGTGATACCGTGTCTCATGGCAACGTGTGGATGTAAATGGTGCCCCATGACAAAGCACGAATAATGATTATCCTAGTTAATGATAATGATAATAATAATAATAATATATTTCAAAACCTTGGACTATCTTCCAAGTGCCCTTCTAATGTCATCTTTGCAAACATTGTTACAGCATGTTTCCAATGACGAATATGGAAAAACATTTATATAATGGTATTGTATGTTGTTATGGAAGGCGTGAGTCCGTTATCTTGTAACTCCATAAACACTATCATGCATTGCTTCATATCCGATACCCTACAATAACCATTTATTAAAGTATTCTAGGTCATAAGATTAGGTTTAAATCCCAATAACTTCAAAGAGTGGAAATTCTTAAGGGCCGCAGATGTGACAATAACCCTTAATTATTGAAGTCATTGTCATCAAATCAGGTTTTAGACCTTATAGGCACGTCTTCTTCAACCAGACCTGTGACGCTTTCATTTACCCTCTGTAGCATAAGCATCAATAACTACATTATCGGTAGCTAATCAAACTTGACCTTATTCTTCTCCATCTCTTTCAATATATTTTTTCTTCAACCTAATAACCCAACGAAAGAAAAAGATTAAGCAATGTATTGTAGATAAAAACATTTGGTTGTATCCCTCTTTAATATACCATTGCATTGAACATACTTAAAGCCACACCTACCCTTGGATCTTCCATAAGGCCCTTGAGTAGTGTGCTATATGTATAAGCTGTAGGTTGGCAATTATATTGTGTTTCCATCACTTTATATAAAGCCAAAGCAAAGTCAACACAGCTATGTTAATCAACATTAAATTTGGCTCACATAAACGTTGACTAAGAACCTTAAACAACAACGCGTTGGCCGCCTGCTTATACCTATTTTCCCTAACAAAACCGGCCATCTAACAATGTACCAACAATAACTGCATCAGGATTAAGAGCTAGCTTATAGCCTAAACTAACAACGCTAAATCCATAGTTAACCTTTCTCAACTATGTAAAGCTTTTTGTAACAATGTTTACTGTGTAAATATATATCTATAGGAAGCTTAAGAAAGTTCATCCTTTTAAACACATTAATCATACTCATATCCTGTCCCATTTTCGAAATAGAACTCAAAAGTTTGTTAAATGATTCAACAGGTGGAAGATCCTCCCTTTCGAGCATGGTGTCTTATCGCGAATTCCTCAGTCGAGTTAATGGTGTCGATTAGAACCATCTCAAATGTTATCATGTCAAAGCTCAACAGGTACAAATGATCTGAGTAGTGCATTGGAATTTGAACAAGCTTCACCCATTTTATAGACTTCGATTCTGTCATCTGCAAGGCCGAATCCATGTTTACCTTGAAATGGATTCCCCGTGTCTCCTTAGACGCTTCATAATCATCTTTCCACTATTTTTTATTTTTGTTCATAAATCCATAATAACAAATGTTTAAAATCATCAATGGGTAAACAAACCTTAGTGTTTTATTATAATAATGCTATTAAAAAAAATAATGTCCGAAACTTACCAACATTACTGGCGAAAAGAAAAGTCGTGTTTGTAAACTTTTTACCGGTATATTTCTTAGCTATCCTCTATTACTGGATTCCAACTGGTGTTTGTAAACTTTTTACCGGTACATTTCTTAGCTATCCCCCCACTCTTCCTAACTGTTTAATTGGAAACCATGGTTAATAAAACAATATTCCATATAAAACAATACACTAAACCAAAATATACCATACTGTGAGTAAAAGACAACATTTGTTTAAGTTAAACACACCACCATGGTTTAAAACCAGCTACAAAACAATAACTAAAACAAGCTAAACCATATTAAAAAAAAACATCTGTTTAAAAACAAAATTGAATAACCAAATACACAAAATTTTCAAAAACCCCTACACAAAACACATTTGAATAACAATAGACCATATAACACAATACACTAAACCAAAATATACCATATTTTGAGTAAAAGACAACATCTGTTTATGTAAAACACACCACCAGTTTAAACATCAGTTTCAAAACAATCCACTAAAACAACCAACACCAGTTTAAACACATCTGTTTAGACAATATTTTTAATAAAACCCCTATACAAAACACATTTGAATAACACATATGAAAACACCTTTGAATATCCAAAATAGACAATTTTTAAAAAACCCAAACACCAAAACACATTCTTCTCGTAAAACACTCATGTTCAACATATCTGGAAACACTTTTCAATATCCAAAATAGACAAAATTTTGAAAAACCCAAACAACGAAACACATACTTGTAAAACACTTCGGTTCAACATACAATAACTTGCATGTGTTTAAATAAATGAATCTACATATTTAAAAAGCAATATAGTTAAAACCCATCGTTATGTGTTTATAGAACTAATAAACACATATATCTCATAAAACATAACAAAACATACCTGATCCAAACCTAGCCAGGAGAAAAACCAACTTCCGATCCGGAATCACTTTCTTCTTCCCCGTCGCTGGCGACCTCATCCTCTTCCCTACCATTTTCTGTTTTAATAGAAGTTGAAAAACCCTATATCGATGTCAGAAAACACAATGACGAGAAGATTATATACAATCGGTTGCTTGTTTTGTGAGAATCTCTTATCATTGTGCAGAGATTTCGGTTGTATTGTTTCCTTATTTTGGGTGAAGAGAGTTGTGATAATTATCCGATAACAAGCTCCATATACGGTTATTTGATAAGTGAATTAAATGGGTTTTATTAATTAAGATGTGTAATATTACACATCTACCCTTACATCCTTAATTTATCTAATATTATTATAACACATATTAAAAAATTGCCACTACTATCATCTCATCCCTCCATCAAGTTGATCCAATGGTCATTTTTCCTTCTCACCCTTCTTACAAAACACCTCTTTTGTATGCTAACCCCACCCTATATATATAAAGCAAAGGTAAAATTGTAAGGGTCAAATGGTCAACTTTGCATACATTATAAAGGATGAGGCATGGGTAAATATGTTCAAATTGTCCAAAGTTAAGATAGCATACCAAGGGTTTTTTTACAATTTTCTAAATTTTACCACTTTTCTTCCCTAAATGCCCGCTAGAACCTAAAGTGATATCAGGTTTCTTAGCTCGATGGCTTGAGGTGGTTATCGAAACCAAAATGATTTTGAGCTGCTGGTGTTGTTCTGCAGTAGCTCGGATGCTGGCTCAGCTAAGAAATTGCTAGAGAGAGAGAAAGAGAAAGAGAAAAAAAGAACTTGTGTTCTAGTGAGAGAGGGGGAGAGAGAGAAAGAAAGAACTTGTGTTCTAGACAGAGAAAGAGAGTATAACATGTTTGATGACAAAATGAGATGTATTTGAAGTGAGGAAAAAGTTTGCCTCTCTATATATAGAGGGGGATAAGCCAAACCCTAATGGGCTTAGTTATTTTGGGCTTAGGTTGGCCTAACAAATCTATTAGTTATTGTGGTCACTTGGGCTTAGTTATTTTGGGCTTAGGTTGGCCCAATTTTAAGTTGTTAAGAAAATGTTTATGAAAGTGAGAAAAACGAAAGTAACCTAGAGACTAAACAATAACCAAACAAACTGTTGCTTCAGGATCAGACGTCTCATGGTATGAATTAATAGTAAATAATTAGCTAAGTGATGTGTTCATAAATTATGCCTTCCGTGATAACTTAAAACGATTTGTGTTTTTTATGGTTATTATGAGGGTGTCCCATCCCGGTCAGCTCAACTCTTAACTGTGAGGGACATAATACCCAAAGTTGTGTATACGCAACCCTGAAAACATACTTCCTGAAGTTGCATATTGACATCCAACTACTCTTTTCTTTTGTGAATTACTTGCCAAAAGCCGTAGTGATTGACAAACTACCACTTGACATAGCAAAGGCTTTGTCTCCTTCAGAGTTCGCTCATCCTTTGCTTGAAATAATTAATTTATCCAAAAGTGATCAACCTTTATTACTTGTGCGGCAATATAATAATAGGAATAAATATAGACTGTTTACTCCTAACGTGAGTTCACCAATGCTTGGTTCGCGCCAAAGTTATCACATAGACCATGCAACTAATTCGCAAAACCAAAGCTTGGCTTAACACCAATGCTAAGCATATAGACCGTACCAACCTTAAATGAATTTTGATAAGTGAGGATCAACCACAAAGTGTGAGTGTTTCCACATCACAAATGGGCTGATCACTAAATGTGTAGTTAATGGTTAGCTTACAAGTGTGTGGGTATTTACACACCACTGATACACTCATAAGTCCCTCCATTTCTTACCATTAATTAATTAGTTCATCAAGCAAAGAAAGAGTAGAAAGAATTATCAAGAACACAAAACATCACTTAAACTAAAGAGTAAACTGGCATTTTCGTCCCTGAGGTTTGGCACTTTTTGCCAGTTTCATCCAAAAGTTTATTTTTTCTCAACTGGATCCAAAGGTTTTCACCCTAGTTTAAACTATACAAATTCATACCAAAATAGTCTTCACCCTAGCAACACTCTAAAATCCTAGACAAGAAATGGCATTACAACAGGCTCACTAAAAATGATTTTGTGTGAAATCATAGGGAAGATTGAGTGAGGATTTGGAGAGGTTTGGGTAAATGTAGGTGGTGTCTCTCTAGGCTAACTTAATCAAAGTGTTTATGGAGTGATCTCAAGCTTCAAAGGTCACTTACAAGACCCTAAAATAGTAGAGAAATGGAGGAGAATAAAGTAGAATGAGATGTCAAAATGAAGAGTGAAGGCCTCCTTTTATAGGCTGTTGAGCAGCCCGTGCACACCCGTGAACTAAACTTTTTATTTTTGACCAGTGCTCTTATTTTTTTATTAGTTGCTAATAAGAGCTACAGTCAACAAGCAAAGTCACAAATACATATTTTTACTACTGAACTTTGGTAATCTCTCAATTACAAACAAACACACACCACTCTTTGACCATTTCAAGTGTGATAATTGAACGAATTGAAGTAGTCATGTAACAATCAATTATTTTTTCATACATGTTATAACTTTTTGAAATATTTGTGACTTTTCTTTTGCTTCAAATACACTATAATTAACTTTAAAGTTTAACCAACTCAAAAGGTACGTTGAAAATTTAGTCATTATCCTAGAGGCAAAATATGTGTTAAGATGTTCCAACTCAGTAACATCATGATCTTCAACAATGTCCAAGCCGGCATGTTAGCGCTAGATAGGTGCTAATTTTTGCTGCCACATTCTGTACTAGATGATGTTTATAGGTTAGGTATTTATGATACCAACGCTATCTAGTGTTATAGGTTAGGTATTTAAGATTACAATGTCAACTGGTGTGTTGCTCTAGCAATTTAATAGATAGCTACCTAGGTTCGACACCCAGTTCTTTTTCTCGCACATAGCAAATTGACGTAAATTTGTGTAATTCTGCTTCAAGACACATTGTTATATGGGATATTTGATCTACAACTAAATTGAAGTGAAAATAATAAAGGTATAATAGTAAGATGTACATGTTTATAAGAGATGATTAACAAGAGCGTTTAATATGTTAAAGCGGTAGTCAAGATTAGTTGGTAACCTTTGGTTTACGAAAAGTTACAAGCATAGAACTCTCGATATATGTGTTAACGTATATAAAAAAAATATTGCATAACAGTTATCATTATGCAGGTACAACAACCCAGAAACACAAAGCAAGGTAGTAGCTATAGCAAGTGACACCATCACAACCCTCAAATCAACTTGAGAACTACACATTAATGGTATACAAAAAAAACCGCTTCATCGCATCACAACACAAATATAACCACTATTTTTTCTCGAATGCAGGGTCAAAATTTCATCATCAATGGTACAAACACAACAACAAATAAAGACTGGCACTACACGGCTGATAGGACGTTGATGATCCAACTGTTGGTGAAGGAGATTAGTGGGAAGCATAACCAGAATAATACTATTGCTGTTGCGTGTTAACATCAGTGGTGTTTGTATTATGAGGTCATAGGGCTACAGTGAAGTAACTCATTTAAGCATCATTTCTAAAAAGAAGTTTAGCACACCAAAGAAGATCTAGATAATGGTGGCTATTGTCTGATGCCGTGGACAATGTGGAGGCTGCGATGAGGCCACAACCCATAATCAACAAAAAGTATTCTAAACAAAAGCAAAATGTTATTTGCTAAAGGCCAAACAAAAATTATTTGAAAATTAAGATAGCCAGAGAGAGACTGTGAATTAATGCAGAATGTGTCACAAGGTCAAATATGTAATTTATGCACTGAAATCTTTTTGGTGTGGTTGAGTAGTGATGGTGGCGGCGCCGGTGGTGGGGGCTATATAACGATGGTCAAGGTGGCATCATCAATGTCCTAACCAACATGCTTTGCAGGCTTAAATGTTTGAAATCAAATTTGCACTCTCATGTTATGCCAAAAAAAACTACGTAGCCTTTTGAAACATGTGGCGAATCTTGTTAGTACAACTTGATTTCCCTTTTCACTGTTACCAGTTACCACTACCATAAAAAATATACCGTCAAAATGCATAGTCATTGGCGCAACAGTTAATACGGTTTACCACGCCACAACGCGCGCAGGTTAATACCTAGTGAACTATAACTGTTAAAAGGTCGATTTAGTATACATAGTTTCAAGTTTTAAACCATAAATCATCAAAAGTCAAAACCAAATATTTCAAGCGTTCAAGCTTGGATTTGGGTGAAGTTTATGAGCACCCCATCATTTACAACCAACTTGAAAATCCGTGAGGGATATCATAGAAGGCATTTGCCCCTAAGGATGCTCAAAGGTGGATTTTGTTTGGAAGGAGAGAAAGAACGAAGAACCCCGAGCGCGTTCATAGACAAATCTCGACACATGACGCCCTTTATTTTTAGTACATCCATTTACAGTACACAAGGTAAGACTGAAAAACAACTATAATGATGTATTGTTTCATTTTTTGTAAGGAAACTTTACCCATTTATATCTGGAGCATACATTGATTTCAAGTTAAACAAACCTTTAAATCCAACATCAATAAGTTTTAAAACTACATTTATAAAAGCAAAAAATCTTCAAGACCAATATATTGTTGCATCAATCACCTATTACACCAGACTCCTTTTGTGGCAAAAGATAAGTTAAACAAACACAACTTTTGATGGCAAAAATGCAAAACATGGTCCTTCCTGCAAGCGTTTATCGAATTGTTCCATCAGATATTGATGAAACCTTGCAAACACCTGCGGAAGTTGTAAACGGTAGATCTTTATAGCAGGCTACAAGATTCTTGTCTGAATGTAGATCCACTTGCAGCGTCTCCCAAACCTTCTTCTTAGGGTTTAGAACATCATCAGGCTCGCCTTCAAACCCAGGAAAGGTAACCCTCTCTCCGATAGCAGCACCCTCAGGTGGCTCCACCAATTCAACCTAACATTATCATAAATGTTGGTTTTATACAAATGGAAAGAAAAACTGTATAGTTACAAGTTAGTTGCTAACCTTATCACTAGTGGAAGCACAAAGAACCATAGCTTGTGATTTGATTCCCCTCATGGTTGCTGGCTTTAGGTTGCAAAGAAGACACACCTTTCGGTTCTAAAAAAACAAACAAAGAATTCTGAGCGCCATAAGCCAACGTGTGTTCGTGTGATTTTCTTCATTTGTAGTCAAAGGACACAAGATGCATGCATAGGCACATAGGCGAGTGTGTGTGTGTCAAAAGCATCAAATTTCAAGTATGTACATGTTTTGTATAGTGTTATTATTAATATTTAAATGCAAGATATGTTGTAAAAAGAACCTGCATCTCTTCAAGAGGAATATATTTGACAAGGCCACTAACGACAGTCCTAGGTTGTTCTTCACCGACATCAATTTTTTCCACGTACAAGGAATCAGCATCAGGATGTTTCTGAACTTCCTTAATAACCCCAACACGGATATCAAGTCTGCTGATCGTTACTTCCTTTTCCACAGCAGCAGCTGCCTTAGTTTTGGGTTCACCAGCAGATTTAGCTGGTTTTTCTTTCTTTCCACCTTTATCTGCAAATTCAGTTGATACAGACATCAAATTTCAAGTTTTATGAAGGATAAACTATGACACATTAAGGATTTGTCATAAACAACAAGTACTTTTAGGAATTCTGAAGACGATACGGCTAAAGTTCTAAATGTAACCAAGCGTCTGTCAACTGTATCCTAAGTGTAATATATAAATGTTTCATTTGACTATTGAATGATAAGAATCGATCAGCTCAAAAGTTTCAGACTCAGTTAAAAGGGGTTGACTGAAAAAAGATGAAGCAAAAGACGAAACAAGCATAACACAAGTAGACTAAGATTCATAAAACCAAAGAAATAACAATCACCTGAAATTTTTGTGTTCTTCAGCTTCTCAGTAAGTTTCTTTGCTTCAGCTTCTTCCTTGACAGCCCGATCAGCACGGTCGGCTTGACTTCCAGCAAACTTGTTCCTAAAGAATTCCACTTCTTCATCTTTCTGCCCATCACACAAAAATAGGAAAAGAAACGTACATAAGAGATGTTTAAGTGATTTCTGTCTCTCTGCCATACAAAGAAAAAAAAACAAAGAGAAACAAAAACAAAAACCCCAAGTAAGCAACAAGGCAGCAAATTACCAATTCCTTAAACAATGGCACAGGGGTCCCAATTCTGTGACCAGCAGGTACAATATCCCAAGGACTTTTGGCCTTTACAATATCACCCTTTTCATCAGAAAGGGATAGTTGAGGGGGCAGATTGAGCTGCTTGAGAACCTGCAATGATAAAATAGTAAATTGGTTTATAAAGATTATCTTTTTACACAAACATAACCAGTTTTTTTAGACAATCAGACATAAAGGTGAATTACTTGCCTCCATGGAAAATGATGGCATAAACGGTTCTAAAAGGCACGCAAGAAGATAAACAAGTCCCACTGAAGTTTTCATGACTATAGAACAGGCAGGAAGGTCTTCCTTGTAAAGCTTCCAGAATTGGCTTTCCTGAATGAAGAAAACAAGAACATTCGTTGGTGATGCAATAGTTTTGAGCTGTTTTTATTTATTTATTTTTTTTTTTTTTTGTGGACTTACCTGTAGATATGCATTTCCCTCACCAGAAATGCTCATTGCAATTTTCAATCCTTGCTTTAGCTTAACCTACACCAATTGCCAAAACTAATTTTTTTAGAAATGCAAAGGTGTGCAAGAATATTAATACATTCCAGTACAGTCACTTGCCTTCTCCATGGCATCCACATATTGGTCAACATAGTTACCAACTTTTTCTGCCAACGCTTTTGTTAAGAGATGTGACTCTGCACCTGGAGCATCAGGAACTATGGAATTGTATCCTGAGCCCTTGCCAGATCCCGAGTCTGTCAATCCATTATAGATGTTATTTATATGCAATAAAAAATAGAATACAGCATTATATAATAGAAATGATGGAATCATGCTATTTTTTACATAACTCGGATTCTAATGATACCAACCACTAACCTGGATCTTTAGCAACAAAGCTCAACACACGGTTGATGAAATTGCCTAAATTATTTAGCAATTCGCTGTTTAGCTTTGCTTGCAAATCTGCCCATGTAAATAATGTGTCGGACACCTAGAAAAGAAATCAAAGTGAAATAATAAGAACAAAAGAATCGAGTAATATTGGGAATTACAGAGAATGAGGATGGTGTTATCAATCAAATATGACACAAATGTACTACCTCTGGTCTATTGGTTAACAAATAATATCTCCATACTTCAACAGGAATGTTTGTATCCTTTGCATCATTTCCAAACACTCCTATACCTTTACTCTTTGAAAACTTGCCTACACAAGTATCCAGAAAAACACACATGACTGGCAAAATCTAAAGCAAAAACCAAAACTCTCGAGTTAGCATAGTACAAACCTGCTTCATAATTTAAGTATTCTGTAACACTAATAGTCTTCATCATAGTCCAGTTCTCCCCGGTCCCAATAAGTGTAGAAGGAAACATCACCTAGAAATGTTTTTTTTTTCATTATTGTTAAAACGACGCCTAGAAAAGTATTATTGCTGAAGAAACTGTAACCTGAAAAGAATACACTTACAGTGTGAAATGGAACATTATCCTTTCCCATAAATTGATAAAGCTCCACATTTTCAGGATTTTTCCACCACTTTTCCCACTCTTGAGTGTAGCAATTAGTGATTGAGACGTATCCAATAGGCGCATCAAACCATACATAGAAAACCTAAACAAATTGTGGTTAAAAAACAATCTTAAAAATAAGCTAAACTACAAATTAACAGATAATAATGAAACTTTAACTTCATATAAGAGCGCCCTTACCTTGTCCTTGAATTTCTCAAGAGGGACAGGAACGCCCCACTTCAAATCTCTAGTGATACAACGTTGCCTTAATCCTTCTTTAAGCCATGCATTTGTTGCATGAATAGCATTTTGGCTCCATGATCCAGCCACTGACATCGTGCTGATGTACTCACGCAACTTACTTTCCAACAAAGGAAGTTCAAGAAACAAGTGGTCTGTATCACGGATTCGAGGGCTTGTTGCGCAGACCTAAAAGAAGGGGAAAACAAATGTATACACAGGAATGAATAAAATGTACAAGAAAAGGGATTTCGCCATAACTTCAATCACTCAAAGCTGTTTCAATGGGATGAATCATTGCATTTAATTTCCGATTCTAGCATACCAAACGCTAATAACACTCAAAGCTCAAACTATGTAAACAATTCAAGATTTCAAGTAGTTCCTTTTCAGCTCAAATATCTTTTTTTTTTTTTGCAAACTCATTTTTATTTCATACCAAGACAAAACAAGTTACATTTAGATGGTGGGTAAGCGGGCAACAAGCTGCGCCGCTATCCCCTTTTGAATCGCAAAGCCTATCCTGCTAAACACAAACCCTTGGTTCTTAGGGCTCTGCGAGTCACTGTGGACCACCTTCTGCACTCGTTTCAAATATATGAAAAAAAAAATTACAAAACTGCTGGGATTGGCTTAATAAACCCCAATGAAAGGATCGAAACTAAAAAATTCCATCCTAGAAACAAGGCCGTAAGTCAAACTAGGAAAAATAACAATCTATTCCAATAAGTTCAATTGTGTCCAACAAAAGAGATTTAAAATCAGCAGATATATTTACCTTGCATCGAGGGTTGATTAGTTCTGTTGGATTTAATAACTTGCCACATTTTTCACACTGATCTCCTCGTGCAGAATCATAATTACAACCTGGTGTCGGGCAGTTTCCCTCCACAAGACGGTCAGCTAAAAACTTACTGCACGTATCACAGTAAAGCTGCATTACCGAGAAGAGATTCATGATTTACTGATCATCTTCCCACAAAACATAAGGAAACCCATAACAACTTAAAATCTTAAAGCACAAGTTGATTATAACCAAAGATAAGCACTACACCTGCTGCATCGTATTCTCAGAAAGCCAGTTATTTTCCAACAACTTCTTGAAAATTGCTTGGCAAACTTCAGTCTGCTGCGGACTTGAAGTTCGTCCAAATTCATCAAAACTTATATTAAACCACTTGTACACGTCCCTATGAATCGCATGATACCTAAATAATACATAACAAAAAAAATAAACCAAATCATTAACTAGAGACATTAAAACCCTAATTCACTCACATGTCATAAATTCATCTAAAAACCTAATCAATAAAACGTAAACACTTAATTACTTGTCACAAATCTCTTTAGGCGTGCAATTCTCTTCCAATGCCTTCGTCTCCGTAGCTGTACCATATTCATCAGTACCGCAAACATATATAGCGTTGTAATCTCTCAATCGGCAATAGCGAGCAAACACATCCGCACTCAAAACACCTAGAGTTAACAACAAATTAAGCTCAAACATCAAAACTAACAATGAACAACAAATTAAGTGCAATAGTAGCAATAATCTTGGTTTTAAAAAGCTCTAGGCGCACAAAAGCGACGAGGTCTAAGCACAATGCGCGAACGCAAAAGCGGTGGACTTTTCGTACCCGAAGAGCACTAATTATATCATTTTTTTATATCCATATATATCTCATAGGTTTTTAGCTTCCTTTACCTAAAATAAAGCTATAAATAAGGTTTTTATATGATTTTACCTATATGTACAAGCCAAAAAATCCAAGGTACAACATGTTTCTGCATAAAAACTCATGAAATACGAGAGACGCGCGCCTCAGGGCCAAAAAAACAAAAATGCACTTTTTCTGCGCTTCCTGGAAAATGCCCAGGCGCAGATCCCTGAGGCGCAATTCCTGGCGCCTTGTTGCGCCTTGCGCCTCAGGCGCGCTTTTTAAAACCCAGACAATAATCAGCAACACAACTAAGTTCAATATTAACAATTTTCACATCAAAACCTTAGGGTTAGCAATAACTTAACCATTAACCAAAACCAAATTAACCGAAAAGAGAAATAACTGAAAATCGGTAAACGGTTTTTTCTTGTACCTTCAGTCAACCGAAATTAACCGAACCGAACCATAACATTCATATTTGATATATTTATAGTTTTATACCTCCATTTCATGTATTTATACCTTCATCTCATGTATTTACACATCAATTTCATGTATTTATGCCTTCATATCATGTATTCATAAATCCTTTTCTTGTATTTATATCTCCATTTTATGTATTTCTAACAAAAAAAAACAGACTAAGCTTCGTTTTGGTTATCAACCGAACCAAACTGATAAATTAACCAAATAAACCGAACCTAACACATCCCTAGACAAAACCTACAATCAACAACAAACTAAATTCAATATTAACAATAATCAGCAACAAATTAAGTTCAATATTAACAATAATCACCAACAAATTAAGTTCAGTATTAACAATTCACACATCAAAACACACAATCAACATAAAATTAAATTCCATAATATCAATAATTAGCAACAAATTAAGTTCAAAACTAACAATAATCAGCAACAAATTAAGCTCAAATTTACAATTTACACATCAAAACCACCAATCGGCAACAGATTAAGCTCAAATCAACAATTTACACATTAAAATGAAGTAAATGTGATGAAATGAATAACTTACAGCCAATTATGTTTCCTAGATGAGGAACGTTGTTGACGTAAGGTAGTGCACTGGTGATTAGGATGTTACGTTTGCCTTGAATCGGAAGTTTAACCGGTTTCTGATCGTCACCCATGGTTAAGCACGAAATTAGCGTTTAGGGTTTGGATTGAGAATAACGATACAGTGTGAGTATTGGATGCAGCCGGAGAAAAGGTTTGTAGTGGTGGTAGCATATTAGGGTAAAGTATCAAATAATTAGCAAATTTTACACCTAACTATTAAACTTTTATACTTTTACCACATAATAAGTTGTATTTGGGGTATTGTTGTTGTAGGTACACGCGGCCGGATCTTTTGGTTGTAAAAATCTCGCTCAGACGTTGATTACTTAACGAGTACTCAACAAGTCATCTCCAAGTACTCCGCGACTATGGTCGAGTACTCGCAAAGCGACTTTTGCAAACATAAGTTTTAACATGCAACATCTGACTCGTATATGAGTCTTATATAGACACCCCGCTTTAATATATTGTGGGTGAGGTGTTATATACGAATCATACACATAGACGAGTCTCATAGTTCATGTATAATAGGATATGCGAGTTGTATAGGCAGGGCCAGCTTAAGAGGAGTGAAATAAAGCTAGGGCTTTAGGCCCCTACTTTTTTTAAGATCCCGTATTCTCAAATGATAAACTATATATTGATAATTTTGAAGTTTCGGATTGTTGGGTAATGAAATTTGTGGTATACAATTACGAATAAACACAAAGATCATATAGGAATCATGGTATTAAAAACCTTTTTTTAACGGAAAGGGCCCCAATTTTATTATGCGCTTTGGGCCCCAAGAAGCTTTGAGGTGGCTTTGCGTATGTGCCCTATACGACTCTATAATTCTATATTACTGGAATCCATACAGGAGAAATTTTATTTTCTCAATTGTGGACTTAAGTAAGGTATATATCTGCTTGACAACGATAAATCACACAATATTATTTTCTAAATTACAATAAAGTTGTTCTTGTAGATCTTTGAGAGATCTCTAATATATATACATGTGGATATGTTGTAGAATAAATATATAAACTAAGTGCAACTTACAAGAGTGGGTATTCGATCGTCTAGCTAAATTGATTTCGACGTAGACCCACATTGTAAGACTATTGATACATGTTATTATCGCGTTTAGCATCACCAAAGGCTATAACAGGTTGGAGAATAACTAAAGATAAGTGATTAACAGAAGCTATTTATGTATTGCATTTAGAAAGCCCGATTAGTGCACTTGCAATATCTTCAGCTTTAGTTGCATTGACATAGGCGATGCGCGGGCTCTCTTCAGGAACTATGTCCTCCTTATAGTAGCTGCCACTGGTTCTAAGCAACTCTTCAGAACCTGCCTTAACAAGTCCTTTTAGAATTAGCGTCTTATGGGTCCCTGACATGAGTTCTTCATAATCTGTGTCACCGGTTTCAGCAAGGAGCACGTACATATTCGCAACATTTAATCTCCAACGGACGAAAAAGAACCTATTGACCACAATATATTAAGTCAAAAGTCAAATTTCACTATTAGTTTCCTGTTGCTTTAGTATAACAGCAAAAAACAAGCTTCTTTTATGCTGGAGATGACAAGGTGGGCATCTTGAGTAATTGCGCAAAACGGGTTATCTTATGTTTTAATGTATGTGTTGAAATGAGTCAAGTCAGTCTGGGTTGACCCACTAACACTCTTTGTCCAATTCTTAAGTTGTTGATGTATAATGCGTTAATTAAAATTACAAAAACAATTTTTATAGTCAAAATCGACACTCTATTCGAGACACTTTACCTTAGGGCTTGTGCTCGAGAGGCTAGGAGAGGAACTACTTGCATTCGTGTAGCGTTTCTACAATACATAAGATGACACCTTAGACCCCTCATTCTAAACTTTTGTCGTAAATCATCCACTTTCCTTGCCTGCAAATGCAACCGAAAACAAAATCAATATCAGAAAGTTACAAAGAGTTATTAATAGAACAATAGGACTATTAAGTTATGCCTTGATTCACACCTTTTCGACGTCTTTAATCAGAAAAGATAGGCAATGAGAGTTGCTAGATCTCACATCTTCTTCAATCGCTTTCGAAGGTTTGCAAGATTTCTCGTCCTGATCTTCATGCGTATTCATCAATTTCCAAACAGTTTTCTTGATACCATCATAACCCCATCTATACTCAACATGTGTTGCATAATCAGGATCCGGGTAGAGTTCATCGTTTTCTTCACAAGCTCCCGGATAATAAACTTCGCTTCCACTACTACAAACCACAGCATCAAACTCATGCACCTTAATATTTCCATTTTTCAAAAACTCCACCAGTTCTGATAATGGCATAGCTGTGGATATAGCAACACCTACCCCTTTTCCCCATTGCGCGTCAACTTTAATCGCGTTAAACGTCTCTTGTATAACACTAATCATAGCCTTTTCAGGTTCTCCTTTGCTGTCATAACAGTCAACTGCTATAACAATCAACTTTCGTCTCTTCCTCAACACTGGATACTTATTATTATTATTACTATTATCATCCATCTCATCGACTTTATCTGATGATTGACGTTTTCTCATTGTGCTCATTACTCTTTTCACTTGATCTTGAATATCTCCCCCACCATCTGACGAGTCGTTAATTGAATATGATTTGTCTGCGTCTATCGATAAGAGTAATGATGTATCTTGTACATCTCGAAGTGAGTCGTTTAAGGATTCGTCTTTTGGCATATCTGCAGGGGTGTCGGTTTTCCATGCAGGATGTCTCATGCGACATGATGCCACGCGTGTTAGATATGTTTGACAGTGTTCAGGCCATGAGAATAGGTGTATGTTTCTCCAACCACTTTTCTGGCACTCCTGCCACAAAGTCTTCTCGGATAGTAGTTTAAGTAGCGCGTTAGCTATCCCTTGTTGATCATGGGGGTCTATGAGTAGCCCGTTGTTCAATGCCTGCAGTTGCATACATATGACCACTAGTTTTACATGCTACTTAAGGGGATGTTCAAATGTGTGTTTTGCAAGTGCTTTTTCTATGTAATTGATAAATTTCAAAACACAAATCCAAACGCCCTCCATCTAATAGAAGAAAAAAAAAACAAGATGACATACTCTATGAATGTCAACAGGACCGCCATTTTTAGTGGCTACCATAGGAAGTCCATGAGCTGCAGCCTGTATCAAATTATGGCACAGGATACTAACTTTTAGTACTCATGTAAAATGAAGGTAAATTCTATGAATCGGGAAGATTTATAACAAACCTCAATCAATGTAAGCCCAAAAGGTTCCACCAAAGCAGGATTTATAAAAACACCCTGTCACAAGAATAATACAAAATTATAATCACAATTTACTATTTGTATGCGAACAAGTTAACAGATTGCATCAGGTACGTGTTATACAAATGATCGTTAGTCATTACTACAAGCAGGTGAATAGTATTTTCTTTTGAAACGGAGTTATATGTTATTGTGCTGCTTAGGGAATGCAACTTGACCCGTTTTCTTGTGAAACCGGGCTATTACTTGGGGGCATTTTCAGAATAGTGTAGTAGAGGACAGACCTTAGTTTTGGCTGCAAGACGGTAGATTTCTGGAACATCGTTTTGCTTGTGATGCTTAGGGAATGCCACTTGACCATAAAGATCATATTTGTCCACCAGTTTCAATACAGTTGTAAGCACACTAGCGTTACCAGCACTCATCTCATCTATATCATCTCTGTTCCCCATTATAAGTGTCTGTATTTAAGCATGTTTCAATAAGTCAACAAAGATACATACCAATATAGATATATATATGCACACACACACACACACAAAGGGAGGTTCAAATAAACTACTTTTTGGCCGTTGGATCATATTTGAATGTATGGATGAGATCTTTTTGCCTGCCACGCCTTGAATCAAGACCGACCCCTTCGATCAAAGGCCAAAAAGTGGTTCATTTGGTCCCTAACGATATGATGGTTCTCATTTAAACAAAGCCAGTCTACTTACAAGATTAGCAAGCTCTCTCAAAGAATGACATTCTCCAAAAGCCTTCAAAAGGGTAGTAAGGTTTTTCTTTGGATCTGGTCTTGACAATGCCAATATCATCGGTTTGTGAGGATTTGTCAAAAACCGCATAACCTGCAACAAACGTCTTACTGATGAACAAATGCACCAGATGGCATATGCATGAAAATTACCATGAATTTTAGAAAACCATGTCTACTCACTTCTGACCATATTGCTGGCACTGTTTTTGGAGAAGACCCTTCTGTGTTGGTTAATGGCGGTTCCCCATCCGCCTCATTTGCTTCTTGGATGACCTTGCTGAAATCCATCCCAGGAGGAATAACCTGGAATGAAATTTTATATTTATATCATATTTAATAGAGAGGAATTTTCTATATATTTCTAGTCATTTTTTGGAAAATTAAAAGTATTTCAACTGAATTTTTTTTTTCTAGAAAATAAAAAAATTACCGCCATCCTCGGCATAAATCTACCATGACAATCAACACCTTGTCTGGCACGCGCCCGTAAAACTTTCTCAAGCTTGACATCAAACCCATCATACAAACCCCATTGTTCATCAATTTCTTGTCTGGTACTTGTAATCACAAGTTCAGCTGCATCTAACGAAAGCTCTTCTGCTTCAATCCTCCTCATAATCCTGTAAGTTGAATTAATATCTTCTTTCGACTGCCTACCCTGCTTAAGAAGCTGTTCTAGTTTGTTTCTACCAAGGGAATGCCCGGTCAAAACCATGGGAACATTAAGCGCACCAGAAAGAATAGCTGCACTATCACCCGCGTCTGCATAATGACCATGAATCACATATGGCCAAACTGGATGGCCCCCGCCAATTTGTTCGCCCAATGCTGTGGACATATTGAGAATGTGAGCAAGTGCACCGTCTACAAATTCTTGGATATGATGCCACAGTAACTCTTTTCTTAGGTACTTGTCACGAGGGCCGAATGGTATCCGTATAATATAAGCCCCACTACTTTCACCAACTTCATCATCAGGGTCATCAGAGCCTGCTGTCAACATTTCAGTGGGCTCTCCATAGCTCCAATCTACATCTGGTGATGACACCTGGCGGGTGAAAAGATCGACTCTATACACCCCTGGTGTCTTAGCAAGAGCCCGAGCAAGCTCTACAACATACTTGATCTGTGCATCATATGGAACAAAAATCCATCAGTAAGTGTCAAAACTCGTACTTTTCTGTATGCTGAAAACGGTCGTGTTTGGTGTTTTTATCGAATAATATTATTTACATAATAACAGAATATATCTTGAATAAAAAGGTTTAAGAAATTTTATGGGTTAGAGAAACACTTTGTCTGACTTTTGGCCCGTCAACCCATTTGACCCGTTTCATTTTACATATTAGACCAAGTATAAAAAAATTGCTTGATTACTTTAACATGTGTTCATAAGTCATAACTACCTGACCACCTGTATCAGAATCACGACCAAGCTCCATATTTTCTCCACGAACCAAACCGTGCAAACTGTTTGAGAAGGCAACTGTTATTTATCATGTTTTTAAACAGAAGATGCAATAATAAAAATAAGTAATACCTTATGAGGACAATGTAAAGCTTCTTCTCTTTCCTATCATCTGACCAAGGTTCCAAGTTAGAAGCATTATGTTGGTAAGTCTTATTTGGGCTCTCACCTATGTCCCCAATATCTCCTTTATCTGATTCTGACATGTCTTCTGACATGTCCTCCCTTACATCGATGCGCCCTTGTTCTCTTTCGAATTTCCGCTTTGCAACCCGTTGATAATCTTCCCATTCCAACTATTTAAAGTGCCAAAATTATTAATCTTTTGATCATTTCTGGTTAATTTATTTTTTGGCTGCTATGAGTTCTACTCATAACCATACAGTTATGGAAACAACTAGTTGGGGAACTTTACACTTCCAAGGGGATCAAAATAGAAATTATTTTACATTCGTTTCAACTAATTTAGAGGGTCACGCTACAAGAAAACAACGACGTTGGATTCGTCTACTAACTAGAATATTTGGTTGGTCGTCTGGTGAACGAACCAGACCCATGGGCGGCCCTACTATATAAGAAAAAACTACTTTAAGCCCCCACATTTGCTCCCAAACAAGGGATTTGGTATTCGATGAGAGTAAAAGGTTCACATCTTCGGTGTGCGATTTGTAAATCAAAAAATTTCTCACTTATGCCAGAAATACAACTATGTGTTATAGACAACGCCCCATAACATGTGATTTTTTCGTTGGCCAAAAAAATAAATTTCACACGCATATCCATACATCCCAGACTCACACCCAAGCCCTTAACGCCCTATGGCGCCCCTATGTGTTGATATGACTATGGGCGCCACACCAGTACACCCAGCCTAATAAGGCATTGTCGTTCGGCATTCAGTGTGAATCTAGTTCTATAAGCATATTTATTTTGTTTTTCTCAATTTTGTGATATCAAATAACTTCCAACTAACACACACACACACACACAAAAAAAAAAAAAAAAAAAAAAAAATTGTTCACAAAAGTAGTGAAATTAGAGTATAATCTCGAGTTTAAACAATCCAAAATTATAGTATTTCTAAAAAAAAGTCACAAATTTTAATTTGGCTTAAGTCCTATAGAAATATCAACCATTAGAGTTCAATCCAAACATACTCAACATTAATATTATCCATCAAACTATATATTCCAAACATAACTGATTAAATGATGTACCTGTTTCTTCTTTCGAGTGAGATGCCATATACGCCAACACATATTCTCTAGTCGAGAACTCCTTTCTCGTGTATTCCTAGTCGCGACAACCTTGATCCATGTCCTATGCAAATCAGTCTCATCAACTCCTGTCACCACTTCTTCAACAAAATATTTTGTCGGATTAAAATGTCCTTGTTCTCGCAAACTCTCCTTGTTGTTTTCGTCTATATTCGACGATTTACTGTCCAATATCGCCTCTAAATACCCGTTTATCCATTCATTCACTGCCATTACATAAAGGGCCGGATCAATTCAAAACATAAAACGTACTCTATATTTATTTAGTTAGTAATATTATATTATTATTATTATTATTATTATTATACAAACAATATGAAAAAGAATTGTTTTCTGTTACTTTGATCGTAATTTGGGTTTGGTTCCGATTACGTCGGATTGTTTTCTGATAATAATGATGAAAATGAGAGTATGGAGTGAGGAGAAGAGATTTGTTAGGAGAGAGACTCGGGACAATGAGAGAGAGAGAGAGATGGTGTATGTATATGTGTATATATATATTGTTATTATCACATGACAGTTAACAGACGGTTAACATGCAACGAGAGTGTTATGTGCGTGTCTTTTGTCTCCACAATTTTGTTTCATGTTTATATGATTTAATGAAAAGTAATAAAGTACATGTTAGACTCGTGTTTTAAGAGAACTAGTTTAGTGGAGGCGCCGTACGCGACATAATAAATATAGAATATAATTAACCATACTCATTTTCAAAATAAATTTATATTTGATCCTGCTTGTTTTCAAACAATATGCAACGTTATAAAGTATAGACTACAATCGACCGGCCTCGTTACCGAACTAAATTTACGTCCACACTCATGGTAACTCAAATTTATACCATCGAATGGTAACGTATTAGATTTGACCCGATTTGTTTCTAAACAAAATTTGCTTCAAAAGGTAGTGCAACTGAAAATGTACATAAAAACGTTATTGCAACCTCGAAATTACATTAAAGCGTAGACGAACTCGAATTTACACGGACACACACATAAAAATAAAATCGTAAGAAACTAGACTTAGGGTAACCTCAAAACTTGAGGGGGTCAAAGTGACATCTACAAGTACCAAAGTTTGGGGGGTAGCGTGAGTTACATGCCAAAAGTTTAAGAATTAAAGAAAAGTTAGAAAGTATGAGACTATTTTTGTCAATGTAGAAAGTTTACAAAGTTGAGGATGTGTTTTGTAATTTTAGAAATTTAAGGGCTAGTTTTGTAACAAAAGAAAATTAAGGGGTTGTTTCTTAAATGCAAAGGCCACCGACCTTTGCATTTAAGATATATATAATATTATTACGTTCTGTCGTTCTGTAAAACCTTAACAATGCACTTTTATGTATTTAAATCATAAAGAAAATCGCTACATGAAGAGATAAATGTATCGTTGTGACACAAAACTGAATTACATTTAGTAAACCTTGTAGCAAAGTGATCAAGTCGGGTCA
Organism: Ambrosia artemisiifolia; assembly: GCA_032199755.1. NCBI lineage: Eukaryota > Viridiplantae > Streptophyta > Magnoliopsida > Asterales > Asteraceae > Ambrosia > Ambrosia artemisiifolia. The sequence goes on from CM063517.1 coordinate 25,514,065, forward strand.
TGTATTAAAAGAATTTTTGAGTTGCATAGATCCGGGTTTGAAATGGGGGATTTAAAAAAATGTATAGTTTGATAGAGGACGGTGGAGAGGCGGTGACAACACCACCATTGTTGAATAGTTGTTAATATTGAGTTAAACTAAAACAGACTGACGTACTATGAAATTAAAAAACGAGATCACACAAAAACACAACAAAATAAATGAGAAACAATCAATCCACTAGTTTGAGGTTTGGTTACTTTGTCATGACTTGATTTACGATAACAGTGTTTAATTAATTGCATAGACACAACTTATCTTGATCATATGATTGAGGTAGGGTACAAATGTACAATCCATGTAATTGCATACCATATTTTATTCCTAACTAAACTGTCTAGGCCTCTGAGGTGTAGTTGGCACGATCTAGTTGCGTACTATAAACTGTTTGTCGAATTAGCCCAAAAAGTAATCACACTAAAATGAACGAAAAATAAGAAGTATATGACAAACAATCGTTCATAAGTTTAAACACAATTATCATTTATTATATCTATATGGGATCTGATCCTACACCGCTGCTCAATACCTTAGTGGATCGACTCTATTACATAAGTGGATTCCTAACGTTTGTCTCACATCATGACATAAGTAAGCAGTTATTATTGTAAAAACCTCGCTAATTGATCTTTACGGTGCTTACTCTATCAATTAGATCCTTTACCCATAGACTAAAATAGCTAGGCATATCTATTTCTTCATATTTCAACTTCTATGAAGTTTCTTTCTTTTCTACAGCTAATAAAAATCGTTGTTTTAGACGAGGCATATGTAGAAAGCCCTTTTTTCTAGTATTTACTAGCGAATTGGATCTTTCTTTACTTTTTTTTCTTTCCATAGTGGAGATAGTCGCACTGAATTTATTTAATTAAGTTTGACCATCAGGATTGCTTTCATTCCCTGCCACCCGCAGGCAAATGGATTGAATGGACCGATTTCGATGTTTCTATGTATGTTTAATTGTTGTTCTATTTTCTTTTGTGCCCGGTTGTATCTACAGCCTCTGGCTGGCTCTTTATATATAACTATATATAAAGTGAAGTTCAATAAAAAAAAATATTTGAAATTCTTAGGCCATTTTTAATTTTTGGTTTATAAATGATTCAATATTTTGTAAAAAAAAAATGGTTTATAAAATGTGCATGACACATAACTCAACGCTTTCTTATATTTATTTTTAACTAGTAAAATACGCGCCGCGCTAAGCGCGGCGTAGAAACATAACCGACACCGATTCGTAAAAACTTGCAGGTTTTTCCGACGAACAGCGGAGTTACACCAACGGTATTGCGAGGGTCTGCTAATCGGATAACACAACGCAGATAGTCGTATTGTTTCGTCGGTATGCCGGTGCGCGTTGCAGCGGGCAAAACGCCTAAACCGCCGGAAAACAATTGATAAAAGAAAATATCTACGGCCACCCGCCGACGGCGTCTCTGTCATCGCGATCGCAACGAACCACCGCTTGAAAAGGAGGATTTACTAATAAAAGTAATACGATGGCTTTCTCGTATTAAAAGTACGACACTTGAACAGTGTCTAACTTTTAAAATACGCCACTTCCATCGTATACAAAGGAGTACTTGTGTGACCATATTGTAAAAAGTGAATTAATATTCTGAAATGACCTGCTCGATTATTGATTTTAATATTTTATTCATAAAAATATACTCTACTGATATATGAACTATTACAATTATAGTAATTGTATCTAGAGTGAATAGCCAAATTCGTCTCTGAGGTTTGGTCAAGTTTGCTATATCCATCCAAAATAGTTTTTTTTCCTCAATTGAACCATTGAGGTTTACATTTTGTTGCTAGATCCATTTAACTAACTCTGTTAAATACTAACGTTAATTGAGGGGTATTTTTGACATTTTACGTATTTGTTTTATTTCTATTTTTTTATTATAACTTATAATTTATATACTAAACTAAATTTTTTTTTTAACGGAGAAGGAGATAACTTTTATTCCACAAGAAAACACAGCGATTACATAGACAAAATTTCCTAACCAGAGGTTAGAAAACCGAACATAAGAAACAAAAGATACAAATGACTAAAACTCGCCTATCGACTAAAACACAGCGATTACATATACTAAACTAAATGACATTTAATTATTAAAACCATCACCACACAAACTAAAACTAAAAGCACATACTAATCTACCTAAATTTATTTAAGAGGTTGGAAGAAAAACTTAAAACCCCAACTACACTTTATCTACCTAAATTTATTTAAGAGGTGGGAATCACAATCACGAAGACAGATATGTAAACAACAAATCAAACCCACAATTGTTGAAGTCTTGGTGTAGTTGCAAGAGCAACAGCATGGGAATGTATACCCACGTTTTGGGTTTGTATAGACGGTGGTGACGGGCAGAATCTAGCGACCTCCGCACGGCGGCGGAGACAATAACCTCTTGTGGTTCCAGTCACCACAACGGTAAGTACAAAAGGCGATGTGGTGTTAGTGGTGGTACGACGGTCATGAAGGACATTGTCATCTTCAGCCGTTTGAGAGAGAAAGCAGCACCAATCGTCATTACGACAACCACCAACCAAAACATGCATCACAACCATCCAACACCGCCACGACCGTCGTCGTACCCACCTCATTGTTCCGATCTGTGAGGTAAACGAACATATCACCTTCGTTTGTTTGATTTTTCTAGTTTAGGCTTCCGATATAAGTTGGGTTTGTTGAGGTATTCCGGCGATCGAGGGTTGATGATACTGGTGGTGTGATGATTCAAGTTATTGCATAAGCAGAGAAAACAGAAAGACAGAGTTGATGGCACCACTCGGGTCTACAATCTCTTCACCGTTCTCTCTCACGGTTATATGGTTGTGTTGTCTGTATACGACGAGTGGGTTTGGATTTTGTTTTTAGGTTAATTTGAAGGCAGGGAAGAAGACTAGTGGAGTGGGGCCGATAACAAATTAACAAGCATATAAATTGTAATAAAAAAATAGAAATAAAACAAATATGTAAAATGTCAAAAATACCCCTCAATTAACGTTAGTATTTAACAGAGTTAGTTAAATGGATGGATCTAGCAACAAAATGTAAACCTCAATGGTTCAATTGAGGAATAAAACTATTTTGGATGGATCTAGCAAACTTGACCAAACCTCAGGGATGAATTTGGCTATTCACTCTTGTATCTATATTAAAAGTATTTTCTATAGAACGACAATTCACTCTTTTAATATATATTGATCACTAACTTTTAGGTTAACTTCATTTTCTGCCACTAACTTTTAGGTTAACTTTATTTTTTTTTTAATTTGGCCACCAAACTTAGACCGCCAAACTTTTAACTTTTAGGATTTAAAACTTTGGCCATTGACTTTTAACTTAACTTTATTTTCTTATAATTTGCCCACCAAACTTTTAACTTTTATGATTTAAAATTGTGACCACCAAACTTTTAGTTTTTAGGATTTCAAACTTTATACCACTCGACATTTTTAAACTTGCATTGCACTTTGGCCAAACTTTTAGCTTTTAGCCGCGAGTATTTTTTTGAAGCTCACGCGACAATAACAGTCACTTAATATTATCTTTTATGTCCACGAAACCGTCCACGCAACAGGCGCTCCCACAGTGACTCGCGATCTTTAACGTCCACTAAAACTCTCAACGCAACAGGAGCTCCCGGCGCGAAGCGCGGGATAATAGAATCCTAGTTATTATTATTTCAATACTACAATAAACTTATCTAATAGGCTTAGGGTGAAAGAGGTGCTACTAGATTATGTTTTTTTTTCACTGATTTTAACCAATTATGCACTGTCACATCACTTCACTGATTTACTTTACTGAAACACTTTTTTGTAGGCAACACTCCATTGATTCTTTTTTTTTCATTTAAATACAAATACAAACATTTTTTTTTAAATTCATATGGTTTATAAATTTTATCACCAAACCGTCAGGTCGATTTTATTTCTCATAACCGTCTCCACTCAACACGATCAAAAAAATTATTCTCATTAAAATCGGTCTTATCTAACCGTCAGAAAAATTCAATTTAACATGCAATACGGTTGAGTTTTTTGTATATATAAACGACGGTGGTGAAAACACACTTCAACATCAACAAAACCCACACCTTCAAAATGACTCGCTAGATCGAAAATGAAGAAATTGCTCTGGTCGTGTGCGTTAAGGACGCACAAAACGACCCATCGTTGCAACGCCAACTCCGTAGGGGCTCAGGAGGTAGCAAAACAAGCTTATAGGACCGTGTCTTGGCTAACTTCAAACAACAAGTCGGCGAAAGCGACCGCACAATTGAGAGCCTATAGAGTAAATGGACTGATCTAAACAACAAATGTGATCGGTGGATCACCTAGTATGAGCGCACCATGAACCGGCACCCAGGCATTGTGCTGGAGTTGGCTGTGGAGTTGACCCAGATGAACTATGCGTCTAGTTACCGCGACAACTTTGAGCATCTTCAGGCCTGACAACTCATGCGTTAACTCTAAACTTTATCTTCTATGTTTTTATGTATTTTTATGTATGTTTAATATTAATAAATATTGTTTTATGTTTTTATTTACTTTTGGTTTTATTTATTTTTAAACTAAACGATTTAAGTAAAAAAAATAAACAAAATGTTGCTTGAAAATGGTTATAAATAAATAAAAAAGAAATTAAAGTAAATTAAAAAAATAAAAAATACAGGGTTACCAGCCTGTTAGATAGAACCAGAAAACGGTTCACGGGACCCCTACCAGCACGGGTGACGGCGGTGTTACCGTGCTGGTAGTGAGGTACCCGTACCCAATTCTGGTAGCGCCTCGTCCCCCTTATAATCTTATACACATCATTATGTTAGTTTGAGGTTTCATATACATGACATTAAGAACTTGAAATTTACAAGACAATTGATCTTGCCAAGAAGCGAATTCACATCCTCAAATGCCTACACTTAGGCTCATGGGTGTGGAGCTCCGTCCTGGTCCGTCTCACCCCCGTTTCCGTCCCCGTCCCAAACACCACTCCCACCCCGTCCCTGTCTCTTGCGTCTCTATCAGGACATATGAGACGGCCAACACACATTTAATAATACTATTTTTGGCCAATCAAGCATTGAATAATTAATTAATAATAAAAGAGGGATGGTTGTCTTCACACCTTTGGCTTATCCCAAAAAAAAAGAACATAAATCATATCCTATGTGGCAATGAGACATTCTATTTTGAATGTCTTCACACCCACTAGTAGCCTTATCGAAGTGTGTTTGAATTGTAGATTTTAGCTATATCTAAAATTGATTTTTACTCTTGTTTCTCTAATTACTACTTGTTTCTTTTAAAAACTTAAGCCCATGTCTCAATTAATTTATATAGATATTTAAAGTTTGGTTATTGAAATAATACACACTTGTTTCTCGATACGTTTCTCATAAATATTACGTAGGATAATTACATTTTTGACCGTGAGTTTTTTTTTTGTGTTATAGCAGGGATGGGATCTGTATTGGTAACAACCAAAGCATAACGTACCGTATAGTACTGATACCGAAGTTTAGCTAAATCAAAACTTAATATTGTACAATAGGTAAAGGTTTGGGTACAAAAACTATATTTCGTGAGAAGTGTGAGAAGGATAAAAAATTGAAATGTATTCATCATGTTTTGGATTTCTATATGATGTTTTGGGTTGTTTTTGCTAGAAAAACACCTAACACAACAATTTAAAACACAATGCAATGTATTATAGCCATAAAATTTACAACATAGCTAAAACACACAGTTAAAACATAACACTTTAGAACACATGTTCTTGGCATGGTGTTTTAAGATTTTAAGCTTAAAATAAATTGTTTTGTGTTTTTAATTGTTATCTTTGGTGTTATTTTAGCCTAAACAATCCAAAACATTATCAATAAGTCAAAAAAATGATGCCTACATATCAATTCTTAATCCTTCTTACACTTCTCACGAAATATGGTTTTTGTACCGTAACCCCTCCCTAGTACAATATATTCGGTCAATATCGGTATGGTACACTACAATAAAAACCCAAAATATATATTGTACCACACAGTACTAATACCCAAGTTGAGCTAAATTCAAAATCGAATACCGTACTATATATGTACTGTCAACCAAAGAATAATGTACCGTATGTACTGATACCAAACTTTAGCTAAAATCAAAACCAAATATTGTACCATATATATTCGGTCAGTATCGGTATGGTACGCTACCATTAAAAGTCCTGACCCAATATTGTACCGCATAGTACTAATACCAAAGTTAGGCTAAATTCAAAATCAAATACCCTACCATATATCATGTATGTATGTATGTTAGGGTATCCGTATAAAGTCTCGCTTCCCTTGAGTTTCTAGTCAACATTTCTATCATAATTTGTTTGTTTCACATGAACACTAAAATAATGAAATTGTTCCCATCAACTTAGGGGGTGTTTGGGTTGCGTTTTGAAATGAATTTTTAGATTATTGCGTTTTTGAAAACGCAAATAATTAGTTTTTAGTGTTTGGGGTTGAGTTTTGAAATGAATTTTTAGGCTACCAAAACGCAATAATCTAAAAAACAGCTCCACCCTGCTTTTTCAAAACGCATAAGCTGTTTTGAAAATCAATCCCAAACACCCTCTTAATAGTATTGATAATTCATAAGTACTTGTGGGTGGATTGGAAATATTTGATGGATACGTTATCGTTGTTGACTTGCTTCACAGAGTGGAGACGTCAGCGTTGCATGAAAAAGCAAAAGAATTATTAGACAACAAGGTGGATTGTAACTCAAAATATGTTTAACTACTTACAAATCCAAGATGTGGGTGCAATATTACAAAAATAAAATCTTAAGATATAATCCAAGCAATAGTTTGGTGGTAAAATGGTATGTACCCTCAGTAAGTGGTTGTAATTTCAAATCGTGTAAATGACAGACGTGGTAATTTTACCTATTCGATAAAAAAACCGAGAATATGGATTGTGGTCTGATGTTAAATATCACTTGACTCACACAATAATGAGTTTTACCTTATACCACCAACTAGGAATGTGCAAATTGTGGTTCGGTTCGGTTATATATAATCATAACCGATGAACATGATAAATAAATTTGTAGAATGACATAACATAAGATGTAATTACATTAAGTGGTACATAGTTAGTGACATATACAAACAAAAAGGTTGCTAGATAAAAAAAAACAAAGAAAGAAAAATATACTATGATAAAATACCATAGTTTATTAAGTATTTAAACATAATAATATGATATGGTAAGATCCAAAAAGCAGGATGGAGCTGTATTATTAGGATGTAATCACTTTTATGTTTCTGTATGTCACCAACTCAAATCATTGTTTCTAGGTTCATAAATATCAAGAAAAATTCGACAACGCAACAATTGGTGCAAAACTAAGGTACATGTTGGTAAGAAAATGATTCATTCAAGTTAACGGATCATTTATTTTTATCACGATCATGCACTTGCTGCTGGAACTTTCTTCTACTAAAAAACTGAAAAGATGAAAACAAAGATTATATGGTACATGTTTTTTCTATTTGGTTATATTTACTTATATATAGTTATACTACTGAATATCTAATATTTTTTTATCTTTAAAATTGCAGCATGTCATCATGCTTATGTTCACCGGAATTTTATAGATTTTTTTAGTTTTTTTTGCTCGTTGACTGGGCCAGACTGGTTGGACCATTGTCCCGATGAGGCATCTGGTTTGGCGTCTGATTCGGTTCTGAAAACATTAAGTAAGGAGTATAGCTATAAAAAAAGCAATTTCCTCTTAGAAAAGTCAATCTGGGCTTTTTCAAGTCATGTCCATTGGGCCGGAGTTGTATGAAAAATGAAAAATGAAAAATTATGAATCATGGACCATTCCCGGTCCAAATTAGAAGCGGCAAACGGGTTCGGATCCGGATCCAGGTCAAGCAACTGACATAAAACCCTTCAACACTTTAAACACCACTAGGGTTCAACACACACACAATCAATCACACACAGTAATACATAGCTCACCACCATAAAAATGGGCAAGCTAAAGAAAACCCAACAACAACAACAACAAACAGACCTTCTAAGCACACTAGACGACTTCACAAGCAAAGAAAACTGGGACAAGTTCTTCAGCATAAGAGGCACAGACGACACGTTCGAATGGTACGCTGAGTGGCCTCAACTCCGTCACCTTCTTCTCGAACAGATCAGTTCAATCAATGGCCAAACAGAGGTTCAGATACTTGTGCCTGGTTGTGGTAACTCACGTCTGTCTGAACAGTTATATGATGAAGGATTTCGTTGTATTACGAATATTGATTTTTCTAAAGTAGTGATTGGGGATATGTTGAAAAGGAATGTCAGGTCTCGTCCTGTTATGAGGTGGAGAGTCATGGATATGACTTGTATGCAGGTAACAAACACCTGGTGTGCGTGCTCTTATCCTTATTATTATTATTATTATTATTATTATTATTATTATTATTATTATTATTATTATTATTATTATTATTATTATTATCTATGCTGGATTTCTTTGTGTCGAAATAACAGTTTAGCTGAATAGAACCAAATTAACTAACATAACCGAATCGAGGTGAAATAACCGACTGATCTAATAGCTTGCTTAATTAGTTTTGGACTTGAGGATTTATTTAGTACATTGACATCTTTCTGTATTACATGTAAAGAAGTTTATAATATAATCCTGATTAATTGATTGATTGGAAATAAGTATGTGATAAACAGTTATTAATACAATGGCCAAACATAGTACATCCCACGTCGTGTAGGGTCTTGGGAGGGTGGTGGGATGTAGAGTGTAGACACGCCTTACCTCCATATCTCTGGGGATAGAGAGGCTGCATCCAGAGAGACATCCGACTTCAAACATGTATGATTTAATAGAAAAACAAACAAAATTAATATTGAGAAATAGAAAGTTCATTTAACTGTAAAGATGGTTAAGTAAATGCATATACTTCTGCTTGAAATTGTACATCGGGGATAACTTTTAATCAGATGTTACTGATAGAGCAAGTTGGTTGGGACGTCACGATAAAAGTAAAACAAAAATAAAATTTAATAAAAGTTCATTTAACTATAAAGATGGTTACGAAATCCTAAAAGTTCATTCAAATATTGATATCTAAACATATAGTTATAAAGCTTATGTTTAATGTAAAGACATGTCGTCCCAATAGCCGATTCACTCGACTTTCTCTACTGCGACTAGTTTTGATATTTTGTAAAGAAATTTGTGTAATCTATATCAACCCTCTTTTCTCTGTCCGTTGTTACTTTTCAGTTTGCAGATAAGTCATTTGATATTGTTCTTGATAAGGGAGGATTAGATGCTTTAATGGAGCCTGAGCTTGGCCCTACACTAGGGACTCAATATGTATCAGAGGTCTCTTGGAGTCAATCAGTCAATTATGATTACAGTTTGCAATTTGCACATAATTTTTTTATTCATGTCCCCTTAAAATGTGGATGTCACTTATCTGATAATGTTTGAATGAATGTTGGCAGGTGAAGAGAGTTCTGAAAGAAGGCGGCAAATTTATTTGTCTCACCCTTGGAGAATCTCATGTTTTAGGTATGGATTCACAGAGATTGCCTTTTCGTGTTTGATATTATGATTCACAAACTTTGTATCAATTTATAATTTATACTTGGAGAACTTTGAGATGCTTTTTTATTACTTTATGGTTTTTCTAGTCTCATTATTTCCATCTCTTTTCAGGCATGTTTTTCCCCAAATTTCGTTACGGATGGAAAATCAACATTCATTTACTGCCTCAAAAACCATCTAAAAATTCTAATTCAAGTTTAAGAACTTTTTTGGTGGTTGCCGAGAAAGCAACTCCCACTACACTGCAAACAATACTGACTTCTTTTCAGCATGATTCACTTGGCAGTGGTGATCAGGTACTAGGATCTCTTGGCTTTATTATTCTCTTTTAGAGATTGTAAGTTCGTTCTCTTTACTTATAATAGATCGGTTTGGATTGTGTTTTATTTTAAATGGGTCAAATTAAAAATCAGTCCGAAAGGAAAGTTGTTATCCAAAGATCTGGATTACTGTTATAATATTTTTTTTTTATAATCAATGCATGGATTTATTGATGAAGTGTTTTAAAAATAAAATTTTATATAGAAGGAAAGGGTGATTGTGGGTCAACTAGGTTGGCCCGTCTCTACCTGTACTAAATCGTTTTAATCCTGCAAGTGACCTGCCCGTCCCACACATGACACCACCTTAGTTTTATCTATGAGGGCTGGGGCATATACATATATTATATATATTAGTCTTGACATTATTGAAACTCTTTTGCATGTAGGCTCGGGGAATTATTGAAGCACTTGAAACCGAGAACAAGGTTAGAACAAATTGGTCCAGTGGTAACGATATATTGTACTCGCTTGAAGACCTAAAAATAGGAGTTAAAGGGGATCTATCAGAGCTTAGACCTGGTCTTCGTGTTCAACTCACTTTGGGTGGACCCGGGCAGTCTCGCTTCTGCTACAAAACTGTACTTCTTGATGCTCAGGAAAACTCAGATGAGTTTTTATATCATTGTGGGGTGTTTCTTGTACCCAAGGTTAGTCTTTCATTCAACTTGGTTGCACTTTGTACATCTCAAGGAAATCATATGCATATTAAAAGTCAGCAATCAGTTGTGGAGATTTTATTATAAAATTTGTAACTATATTATAGATTTCAGACTCGCGGTCATGAATGGCTCTTCTCTTCAGAAGAAGGACAATGGATGGTTGTTGAGAGTTCAAAGTCAGCTCGGCTGATCATGGTAACTATTTTATAAACTGTAACCACACAGTTTTTTATTCATAAAGTTGTCCTTGTAACCTAAAGCACCCAAATTAACAACGTGCCTTAATTTTAGGTTTTCTTAGATGGCAGCCATACTGGCACCAACAGTGAGGATATACAGGCAAGTTTCGTGCTTTATGATTAATGGTTTAGGGACAGATATCAGTATGTCACATGTCTATTCAATATCCATGACTATTAATTTTGTGAATTTATTTTCTTTTCGTTTTTTCCCCCTTCTTGCAGAGGGATCTTTCTCCTCTTGTTAAACAACTAGCACCTGCCAAAGTTGAGGATGCAGCTCAAATTCCGTACGTTGTTTTAGTAATATATTTGCATTCTACCAGTGGTACCGTGTATTTTTTACATTTTTTAAATATTGTTACTAATGATGAATCTTGAATAGATTTATGGCAGCAAGTGATGGTATCAAGGAGAGAAAAATTGTTCATCAGGTTTGGATTATTTGTAAATAATCTATTTTAGAGTTTTAATCTGCTTCAAGATGATATTTTGTTTTTTCTTGTGCTATGAGCCATAAAGCTTGTTTTTCTTAACAGGTCACATCTACTATGACTGGTCAAATAACAGTTGATGATGTGGTATATGAAAAAGTTGATGGTCAACTTGGTCAACTATCTCTCTCCAGGGACCTTGTATTTCGCCGGCTAACTTTTGAAAGATCAGAAGGTCTGATACAATCTGAAGCTATACTGACAAGTGAAGGATCTCAAAAGAAACCTGCTGAAAACGGAAATAAGAAATCCAATTCTTCTTCTAAATCAAAGAAAAAAGGAAGCCAAAAAGGAAATGATTCTCAATTGTCAGTAGTAGATGCGAATTCAAGCAGTGATCTGAGTGTTGATCATGGTTATTTGGCAAGTTCGTATCATTCTGGTATAATATCTGGATTCATGCTGATCTCTTCATACCTGGAAAAAATGGCATCATCTGGAAGAACAGTAAGAATTTAACATTTACCATTTCCCAATTAAAGTATTTATTTGCTGCTAGATATTGTTGTTAGTAACTTAGTTAGGTTCTTCATGCTCTCAGGGTAGTTCTGGTTTTCTTTCTTCTTTTTTTCCCTGTTGTAATCAACCAAATTTTTAAGCAAAACACTTAGTAGCTCCTTACTTATAGGTGGCTATTTTGACCCTTTACTAATAAAAGGGTCAACATGGGCTGTGTTTTATACTATGATCTCAGATGGGTTGAATAAAAGACTTTTAACTAAGGCCTTGGGGTGTACCAGTTTGGAGTGAGGTGTGGTCCGGAATGGCTTTCAGCCACGGCGTGGAACACAACGCCGCCCATCCGTGGCCACGGTGTGGATAAGGTGGCATGGGGAACTCCACCGTGTGGGAAAGGTGGCGTGGAGCTCGGATCACATCATTTCAGTTTCTGTTATTATTTATAGAAACACGTGGGCTTGGATGTGGAAACACGTGGCAGTTCCCACCCACACTCCCATGTGTTAAAATCGTGTGAGAATGATGTGGTGCCTATGTGGTAGTTTCCACACCACCAGTCGACCACACCCCATGGTCTAAGTGAAGAGCGGGCATATGAATCAACCGAGTTGAAAGCCGCCCAAAGTCCACATTTAATGCATGCAAGCTCTTAAATTGTTTTATTCAAATATATAGATTACCATTGTAATAATGTTGTATATGTATTATTTATAAATATGACTAAATATAACACGTTTTGGTATGAACCTATTTCCCAAGCTGCCTATCCTGCCACTTCCATTATTTACTTGTACACACCAATGAAAAGGAATTCAATGCTTCTGGAATTGGAAATATGTTCAAGAATAAAGAATTGTATCACATTTTAAATTTCTCTTGATGTCTGGTTTCTTATACAAATAGCTAAAATACATCTTCCTATTTTCCAGGTTAGGGCAGTTGTAATTGGTTTAGGTGCAGGGCTACTTCCTATGTTTCTCCATAGTTCTATTTCATTTCTACAAGTCGAGGTAATTTTAAGGTTCGACTAAATTCGCTGCACAAAAAATGGAATACACCGCTTATAATCACCCACTCAATTTTTTCTGGTACTTCAGGCTGCAGAACTAGATCCGGTTGTGGTGGAAATTGCTAGGGACTATTTTGGTTTTAGAGAAGATGAACGCTTAAAGGTAAGCTATCACATGCGGTCACCTGTTTACTCACACAACGGGTATGTTTGGCAAAACAAGCTGGTGGCTGGTAGCTGGAAGCTTTTTAAATATATTTTGGTGTTTGGCAGAGTAGCCGGAGCTTTTAATAAAATGTATAAAATGACCAAAATGGACATAATTAAAAGCTTGTAAAGAAGGTTTTTATTTTATTTTTAAAATAGAATGGGTATTTGTGTCATTTACTAATTAAAAGGTTGTAGCTAGTAGAGTTTTTTCTTAAAAGCTAGTACTAGTAGCTTTTCACTATAGAGCTTTTTCTCCAACCTAAAAGCTTCTAGCTCCTTCAACCAAACAAGACTTTTTATTGAGTATGAGCTTTTGCTTAAAAGCTTGAAGCTTAAAGCTCCTAAACGCTCTTAAAAGCTCCTTGCCAAACATACCCAACAACTCTAAACTGGCATTTTTGTTCGGAAAAACTCTCATATATCTCTGTATAGTGTTGTATATGAACTGAACGAATGTGAACATGAGCTTCTTTGTGTTCGGTCGATGAAGTTTAACCAAAAAATGAATGAACACGGAAACTGTAAAGGAACGGATTTTCTTGTTCATGTTCGTTCTTTAAAAAAGTATGGTGCTCGTGTTTGTTCATTCAATGTATAAACGGACATGAATGAAAAATATATAATATTAAGTAAATACCCTATAAAAATGTTAAAGATAAAGTATAGATCATCTTAATTATCTTATACGTCTGTTCATATTTGTGCACTACCTACTAGTGTAATATGTGGTTCTTGGCACTTCTCGCAGTTGTCTCCTTAAGTGGTTTTTATTGAATGTGCACCTATATAATATTTGTAGTTTTGTACATAAACGAACATACATGAACAGAATGTGTATCGAACAGGTACATGTCACTGATGGAATCAAGTTTGTGGGAGACGTTTCCACTAAGTCAAGTAGTTCTGATGGGAGTTGCAGTGAACTTAAAACTGAAGCTGAAGGCATAGACAGAGTGGATATACTCATAGTAGACGTGGACTCCCCAGACTCGAGGTTTTGAAAAAATTTACAATGATGGAAAAGTATCCGGCTATAATTTATAATCGTGTTCTGAAGTAAATTTTTCACCTTTTGTTGCAGCTCTGGAATGACCTGTCCTGCTACAGACTTTGTTGAAGAATCTTTTCTTAAAATCGTTAAAGATTCCCTATCAGAGGAAGGTCTTTTTGTTATCAACTTGGTATCGCGATCTCCATCCATAAAAGAAATGGTTATATCAAGAATGAAAGGGGTAAGGATTGCTTAATACTACTCACACTAACGCATTATTTATGACATTTCTAATTGATGACCAACTTTAATTATAATTCTAATAAGTAATAATATAATTTAAAAGTCACAATATTTTTTGAAATACTAGGGTGTTCGAAACTACAAACCAAACCAAACCAAACCACGGCAATATTAACTATTGTCATGATTTGAACATATATTTTATTCTTTTAAAATAGTTGGTTTGTGTTTTAGCTTTTAAACTGGTTTGGTTCAAGTTCCAAACCGAAGTGTTAAACTGCCAAATAAATTGCAAGCTGGCTGAATTGGCTGACTTGCTTCAGTTTGAGTGGTTGGGTTGGTTTCAACGGTGCATGTGCACCCCTAATTAAAATGATTGATCTTTTATATTTATAACACACTTGTCACAAAGTAGTCTTGGACAAAGTGTTTCAGGTCAACCGACCTTACTCGACCCACAGCCTAACTTGGATCTTTTAACATTACCCGCAGGTGTTCAGCAAACTTTTCTCCCTTCAGCTTGAAGAGGACGTGAACGAAGTTATATTTGCCCTTAAATCCGAGGGGCATCCTTCACCCGAGGCTTATAATCAACTCCAGAAACTGCTAAACGTCAAACACCCTGATATGAACGCAAGCATAATTGATTCTGCAAAGAAGATTAAAAGTCTTGATGGTTGATGTTGCAGCTTTGTTTTATGGTTGATGTGTGTAAGCAAGCCCCTGGAGCAAACGGGTCAAAATGGGTTTGGGTTAATATGAGTATTGTTTTGTACGAGTTGAAATTGGTTGGGTTCAATATTAGTATTTTTTTTGTACGAGTTGAAATTGGTTGGGCCTAGTTGACCCACTAATACCTTTTTTGAGATTTATAAATGATGTGTTAAAGCTTAAATGAAGTGTGTTATTACACCAATAGTTGTTGGATATTGGATGCCTTGATTATATAGATTAATTCACGTTGCTATTAAGGTAACATTTAAAGAGTTATACTTTGGACAGTGAACAACTTTAACTTATAACTAGAATTTTACCGGCGCCGCGCGTTGCAGCGGCGCACGACGGATATGCTGGGCGTTTTTTACCTGACGCCTCGGTTTACGGAGGCGTCACAATGTGTCGAACAGGTAGCAAATAATCAACCAATTACCCGTCGCGCGTTGTGGCAGCGTAGAAATGTACACTATATCGACATTATATTGTGAAACGGAAACGTATTATATTTGATCGACTTGCTGACGTCGCGTGGTGCGGCGGCAGCCGGCTAGCGTGCTTCTGGCAAGGTGAATAAGCGGCGATGACAACGTGTTTTTGAAAGTTTAGGATGGTTCGTTGTAATTAACTGAAACATAAGTGGGTGGCAATGGAAAGTATGAGGACTAAACTTGTAATTAACTTAAAGATAAAATTGGAGGACTAAAATTGCAATTACTTGAAACTTGAAAAGAAGGTTTTTGAAAGTGCCAGCCGACACTCTAAAATAGTATATATACTAGCAATTTTACCCGCCGCGCGTTGCGGCGGCGCGCGGCGGATTGAACCATGAAACAAACATTTGGCCGGTGCAACCGATAATAAAACGAAATAAATGTAGGGGGACTGAAGTTTCAATTGACTAAAACATGAGGGGGTGGCAGTGAAAAGTAGAGGGACTAAACTTGCAATTAACTGAAACATAAAGTAGGAGGACTGAAATTGCAACAACCAAAAACTTAGGGGGGTGGCAGTGCAAGTGTCCCACCGACACTTCATAATAGGATAGATAATAATAATCTCTACTACCTTATTAAGGAGGAGAGATGGGTAAGAAGGTAATTTCACCATCATTTTAAGATGGCATACAAAATGTCACAAGGTAAACAACTATATTTTTGCCAAATCCTTCCCTTTATGCCCCTATGTGTAACATTTGATTACAATTATACAAATAACTAATGCAAGTCATCTCTATTATTATTATTATACTATATATTAAAATACAATGTCGGTGCTACAGTAGGTGCTACAGTACTACTGTAGCAGCAGCTACAGTTTTTTTTTGTGGTGATTTATTTATTCACAAAACGAAAACCTCAGAATAAGATGGGGGAGTCGTTTTCCATTGGCGAGGCACGCAAAGGACGTGGCGAGGAGGGAAAAGAACCAACAGCAGATGAATGGTATTCTCTGTAAGTGTAGAGGTTGGCGGTTGGTGATGGTGATGGTGGCGGCTATGGGTTAAGAGTTTGACAGCTGAGTCGGAGAAAACGGTGGTTCACAGATCTTTAGCGACAGTGGCCTGGTGGTGGGTTGCGGAGAAGTCATTTCTCATATTGTGATTTTTTGCTGGTGTCCGTCGCCGGAGGATGACGACCAGTAGGATGACATATGTGCCATAGAGTGGGGGTTCATTCCGGTGGCGGTGACGATGGCTTTTCCTTGGTAGAGGAGAGGGTAAATAGAAACTATAAAGAGATGAAGATGATGTTTTAAAATACAAAAGGACAAACGTGAACCAAATATAAATTTGATTGACTATTTGAGTTAAAATAGTAAAACGTGATGCTCTGAAGAGCTTTTACATTGTTGATTTTGTAAAATTATAAATAAGGATATTCATTACGTGCAATTTATGGATTTAGTTAAATTTGTATATTTTAAGTTGTTATTATATATAAACATAATCATTATACAAAGTTTCCATCGGCTCTTTTTATATTTAGTTTTTTTATAAAGTATTAACAGAAACAAAATTGTTTCTCCTTTTGTAATTAAAACAAAAACTAAAATATACGTTAACCATCACTCATAGAATTTTATGACACGTGATTATTGACATTGATGGTTTTATTATCTTTAAATTAAACAATTATATTGTTGTTATTTTCTAAATGTAAATTTTGTATGGATTCGAGTTGGTATAACTTCGACTTATTATGCGTTTCGATGATATAAATTCGAGTTATCGTACGTTATGATGCCGCCGCAACGCGCGGCTGGTAACATACTAGTATATATAATGGTTAAATATTAATTCACGAAACGAGGTATCTAAACTCGTGGAGATTATAATATTCATAGAAATATACTTTGGACAGACAGTGAACAACTATATAAAACCTACTTGGAGATTATTATGAAGAATGGGAAGACCAGCATTAAATATAGAGCAGGCAACCAATATAACTTGGACCACAACCACAAATAATTCGAGAAGCATATAACTTCGAATTCGATACACAACTTCGATCCAAGAAGCTGAGTTCGACCTTTAGGAATTTTTGGAGGTGATTTTGAAGCGGAGAAGGTCCGGGTTTGTTATAGTTTAATATTTGAAGACTTGCAGTTAGGTTTTATTGTTTTAATTATTTTTAGAGACATGTTTAATTTTGTTTTTCGAGACTTGTTGACATTGTTTCTGATTATTATGACTAGCTAAACCATTTGATGGTTGCCTAGCTTAATGAACGAGACACAGTTATGCGTAATGAATGACGTTTTTTGATTTGAACTAGACACAGTTATGCGTAATGAACTAGATATGGTTATGTAAGACCCATCCCGAATTAAATAAGATTTGAAGATTTAAACACGTGGTTTAAACTATAATAATTGGGGTTAAATTAAAACTACTAAACTTCGACGTCATTCCCGTAGGTTTGACAAATTAAAGTAAGATTTACAAAAGAGTATCAATGGTTTAATGTATTTACAAGTTAAGCACTACCCATTACCATATAGTGTTTTTAACAAGAATTGTGCGGAAGTGTTTTATAAGATACGCGTGTCGGTTCTTCGAATAGCTTGATCCTCCATCCAGCTAAAGTAGCTCATACCTAGGGTTGGACATCAACAAACAACCCTTTAAAACGATTAGACAAGTCGAAAAGTTAAAATTAATTGATGCATAATTTGCATATTGGTGTTGCTTAATTTGCATACTGATTTTGCAAAATTTTGTATACTGGTTTGCAAAATTTACAAACTGGTTTTGCAGAATTTGCATACTAGTGTTGCTTAATTGACCCGTTCAGACTAGTTTTACTAATCTAAGGTTTTGACTAGGATAACTAACCACAATAGACAACCATTAGATCCTCACTGTGGTTAGAGATGCGTTCATGACCTTTTTGGTACCTTCGCGATCTCGTGGGTCGCCCTTGCACTAAACGCCATTTCTTAATCCTTTTCAATTGGATCTACAATCCTTTTATTACATTCACGGCCTCGCGGATCATGTGTACACCAGATTTCAACTTCTAATCGATTTCAAAGGCAACTAGGTTTTATGCACATACTTTGACCTTCTATAATTTCAACTAAGGCTCCAAACCTCTAATGGTTACAAACTTTAGCTATTGGATTCGTATTTGGGTTCACCTTGTTCATGTTACCGTTGTGGCGTTACCTTCGTGTCTATGATCCCATGGGCCATTTTTACATGGTTTTACACGCCTGGTCCACACAATCACAAGGTTCATCCACATGTTTTCCCTTTTACCAAACTATCTAAGGCGATCTTAGCATAACATTGGTATGTCTAAGCTTTTATACGACTTTTCCTTTGCTTCTACGACACACGGTCGTTTATGCACCGGTTTTTGAGTTATCTAATCCTTCAAGGATTCTAAGACTATAATCATATCTCGATTATCGAGCTTTTCTTGATTAAGTATCTACGGGGCATCTAGACCCGTTAACTTGCATTTATGTACTGCTTGACCCCCAAATAAAGCCATCATCTATCAAGTGTTTAGAAATTGATATGTTAGCCTAATTGGTATTTTCAATTCTCATTTGAGGTTATTTTCTAACTAACTTCGATTGCTAGTTTAAGCTCACTTGTGTGAAGCTTCTATGACTAATATTCAAGCATGTATACATATATAAAAGCATGTACATATATATATATATATATATATATATATATATCCAGTATCTAAACGAGATTTAAGTCATCAAATGACTTACCTTGAGCGTGCTCCTTTTATCCTCAAAACCATGGCTCCGTGTTCACCCGAAGCCTCGTTCATTTACACCTATTTGGTGAATACTAACTTAGGTCGTTAGGAACCTTTTATTAACATTATTACACACTACATGGTCATGTTTTTTCTTTAATCAAGTTCCTAAGCCTAGTTATTTACAATAATGTTTAGATGCCTAGAATCTCACCTAGACATTTCATCGAACATATGGTAGGCGTTATTTCTCTAGAGTTATCATTAGGACTTGGGGACCTCATGGATCCACCAATAGCCAAGATTATTACCACTTGCAAGTTAATATTACTTTCTAGTGCACAAATTCACAACTTCATGCTTAGAAGATGCTACTATTACAAATTAGGTGTGGCCCTCAACTAATGACAAAACCCAGCTTCCACATATTTAACAATTTCAAATGAATCCACAAATCATGCATGTATTAGCATCTTTTTGTCTAGATTAAACATGATTAAGGTTCCCTAATGCTGGAGCAACCTCTAACGATCACTAATTTAACATTTACAAAACACCCAAGAGTTCTCACCATGATCATACATGAAGTATACATCAAATTAAACCAAATAATTGATACCTTTAGGCGTGTTAGATGATCCCTTTTTGCTTAATGCGTGGATTTCCCCTTTGATTTTGGCTTGATTTGAGTAAGATTGGAGGTTTTAGATTAGTGTGTGTGTTTCCATGGAGGTTGATCTCCTGGACTTGACCTCCTATATATATTTTTATTTCAATAATAACTATTGCATTTTGGCATATTTGCCCTCTCCATAATACACAAGTGTTTAATTTAGTTAAACCCACTAAGTTAGGGGCTGTTTGGTTGATTAAGTGCTGAATAATTAAGATGGTCTGAATGGTTAAGAGACTCTGAATGGTTAAGAGCTGAATCATTCATCATCCCTTATTAGCTTAATGGTTCAACACTTAATCATTCTATTTAGATGCTGAAACAAACAGTCTGAATGCTGAATGATTCAAACCTGAATGGTTAAGAGGCCGATTAAGAGACTACCAAACAACCCCTTAGTCTCTTACAATGGGTTTAACCTTGTTTAGCTAACACGGTTAACGAGGTTATTTCCCTAGATTAGGAATTTCGTATTATTGGTTAGTCGTTTGGAGTAATAAAACTCAATGTATTCATATTAGTGTAAAATGCGTTTTAAGAAATTTAGGGTGTTACAAGTTATGTCCATAGCACCATAAATTCAAAATGTTTGAATGACATCACTGCTTAAGAGAGGTTGTGAAAGAGTTTGAAGATTGTTTACCCTCGACCTAAGAACATGTGTAACACCTCAACCGATGGCGGAAACATCGCAGTGCCACATAGTGATGATTGTTCATAAGCACATGAAACTATAAAAGTTTGAATATCATTAATTTTTGAAATTAAATGTCATACAATACTGAAAATGGAAATAAAAATTGTTCAAACCAAACAAACAAAACATTAATGAATTTATTGGAGTTAACTAAGTCCAATCCTTATGTGACATCCAGTCATGCATTTCCCGAAACATATACAAAATAATTTTTGTCAATGAAAAGTTGGTGAACATTACTTAGGGTTTGATACATATAATGTAGTTGAAAATGTTTACAATTCAGTATTAAACATACCATTTAAATATATGTAAACACGTAATCACAAAAGGCAAAAATCAAACCTAAATGTATACGTGTACACTCAAATCTAAGTGAGTCAAATTGCACAAAACAATGGCCACGGTTCTTCCCTCGAAAAGGAAGATCAATCTTGGTGGGTCTTCAATCCAATAGCACTATCTATTGTTAAGGTCGACTAGCTAAGTTAATGACTATGCAATGACAGTTGTAAACTACGTATAATGTTTAAACATAATAAAATGCAAGGCAGTAAGACACATGTATGAATTGTACATTTGAAAAAAAAGTGCAACTGTATGTACATGCGAATTTGCATAGATGTAGATGAATCATCCCAAATGTGCAAAAAAAAAAAAAACAGGATAAGTAATACTCATAGTTGCTAAGCAGAAAGTTACCCAAGAAGTGGTGACTTGTAGGCAAGGATAATCCCAAAGTATTCACCTAAAGATATGTCTATA
This sequence comes from Ambrosia artemisiifolia, assembly GCA_032199755.1. NCBI lineage: Eukaryota > Viridiplantae > Streptophyta > Magnoliopsida > Asterales > Asteraceae > Ambrosia > Ambrosia artemisiifolia. The sequence goes on from CM063517.1 coordinate 25,535,460, forward strand.
TAATGTCTAAGTATGTCTGAACTTAAAAATCTAGGCTTTTTAGAATTAGGCACTTAGGGTTTCTAGACTGAAATTTATAATCCAGGCATTTTGTTAATAAAAACCGACATCAAAACTATTAAAATGTAATTATCATATCTTCTAGGCATTTTAAATAAACAAGTTTGAAATTTACCCAAAGTTAAATATAATTTGTTTATTTAATGTAAATTAAGTAAGTATATTTTTAATTTTGAAATAATGGTTTAATTGATGACAATTGTTAAAGAATATATGTTTTATTTATAAAAGTAAAATAACTTTTATATATTTTATGTTTTAATTTCTGTTTTAAAACTTGTAACAGTACCGATTTATCGAGAAGATTAACATGGATCATTGTATGACACCCTAGGTAAATCCCACATTGGCCGTGGCCAGGAGAGATCCTTGTTTCATAAGTAATCCGATGCCTCTCAAATCACCAACGTGTTTTGGGCTTAGTTGGCTGTGGAGCACATGAAAACTCCACAGTTAAGCGTGCTCAAGTGGAAGTAGTATCAAGATGGGTGACCTCCTGGGAAGTCTCCACCGGGGTGACAAAAAACAAAGCCGTGAGTTCTTGGAGAGGCAACCCATTGGGAGCAAAGTAGACAATATTGGTAGTGAGAGAGGCTGGATGTTACAAAAATATACTAAATTAAGATTTTAATAGAAACACTAATGTATTTAGAATTTAATTAAGCTAAATAATAATCATGTAAATAAAAGAATTCAAGAAAATGAATTAAATGATGATTCACAGAAGCCATAACTTCTGTTGTAAAAAATACTTTTATAAAACCAGCAAATTAATTATTGTATTTTTGTGATGCATATGATTAAATTAAGATCTTAAGCTTTCCTTAACGGATCACAATCTGATAAACAAAGAGTTGTTGTAAATTAACCCATGAGGTTATAACATTAATTGTGATACACAATACCCAATGGAATGATATAAGTATCATGCTTAAATCAAAGATAAGCGATCTATGATTAATTGGACGCCAATGGTTTATGTACGGGAATAATGGAAAACAAGTGGGAGGAGCTATGTAATATTTTATATAAGTACCACAGAGGAAATTATACTTAAAATAGATAATGAGATCAGGAGCATTTAAGGTAAATTATAAATGATCTTTAACCGGTGATGTAACACACATTGGATCATACATTGGATCATAGAGATGATTCAGGAAGTGACATTTGATCATAACTTGGATATGGAATGTGAGATATTCAAACACTATAGCAAAATATGTTAGCATTATATTTGATGGTTAAATGTAACAAGGAAACCAAAGTTAATCTATTATCAGAGAAATGATCATTATAAGATATTGATGGATACTATTTAAGGCGTTAAATAAATATGTTATTACTTTTAAGATAATAAAAGTATAATTGACTCTAAAGGAAGGGAAGTTCCCAAAAAACAATAAATTATTGTTAGAGATTCAATATAAATGAGAAGGGATCTTAAGTATGGATTGGAAGGAGTGTTCAACCATTTGTTGGAAAATCTTCCTAGATAAAAGGGTATCATATGAAATACCATTAAGGGAAGGAATGCATTGCAAATAAATGAAATAGTTCAACTATAAAACATCATATGAAATGCCAAGTGTTTAATAGGTAAATGAAAGAGTCTATTTATGACATCATATAAAGTACCAAGCATATGGTAGCTATAGCAAAGATCATGTTTTGCATAGTACAAATGAAAGAGTTCATTTATGACATCATATAAGTATCAAGTGTGTGGTAGCTTGAATCAAGATACTGAGATATAAGTCTTATCTCCAAGATGTGAAAATGGTTTCTAGGAGTAGAAACTGGGGGATAAAATCTTGATAACTAGCAAAATAGATCAAGATGTTGTAGAAACAAATCTGATGCCTAAATATTAAAGTAGTGTCACACCCCGCCTATGTGGAATTCACAGGATGCGACATTCATGGGAATCACAACAATTGAATATAGTAAACAACACACTAAATGAATTATTTAAAACATGCATCAACTAAACAACTTTTGTCTTTAACTGACTACATTTTATTTAAACATTGTTTCTCCCTAATGGGTCCGGATTGTTGTTGCTCGACTCCTAGATACATCCTTTGACTTATATTTCCTTGGATAATTTAGTTTCCTGAAAAGCAATGCTTAAATACATCAACAAAAAAATTGTTGGTGAGTTTTGAGACACCAACTTGTGTCATATCATGTATAACTTCTATAATTATGGATTTAGCGATTATGCTAATGATCCGATCATTATCATCCAAGTGGGAGACTATTGGAAATAGGTGTCCAATTGTCGATTATTTAATACGACTATCAAAGTATGATCCAAGGAGTTACACTTTGGACCGTGAACAAAGATATAATATTTAATGGTTAAATACTATTAATGACGAATAACTTCATTGTGGAATAAATATTTAGGGGAAAGATTATTTGGAATAGTCGGTGATCATTGTTTGGAGAAACAATTATTAGGAAAATGGATTAATTATTTAGAATAATTAATTAGATCGTTTAAAGCATTCAACGATAGACTAATAATTATTAGATAATAATTGTAAATGGCGTTGAAAAATCAATTACTCGTTATTTGATATTAATGGTGGTTGGATAATTATTGTTGGATGATAATTATAAATGTGTACTTAATATATACAAGAGGTGTTTATCGTTTAATGAGTTAAATGATAATAGGTTTTATTATTGGATAATAAAACATTATATATTAAAATAAAGATGGAGAATAATTAATAGTCAAGGTAAGTAAAGTTGCACTAGTTTTAACGTTATTTTACTAATTTCGTGAAAATAACGTTAAAAACGACGGACGGTTAATCATGCATCATGTGGTGGCGTTGATAGCCAAAAGACAAAGGGGTACATGCACCGATCGGGTTTGTCCCGATTGCTAAGTGTTCTGTGCCTTATGTCCAAGGCTTGATACCAAACCACATCGAGCCGGGGGTCTCATTGGAAGCAGCCTCTCTATTCTTAGGGGTAGAGGTAAGGCTGTCTACATCTTACCCTCCTCAGACCCTACCTTAGCTTTGCTATAGGTGGGATTAACTGAGTATGATGATGATGATGATGTTTATAACTTAGTGGTCAAGCTACTAGTTGAGGGACTAGAATAAAATATAAGTTATTATATATTCTTCTTATTGGTTGATACTATCTCCCTTGCCCCGTGAAAAAAATCACGCCAAAACATTTCACGCCCATTTGGCGCTCTTGTAGCCAAGTGAAATGGGGCTTCAAATCCCCCTTTGACGCCCATTTAACGTATCAGTACACATGATCTAAATGACTTGTGAGTACTATGATATATGCAATCCCGTTATTAAAAATAGAAGTTACTTTATCCACATAATTAAGGTTCAATTCAAAACTATTTAATAATATTATATTTCTTTTTCGAGTTGATATATATGAACATGGTTAAAAGAGTATTTACATATAATTTATGCATATAAGCAAGGACCCCGATATGGGGACAATCATTCTCCATCTCTCAGTTGGCTGAAGACCAGGATCGATATAATTAACGTATTTACTGAACAGTCAAAATTATTTCCTAATATCATGTTAAATCTCTTGGTGCAAATTATTTGATGCACGTTATTAGTTTTTGGTAAACCGTTAATTACTAAATCTGTAAATGTATAATTAACGTATTTACTGAACAGTCAAAATTATTTCCTAATATCATGTTAAATCTCTTGGTGCAAATTATTTGATGCATGTTATTAGTTCTTGGTAAACCGTTAATTACTAAATATATAAGCAAAAAAATTGATTTATAAATGATGAGATCGATGTTTAGTGAACAAACAAAACAGTCATACAATGGGGATCAAACATTGTTGTTACATCTTGTATTTTACCTTAGCACTTGTCACTTTGGTGCAAGCTGGACGTCTTGGCGAAGAGGCCGACATCTTGTAAGTTTTTCTTTTCGAACACATTACACATTATCAATCATAGATGTCGTGTGCGTGTGTATGTATATATATATGTTAACATGTATGTATAAATTCTTTTACAGACCTTCACCTAATGATACAAGGAGGAGCCTGCAAGGATGTGAAGCACACAACATTATAGACAAGTGTTGGAGGTGCAAACCCGATTGGGCGGAGAACCGACAAGCGTTAGGCAATTGTGCCCAAGGTTTTGGAAAGGCAACTCATGGCGGAAAATGGGGTGATATCTACATGGTCACAAGTGATCAGGATGATGATGTTGTAAATCCAAAAGAAGGCACACTCCGGTTCGGTGCTACCCAGGACAGGCCCTTGTGGATCATTTTTCAAAGAGATATGATTATTTATTTGCAACAAGAGATGGTCGTAACCAGCGACAAGACCATTGATGGTCGAGGGGCAAAAGTTGAGCTCGTTTATGGAGGTATCACCCTCATGAATGTCAAGAATGTAATCATTCACAACATAGATATCCATGATGTTAGAGTGCTTCCAGGAGGTAGGATTAAGTCCAACGGTGGTCCAGCCATACCAAGACATCAGAGTGATGGTGATGCTATCCATGTTACGGGTAGTTCAGACATATGGATCGACCATTGCACGCTTAGTAAGTCATTTGATGGGCTCGTCGATGTCAACTGGGGCAGCACAGGAGTAACCATTTCCAACTGCAAATTCACCCACCACGAAAAAGTATGAAACACTTGGCAAATTTCACTCTCTTCGTCCTTAAACTATGGAAATTACAAAGAATTACGCTCATGTGGTCGTGTGCAGTGCACCTGACTAGGTTAAAAAGGATAAAAAGACCAAACTACCCTAAAGTGCACTGCATACGACTAGATTTAAAACACAAAAATAACGTGTGTTTTAAGGAAATGATGTAAACTATTACAACATATGTTACTAATTGAATTTTGCAATGAATATACAGGCTGTTTTGCTCGGGGCTAGTGACACGCATTTTCAAGATCTGAAAATGCATGTAACGCTTGCATACAACATCTTCACCAATACCGTTCATGAAAGAATGCCTAGATGCCGATTTGGGTTTTTCCAAATCGTTAACAACTTCTACGACAGATGGGATAAGTACGCCATCGGTGGTAGCTCGAACCCTACTATTCTCAGCCAAGGGAACAAATTCGTGGCCCCCGATTTCATTTACAAGAAAAACGTACTCTAAATATTTAATCCTTATATTTATCTATTTATCTGAAGGGTTAGGTAAATGTACCTTACCTCGTAAATTTTTAATCATTCTCCCTAAAAATGTCAAATCAATGGATATTTTTTGTCTTGGTTGTGAAAAAAAAAATATTATTAATTTCTCGATTTTAAGGGGTATGAAAAGTAAAAATGAAGGGATGAGCACGTTTAGCGCATCCCTATTGGAATGACTGTCAATCTGAAACTTGTAATTGGTTTTGAAGGTCTGTCTGAGGACTGGTGCACAGGAGCCAGAATGGATGACTTGGAACTGGAGAACACAAAACGACGTGCTTGAAAATGGTGCTATCTTTGTGGCATCCGGGTCTGATCCAGTGCTAACCGCTGAACAAAATGCAGGCATGATGCAAGCTGAACCGGGAGATATGGTTCCACAACTCACCATGAATGCTGGTGTACTCACATGCTCGCCTGGAGCACCTTGCTAAGCACCTGGCCAATTCCTATGCAACGATCATAAATACTTGCTCACCATAAGTGTTCATTTGATTAGATTTGGACACGAATGATGTAACCGATTCGTCTGAATTATGATTTGTTTTGATTCTCAGTTTCATAATATGGCTTCTTGAGAGCAAAATTAGAGAAGAGTGTCTTTGATCAACTACATTTTATGGTTTTTATATTAGATTTTGATTCGACAAAATTATACTTTATGTCCTTTATGTATGACCAAAATGATGGAACGTGTCCTTTAATAAAAAAAAACATTTTGTGTCCAATTTTCTGTTTTTCGAATATATTGTGTCCTTTAATACAAACCCAGTTAGTAAAGCCAGTTATCTTCAATCTAGGTAAAGGCAAAACTGTCCATTCACACTCTTTGACTTAAAAACCTGCACTATTTCTCTCTCTCTCTCAACTTTATTTTCTTTGTCTCTCCCCCCTCTCTTAAATTCCTTTCCCTCTCTCTACCTTTTCTCTACCACCGACCACCACCACCAACTAAATAACCGTCATCATCTGAACACTACCACCCGAACCTCCAGCAACCGTGGGTGTTATTGCCATCATCGCAACCACCTCCGCCTGAAACCACCACTATCTGCACAACTACTATTGCCCAAGACAACCACCATCTGGGCAACCACCACCGCTACCACAACAATCCTACCACCATTGATGACTATAATCAACAGCACCAACAAACACTTGCTTACCACCACCACCACCACCAGAATCAACAATAGGGAGAGAGAAGATAGAAAGAAGGATGATCTGGCAACTGTAAATTAGGGTTTGCAGGTTGTGGTGGTGGTAGTCCTCGGATCCGAAGCTCTCAATCGCCATTCCAGGTTTGCAGCTTGTATTTGGATTTCCAAGTTATGGTGGTTTAAGATGAAGATCGTGGTGGGGGTTGTAACTGATGGCTAGTGGTAGCCGGTGATGGAACACATGCTGGAGAGAGAAAAGGAGTGTATATGTGTGGAATGGGTGGCCGATGGTGGTGGTAACGATTTAGCATGAAATAAAGACGTTTTTTGTTGTTGGTAGCGGTTGGTGTTGGTGGTGTTCAGAGATAAAAAACGAGTATGACGTGGTGGCATTTTATGGCAGCTAGTGGTTGGTATAGAGAGATAGAAAGGGGTAAGAAAGAAAGAGGGTAATTTTTCATATATAAAGACTAAAATGTCGTTACTTTAATCAGTTAAATTACCAATATACCCTTTGAAAGTTGGGACTTAGGTCAAACATTGATTTTTGAGTCAACAATAGGTGAATGGACCATTTTACCCTTGGTTAGATTGAGGTTAACTGAGTTTACTAACTATGTTCGTGTAAAAGGAAAAAATCTGTTAAAAAAACTGAGAAAATGGACATAAAATGAATTTTTTTATTTAAAGAACATGTTTGAGAAATTTGGTAATACATAAAAGACAAAAAATGTAATTTTGTCTTTTGATTATTTTTCTCAATTGTAGTTTTAATTAATGTTCATTTCCACAATCCTTAACAAAGTGTATGGCAATTCAAAAGTCCTTATTGTTTTAAGTTTTCATTTGGTCTTTGATTAGTTGTTTTGAAAAAGTAAGGATTTGTGACTTATCAAAAATCTTTATAACTTATTGGTGAATATTTACCCACATGCCCTTCTTATATCCTTAAAAAACAACTATTTAACTTTTTAAAGAATGTTCTTTTTGGTCATTTTACATGAATAAGTTAGACCAAACACTTTTTACAAAATAACTTATTGACTTATTGGTTTCCCCACCACATAAGCTAATCTAAACACTTTTTTAAAAACTCGTTTTTGAAAAGTCATAAGTTAAAAGTTCTTTTAACCAAAAGTCCTTTTACATGTAACAACCCGACCCAGGGGGTGTCGGTTGGAATGCAGTTGATACCAAAATTGCACAACGGAAGCAACATGTACACTGTACTTATTGTTTCATACATGTACTAGTTCATAAATATATAATCATACATTTCCAAATAAATAATCTATAACTAATGCAGGGACGAGACACGACAGTTGTTGAAGCAGTTGATGAGGTGTACTCCACTAGTCATTCCAATCTCTACATGCTCTTAGCTCTAATACTCTAATCCTCAATGCTTATAACTCGATCTTCTACTTTTGTCATTCGCAAACCAAAGTTAAGTCTCTAATCATCATTACTTCCAATCTGCATCATATCAACATAATCCATACGCTTTCATAATCATCCAGACGCAGTATCTGAACACATGCTTAAAAAGAGTTTGGTCAGTAATCATACTGGTAGTGAGGTCGTGTAATTAGTCGACTGGATCCAAAACAAGTTTGTCATTACAAAAGTAGGTTTACAAGTTTATGCAACTCAACATATGGTGATGTACAAGCGACAACTCAATCCTAATCACAGAATCCATCTACTGCAATTATGGATTCACATGGCAAAATATATGTCATAACGGCCCTGTAGACCTCAGTGGAGGGTTTTCTGGGCTTCCGGATCCACTGTGCGTGGGGGTTTCCCCAAGTAGTACTACCCACATATTAAGTGACCCAAATCCCCTGGGTTAATGATTGTCGATGTGGTTACCTGGCAACTAGTATCTTGTCACATCAAATAAGTTTATAACACAGGAAGCATATGTTCACCCCAAAATAGTTAAAACACAAAAGGGGGAATGGTACACGGAACTCACCTTTGGGTTTGCACGGTTGTACAATATCACGAGCCTTGAATCCATCTATCCTCTTATATGCAAAGTCCTAATATGATCACAACCATTAGTGGGTGTAACTAAGTATCGCGGTTACACGTGTGGGTAAGCTTAAGACCCTTAGTTGTTATTGTCGACTTATTCTTATCATTGGTTGGTAGTCGTACTTATCATATTTATGTATCATATGATAAAAAAAGAAAAATAGTTTATGATTATAACAGCCATGTTATTTGTGGTTGTCCTAAATTATAAAGATTATGTGTGTAATGTCTCAAAAATCAAATATGTGCTTATGCTGTCTATTTATCTATGTCCCGTATGTAGATATTAAGTAGGGGTGTTCAAATTCGGATAATCCGAATTTCGGATAGTCAATATTGGGATCCGAATCCGAATCCGAAATTCGGATTATCCAAAATTCGGATAATCCGAAATTCGGATTATCATTCTGATAATCCGTTGGATTATCCGAAACTTAAAAATAAAAAAAAAATAAAAAAAAATAAAAAAATCGTTCTCTTTTATGTCTAAAACGTGAACCTGTTAAAAAAAAATAGAAGTTAGATAAACGAAACTAGAACAAAAAAATATATAAAAAAAAACTTAGCGTTTGGTAGACGGGGGCTATGGAGCTCGGAGACGAGGTGGACGGAGGCTGTTATAGAGAAGAGAAGAGGGAGCGACTGCTATGGATTAGAGGAGTATGGATTTAGGGTTAGGAGGATTAGAGATTTATGATTGTGTATTGTGTTATGTAGTCTATATAATATTATATATGTTTTTTTTATTTTTTTATTTTCGGATTCGGATAATCCGAATTATCCGAAATTTTTCAAAATCAGGATCCGAATCCGAATCCGAAATTTCGGATAATCCGATTTTCGGATATCCGAAAATCGGATTATCCAAAATTTCGGATAATTCGGATTCGGATTATCGGATTTTTCGGATTCGGATTCGGATTTTTTTGAACACCCCTAATATTAAGCCATTTGACCAAATGTCCCATTGTATATTCTTTACTAGGTTAGAGTCCCGTGGGGACCCACGGTTCACCCGAAAGTAAAATGAAAAAAAAGTAGGAAAATAAGGATTGTATTATGCAATTTGTTTTGGTTACTAAATGTTTGATAATGCAATATGTATGAATTTTGATGTTAAATGCAAAATGTCAATTAACAGTTTAATGTAACGAAATGATGGATATATCGAGTAAGTAAAGTTTAATTTGACAATTGCAAACTACATAGCATACTATCACAATATCACACATTACATCATTTGGATAATATCTATATTCTAATCATAATTAAGCTTAAGCATAGAACACTTATAATTTAGTTGGGGCTTAACGAACTTCATGAACATCTTGCTAAAAGAAAATGTGAGGGGAGGATTCTCATTAACTCTTTTCTTTGTCAATATTCTCTTTCAAGCAATTTTTCAGGTACTTCTTCACTTGTACTTTCATCGTCAAAAGATGGTTCACTTCAAGTTCTTCTGACTCAGGTACATCTTCTTAGTGTGGTGATTCATGCTTGTCAGCAACTGGAACTCTTTCACTCTTCATTAACCTCTGTTTCTTGATTCGAATCAAATTCTGCAAATTCTCAGAATTTTATAAGCAAACAATTTATGCAACAGAGGGTCCAGTATACACATGAACACCAAGTACATCAGTGTACTTTAATTTTAAAATCTGAAAAACCTGAATTTCTTTCAAGAATCGGTCAAATCCGCAAGAATGGTTAATTTTTATAAAGGATAAGCAAATTAAAATAAAACTAAATTTATTTACAATAAATATTTTGGTGAGAATCATGTGCAAGAAGATCATATCAGCTTTGTCAAACTGTAACACACCGTTAGTATATTTGTTCTGGTAAACTTATTAAAGTGCCAGAAAGCAGTCCAAGACGATTACCAGCTTCGTTTATCCACTTAAACAAACATAAACACACGCCTTCAAGTCCTTTGTTTTTCTTATTTTATTAACGTGTGTTAGACCGAGATAGCTGTGTGTCCCACATCATGACATATCCTCGCGATCAAGGTATGCACAAAGCTTCTTCATAACAGGTGAGTATATTGTTGACATCTGTATGTATTACAAGGTCAAGATCATCAGTGATCAGGTCTGCATATATCTGGATGCAATAGAGAGACCAATGGATTCTCGACCAGGGTTAGAGCAAATACCAAACTTTCGGTATGATCATCGCTTTAGGCTTTTGATTTGTGCCTTTAGCTTGAATTCTCTTTGAGAATTTGGGTTTTGGCATTTCTTTATTGCTCTTTTAAGACGTTCTGACTGTGCCTAGGTCAGCATATATCTGGATGCAGCAGAAGGGCAGCCAGGACATCCCCAGATGTATCAACAATATAAAGACCTGAAATCTCAGATTTTAGCAATCTATCAACGCAAGATTTAAGACCATAAGATCATACGCTGATGATGTGTTACCCATAAGTTACACAGTCCTTTATCTTTAGCATTAATTTTGGACTGAGTTCGTTGTGTAGTTTGCCTGCCAGTATATCATATAATGGAGCTGCAATCACACTTGATTTAATTTTCTTTTCGATTTTAAGGTGTGGCATTTCAACAGCTGATGTACTATCATTTCTTCTTTTTCGCACCATGAAGTTCTCATTTTCGGAATTTTCTATTGCTTTTGTATTTTTCTGAGGGTATATCCCCCTAAATTTGTGCTTAAAATTGAAAATTTAAAGAACAAATTTACAACCTAAAACTAAGAAAAATCTTTTTGTGTTTTTCTAAAACCATTCTCGAATTAAAGACCAATTACGTTCAAAATTCAATGCATCAGGTTTTAAGCGTACCTCTCTAGCTGATTTTACCTCCATTATCTCCTTTAAAGAGACATTCTCACTGTTTAAGAATTTAAAATAAAATTATAACAGAGAGATGTCACCTGTCATGTGCGTGGAACAACCATTATCAACATACCAGTGGTTGTCGACAATCCTCCCTGGATGTCCCTGCACTAAGAAAGGAGATTAGTTAAACATTGGTACCCAGGCCATCGCGGTCCTGGGCACTCCTGAAGCATCTATGAAAGACACTTCTCTCAAGCACATGTCCTTCTTCTCAATTAGGACTGGTGTTGCTGCCGCCTTTGCTTTCCAGACTTGCTTAGGTTTAGCACACGGTTTTGCTACTTTCAGAGTAGCAGCTTTATGTTTCTTAGGTTGCTTCGACTTCTGTGGAGGAACAACCTTCCGTTTGCTCTTGGAAGCATTCCAGTCTCCATCAGAAGGTTTAAGTTTGGGATTCATGTTCTTCCTCGCCTTAGGTTTATCAACCTTCATTGACTTGGAGTAGTAGTTATCCCTTGGTGTAACCCTCTGATTCTGACTATAATAGGGCACGTAAGGATGACTTGTGCAATTCCTTGCAATGTGACCAAGTCTTCCACAGTTGTAGCATGCCTGCTTCTTTGCATATGAAGCATATCCCGGTCTGTTCGATCCCACTGATGAATGTGAGTGATGGGATCGGTTGGATGATTTGTTTGCAGGCTTCTTAAAGTTTCTGCTCTGCTTAGAACATCTTGAACACCCATGTGAACAAGATTGTGCTTGTGATGATGACTGTCCTTGAGCTTTCTGTTTAACTTCAGGAACCTGTTCAGAAGAGTTAGCACAGGTAGTTTTTCTATGTGGTGGCACATATTTATCGGTCGTGCCATTAACAGATAGCTCAGAAACAGTCTTTTGCACATATGGTATAGCATCTGCAGACAAATTAGACTGTTTCACATAAACACCTGCATTGTTAGTGCAAACAAAATCATCCCCCTCAACCTTAACCTCTACCTTAACTTCAGCTGTACATGAGGTAGAAGCATTAGTAACATTCATACATTTAAAATCAGGGACTGTTGGCTTTATCACACCTGTGCCAACAGTCTTGGATGAGGGATCCTCATATTCTTTTTCAGTCTCAACTGGCCTTGAGCACACAGATTCTTTAGATTTTGGCTCAGTCGAGGGTGTGACGTCTGATTCAGTCGAGCCACTTAATTCAGAAACTTGTGGCGGCTTTACTTAATCCCCCGTTGACTCAGTTGCTCTTGAGGACTCACAACTGTATTCACTAGATGCAACTAATATTGATTTCTTAGATTCAATTGCTTCAGGTGATTCACATGTGGAGTCACTTTCAGAAGTTGATCGGGCAGCTGATTCAGCGACCATTTGTGCCCTGTACTTTCCAAAACATTTATTGATTTTATTTATGAAATCAAACTCAATGGGCACATTTGAGTATGATTGGGCGGTCGGTTCAGTGTCTAAAACAGTTTCCCTCAACAGTTTATTTGATTCAGCTGTGTCCTTGGGAACTGGGACTTCATCTCTTTTCACTTCAAAAACTCTGTCAACTTCTTTGTTTATCTCAAAATTTAATGTCTCAGTCTGCTTTGAAGCATCTTAAGACTTGACAAAGGTTTTTGATGGGGCCTGCTCTTGCTTAGGAGGTCGGTTCTTGGGTTTAGATATTTTTACAGGGACCGATTCAGGTTTGGAGATTTTAATTTGATCCCTCGATGGTCAACTAGTTGGCTCTTCTATTGGAGGACCGTATCCTTTAACAGGCAGAGCCAACAATTCTTCATCCGACATGGGAATGCAGGAATAGTTTTCATTAAAGGGTGCTGGAATTTCCACAAACCCCAGACCTTTGTTCCTCACTTCCTTTGGTCTGAACTTTAACTGAGTGTTGATCATTTTTTCAACTTTGTTACTAGAACAGTCGAATTTTTAAAGTGAAAATCAGCATTTTCAAATTTTGATTTTAAGTCGATCAATTCCGCAGTTAAGGTGTCAGACAGTCGTTTGAAGTGTAAATATCGACATTTGTGATCGCTCACCTCGTGATTCAAGCGCTTGATATCGAGTTTTTGTTTTTCGACCATTTCTTTATAGGAATTAAATTTCTTTTTAATATCCCAACTGGCCATTTTCTCGTATTCAAGCTGCTTGAATGCGGAGAGAGTTTCTTCTCTAAAACCTTTAATTTTTAACCTGCATCGTTCAGTACAACATGATTCAGCTAAAATTTTAGCGTGTACCTCAGATGCGGATGGCACATGGTCATTCAGATGTGCCATGAAAGCTTGAGCGGCATGAGCAGTAGAAGCGGCAGATGTGACAGGAGCAGCAGGTGTGACAGCAGCGGTAGGAGCATCGGGAATGACATAACAGCCTGAATCTGAATTCGATGATGGAGCAGCAGAATTGGATGAGCATGTTGCAGCAGAGGTGTTACTTTGAGTCTTCATTGTGTAACGCTCTTTGATAAGTGAGATCAACTCATCCGGTGTCATTTTGGACCAACTTGTTTCTGTGTAGATCTTCATGACATTCATAAACCAGCTGCATGTCGGTTGATCTAGTATTCCTTTTAAAGCGTCCAGAAGACTCTTGTTCACCCAACGATTTGACACTACGATTTCGGCATTTTTCATGTCAGACAGTAGTTCAGTAAATCTGCCAATAAGTGCTCCAACGGTTTCACGAGGAATGTAATTGAACCCTTCAAGTCTCTGTTCAAACACATTATTTTGAGAAGACATTTTTTAATTTGCTAGACCGTGATCCCCCAAAAATCTAGACGTTTCACCAAAATTTTTAAGACAAGCACCGGGCGTCCAACCAAGTCAAACCGTAAACGATAAGGTCAATCCCCCAACTTGAGCTTGTACACTCCAAAAGATACTACCGCTATTATTATTAGTATTATTATTATATTATTATTATTATATTATTGAAGCTTCACGTGACTTTGTCCACAAAGAGACAACACTCTTCAAAACCTCCCTCTTTCTATTATTTTTTTTTCACCTTTTTCTTTCTTTTTAACCTGGCTCTGATACCATTTGTAAGTCCAAGATCTTCTCTACCGGGTATCAAACAAACAATAGAGTGCGAAAAACAAGATTGAATGTGAAGAACAAAAGATTCAAACCGAAGAAATCAATAGAACTGCTGCTTCACCTTGCACACAATCTCTAGGATTGTCTGGTACAAGGTGGTGGCCAAAGTTACAAATGAGAGGATTATGAGAGTCTAATGAATGTCTAACCCTAACAATGTAGCAAACATAATATTATATAGGGTCCACTAAAGCCTTGGCCCACATGGCCTAACCCAAGCCCATTAACTAAACTAAGCCCAATTAACACAAACAGGCTTGATAAAGACAAGCGTAAAGCTACTCAATTTATGGGCCTTACAGCCTTACCCATTATATACAATTTATTATTGACATCTTTAGTAATCATTATTAATTGTACAGAAAGTAACATTTTGAAAATTTATATTATCATTTAATTTCGTTGTTAAATTTGGTATGACAATTAAATGATTTTATTATTTGTTAAGGTTTATATAGTATTGTTGTGTCTCGAACAATTCTGCAAAATTGGAAATACTGTGCCTCGATTGACGTGATCGAGTAGGAATATTTATTTATATATTTGAATTATAAAAATGGAAGGATTGGTAATTGACGTTAATTGGTCAACAACGCTTAAAATTAGCACAGTCAAACTCAAAGACATAAAGTCAAAGAATTGACCTCCATGAAATTAACAAAAACGTAAAAAGTTTTTACTCAGATTTAGTCAACAATATTAAAATTAAGGTCGTAATATTAGTAATAGCAATGAAAATTATCTTGAATACATTATATATTTTAAGAAACTGTTAAATAGATTTAACATTGTTAAATAGATTTAAATAAATGTTTAAAGGAAAGTCGTATATGTTTAAAAGAATATCGTTTCATGACAATTGATTAAAGGAAAGTCTTTGAATTATAAAAAAAAGGGAAGTATTGGTAATTGACGTGAATTGGTCAACAACGCTTAAAATTAGCACAATCAAATTCAAAAACATATAGTCAAAGAATTGACCTCCATCAATTTAACAAAAACGTAAAAAGTTTTTACTCAGATTCGGTCAACAATATTGACATTAAAGTCGTAATATTAGTAATAACATTGAAAATTATTTTGAGTACATTATATATATTTTAGGAAACTGTTAATTATATTTAAATTATATTTATTATTAAAAGAATAATAAAAGTGTAGGAAAATAAATGTACATTGTTATCTTCGGATTATATTTAAATTATAAACTCTTAAATAGATTTAACATAGTTAAATAGATTTAAATAAATGTTTGAAAGAAAGTCGTATATGTTTAAAAAAAATATTGTTTCATCACAATTGATTAAAGGAAAGTTGTATTATCAAAATTAAAGTCGGTCAACAATATTAAAATGAATTTCGTAATATTAGTAATATCAATAATTAAGATTAAAAATGTTAATAAATAACAACCAAATCATAATCAATCATTCAAATCAATGACATTAAAATTATCATAAATAACATTAAAACTCTTCATAAATAACAACAAAATAATAATTCAAAATCAATGACATCTTGTGGTGCAACCTTAGTAACAAACATTTTGTGCTCGATTGAACACCATTTGAAGACACAATATTCGCCAATGGAAGTATCTTTTGATTGAAGCAAATCAGGTCATCCAATCACAGTAAACCTTTACAAAAGAATTATGTATAGAAAATTTAGAATGTGTAACTAATTATAAAATAAGAATATTGTAAACATAAATGTTGAATATGCAAATAACAAACCTAACGACTTGTGAAACAATTTTTGCACGTAATATTAGTATTAGTATTAGTAATTATTAGTAATTAGTAATATATTCGTAAAAACAGTAATAGAAAAATTTAATTCGGTCAATAAGATATAAATGGAATTAAAATTGAAAATCGTAATATCAGTTTTAGTATTAGTAATATATTCGTAATTTAATTCGGTCAATTCGGTCAATAATAATTAAATGAGCTTAAAAATCATAATATATAACATTAAATTCGATCAATTATTATTAATGTCATTAAAACTCATAATAAATAACATTAAAAATTGAATAAATCCTACTAATTGCAGGCAAGACCAATAGTAATTCATAAAGATAGATTAAATATAATTTCATAGTAATATTAATACAAATAAATGAGATTAAAAAATCATAATAAATAACATTCAATTCGGTCAATTATTATTAATGTCAATTAGTATTAGTAATATATTCGGTCAACAATAATATTTTTACGAATAGTAAAACTAAAATCGTAATATTAGTATTAGTTAATATTAGTAATATATTCGTAAAAATAGTAATAGAAAATTTTAATTCGGTCAATAAGATATAAATGGGATTAAAATTAAAAATCGTAATATTAGTTTTAGTATTAGTAATATATTCCTAATTTAATTCGGTCAATAATAAATAAATCAGATTAAAATTAAAAATCGTATTATTAGTATTTGTATTAGTAATATATTCGTAAATTAATTCGGTCAATAATAAATAAATGAGCTTAAAAATCGTAATATATAACATTAAATTCGGTCAACTATTATTAATGTCATTAAAACTCATAATAAATATCATTAAAAATAAATAAATCCTATTAATTGCAGGCAAGACCAATAATAATTCGAATGAATAGTAATATAAATAATATTAAACATAATTTCATAAAGATAGATTAAACATAACTTCGTAGTAATATTAATATAAATAAATGAGATTAAAAAATCATAATAAATAACATTCAACTCGGCTAATTATTATTAATGTCAATAAATAACATTAATTCTAACATAGTAAAAATACATTAAAAATAATTAAATCTTATTAAACATAAATTCGAAAAAAGATAATATAAATAAATGAGATTAATAATTTTAATAAATAACATTAAATTCTGTCAATTATTATTAATGTCAATAAATAATATTAAACATCTTAATAAATAACAGTAAAAATGAATAAATCTTATTAATTGCAATCAAGACTAATCATAATTTATAAACATAGTAATATAAATAAATGAGATTATAAATCTTAATAAATAAACTCAAAATCGTAATCATTAATTCAAATAAATTACATTACAAACATAAAAAAATCGTAATTTTTAATTTGAAAATCAATGACTTCTTGTGGTGGAACCTTTGTAACAAACAGCCTGTGCTAGATTGAACACCATTTAAAGACACAATATTCGCCAATGGAAATATCTTCTAATTGAAGCAAACTAAAATTATAATATTAGTATTAGTATTAGTTAGTATTAGTAATTAGTAATATATTCGTAAAAATAGTAATAGAAAATTTTAATTCGGTCAATAAGATATAAATGAGATTAAAATTAAAAATCGTAATATTAGTTTTAGTATTAGTAATATATTCATAATTTAATTCGATCAATAATAAATAAATTAGATTAAAATTAAAAATCGTAATATTAGTATTAGTGTTAGTAATATATTCGTAAATTAATTCGGTCAATAATAAATAAATGAGCTTAAAAATCGTAATATATAACATTAAATTCAGTCAACTATTACTAATGTCATTAAACTCATAATAAATATTATTAAAAAATAAATAAATCCTATTATTTGCAGGCAAGAGTCGCAAGACCAATAATAATTCGAATGGATAGTAATATAAATAATATTAAACATAATTTCATAAAGATAGATTAAACATAATTTCGTAGTAATATTAATATAAATAAATGAGATTAAAAAATCATAATAAATAACATTCAACTCGGTCACTTATTATTAATGTCAGTAAACAACATTAATTCTTATATACTAAAAATACATTAAAAATAATTAAATCTTATTAAACATAAATTCGAAAAAAGTAATATAAATAAATGAGATTAATAATTTTAATAAATAACATTAAATTCTGTCAATTATTATTAATGTCAATAAATAATAATAAACATCTTAATAAATAACAGTAAAAATGAATAAATCTTATTAATTGCAATCAAGACTAATCATAATTCGTAAACATAGTAATATAAATAAATGAGATTATAAATCTTAATAAATAAACTCAAAATCGTAATCAATAATTCAAATAAATTACATTACAAACATAAAAAATCGTAATTTTAATTTGAAAATCAATTACTTCTTGTGGTGGAACCTTTGTAACAAACAGCCTGTGCTGGATTGAACACCATTTAAAGGCACAATATTCGCCAATGGAAATATCTTCTAATTGAAGCAGACTAGAATCGTAATATTAGTATTAGTATTAGTAATTAGTAATATATTCGTAAAAATAGTAATAGAAAATTTTAATTCAGTCAATAAGATATAAATGAGATTAAAATTAAAAATCGTAATATTAGTTTTAGTATTAGTAATATATTCATAATTTAATTCGGTCAATAATAAATAAATCAGATTAAAATTAAAAAACGTAATATTAGTATTAGTAATATAGAGTAAAGATCTTGTACAAAGTGTTTTTTTGTAAGAACTGTAAGAATCAAAGGAGGTATTTTTTTTTCGAATTTTTTTTTCACATATTGTTAAACATGTATTATAGTATTGAAAACTAAAAAAAAATTAAAATTTTTTTTTGGTGTAGAGTAATTACGTGTAGAGTAATTACATAATTACTCTAGTGTAAATTAGTATATTTACTTTAATGACGTAATTACACTAATTGTTTTTTAATTTTTTTTGTGTTATTCATCTAGAAAGTATGTTTAAGCACATGGGAAAAAAAAATTCTAAAAAATAAAATAATTTTTTTTACCCCCTTTGATTCTCACAGTTCTTACCAAAAAAACACTTTGTATTTGATCTTTACTCTAGTAATATATTCGTAAATTAATTCGGTCAATAATAAATAAATCAGATTAAAATTAAAAATCGTAATATAAGTATTAGTATTAGTAATAAACAAATGAGCTTAAAAATCGTAATATATAACACTAAATTCGGTCAATTATTATTAATGTCATTAAATGTGACACCCGGCAAACTCAGGTCGATAACATTGGTTAAGTTAAAGTCTACCTTAGCGAGTCACGCGTATATTATACTTAACTGGGTCGGTTGAGTCGAGTTATGGTTCAGGAGTCGTTACTACGGTCTAGAGGGTCATTAGATGTCGGTCCATAACCATGAGTACAAGAATTGACGATTCGTAGAATCGTCGAACCTTAGTAAACACACAAGGCTTGAGTCCCGGGAATTGGTGAAGGGGTGTGAACGTGTTTGTTTCATAAATTATGTGGTTATAATCTTTATGTGACTTGTCGGTATGGGTATACGTGTTTACATATGTTAAAACAACGATTACACGTGATTGCATGACATTATAGGTCATTACGCAGAGCTGAAGGCGATTAGGATGGGCCTGAGGGCGATTAGCCCTGTAATCGCCTGCTGTGAGGGCGATTAGGGGGAGGATAAGGGCGATTGGGCCCTAATCGCCTATAGCTATAGGCGATTAGGAGCCCTAATCGCATGGCACTGCTGCGTAATCGCCTGACGTGTTTTAAACGACTAGAAACGCCTATAAATACCACCCTTGACCTCTAAAACACCATTTGTGCAACCCTAGCCGTCCCATAACCTATCCCAACTCACAAACACCCTCTGGAACACGTTTTTGCATCAAAACACACATTTCCAAGCTTTACACATTATTTTCTCATAAATCCAAGGTGTGTTCTTCATTCCCAAACCTTTGTATGATTATGTTTTGTTCCCTAAAGGTCCAGACCTGATTTATAAACTATTGTGTCTTTGAAAATCTATCAAAAACCATTTTTAAACAAACCCAAACCCTTATGCATGTTATATGTGTTGTATATGAATAAAGATAGGATTTTTATGATTGAAACATGGTTATTCTTGTGTTATGAATGTGTTTCTGACTTAAATGGGTTATGATAATGTTAACTTAGGAGTTTGGAGGTCCATGGTTGTGTATTGTTGATATTTGGTATTTTGACCTATTTGAATAGTTTTGAATGATTAAGGATGATATGATGTGTTTTGTTGGATATATGATGTTAGGGTTTGCTTGAGGATGATGCTAGAACAGTAGGATATTATCGGACAACGTTGTTACGTGATGAAATCTGGATTTTTGCTATTTAGGGCAAGTTTTTGCATGTTGATGTGATGTTTACATGATAAGTATGCTATTTTAGGAAAACACGTGCATTCGGGACTGTTAGAATGATGATAACTTAGGGGTTTTGCTTGCAATATGTTTGTTAATGTGTCATGATTGATATTTGGTGTTTCCACACGTTCCGGATCTGATTTGGAGGGTTAAACGCGCGAAAAACCGGATCAACAATGCTGAAGGCAGTTAGGGAGCCTAATCGCCTAGGCTAAAGGCAATTAGGGGCCTAATCGCCTATAAGGAGGGCGATTGGGGGCCTAATCGCCTTCACTGAGGGCGATTACGTTCCTAATCACTAGTTAAACCCTGAATAGCATGTCTTATAGCCCTAATCGCCTATAGTACACTAGAATAGGCCTAATCGCCTATGATTGAAGGCGATTAGAGCCCAATCACCTTCAGGGAAGGCGATTAGCCTTTCTAATCATGAGTTGACTTTCCTAATTGCTAGTTGACTTCTCCTAATCGCATGTACTGCTGCTGTAAGTGCGTTTTGGCATTCCGAGACCTGATTTGACACCTAGAAACATGCTAGGAACCTCGTATCATACCTAGTAACATGGTAACACGTACTCGGACTTATTTGTGCACTGTTTGAACTATCTGCTAGACTTGTTGAACTTTAACACGTGTTAAGTATTGTTGCATGAATTGTATTTCATAGTGTATGAGGTTAACGCGTGGAGTTTCGGGTCACCAATGGGATGTCAAGTCTTGTCCAAATGGTCGGTTAAACAGTCAACGCGTTTTCAAATGAACTTGGTTATGGTCTGGACATCTAGGGGCTAACTAACCTACGGGTTATTAGTCTAAGTACTTATAACTGTCATATGTTAGGTCGCCGCTTTACGGGGATAGCATAGCTTGCTGATTTTTAATCATTTTTGAAGTAACGCAACCTAAGGTGAGTTCACGGCCCCACTTTAACTGGTTTTACTTTTGGGGGAGAAAACATGCGTTAAACTTGTATTTGGTAACAACTGTCATACTATGGGTGATTTTGGGTTACTATACGATCTTTGGAAGTCCCGGAGGAAACCATGAACGTGCAAGGTAGCACAACGGGGAAATGTGGATAGATCTATTGGGCGTGACCTGCCTGTCACACCCTCAAAATCCACCTGCGGGGTTTTACCGCGAGGCGCGTGACAAACTAGGATCCAAGTCAACGATCACAATAAACAACACTATACAAACACATGCATATTTTAAAAACATAAGTTTGAAACCATAAGAACCGTAGCGGAAGCTTTGTTACAAGTTCAAATTCCAAAAAGTAATTCCAACAGTTCAACATAAGTAAAACATGATCCTAACTAGACGCCGTGCAGACGCGTGCGCCCTAGTCCTCGTTTGCTACCTTAGCGACCTGAGAAAAACATGCCAAAGGTTCGTCAGCACAAAAATGCCGGTGAGTTCACAGGTTTTAAATAAAAGTTACCGAGTTACCAAAGTATACCAAGTCACCTGTCCATACTATAAAACGTTCAACCAAAGTACGCTAGCTAGGCGTATGTTTTGTTACTACTACGACTAGAAACCATTACTAGACA
Organism: Ambrosia artemisiifolia; assembly: GCA_032199755.1. Lineage (NCBI taxonomy): Eukaryota > Viridiplantae > Streptophyta > Magnoliopsida > Asterales > Asteraceae > Ambrosia > Ambrosia artemisiifolia. Next base: position 25,557,529 of record CM063517.1, read on the forward strand.
CGTCACAAGTTACCAAAGTTACAGCCCGAATAATGTCACAAGTCACAATGTTACAAGGTCGAGACAACATGCACCCGCCCGACCCTCCAAGCCGACGAGTGGGGCAGGTCACGCCCAATAGATCTATCCACATTTCCCCAGTTGTGCTATACCGCACATTCATGGTTTCCCCGGGACTTAAAAGATCGTGTAGTAACTCATAATAAACCATAGTATGACAAAAGTTCTCAAAACATAGTTCTGCGCATGTTTTCTCCCCCAAAGGTAAAACCAGTTAAAGTGGGGCCGTGAACTCACCTTAGGTTGCGTTACTTCAATGAATGAATAAAATCAGCAAGCTATGCTAGTTCCTTAAAGCGGCGACCTAACATATGACAGTTACAAGTACTTAGACTAATAACCCGTAGGTTAGTTAGTCCCTAGATGTCCAGACCATAACCAGGTTCGTTTAAAAACACGTTGACTGTTAAACTGACCAAATGTACAAGACTCGACATCCCATTGGTGACCCGAGACTCCCATGTTATATTCACACTCTCAATCACATAATCATTGCAATCACACTTAACATACGTTAAAGTTCAACAAGTCTAACACATCGTTCAAATAGTACACAAATAAGCCCGAGCACGTGTTACCAAGTTATCATGCATGATACGGGGTTCCTAGCATGTTCCTAGGTGTCAAATCGGGTCTCGGAATGCCAAAATGTATTTACAGCAGCAGTACATGCGATTAGGAAAAGTCAACTGGCGATTATGAAAGTCAACAGGCGATTATGGGGCTAATCGCCTATACTTATAGGCGATTAGGGTCATGTGGTATGCAAATCAGGAGTTATTAGGCGATTAGGGTCATAAGACATGCAATTCAGGACTTAACTAGCAATTAGGATCACAATCGCATGCAACGAAGGCAATTAGCCCCCAATCGCCTATACTATTAGGCGATTAGGGCTCCCTATTAGGCGATTATGCCCCCAATCGCCTATAGCATAGGCGATTAGGGTGGCTAATCGCCTGCAACTGTTCTGTTCCGGTTTTTCGCGTGTTTAACCCTCCAAATCAGATCCAGAACGTGTGGAACCACCAAATATCGATCATACAACATTACCAAACATATTTCAAGCAAAAACCCCTAACTTATCATCATCCTATCAGTCCCGAATGCAAGCCTTTACCCAAAATAGTATACTTAGCATGAAAACATCACATCAACATGCACAATTTTACCCTAAATAGCAAATACTCAGATTTCATCATGTTATCACGTTGTTCGATCATCCCCTACTGTTCTATCATCATCCTACAACAAACCCTAACATCAAACAACTAGCAAAACACTTCAAATCATCCAAAATCATTCAAACTCATTCAAATGGGTCAAAATACTCAACATTCACAATACACCTCTAAAACCATCCAAACTCTTAAGACATCATCATCCTATCATAAACAAGCTGTAAACACCTTAATAACATGATAACAATCCATTTTGAATCATAAAAGTCCTATCTTTTAATCATATTTAACACATACAACATGCAAAATGGTTTGAACTTGTTTAAAAACGATTTTCATAGGTTTTCAAAGACATAAATGTTTATAAACCAGGTCTGGACCTTTAGGGAGTAAAACTCAATCATTTAAAGGTTTGGGGATGAAGAACACACCTTGGTTTTATGAGGATTTGATGTGTAAAGCTTGAAAATGAGTGTTTTGATGCTAAAACGTGTTCCAGAGGGTGTTTGGGAGTTGGGATATGTTATGAGACGGCTAGGGTTGCATTAGAGGTGTCTTGGAGGTCAAGGGTGGTATTTATAGGCGTTTCTAGTCGTTTAAGATACTATAGGCGATTGTGCAGCAGCTTTAGGCGATTATGGCTCCTAATCGCCTAAAGCTTTAGGCGATTAGGGCCTAATCGCCTAAAAGAACACCCTACTCGCCCTCCCTATAGGCGATTACAGAGGCTAATCGCCTATAGCCTCTGCATAATCGCCTATAGGGTCTGTTACAGCATATTTCGCGCGTTAAACTCCGTTTTAACACATGTTAACATGTTTTCACATACCGACAAGTCACATAAAGATTCTAAACACATAATGCATGTAAGTAAACACGTTCACACTCATTCACCAATTCCCGGGACTCGAGACTTCTGTTTCTACTAAGGTTTGACGATTCCACGAATCGTCAATCCTTGCATACCTGGTTAAATGGCCGACATCTAACGATCCTCTAGGTTGTACTAATGACTCCGAACCATAACACGACTTAACCGACCTAGTTAAGTATACTGTACGCGTGACTCGCTAAGGTAGACTTTGACCCAAACCATAATATTGACCTGAGTTTGCCGGGTGTCACATCATCCCCACGTTAAAAGAATTTTCGTCCTGAAAATTAGCACAAGTCAAAGAGAAAACAATCAAGGAATAGAAACTAGAAAAGAGAATTACCCGAGTTGTCACATCATCCCCACGTTAGAAGGAATCTCGCCCCGAGATTCATTCAGCTGCAGTAGTAACATGTCTCAATTCAAAAGCGCGCTTGGGAAAGAGGTGAGGATACTTAGACTTCATCTGATCCTCGCGTTCCCAAGTGTATTCCGGTCCACGGTTCGAGTTCCAGCGAACTTTAACAATACGGATTTTACTCCGTCGACGGCTACGAATCTTGTAATCAAGGATCTCAACAGGTTTTTCCACAATGCGAAGACGATCATCAACCTTGATCTCTTCTAGTGGAACAATAAGAGATTCGTCAGCCAGGCATTTCTTCAAGTTAGACACATGGAAGACGTTGTGTACATTACCAAGCTCCGCCGGTAAATCAAGTCGGTATGCCACCGGTCCAATCCGTTCCAGGATTGCAAACGGTCCAACGTACCGAGGGTTGAGTTTGCCACGCTTTCCAAAGCGTATGACGCCCTTCCATGGTGAAACTTTCAGAAGTACCATATCCCCAACCTGGAACTCTAAAGGTTTGCGACGTCGATCGGCATAACTCTTCTGTCGATCCCGCGCCGCTGCCAAACGGTTACGAATCTGTACGATCTTTTCCGAAGTCTCGTACACTAGTTCAGGCCCAGTGAGTTGACTCTCACCCACTTCAGCCCAACAAAGGGGAGACCGGCATTTCCGCCCGTACAATGCCTCGAACGGAGCTGCCTTGATACTCGCATGGTAACTGTTGTTATAAGAAAACTCCACTAACGACAGGTGAATCTCCCAACTTTTGCCAAAATCGATCACACATGCCCGAAGCATGTCCTCTAAGGTTTGAATTGTTCGCTCATTCTGCCCGTCAGTTTGTGGGTGATAAGCTGTACTCATGTCCAGCTGGGTACCCAAGGCTTTGTGCAAGGACTTCCAAAAATGCGAAGTGAAATGGGAATCACGATCCGAAATGATAGAAACCGGCACACCGTGCTTAGAAACGACCTCCTTGAGGTAGAGACGAGCCAACGTATCCATTGTGTCGGTTTCTTTAATGGCAAGAAAATGGGCTGACTTCGTCAACCGATCCACAATCACCCATATCTTATCACAGCCTCTAGGTGACTTAGGTTGTTTAGTAACAAAGTCCATCGTGATCCTTTCCCACTTCCATTCAGGAATTTCTGGTTGTTGCAGGAGACCAGAAGGCTTCTGATACTCCACCTTGACCTTGGCACAGGTCAAGCATTTGCTCACGTAGGAGGCAATGTCAGCCTTCATGTTTGGCCACCAGTAGAGTACCTTTAGGTCTTGGTACATCTTGTCTGAGCCGGGATGAATGGAATACCGGGATTTGTGAGCTTCATCCAAAACAAGTTCCCGTAATCCCCCAAACAACGGAACCCATATGCGTTCTGTGAAGTAGTGTAAACCGTCAGGCCTTTGCTCGAGGTGCTTGTCAGCACCGTGCATGGTCTCAGCTTTAAGGTTTTCCTCCTTCAAAGCTTCTAGTTGCGCAGAACGGATTTGGTCAGGAAGAGAAGATTGGATGGTGAGTTGCAACGCCCGAACGCGACGTGGGTTTGCTGTTTCCTTCCTGCTCAAGGCGTCTGCCACCACATTCGCCTTGCCAGGATGGTACTTAATGGTGCAATCATAGTCGTTCAGGAGTTCAACCCAGCGACGCTGTCGCATGTTCAGGTGTTGTTGGTCGAAAATATGCTGGACTATAAACGGTGCATTTGGTACCGTACAAGTAATGCCTCTAAATTTTCAACGCAAACACCACTGCACCCAACTCCAAATCGTGGGTTGTATAGTTCCTCTCGTGAACCTTAAGTTGACGAGATGCGTAGGCAATCACTTTCTCGCGTTGCATTAACACGCAACCGAGACCCCGAATCGAAGCATCACAGTAAACAACGAAGTCCTCAGTGCCCTCAGGCAAGGATAGGATGGGAGCAGAACAGAGTTTGGACTTCAGTTTTTGGAACGCTGCTTCTTGCGGTTCACCCCAGTCGAATTTTCTGTCCTTCTGAGTAAGAGTGGTGAGGGGTTGAGCGATCTTCGAAAACCCCTTAATGAAACGACGGTAGTAACCCGCAAGACCTAGGAATTGCCGCACCTCAGATGGCGTCTTTGGTGCTTCCCAGTCCTTAATTGCCTCGATCTTAGCCGGATCGACATGAATCCCTAGTTCATTAACCACATGCCCTAGGAATTGAACTTCGCGTAACCAAAAGTCGCACTTCGAGAACTTAGCATAAAGCTGTTCCCGTCGCAAAAGTTCAAGAACCAAACGCAAGTGTTCCTCATGTTCAGCTTTGCTCTTGGAGTAAACCAAGATGTCGTCAATAAACACAATCACGAACTTATCAAGATAAGGTTTGCACACGTGGTTCATCAAATCCATGAAAACCGTCGGCGCGTTAGTGAGACCGAAAGGCATGACCAAGAACTCGAAATGGCCATAACGTGTACGAAAGGCAGTCTTCGCGATGTCAGCTTCTTGCACGCGTAACTGGTGGTAACCGGACCTTAAGTCGATCTTGGAGTAGTAGCTAGAACCCTGGAGCTGGTCAAAGAGATCATCAATGCGAGGAAGAGGATAACGGTTCTTGATGGTCACCTTGTTCAGCTCTCTGTAATCCACGCACATTCGAAGACTTCCGTCTTTCTTCTTCACGAACAGAATCGGGGCTCCCCAAGGGGAAGAACTCGGTCTGATGAAACCCTTATCCAAGAGTTCCTGCAACTGGCTAGATAATTCCTGCATCTCGGGAGGTGCAAGACGGTAGGGGGCCCGAGCAATAGGGGCTGCGCCCGGTACAAGGTCAATACCGAACTCAACCTGATGATGGGGTGGAAGACCGGGTAGATCATCGGGAAAAACGTCAGAAAAGTCACAAACCACTGGGATATCCTCGATCTTCTTCTCATCGGTAGAGGAAACAGAGAGAAGTGCCAAAACGGCCGAACAACCCTTACGAATACACTTAAGGGCTTTCATGCTGGAGATGAGACTTAGAGGAGCACCGCCCTTCTCACCATGTACCAAAAGAAATTCTCCATCCGGGAGAGGGATTCGAATAACCTTGTCGAAACAAACGATCTCAGCTCGATACAACGATAACCAATCCATGCCGACAACGACATCAAAACTACCCAAGGGTACAGGCATAAGGTCGATGGGGAAAGACAAACCCGACATTTCAAGATGACACTCCCGAAGGACACAAGTTGCCTTAATCTTCTTACCATCTGCCAACTCAATTAAATACTTAGCCTCTAAAGGAACAGGCACTATATCTAACATTCGGCTAACTTCCAAAGATACGAAGCTTTTATCGGCACCGGAATCAAACAAAACAGTAACAGAGCGATTATTGAGAAGAAACGTACCGGTAACTGTGTCGGGATCCAGTTTAGCCTCCGCGGCCCCAATGACAAAGGCGCGTGCGTTCCTACCACCGCCCCCACCATTCCCGTTACCGTTCCCGTTCTTCACATCCCCGCCCTGCTTCAGTTTCGGGCAATCCTTCTTGAAATGACCAGTCTCACCACAATTGTAACAACCCTGCTTCCCTGAAGTCCCCTGAGCAGCAGGGGTAGGGACAGCAGCACGGCCCTGAGAAGACGAAAGGTTCACCCTACAATCCTTGGCATGATGCCCCAACTGCTGACAACGGTGACAACGTGCCCTATCACAATTCCCCGAATGATGAAACCCACACTTGTTGCACTTAGGATGTTTCCCAGCATAACCACCCTGTTTAGACCCTGACGAAGAAGAACCCCCAACATCATACTTTTTACCCTGCTGTGCTGGAGCTGACGCTGAACCCTTACCCACATTCTCCCACTTGCGCTTGTTATTCTCTGGAACCTTGACAGTTGCACCACGGGCAGGCAGAATACCCTCGTTCACCTTCAGGTTGGTCATCCTATGAGCCGACCGAACCACATCTGCATAGTTGGGAAGATTTCCCGCAGCCACTAACCCTGCTATCTCTGGTACTAACCCTGAAATGTAGTGCTCGATCCTTCTGTATTCTGGTACGTGTAAGTCAGGACACAACACCGCCAACTCATTACGCCTCACAGTGTACTCTTCAATCTCAGACCCAACCATCTTGAGGCTCCAAACCTCATGTTCCAACTTCTGAATCTCTTCTCTGGGGCAGTACTCTCTCTTCAGTAACTGAACAAAATCCTCCCATGGCATGGCATACGCCTCACCCAAACCCATATTCTAAGTAATATTGTTCCACCAGGTCAACGCAACATCCAGAAAGAGGGCAGCAGCATACTTAATTCGATCCTCAGGAAGACAGTTACACATCAAGAACACCGACTCCACTTTCTCTAGCCACTTGAGCATACCAACAGCCCCTTCAGTGCCAGAGAATTCATGGGGCTTACAGTCCCGGAACATCTTGTACGTGCACATGGCTGGGGGTGGATTAACAACCCCACCTGAAACGAAACACGTAAGAAACCACAAAAGAAAGATACCATGCTCACAGCAAGGCAGAGCTGATAGGATCAACTTACCGCCATGGGCATTGTGTCCTGCCTGGAAGGCAGCCTGCAGCAAGTTGTTCAGGTCCTCCTGAGTCAGATTCACACCTCCACGACCACCTCCACCGGCGCGTCCACCAGTACGACCACCACCTCTACGTCCACCGCGAATTCCAGACATGATTCTGGCAACAGAAACGAAGGAAAGTTCAGATTCTCAGCTAGTGATAACCACTAGTGTTCACATAAATAAGGCTAGATCCAATCCAGGACCATCCCTTCGAACCCAGAGCTCACTAGGGCTTTCATGCATTTCGGCTTATGGTTTCGTGTGCACCCGAAACGATAAACCGCTCTACATGGTCCTCCTAGTGTCCTCCTAGTCTAAAGTTCAAGTCTCCAAACACGGATGCTTAGCCGTACACCGCGGTGACATAAATGTCACGACAGTTCAGGGGCGAGTGGGTTTATTGGAGTACGAAGGGGAGATGTCCGAGCCTTGGACAGATCTCAAAGGTACACAAGCCACTCCAATACACCACACTGCCTAAGGAATTAACAGTCAAATACCCAAAAGAGCGGATGATGTAACACAAAGAGTTTGATGATTTTAAAGACACCCCGACAAGCCCGTATGTTACCCATTATGACGTCTAGTACTACGTGACCGTCTAGTGTGTGTGCGACTCGGCTATAGACTAGACTCTACATGCAGTCCTAGTTCACTATAACCATTGGCTCTGATACCAATCTGTCACACCCTCAAAATCCACCTGCAGGGTTTTACCGCGAGGCGCGTGACAAACCAGGATCCAAGTCAACGATCACAATAAACAACACTATACGAACACATGCATATTTTAAAAACATAAGTTTGAAACCATAAGAACCGTAGCGGAAGCTTTGTTACAAGTTCAAATTCCAAAAAGTAATTCCAACAGTTCAACATAAGTAAAACATGATCCTAACTAGACGCCGTGCAGACGCGTGCGCCCTAGTCCTCGTTTGCTACCTTAGCGACCTGAGAAAAACATGCCAAAGGTTCGTCAGCACAAAAATGCCGGTGAGTTCACATGTTTTAAATAAAAGTTACCGAGTTACCAAAGTATACCAAGTCACCTGTCCATACTATAAAACGTTCAACCAAAGTACGCTAGCTAGGCGTATGTTTTGTTACTACTACGACTGGAAACCATTACTAGACACGTCATAAGTTACCAAAGTTACAGCCTGAATAATGTCACAAGTCACAATGTTACTAGGTCGAGACAACATGCACCCGCCCGGCCCTCCAAGCCGACGAGTGGGGCAGGTCACGCCCAATAGATCTATCCACATTTCCCCAGTTGTGCTATACCGCACATTCATGGTTTCCCCGGGACTTAAAAGATCGTGTAGTAACTCATAATAAACCATAGTATGACAAAAGTTCTCAAAACATAGTTCTGCGCATGTTTTCTCCCCCAAAGGTAAAACCAGTTAAAGTGGGGCCGTGAACTCACCTTAGGTTGTGTTACTTCAATGAATGAATAAAATCAGCAAGCTATGCTAGTTCCTTAAAGCGGCGACCTAACATATGACAGTTACAAGTACTTAGACTAATAACCCGTAGGTTAGTTAGTCCCTAGATGTCCAGACCATAACCAGGTTCGTTTAAAAACACGTTGACTGTTAAACTGACCAAATGTACAAGACTCGACATCCCATTGGTGACCCGAGACTCCCATGTTATATTCGCACTCTCAATCACATAATCAATGCAATCACACTTAACATACGTTAAAGTTCAACAAGTCTAACACATCGTTCAAACAGTACACAAATAAGCCCGAGCACGTGTTACCAAGTTATCATGCATGATACGGGGTTCCTAGCATGTTCCTAGGTGTCAAATCGGGTCTCGGAATGCCAAAATGCAATTACAGCAGCAGTACATGCGATTAGGAAAAGTCAACTAGCGATTATGAAAGTCAACAGGCGATTATGGGGCTAATCGCCTATACTTTTAGGCGATTAGGGTCACGTGGTATGCAAATCAGGAGTTATTAGGCGATTAGGGTCATAAGACATGCAATTCAGGACTTAACTAGCAATTAGGATCACAATCGCATGCAACGAAGGCAATTATCGCCTATACTATTAGGCGATTAGGGCTCCCTATTAGGCGATTATGCCCCCAATCGCCTATAGCATAGGCGATTAGGGTGGCTAATCGCCTGCAACTGTTCTGTTCCGGTTTTTCGCGTGTTTAACCCTCCAAATCAGATCCAGAACGTGTGGAACTACCAAATATCGATCATACAACATTACCAAACATATTTCAAGCAAAAACCCCTAACTTATCATCATCCTATCAGTCCCGAATGCAAGCCTTTACCCAAAATAGTATACTTAGCATGAAAACATCACATCAACATGCACAATTTTACCCTAAATAGCAAATACTCAGATTTCATCATGTTATCACGTTGTTCGATCATCCCCTACTGTTCTATCATCATTCTACAACAAACCCTAACATCAAACAACTAGCAAAACACTTCAAATCATCCAAAATCATTCAAACTCATTCAAATGGGTCAAAATACTCAACATTCACAATACACCTCTAAAACCATCCAAACTCTTAAGACATCATCATCCTACCATAAACAAGCTGTAAACACCTTAATAACATGATAACAATCCATTTTGAATCATAAAAGTCCTATCTTTTAATCATATTTAACACATACAACATGCAAAATGGTTTGAACTTGTTTAAAAACGATTTTCATAGGTTTTCAAAGACATAAATGTTTATAAACCAGGTCTGGACCTTTAGGGAGTAAAACTCAATCATTTAAAGGTTTGGGGATGAAGAACACACCTTGGTTTTATGAGGATTTGATGTGTAAAGCTTGAAAATGAGTGTTTTGATGCTAAAACGTGTTCCAGAGGGTGTTTGGGAGTTGGGATATGTTATGAGACGGCTAGGGTTGCATTAGAGGTGTCTTGGAGGTCAAGGGTGGTATTTATAGGCATTTCTAGTCGTTTAAGATACTATAGGCGATTGTGCAGCAGCTTTAGGCGATTATGGTTCCTAATCGCCTAAAGCTTTAGGCGATTAGGGCCTAATCGCCTAAAAGAACACGCTATTCGCCCTCCCTATAGGCGATTACAGAGGCTAATCGCCTATAGCCTCTGCATAATCGCCTATAGGGTCTGTTACAGCGTATTTCGCGCGTTAAACTCCGTTTTAACACATGTTAACATGTTTTCACATACCGACAAGTCACATAAAGATTATAAACACATAAAGCATGTAAGTAAACACGTTCACACTCGTTCACCAATTCCCGGGACTCGAGACTTGTGTTTCTACTAAGGTTTGACGATTCCACGAATCGTCAATCCTTGCATACCTGGTTAAATGGCCGACATCTAACGATCCTCTAGGTTGTACTAATGACTCCGAACCATAACACGACTTAACCGACCTAGTTAAGTATACTGTACACGTGACTCGCTAAGGTAGACTTTGACCCAAACCATAATATTGACCTGAGTTTGCCGGGTGTCACACTGCCTCACTCGTCGGTTGGGAGCCGGGCGGGTGCATATTGTCTCAAACAGTAACGGTACACTATTCGGGCACAAACGCTTATGGGTATGCGAGTCAGTAATGGTTCCTAATCGTAGTAGTAACAAAACATACGCCTAGCTAGCGTACTTTGGTATACATTTTACATAGTATGGACAGGGCGAACTTGGTAACTTTTATTACAAACCTGTGAACCCACCAGCATTTTGTGCTGACATATTTTTGGCATGTTTTTCTCAGGTCGCTAAGGTAGCATCCCAGGGCTTAGGCGCACGCATCTGCACGGCGTCTAGTTTAGGGTTCATGGTTTTTGAATGTCGAATAAGTTTGAATACTTTTGGATTTTGAGTTGTAAACAAAGCTTCCGCTGTTATGTCGTGGTTTAAACTTGTGTTTTTAAACTTACTTATGTTCATATAGTGTTGTTTATTGTGACCGTTGACTTGGATCCTGGTTTGTCACGCGCCTCGCGGTAAAACTCCGCAAGTGGAATTTGAGGGTGTGACATTAAAACTCATACTGAATAACATTAAAAAATGAATAAATTCTATTAATTGCAGGCAAGACCAATAATAATTCGTAATATTAGTTTTAGTATTAGTAGTATATTCGTAATTTAATTCAGTCAATAATAAATAAATGAGCTTAAAAATCGTAACATATAACACTAAATTTGGTCAATTATTATTAATGTCATTAAAACTCATAGTAAATAACATTAAAAAATAAAATAAATCCTATTAATTGCAGGCAAGACCAATAATAATTCATAAAGATGGTTTAAACATAATTTCGTAGTAATATTAATATAAATAAATGTGATTAAAAAATCGTAATAAATAACATTTCAATTCGGTCAATTATTATTAATGTCAATTAGTATTAGTAATATATTCGGTCACAATACTATTTTTACGAATAGTAAAACTAAAATCGTAATATTAAAAATAAATGAGAGTTATTTCGTTCATAAATAAATGTTAAATTGATTAATAATCAATCATTCATAATAAAAAATAAATGAGGCTTATTATGGTAAACTGAAATTCATATTAATATTATAATATAAATTCGGTCAATTATTAAAAGATAGTAATAAATAACATTAAATTCAGTCAATTATTATTAATGTAAATAAATAACAATAATTCAGATTCAAATTTCAGATTAAATGACATTAAATTCGGTCAATTATTATTAATGTAAATAAATAACAATAATTCAGAATTAATGATATTAAATTCGGTCTAATATTACAATAATATTAAACATAATTTCGAAAAACAGTAATATAAATAAATGTGATTAACTGTAACGTTCCTGTTGTTTATGCTTTTAGACAACAGAAATTTGTTCATGGCCTTCAGCACATTCTGAATTGACACGTTGAAAAACAACATTAAAAAATAAAGAATCATTTTTGAAAATTAAATAGGCATATGTACATGAAAATAACAAATATACCAAAACTGTTGCCAAAGGGTCATGCAATACCTTGAAGAATTGAGAACCATTATGATAACACATAATAGCGTTTGTGTCTTCGGATCAAATCCTGTTTTTCAAATGTTAAAACATAGCATTACTAAATCCGATCGAATAGTAAATCCGATTCAATATATGTCTAAAAAAACCGTGATGACAATAATAAAATTAACATAAATCTGATTGAGCGCAATCCTTATTATCCCTTTATCACAAATCCGATTGAATTCGTGGTTATCACATATACGTTCATCACAAATCCATTTCATTAGAACATGTGATAAACACAAGAATGATTTCAAATGGTAATTAGATTATGAAATATTAAAAAGAATAAAAAAAAGTAACAATAGGATCGATAGTATCTTTGTTATCCCTTTATCACAAATTCGATTGAATATTTTGTTTATCACAAATCCGTTTCATTAGAACATGTGATAAACACCAGACTGATTTCAAATGGTTATTAGATTAGGAAATCTTTAAAAGAATAAAAAAAAATAACAATAGGAATTGATAGTATCTTTGTTATCACTTTATAATAAATCCGATTGAATATGTGTTTATCACAAATCCGTTTATCACAAATCCATTTATCACAAATCCGTTTCATTAGAACATGTGTTTAAGAAGAATGATTTCCACGTAAAAGAATAAGAAATTTTATTTGGTTTGATTTGTTCTTAATAATGTTAACAATAAAAAAAAGTAAAAATAATAATAGGAATCAACATTAGAAGAGTAGTTTGGATGTTTACCTTTAATCAGTTGTGGATAATCAACAAATGATGCAAGGTGAAGAAGAAAGATTGAAAGATTTGTTAGGAATTAGGAAGAATACGAGAGTTTTGATATGGAGAATAAAAAAAAAAAGATTTTTATAGTCATAATTTGGAGCTCCATATTAGTTGTTGGATACCTCAAACCCTCTCTAAGGCCTTGATTCAACCCAAGTGACCTCAATTATTTTATAGATAGATTCCAAGTCTTACATATCAAGCTTATCACTCGCATATAATTGTTAACACTATTTCCTTCATAGTCATGTTGTCTAAATGTCCATAGTCCAAATATCATGACAGCTACTTATACTATTTAAATAGTTCTAATTACCAAAGCAATTATGCATTGGTAGGTTGTAATGTTAGCTTTAAAGGTTTTCTATGCATAGCTTAGTTGTATGATGTGCATTGTAGGTTGTACATAGGATTACACCTCATCTCTACACATGTCCCTCTTATGATGTGTTGGTTGCCTGTGATTGGAATATATTGTCACTCACATCCTCATCTACAAACACAAACATTTGTAAAAGATTCCACCATACATCATGATGCTTTTCATTTTTTTTGTTATAAATACTCTAATTATTAAAAGTTTTGTGTTTAGGGATTGTACTCATGCTTAGAAAGGTTTTAAAAAAAATTGGATGTTACATTTTTAGCCTAAATGTTTTTCTCTTTTACTTTTAACACAAATATTTTCATCTTTTATAATTGAACACTAAAATTTTTGATTTTCCACTTTTAACTCAAAACTTCTCATTTTGTTTACTTTTGACCCAAAGATTTTCATCTTTTACAATTTAACCATAACACTTTTTTTTCTTTCAACTTTGGTCCCACGTAATTTTCGTCTTTCGCAATTTTTTCGTTTTAAGTTTCATTCTAATTTTTCGACTTAGTTACTTCACATTAGCCGTAATTAAAGTCATCGATTTTACGCTTTTGACATTAACACATCGTAACGAGCGTGCGTTGTTCTACGATTTTACATCTTCTTTTCATTCGGTGTTATTTTCCTTTTTTTATTTACTTTTACGAGGTTTTTGATGTTGGTGGTTTCTGGCGGTGATGTGGCATTGATGCTACTTAGCACGGTTTTACGCCCCCGCCGCAACGCGCGGGGGCTTAATACTAGTTAATCATATTTACTAATCCAATCAATTATGCATACATGTCCGTGTATATGTTAGTGTCTCGGGTTAGTTAGGCGTGTTTATCATCCTTTCTCCATGATTAATACATTGCCCCCACACGTGTTCATACGCAAATAATATATCAAGCATCCTAAATAAATGAATAAGTAGTTTTTGGGTAGTTGTTTATATCTTCACTCTCCTAAATTACTTGTACTAAGTTATGACCAAATGACCAAGTCCTTAAACAGTCCCTTCATGACTCCTTGGCTTCCAAACTCCCTATGTGCAATTACTATATAAATTGGCTAGCTAATTAACCAAGGTTGACCAGTTCTATTAGTGAAACAAGCATCATACTTCACCATTCATCACCATCGGGTTATCTTCCTTTCGATGTTTGATTTAGGACGGTGTTCACGCCGTGAAACGGAGACGCGCCGCCATAGGCCACCGTAGGAGGTGGTGGCCGAACTCTTTCCTTCCAGTCTCTCTCTCGTCTCTCTCTCTTAATATGACAGTGTGTGTGGGGGTTTGTGTAGAGATAAATGAGAGTGAGTAGGTGGGTTTGGGTATAAATATGGGGTTTGGGCTTAGGGGGAGACGGGGCGCTACCAGAATTGGTCACGGGTACCCCACTACCAGTACGGTAACATCGCCGCCACCCATGCTGGTAGTGATCTCGTGAACCAAATTCGGGTTCTAGTTACCGTGCTGGTTCACGGATGTGGCACAAACTTTCACACAATTTTATTCCTTTTTATGTTTTAGTCTCTTCTTTTGCTCTCTCTCTCTCTCTATTCTTTAGTTGCAAGGTTTTTTTTTTTTTTAACTCTGTTGAAAGCTTGATGAAGATAGTGATAGATATAGTTGTGTTTGTATCACACCCTCAAATTTCCACAAGCGGAGTTCTACCGCGAGGCGTGTGACACACCAGGATCCAAGTCAACGGTCACAATAAACAACACTATATGAGACATAAGTAAAATCAAAACACAAGTTTAAACCATTTCGACATAACAGCGGAAGCATTGTTTTACAAAATGAAACCCAAAAGTATCCAAACTTGTCCGACAACAAAAACATGAAACCTAAACTAGACGCCGTGCAGACGCGTGCGCCTAAGCCCTGAGATGCTGCTACCTTAGCGACCTGAGAAATCATGCCAAAAACGCGTCAACATATAATGCTGGTGAGTTCACAGGTTTTAAGTTTACAAATAGTTTCCATGAGTTACGAGTTCCGTCACAAAATACCGTGTCATGAAATGTGTTTAATAAACTAACCAGTGTTTCCTTACTACTACGATTGTGTTGCTGAAACCATTACTGACATCGTTCCTTGTGTTGCTGCCCGTGTTTGAGTTGCTTGTGTTGCTAAAATAGAGACAATATGCACCCGCCCGGCTCCAAGCCGACGGGTGGGGCTTGTCAAGCCCAATAGATCTATCCACATTTCCCCCGTTGTGCCCAGCACATTCATGGTTCCCCCCAGGGACTTCCTTGTTTCATCGTATAGTAACCAAAAGAGTTGCAATTCAAAAGAGTTGTGTTTCAAAAGCGTTGCATTCCAAAAGTGTTGCATTCCAAAAGTGTTGCATATTTATGATATAAACGTTTCATTTATTAAATCATGTGGCATGTTTCTCCCCCAAGAGAAAGTGTATAAAAGAGGGGTCGTGAACTCACCTTAGGTTGCGTCTTCAGTTAACAAGTAAACTAATGTGTAGATGCACGAATTGCGACTAGTGATTGGATTAGCTTTAACATATGTTAGTTTTGTTTTACTGAAGGGCCGAATGTAGAGAAAGTGGGCGAAGGTAGAAGAGAAATGGGCGAAGGAAAAGACTGACAGTATGAAGAACACATTCGTACCTTGTAAATGGGCGAATGTGGACATAGTCCACATTCGCACCATGAAAAGGGGCGAATGTGCAGCTATTATAAATATGTTTTTGTCATTTGTAAGTTAGAGAGTTTTAGAAAGTGTGAGTTTGAAGGTCAGGTTCGTGTCAAGTTTGTAAAAGTGTGTGAAAGGTCTAGATTAACTAGGTGATCAATTGTAACAAGTTTTTATGAAAGTTAATCTATGAAAAAGTGTTTGAAATGATGTTTTACATGTTTTGATCCGAGTATTATCATTTTGTTCATATCTAGGGTTTCCGCACCTGGATTTGTGACTTGTATGATCGTATCATCCTGTTTTAGCTAAATTCTTTCAACTACAAAGTGGTATCAGAGCGATACGGATCATACAACAACAAAATTGATAATATCAGAGCTGATTTGGACTTAATTTTGGTCAAAATTCATCTGTTTTTGATTGAAAATGGTTTTTGAGTGTTTTTGAATGATTTCGAGTTGAATTTGTGGATAAAATCAAGTTTTCAAAGAATTAAAGTTGTTCCAAATCATCTCCGATTCAAAACCTGATAAAGATCATCCAAATCCATAAACTTTTGAAAATCAGAGATCAAAATAACCGTTTTTCAAAGTGTAACCGTTTTTCAAAAGTAAAATGGGCGAATCTGGATGTCTGTGGGCGAATCTGACCTAGTGTGGGCGAACTTGAGTGATTTCTGGTCGAACGTAGATTCATTCTGGTCGAACTTAGAGTTTTGAGTTTGAATTTTTCACATTTGGGTATACTTTTTCACATTCGATTGATCGCGCGGGCGAATGTGGAATTAGAGTGGTCGAAAGTAGCTTATAGTGGACGAACGTAAAAAAGAGTCTTGGTTATTTTACTTTCTGGTGATATTCTACCTTCGATTGTTACTGTTTGGACGAAAGTGAACAGTTTGGACGAAAGTTGAATTATTTTGGGCGAACGTAGATCTGAGTGTAGTCCCAAAATACTAGATCTTAAGTGTGCACTAGATTGTTATCAACTAGAAACACCTATTTGTTAGGTGTTTTAGTTGATTAATCAAGACAAGTTAAAGAACTAGATGAAGATTATGAAAACCGACACACAAGAAACATAAAGACACGATTCCATTAAAGATTTCTGCTTTAAACAACCATGGATAAGTTCGCACATTAGATAAGTTCGCACCTTTACAACTTGTGCTCTCAAAGATACATCCAAAACCCTAACCCTAGCTGCACAAATGAGCTTCTATTTATAGGACAAAGCTGAGGACTGCGAACTTAACAATAAGTACGCAGTCTCCGTCCTTTAAGTGCGCAGTCTAGGGTTTCTTACACAAACTATGCTTTAACTACATATCTAGTCCTCCAACTCTAACATATAACTAAACATGGTTAAACCTGGTAACTGTGGTCTCATATTAACCCAACAATACTCCCCCTAGACCACAGCTACCAGTACTACACAATCAATCTATCTCGACATCACTCAACTCCCCCTCTTCTCTTGCTTGCTGTGCCGGGAGTGCTTGAACTATGCTTTCTTCAATGATTTGTTCTTCAGTGTGAGGTGCTTCAGCATGTGTTTCTTCAGTGGATGGCACTTCAGTGTGTGGCTCTTGAATGAATAACTCAGCTAGATCTACAGTTGCTTGATCTTGCTGAGTCTCTGGAGCTGTGCTTGGAGAGACTGGTGGGACTTGTGAAGGCTCAGATTCAGGATCAACTGTTGCTGGAGAAGCTTGTGTTTGAGCCTCTGGAGTAACTTCAGCTTCTGATTTCTTTGCAGCAGCAGCAGCAGCAGCTAGCGCTCTGTCATCTTTAGCTTTGTCAGCTGCGTTGATTCTTGCCACTAAATCGATCAGTTCTTGCTTTCGCTTCAACGCTCTTTCCACAGCCCTTCTAAACAAGACAGCTTCCTCAAATAACACATTGCCAGCACCAACATTTATCTGATTAGCAAAGAGAGTAGTTAAATCAGATGGATTCAGAGCAAACACGTCCACTGGGTCAACTATTCTCAATGCCTCTGTATCATCTCTCAGTTTGATTACAGCTTCACCGGTTCTGCTATCATAAAACCACTTCTTGAAATCTGCCAAAAGTACAGGAAGCTCTGGACGGATGGGAACCCTAGTGACGACCTCAGGAGGGTCTATCACGTAGGTTATCATTCCCCGTCCGGTGGCAGGATCAATTCTCTTCTTCGACATCCTTCGCCTCGGCTTCTGTGGCTTCCAGTTCTTGAAGTCACGGGCACACTCATCTTCAATAAACACAGACACCGTGTCAGCAGTGGTATCCCCCGAATGGTTTAGAAAAGGTGTTCTGCACATCTCTCGAATGTCCCATCTTGGAAGGGTCTTCAGGTTCGGGCGTCCCTTGAAATACTGAATCACACCTCCCCTTCGCTTCACAAAGAATAAACGTTTAAACCCATCATATCCCCAGCAGACAACTCTTTCTTGATGAGATGCACGAGTATGGTGAATGGTCTGGTGCAACGCAGGAATGGTGATTGGTCTTCTTGGAAACCAACTTGCTTTCTCAGGATCCAATATGTACCCATCATCCATCTCATACACTGTGTTTTCCCCCGCACCTATTTCTACAAACGTCTCAGGCATCTCGTCTTCACTGATCTCATCTACATCACTTCCTTCCTCGTCTGTTCCTGGTGCATCTCGTCAAAAACCGGTGCATCAAGAATTATATGAGAAGTTATCTAAGGAAGTTTGGGACTACAATTTGGTATCAGAGCCTCTGTGCTCGAGATTGTATCTATCTAAAGATATCAAAACCCTCCTTGTTAGTTTTTGCTATCAAGTTTTTCAAAAATTTTGTGTTTATCAAGCTTTGAATTTTTTCACTAGTTTTTGCCTTAAAATCTCGTGAAAAGTGTTTCTAAGGTGTTTAAAAGTTATTATTTTCAGTAGAAACATCATTCAAGAGCTTCAAAACAATTGAAAATCTCTTGGACATGTTTTTGGTAAGTTAAAAATCTCAACAGCCGTATCTGCGTACTTAATTGTGCGCACTTAACTCATAAAGTGTGAACTTGTTTCTTGCTTGTGAGTACTTGCTTCAAGAGTGCGAACTTAGCTCATAGAGTGTGAACTTGTTTCTTGCTTGTGAGCACTTGTTTCAAGAGTTGAGTACTTAGCTCATAAGTTGCATACTTGATATTTCAAGGTGTGCACTTATTAACAGCCACTGCTGCGCACTTAAGTCAAAAAGTGTGTGCACTTGGGTCTGTGTGAGCACTTAAATTTACACAAGGCTTTATAGCTTTCTCTCTCCTGGCACCACAACTAGGGTTTCTGCACACTTATCTGAAATCTCTAGTTGGTGTGCGAACTTACTGAAAAGGTGCATTTTCTGAGCACGTGGCTAGGGTTACTGCGAACTTAAATCTTAAACGAGAGTTTAAGTGTCTGTGTACTTGTATAAGTGCGCAGGCTGATCAGTCAAGACTGAGTACTTGTGCTGCTCTGACTTGGCTGAACTGCGAACTTAAGCCAATAGTGTGTGCTACAGGGACTGCGCACTTAACAGGAGATTCAAGGACTTATCATCTTTGCTTCTTATTTGTTTCAGGTTTTCAAGGGACTGCGAACTTGTGAAAACTGCGAACTTGAGCTGAGTGCGTACTTGACTGCGTACTTGTGGACTGTTTTGACTTTTCAAGGACTTTGGACTATAACTTGCTAATCAATTCAATCAAAACCCTAAAATCAATCTAAAATCAACCTAAAATCAATCTTAAATCATGTCTGGTAACAACTCATTCCAAGTTAACCCCATAACTCAAGCTGAACTTGAAACCGGCACTATAACACGTATTCCCAAGTTGATGGGTGCAGAAGACTATGGCACATGGAAGAACAGAATGAAAGCTTTCTACTTTGTCAACGATCACACCCAATGGAACTCAGTCCAGCTCGGACCTCACATTCCCACCAGAACCACTGATGCTGGAGAAGTGTTCAACACTGATCCCACTACATACACTGATCTCGACAAACAACTGTTGCAGAGAGATCACAAAGCCTACGGTGCTCTCACCATGGCTTTGTCAAATGATGTTTACAATATGTTTGAAGAATACGGATCAGCGCACGATCTGTGGTTTGCTCTGAGTGAGTATTATGAAGGCAATGCTGAGATGAGGCAAAACAAACAAGATATGATTCAAAAGGAGTACGACATGTTTGGAAGTGTCCGTGGTGAGAGTCTGTCCTCACACATTGACAGGTTCATGAATTTGTTGACCAAGATGAAGAAAGCGGGTATTCCTGTAAACAACCGCAATTCCATCAAGAAGCTGCTCGATTCTCTCCCAAAGGAGTGGAGTGTCCAATGTATGTTGATCAAAAAGGACTACTTGGATGCTCAGTCTACTTTGGCAGATCTCATAAACACTCTGAAATCATTTGAGATGGACATCACTAAAAGAGAAATGAATCAGACTGTCCCGAAGGTGACTCCCAGTAGTGCTATGAAGAATCTGGCTTTGATGGCCCCAATTGGTGATATGAGTTCGAGTTCGTTGCATTCGTATGTGGATTCTGCAGGGATTGGTAGTTCAAGTTCTGGGAAAGCTCCAATGTATTCTGAAAGGGCTGCAAAGACTCTAACTCCACAGGCTGCTAAACTGGCTGCTGAACATGTGGAACTTTTCAACTCTTTCATGAGCAGTTTTGAAGCTTTGAAGACAGGAGAAATTAAGAATGAGATGATGTCTCCAGAGGATATGTACCAGGTTGACCCAGATGACATGGAAGAGATGGATTTGAAATAGCAGATGGCTATGATCACTTTACGAGTGAAGCGTTTTCAAGACAGAACCGGAAGAAGAGTTGGTATGGGAAAGGCTGGGTTTGATAAGTCCAAGATCAGGTGTTACAACTGCAAGGTCCTCGGGCATTTCAAGTACGAATGCCCCACACTGAACAAAGCTGAAATCAAGCCTGCAAAAAGGTTGGTGGCCATAACTGATGGTAATGAGGGAAATGATAAGGAACCACAAAAGGCTTTGGTTGTTGAAGATTTTGACTGGGGAGAAGAGGCGGCTGCTGCTGAAGTTGAAGTGAACAAAGCCCTGATGGCCACAATCTGCACCAAATCTTCAAATGGTGTAAACTCTGTTGAAGGATCGTCTGCTGAGGTTCTAAAGGGGGAAATGAAGAAGTATGCCGGGCTGAAGAGTGTGTTGACTGATGAGAAGGTGAATGATGAGAAAAGAGAGGAGGCGCTGATAGCTGAGAAGACTTCAGCTGAGAAGGTCGCTGAGGAGGAGAAAAGTTCTTCTAAGAAAGCTGAGGAAAGGGACATGAATAAATTACAGAAATGGCTGATAGCTCTCATGAGATATCTATGGCATGTCGACAGCGGCGCTTCAAGACATATGACAGGACTGAAAGAACTCCTCAAGAACTATCGGTTCATCGATGGAGAATTTGTAGCGTTTGCTGGGAATGAGAAGGGTGGAAAGATCGTTGGCATAGGAGATGTAGTCTCTGACGCGCTAACACTTGAGGACGTCAACTATGTTCCAGAACTGTGCTACAATCTTTTGAGTGTATCACAAGTCTGTGACAAAGGAATCTCAGTGTTGTTTAACGACATGGAATGCATCTTCCTAAAGCCAGGATTTAAACCATCCACTGACATGATCATGCTAAAAGCCCCCAGACAAAACAATACTTATGTGATAAACATGAGGGATGCCAAGTCTGAACAACCAATGACTTGTCTACTGTCAAAGGCATCCGAGTCAGAGTCACTGTTATGGCACAGGCGATTAGGTCATGTTAACTTTAAAAATATAAACAAACTTTCTAAACTTAATCTAGTCAGAGGTCTTCCTTCTAAGGAATTTCCTTTTTCTGAAAAATGTTTAGCATGTGCCAAAGGTAAACAACATAAAAAATCGCACAAGTCCAAAACAGTGAACTCAATTGACTCACCTCTTCAATTATTACATATGGATCTTTTTGGTCCTATCAGTGTAAAAAGCTTGGGTAAAAAGTCTTACTGTTTGGTGATTACAGATGACTTCTCTCGCTTCACATGGGTGTACTTCCTGGAATTCAAGAGTGAGGCTGCTGAGACCTTGATGCTGTTCATTCCCTTGATCGAGAATATAATCAAGTTAAAAGTAAAGTCAATCAGAAGTGATCATGGAACAGAATTCAAGAACCAAAATTTTGTGACGTTCTGCAGCGGGAAAGGAATTCATCTCCAATATAGTGCTACAAGGACTCCTCAGCAAAATGGAGTGGCTGAAAGGAAGAATTGTACGCTTATTGAAGCTGCCAGAACCATGCTCATTGACTCTAAGTTACCGATCATCTTCTGGGCAGAAGCTGTGAATACCGCCTGTTATGTTCTTAACAGGGTCTTGATTGTCAAGCCTCGTGGGAAAACAGCTTATGAATTGCTTTTCAAAAGAAAACCTCTCATCGATTATTTCAGGCCGTTTGGATGTTCCTGCACTCTTCTAAACAACTTTGAGAATATCATGAAGTTTGATGCTGTTGGAGACGAATGTTTCTTTGTTGGATACTCGTCTAGTCAAAAGGCTTATCGAGTATACAACAAACGTACCAAGATGGTTCTGGAATCCTTTTATGTTGACTGGCAAGAATCCAACTCTACCAATGTTGGAACCGGTCCTGACTGGTTCTTTGATGTGGATGTTGTGTTCAATCACTTTGTCATTCCTGAACAGCAAGCTCATGCAGAACAAGCTCCTGAAAATCAAGCCACAAGCTCATCTCCCTTTGGAAATATTCTCTACTCTTCTGATGATGAAGTCGCACCGTTTACCACCCGTTTCTCTCCTCTGATTGCTGATCCTATTGTTCCTCAACTTAATAATGGTGATACTACTGCTGAAACTTCTAACATTCCTGAAAGCACGTCAAATGCTGAAGGAACACAATCAAATCAGCAGTCTGTAAATGAACCATCCAGTTCTTCTACACCTGGAGATCATCTTTCGAACCTACCTCTACAAGTGCAAGAAGAAGAAAATATGGGATTCAAATCTTCTAAGAACCATCCAATTGAAAATGTCATTGGACCAATCAGTGAGGGTGTTCTTACCAGAAATCAGACAGACAAGCTCAACACCGCTCTCTCAGCATTCTTATCTTAAACCGTACCTTTCAGTATAGAAGATGCAGTTAGAGATGCAAGCTGGGTTGAGGCCATGCAGGAAGAACTGTTTCAGTTCAGAAAGCTCAAAGTGTGGGAGCTCGTTGATCTGCCTGAAGGAAAATATCCTATTGGGACAAGATGGGTCTTTCGCAACAAGATGGATGAACGTGGCGTGGTAATCAAGAACAAAGCTCGTCTAGTTGTTCAAGGATTTCGTCAACAGGAGGGGATTGATTATGAGGAAGTCTTCACTCCAGTCGCTCGACTTGAAGCCATACGCATCTTCTTGGCATATGCTTCATATCGAAATTTTAAAGTCTTTCAAATGGACGTGAAGAGCGCTTTCTTATATGGGAAGATCAAAGAAGAAGTCTATGTGTGCCAATCGCCCGGATTCGAAGACCCTCATCATCCAAACAGATATTACAAGTTGGACAAGGCTCTCTATGGTCTCCATCAAGCTCCTAGAGCTTGGTATGAGACCTTGTCTTCATATCTGTTACAAAATGGATACACGAGAGGGAAGATCGACATGACCTTGTTCACCAAAGAAGTCAACAAACATTCTATCCTTGTTCAGATTTATGTTGATGATATTATCTTTGGTTCAACTGACGAAAATTTGTGCAGGGAATTTGAAAGCATCATGAAGTCTCAATTTGAAATGAGCATGATGGGAGAACTATCATTTTTCTTAGGTCTCGAAGTCCAACAAAAGGAAGACGGTATTCTCATCCATCAAGCAAAATACACAAGAGACATTCTGGCGAAGTACAACCTGTCGGATTGCAAACCGTCCAACACTCCTTTTGCAGCTCACACAACACTTGTACCAGATCTTGAAGGACCTTCTGTGAACCCGCACACTTACCGTTCTATGATTGGCTCCTTGATGTATCTTACAGCTAGCAGACCGGACATCATGTGGGCAGTTGGGTGCTGTGCTCGCTTTCAGTCAAATCCAAAGCAATCTCATGAGACTGCAGTCAAAAGAATCTTCCGCTACCTCAAAGGAACACCAAAACTTGGTTTATGGTATCCTAAGAGTGACAATTTTGACCTAATTGCGTACTCTGATAGTGATCATGCAGGTTGCAGGATTGACCGAAAGTCTGTCTCTGGTGGCTGTCAATTTCTTGGAAACAGGCTCGTGTCATGGCAGAGCAAGAAACAGACCACTGTGTCTATATCTACCGCTCAAGCTGAGTACACAGCCGCATCCAGTTGTTGCTGTCAAGTGTTGTGGATCCAAAATCAGCTGCTGGATTATGGTTTGAATATCATGAGAACCCCAATCTACATTGATAATGATGCTTGTCGTGACATTGTGAAGAATCCAATTGATCATTCAAAAACTAAACATATTGAAATTCGGATTCATTCAATTCGCGATGCGCACGACAAGGGGTACATACAGGTGTTGCCTATCGATACTGCTGATCAAAAGGCAGATATCTTTACCAAAGCTTTCGACAAAACCCGTTTTCGTCAGTTGGTAACTTGGTTAGAAATGATCAACTTTGAATGATTAAAAAAAAAAAAAAAAAAAAACTAAACTTTACTTTGTGAATATATTATATAAAAAAAAATCTTATGTTTTAAAATAAAATAAAGATTTTTGGGGGAGAAATAAACCGGTAGATCCCTAAATTTGCAAGTTTTAAAAACTTTTTCAAAAACAATCAAGAAATGATAGGGACTAATCATATTTGTCAGCATGTGAATAGGACCCAGAGGACGTTGTGGCTTCAAGCAACGACATGTCGGTAGATTCAGCCTGGAATTGAGTAGACTGCTAAAAGATGACAAACTAAAAGTCTACACGAGGTGCTGGATTCCCACTGTGCTTCAGGCTTGCACAAGCTGAGTCCGGTCATACACAGGTTGAGAGATCAAAAAACACAGAAAATTTTGTGCATAAGCAATCAAAAGACACCTAAGAGTGCAAGCTACCAAAGCGGGGCTATTAAAATCAAAATGAGCAACAAAAGACACGCAATGTTAGTGACGTGCAAACATATAGATAGCTCAAAAAGCAATCAGATGATCATCTTCTCTGCTTATGGGAACATAGACCTGAAGCTCTCATCATCTGATTGACATAATGATCATCTTCTCTGCTTATGGAAACATAGACCTGAAGCTCTGATACCAAATTGTAGTCCCAAAATACTAGATCTTAAGTGTGCACTAGATTGTTATCAACTAGAAACACCTATTTGTTAGGTGTTTTAGTTGATTAATCAAGACAAGTTAAAGAACTAGATGAAGATTATGAAAACCGACACACAAGAAACATAAAGACACGATTCCATTAAAGATTTCTGCTTTAAACAACCATGGATAAGTTCGCACATTAGATAAGTTCGCACCTTTACAACTTGTGCTCTCAAAGATACATCCAAAACCCTAACCCTAGCTGCACAAATGAGCTTCTATTTATAGGACAAAGCTGAGGACTGCGAACTTAACAATAAGTACGCAGTCTCCGTCCTTTAAGTGCGCAGTCTAGGGTTTCTTACACAAACTATGCTTTAATTACATATCTAGTCCTCCAACTCTAACATATAACTAAACATGGTTAAACCTGGTAACTGTGGTCTCATATTAACCCAACACTGAGTTTGGAAAATTTTCTAAGTTTTGTGGTTTTCGAAGTTCGTGAACATCATGTGGAATTTTCCGACTACACCAAGACCAGCAACGACACAACAACAGCAACAAGTGATGAACCCATGGATAGTGGCAGCCCAGAAAACGAGCACGCAGTCTTCGCAACCGATTAATTACATAGCGATGACTAGCTCGATGCCTCAGAGCGTTGTACCTCCACCACCACAACCTGTGACAGACTACTGGGGAGTCGCGGCCGCAGTGGTAAATTCTCAAAGTACCAATGCCATTTCTACACTAATAAATGACTTATCTTCAGGTAGCGGGAATCGTCCACCAACGCTTATGGAGATGAAGGAGTATAATCAATGGCAGAAGAAATTTAAGATCCATTTGGAAGGCATGGGACTGGAGGGCGCAGAGGCATGGCAGATGATAGATAAAGGTTATGTTGCACCGATTCTGGAGAATACTGGTGAACAAGTTCCTTTAGAGAGTATGAAAGATGAGGAGAAAAAGAAATTTGCTGTGGAAAAGAAAGCATACTCCCAGTTGACTCAGGCGATCTCGAATGACTTACTACATCAGTTTGGAACGTGTACGACATCGAAGCAGTTATGGGATGTGCTCAAGAATCGTCATGATGGGAATGAAAAGACGAGAAGTTTGAGGATGGAGGAGTTGAGAAAAGAGTTTGAGAATTTTACTTATGTTGGAAATGAGACTCTAAAAGAATTAACTCCTAGTTTACTAACTGAATTGTCTAGTTATGGTATACAGATTCCAATGACAAATCTAGTGGACAAGTTTGCAGATGCTTTACCACCATACTGGGATCAGCATGTTGAAGTTCTCAAAGAGAAGGATGCTTATAAGTTTTGGACGATCAACGAGTTTGTGCAAAAGCTGGAGAATAAAGAGCTCGAGGAGAAGAGGAAAGCTAAAAGATCTCAGATTCCTCAGAATCCAGAGTTATACTTTGGAGGTGCTTCAGCAACAGTTGGAAACTCGAGTGCAGGTGGTATAGTGGCACCTCACGTTGCTTGTATTTCTAATGTCATGGAATCACCAAAACCAACCATCAACTACATTGCACAAACCTCATCCTACTCACAACCATCATATACACCACCACCACAACAATACACCAATTCCTACATTTCACCATTTTCTCCAATGCAACAAGCAGCATTTTATACTGCAAGCCAATCACAACAACCACCTCAACAAACACAATACATGAATCCAATGACTCAACCCAATCAACAACCAGTGGTTTTAGAGACTTCTAATTTGGGCAATGTAACTGTTGAAGTTGCTCAGCAACATATTGCATTAGTCTCTGCAATGGTTTCATCTTATAACGGGTTGGTTGCAAGTCAAATTGGGAACAATAACTTGACCAATGAAGACTATGCACAGATTGATAAGGAAGAGATGGAATTGATTGACATTCAATGGGCTTTTGCAAGTATAATGAGAAGGGCAACGGAGTTTATTGAAAAGACGGGTAGGACTGATTTGGGAACTTCTCCAAATACAACCTACGGGTTCAACAAGGAGAAGGTAACATGTTTTAATTGTGGAGGGAAAGGTCACTTCAAACGGGAATGCACCCAGCCACCAAAACAAGGTAACAGAAACCCTTTCAATGCAAGTTACCAGAATCGTCAACAACAAAACCAAAACCAAGTTTCTTACCAAAGTAACAACAACTATCAAAACCAAAACAGCTACAAAAACCGACAAAACACCTCTAACAACAACCAGAACAGACAACCAAACACAACAAACCAGACTCAAAACCAATCACCAAACAACACTAACCGAACAGTCATACCGATTACTACACCAAATGAAACACAACAGAATATAAATCAGAACCAAGCTTTGGTGATCCAGCAGGATGAACGGTTTGACTGGTCTGGGATGCAAATTGGTGTTGAGGAGATTACAACTGGTGGAAATATGGCTTGTGTTGCCCGACAGATTGAAACTGAGGAGTTGGTGATAGTTGATAAGAATGAAGAAACTGAGGTTGAAGTTGATGAATCTGTGGAAGAAGTGGAAGTGGAGACTGAGCCTGTTGAGGTTAAAACTGAGGAAGCAAATTCTGGAGTGGTGATTGACACAGTTTCTGATGTTCCTGAGGAGTGTGAATCAGTTTATTCAGATTCAGACAGTGAATCAGATGCAGAAGCGAGTATTACATCATTGGATGATGATATTGACCAGTTGCTAGCAGAAGCAGATTTTCTGAAGACGAGGAAGTCGTGCATTGCTGATGATGCTTTCACCAGAATTGATTATTCCAAGTTTTTCGCTGGAAAGGAAGCTCATTTTGCTTTGATGGCCATGACAGATCCTCCTAAACAGGTATGTTCTGAATCCAGCACTGATGTTACTAGTGATAAATATTGTGGAACTTGTGATAGATTGACAGAGGAAAACAAAGAACTTCGCGTTCAACGTGATAGTGCTATTATCAACTGTCAATCTACTCGCAAAGAATTGATTGCTTTCAACAAAGTACTTGATGGATATAAAAAGGACATTTCTGACCTTAAAAATACTCTTTCATTAAAACAACTTGCTATTAATAACTATATCAATGAAATTGAGAACACTAAGTTGGAAATGGCCGCTATTAAGTGCTTTGCTGAAAAAGTCAATAAGAAATTGGAGAGTTATAAGCACATTGCTTATGTTGTAGACCACATCATTGATGATCAAACCACAAACTATATGTCTGTGCCTTCTCCGGTGCTCTTTGAAAATCACAACTGTCATCAAGTGACACCGGAGAGCTCGGTAAGATCAGACTCATCATCAGAAAATGAATCTAATACCTCGAGTATTGGTGATCCTCATTCCGATGTGAGGCCGATTTTAGGTTTGAATGATGAGGGTGTTACAGTTGAGAGTGTTGATTCAGACTCTGAGAGTGATGATTCTGGTAGTTACCAAAGTGCTAATGCATGTGAAATTCCAAAAGAAAATCACATCATTACTAATGAACCAGTATCATCATCTCAGCATGTGCATCCGATGGCTAATGCGCATCGTGAGAAAAAAGTCTGAAAAGAATGTGATTAAGAAAGAAATTAAGAAAGAAGTTAAGAATGAACCTTGTGACAAACCAGTCAAGGTGTTTTATCGGATGGAAGGATCCGATAAGATCATCTCTGACGAGGAATTTCCAATTAAGAATGCTAACTATGCTAAAATTGATAAAATTTGGCAAGAAAGCACTATTTGGTTCCCAAAACATGAGAGAACAAATGAAATTCCACCAGCAATTTTAAAGAAATTGTATTTGGATGTTCCTCAAGAACCAAAGGTTCATGTCACAGAGTTCATTAAATCCAAAAACAAAGCAAACGGTTTTCATGAGCCTACTTACTCAAAAGGGCCACTCCCTGAGAGTTTGAGGAACAAACAGTATAATGATCAATATCCTGTTCGATCATTTGCTCAACCGAATGCTCCTAATGTTTTTGAGGAATACCGTGCATGCTTTAAATGCGGGGAGAGAGGGCATTTACTTGCTCACTGCCCGTATGTAAGGCATAAGAGGCACGAAGTTGAAGTGAGGAATTCCATGAGGAAACCGGTTGATCATTACGTTCCACCACATAGACGTGTTGTTCCTCAACAACAACAGTTTTATAATCAAAACAATTTTTATCAAACGAGGAACAATCGTCCATTTCAGTATGATCGCAGAAACCGGATTGCTATTGAAAATTCGTGGAGAAAACCAATGGTGAACACAACAAATGATAGGCAAAGGGTTCCACCAAAACCTATTGCCAAGTCAAATGTTGGACCTAAATCTGTTAAGTCGTATAAGGTAACCAAGAAAGTTTCTTTTGCAAACAATGTTCAGAAACCGACTGAGAAACCAAAATCTCAGATTCGTATCTTGAAAAGATCTGAACAATCTTGGACACCAAATGGTTCTCCAGGTGCTTCAACTTCAAAATCAAATGAGAAAAAGGAAAATGTTTTGAATGATCCCAAAAAGATCAATCCAAAACAAAATGCTGAAGTTAATGTTTCTTTGAAAGATAATGTTCAAAGACCCAAGACTCAGGCTTGGGTCCCCCGAAAGAACTAACTGTTTTACTTGACGTGTGCAGGGAGCTTTAGCTGGCCCTATTAGCAGTCTTTGGATTGTTGATAGTGGAACTTCAGGCCACATGACCGGGGATCTAGCATTATTGTTCGACGTGAAGAATATTAATGGTGGATATGTTGCATTTGCTGGGAATAAAGGCGGATATATCACTATGGAAGGGAGCGTGAGTAATGGGATTGTGAGCTTTGAGAGGATTTCATATGTGAAACAGATAGACTATAATCTGTTGAGTGTCAGTCAAATCTGTGATAAACAATTTACTGTTCATTTTGATGACAAATCCTGCTACATCCTCAAACCGGGCTTCAAAATTCCAAAGGAGTGGGTAATGTTGAAGGCACCTCGCGTCAACAACCTTTATATTCTTGATATGTCCAAGGCAATGACATCCCAGGGGCAGATAACATGTTTTCTATCCAAGGCGACCGAGAAGGAATCGATAATGTGGCACCGAAGAATGGGGCACATTCATCTGAGAAAAATGAATCATCTTGTGAAAAATGGACTTGTCGATGGAGTAAACGTGAAACATTTCCATTTGAATGACAAGTGTGTAAGCTGTAAGAAGGGGAAGCAACACAGACAGTCACACAAAGTGAAGAAAGTTAACTCTGTTGAGATGCCACTTGAGCGATTGCACATGGACCTATTCGGACCTGTCAAGCGCAAAAGTCATCTTGGGGAGCTTTATTGTTTAGTTGTCACTGACGACTACTCAAGATTTTCATGGGTGATGTGTTTGCAGCATAAAAGTGACACCTTTAACAACTTGAAAGTTCTGTTCACTCGATTGGAGAATCTCTACAATTTGAAGATAAAGAGAATTCGCAGTGATAATGGGACGGAGTTCAAAAATGGTAAGATGGATGAACTTTGTGAAAACAAAGGAATTCATCATGAATATTCGGCTCCGTACACCCCACAACAGAACGGTGTTGCTGAACGCAAGAACAGGACTCTAATTGAAGCGGCTAGAACAATGCTTGCAGAATCAAATCTTCCAGTAATGTTCTGGAATGAGGCGATTTATGTAGCAAATTATACACTCAATCGGGTTTTAACGGTGAAGAAGTTTGGAAAAACTTCTTATGAACTGTTACACCGACGAAAGTCGAATTTAGAGTATCTAGAACCTTTTAGGGCACCATGCACGATGTTGAATCCAAGCGAGAAGTTTAGTCCTAAAGCTGAAGAGGGATACTTCGTTGGATATGCAACCCCGCTCAAACGGGTATACAACAAGCGAACTCGTCAAGTGGAGGATTGGGCTAACGTGGAAGTTCAATGATATACACAAAATGTGCAAGGAATTGGTCCTGATTGGATGTTTGATTACAAAGATTTCTTTGAATCATTCAATCTAGATAGCTTGGTTGAAGAAGCTGTTATCAGATTACTTTACGAGTGTGGAAACGCGGCGACTTCACCGTTGGTGCATCCTATCACCGTAAACCCCCCACCAGCTTCTAATGATACCAATGTTCCTGTACCGGAAGAAGAAATGTTTCAAGAGGCTTCTACTACTTTAGATTCTTCAGAAGCAGAAGATGAACAATTTGAAGAAGTTATTCTTGAGCATGAAGAAGAACCAGAGGCACCACCAGTGAACCCAACTCCAACTCCAGATGTTGCTTCATCGTCTAACACGGGTCATGATCTGGATGCTGTAGAGAACTTGACGATTCAGACGGGAGTTACTGTACCTGAACATCCGGAATCTCGGATTCATCGTATTCACCCGCTGGAGCAAGTTATCGGTGATCCTGGTAGCAGTGTGATGACGAGAGGGCAGCTGCGAAGTGTTAATTCGCCAGAGAGTTTTGGTGCTTTAGCTTTATATGCCAAAATACAAAAGTCTGGTAGTCAAAATGATTGGTCGTTTGCGTGTTATGTGTCGCAGGTAGAGCCAAGGACATACAAGGACGCTTTGCTGGAGGACGCCTGGGTTGAAGCAATGCAGGAGGAGTTATTACAATTTCAGAAATTGGGAGTTTGGACGCTCACTGATTTACCTCCTGGAAGAAAGAAGATCGGCACTAAATGGGTGTTTAAGTGAAAGAAGGATGATCGTGGTGTTATAGTTCGTAACAAAGCCAGATTGGTTGTACAGGGTTTCCATCAAATCGAAGGGATTGATTATAACGAAATCTATGCTCCTGTAGCACGCATTGAGGCAATTCGGATGTTTCTTGCGTTTGCTTCCTATAAGAAGTTCAAAGTATATCAAATGGATGTCAAGAGCGCATTTCTGTACGGGAAAGTCAAAGAAGAGGTTTATGTCGGGCAGCCACCAGGCTTTGAGGACCCAATCCACCGGGATAAGGTCTATGTGCTGAACAAAGCTTTATATGGACTGCACCAGGCTCCGAGACAGTGGTACGAGGAGCTGAGTACATACCTCATATCAAAGGGATTTAAGCGCGGACTTGTCGACTGCACCCTATTAACGAAGAAATCAGGGGATGATTTGCTTCTAGTGCAGATATACGTTGATGATATAATATTTGGCTCAACTAACGAACTTTTATGCAGGGAGTTTGAAACTGTCATGCATGAAAATTTGAGATGAGTGCAATGGGGGAGATGCAGTTTTTCCTAGGCTTGCAGGTGGACCAAAGACCCATGGGGATCTTTATTCACCAGACGAAATACGTATCCGAAGACTTGAGCCGGTTCCAGATGGAGGATTCCAAGCCGATGGATACCCCAATTCAACCCAATCACGGGATTGGAGTGGACGCTAAGGGGGAGCTGACGGACCCATTTACATACAGAGCAATCATCGGATCTCTGATGTATTTGACGGCATCTCGGCCAGATATTATGTTTGCAACGTGTCTCTGTGCCCGCTATCAATCGAAGCCGAAACAAAGTCATCTGACGGCGGTCAAGCGTATCCTTAGATATCTGAAGGGTTGTCCCTCGAGAGGACTTTGGTACCCTAATGATGATGATTTTGATTTTATCGCTTTTAGTGATGCAGATTGGGGAGGCTGTGACAAGGATAGCAAATCTACTACAGCTGGATGTCAGTTTTTAGGGAGCAGGTTAGTCACCTAGCAATGTAAGAAGCAAACTTCGGTCGCACTGTCTACCTGTGAAGCCGAGTACATTGCAGCCTCGAGTTGCTGTTCACAAGTGCTCTGGATCCAATAGCAGATGGTGGATTACGGTTTGCAGTTTCTTAAAACCGCTATTCACTGTGATAATGAAGCCGCGATCGCATTAACTAAAGATACCGGAAATCATTCTAAAGCGAAACATATCCGGATCAAATACCATTTTATCCGTGATTGTTACGCTAAAGAATTGATAGATATGGTCAAAATCCATACTGACTATCAACGTGCAGATTTGTTCACTAAAGCTTTTGACAGATCCCGCTTTGAATATCTTTTAAAAGTTAACAACATAAAGGAAAAAAAGGACTAATCAGCACCTCGGTTTATCGCTTTTTAGTTTAAAATTTGCTTTAAAGTTTTTATTGTTTTTCAGAAAAATTAAAAACCCAAAAATATGTTCTTTATTTTAGGGGGAGTCATTTTATCAGAAAAACCAAAAACATTGAAAAATCAAAAAGACCTAAAAATTAGAAAAACCAAAAATGATTTCCAGGTTAAAAAGAGGAAATGATAGTACATCAGTGGGGATCTGACACAGGCTAAAGATTTGTATAGTATAATGAGGCGTGTGTTGACTACGTGTGATGTGCTGATAGGCTTCGTAGACTAAAAATTGCGTGCATTAGTGATACAAACATAACGAACTACGCGTTCCTGGCTGAACACCTCATGGGCATATGGTCTTAGTACCGTAATTTCGTTTGATAGGATTGCCAAAATCTGAGGTTTCAGGTCGTTATGTTATGGTTATCCGGGATATTCTGATCAAACTTTTGTCGTATTGATTTACGGACCTAGTTTCATCAGAATATTTGCCAAAAGAGCTTAAATGCCAAAACCGAAAGTTACCGAATTGAGGAACTTTATGTTTTTATTGATCAAAGATCATAATTACATCGTATTGACTTACTGATGCAAATCAGTAGTTGATATCAGCCTCAACCTGGTATATATGCACATGTTACTCTGCTGCAATTGTTTGCTGACCTGTACACCTCTGTGCTATATACTTTGTAACTTTTACGGATAACTCTGGCATAATCACGCGTTACGACGAAGCTTTGTGCAATTACTTGATACGGGAGTATGTCGTGTGTGTGGGCACCACAACGTGTTAGTCTAATACACCTAACTCGTATCATTTTAAAGCATTGCGTAATAGTCTGCATGTGAGCTTAAGTGGACCACAATATCAGCAATTGCCGTGTCACATACTGTTTCTAATGATAATATTAAACAAAAAGATCAACGCTGTGATCAGATTTCTCAGAAAACTGATATGATCCTCTTACCGGACATCACAAAATGTTTCTTGTTTTGTTTATATTGATGCATTTTACTTTTATTGTCAAAAAGATATAAAATCCAAAAAGATTTTAGGTGTGTTTTGATATAATTTTCAGAAAAACCAAAAGATTTTGTTTTTCTGCTTTATTTTAGATAACCGACAGGTGTTTGATTGTCAATTTCTGAGATTTGATGAAACCATCTGGGCTTTGTATCATTCTAAAAGTGAAATTATGAGTTTTTGAGATTTAATGGATTGAAAATTGTTGAACGGGATTCGAATTCGTGATTTGGCAAAATTTTCAGATTTTTCCATTTCACATTCGCCCCTTAATTGGGTCGAATGTGGAAAAATCTTCACATTCAGGTGTTTTTGTTTGGGCGAATGTGGGATTCTTAAACAAATTCCACTTTCGGGTGACCCAGATTCACCTTCGTGCCATTAAATTGGGCGAATGTGGACTTCACCCACATTCGACCAACACCAACGGCCGAATGTGGCTTCTATATATAAGCCTTATCAGGTTCGACCAGTTCATTATAAATTTTTCAAAATTTTTCTAAGTAGCCAGACCTTGTTGCTGCGATTTCTTTAACCTTTGCTTATCATTCTCTGTTGATTACTGATAATTTTGCCCGTTATTTCACAGGTAATGGAGTTGTTACCAGATCAGAATTGATGTTTTTAGGGTTTCGAACCTAGGGTTCCTAATTTGTGATGCTTGGACTGTTCTTAATGCTTGTTTTTGTTACCATTTCAATTCTCATTAGTTTTAGGGGAGATTATATAAGGAATTAGGATAATAACAATGTTTAGATGTTTGATTGATCGATTGAAGCTTATAAACCCTAATTCCGCTTTAAAACTAATGAAAATTGAATAATCATTACAATTGATGTTGCACGAGAGTTATTCGGCCATATTAGGATACAAATGAATCAAAATCAGTGTCAAACAACAACTTTGGCAAAATTTTAAAATTTTGGGGTTTTTCAGTGTACATTCAACCCATACAAAATGGGCGAATGTAGAAATTACTGGACGAGAGTGAAATGTTTTGGACGAATGTGATGGTTAATATAATAAATTCCACATTCGAACCAAAATACTCACATTCGTACTTATTTTTCCATCTTCGGCCAAACAAAAGTGGGCGAATGTGGAGTCTGTTAAATTTTAAAATTTTTTGATTTTTGTCGTTTTTGAATTTTGACGTGTTTTCTGATTTTTGATGTGCAGATGGCTGAACAAACTGAACATGTTGAGGCACCAGTGGAGAACATTGTACCAGATCCTGTTCAGGAAGCTGAAGCTGTTCCACATGGTTGGCCTTTTGAACCAACACACAACTGCTGTGCATATGTTGGAGATGTCGAAAAGAATACTGAATTTGCTGGAATTGTGGAGTTTTTAAGGCGAAGCAGAGTTATTCATGCTTTAGCTACACCAACAATCATTTACAAAGATATAGTGGAGGATTTTTACAGAAATGCTAAGTATGATTTCTGGGAAAATCAAACTATCTGTAGATGCGTTTTGCGACTAGTGATTAGATATGTTAACATGTGTTAGAAGAGGCTTGATGGGCGAATGAAGACATAATGTGGGCGAAGGTAGAAGACACTTGGACGAATCAAGATGGAACTACACTGTGAAGACACATTCGACCACTTGATGTGGGCGAATGTGGAAATGACCCACGTTCGACCAGTGCAAAGGGGCGAACGTGCAGGTCCTATATATAGATTTCGTGTTTTTGTAAGTTTAAGCGAGTCATTTAGTGTGTGTGTTTTTGAGGTGTGTTCCAGAGAGGTCTGAGAGTGTTATTGTGTGTGCTAGATTAACTGTAATCAAGTTGTAAGCAAATTTTTGAAAGAGTTAATCTATGAAAAGCTTTAAAATGACTTTGATTGTGTTTTGATTGAGTTTATATCAGTTTGTTCTAAGCTAGGGTTTCCGCACCTGGTTTAGTAACTTGTATGATCATATAATCCTGTTTTCGTGTCAAATCACATCCTCTATAAAGTGGTATCAGAGCATAGACGATCATACAACAACAAATTGATAAATTCAGAGCTGATTTGGACATTATTTTCATCAATTCACATCTGTTTTCATATAAAAATGGTTTTTGAGTGTTTTTGAAAGAATTAGAGTTGATTTTGTGGATAAAATTCAAAATTCCAAGTATTAAAGTTGTTCCAAATCATCTCCGAAGCAAAACCTAATCAAGATCATTCAAATTCACAAACTTTTGAAAATCAGAGATCAAAATAACCGTTTTTCAAAGTGTAACCGTTTTTTTTTAAAAGTCAATATGGGCGAACCTGGAGTGTTCTGGTCGAATGTGTGAGTTTTTGGTCGAAGGTGAGTGAAATTTTGGGCGAACCTAGGAATTTCTGGGCGAACGTAGAGTTTTTCAGTTGAATATTTTACATTCGGGTCACATTTTTCACTTTCGGGAGATCGTGCGGGCGAACCTGAAATTGAAACGGTCGAACCTAGGATATTTTGGACGAACGTAGAAACGTGTTAGTGTGTTTTTACATTCTGGTGAGAATTTACCTTCGAGTGTTACTGTTTGGGCGAACCTGAGTCAGAAAGGGACGAACCTGAAGCTATTTTGGGCGAACCTAGACTAGTTTTTGGAAAATTTTTCTAAGTGTTGAATTTCTCAAAGTTCGTGATCATGTGGCGTTATCAGACTACTCCTACACCAGCAACTACACAACCACAACAGCAGGTGATGGACCCATGGACAGTGGCAGCACAGAAGACAAGCACACAGTCTTCGCAGCCGGTTAACTATATGACTCAAAGTGCACCTCCAGCACCACAGTCTGACTACTGGGGAGTAGCAGCAGCAGTGGTAAACACTCAAACTACAAATGCTATTTCCACACTGATTAATGATTTGTCTTCAGGAAGCGGGACTCGGCCACCGAAGCTTATGGAGATTCAAGAATACAATCAGTGGCAGAAAAAGTTCAAAATACATTTGGAAGGCATGGGAGTGGAAGGTGCTGAAGCATGGAACATGATTGCTAAAGGTTACACACCACCAGTTCTGGAAAACACAGGTGAACCAGTGCCATTGGAGAGCATGGCTGAGGATGAGAAAAAGAAGTTTGCTGTGGAAAAGAAGGCATTTTCCCAATTGACACAGGCAATCACAAATGATCTTTTGCATCAATTTGGGACTTGCACAACTTCTAAGGCACTGTGGGATATGCTTAAAAGGAAGCATGATGGAAATGAGAAGACTCGAAGTTTGAGGACGGAAGAACTTATAAAGGAGTTTGAGAATTTTTCTTATGTTGGAAATGAAACTTTGAAAGAACTAACTCCTAGATTTAATCATTTGATATCTGAATTGTCTAGCTATGGTATACAGATTCCTATGGCAAAACAGGTGGACAAGTTTGCAGATGCATTACCACCAAACTGGGATCAGCATGTGGATGTTCTGAAGGAGAAGGATGCTTATCAATACTGGTCTCTTCAGGAGTTTATTGAGAAGCTGGAAAACAAAGAATTGGAAGAGAAGAGGAAGGCTAGGAGAGCACAGATTCCTCAGAATCCAAACTTATACTTTGGAGGATCTTCAGTTCCAGCAAGTACAAGCTCAGGAGGGCTAGTTACACCACATGTTGCATGTATATCCAATGTTGTGGAATCACCTACCATTAACTACCATCAACAAACTTCATCTTTATCACAACCACAACCACAAGTTCCATATCAATATTCATACATTCCACCATTCTCCCCAAAGCAACAAGCAGCTTTTTACACTGCTAGCCAATCTCAACCACAACCAATGAACAAACCTAACCAACAAACAGTGGTTTTGGAGACATCTAACCTTGGAAATGTGACAGTTGAAGTTGCTCAGCAACACATTGCATTAGTCTCTGCAATGGTTTCTTCCTATAATGGATTAGTTGCTAGTCAAATTGGTAATAACAACTTGACCAATGAAGACTACGCACAAATTGACAAGGAAGAGATGGAACTCATTGATATTCAATGGGCCTTTGCGAGCATAATGCGAAGAGCAACGGAGTTTATCGAGAAGACAGGTAGAACAGACTTGGGAACTTCTCCTAACACAACCTACGGGTTCAATAAGGAGAAAGTGACTTGTTTTAATTGTGGAGGGAAAGGTCACTTTAAACGAGAATGCACCCAGCCACCAAAACAAGGCAACAGGAATCCATTCAATGCTACCTATCAGAACCGTCAACAACAAAACCAAAACCAAGTTTCTTACCAAAACAACGACAACAACTACCAAAACCGTCAAAACAACTTTAATAACAACCAAAATAGACAACCAAACACAACAAACCAGACACAAACCCAAACACCAAACAATACTAACCGAACAGTCATACCAATCACTACACCAAATGAACAACAGAATACCAATCAAGCATTGGTTACACAACAAGATGAGAGGTTTGACTGGTCGAGTATTCAGATAGGTGTTGAGGAAATCACTACTGGGGGCAATGTGGCTTGTGTTGCATATCAGGTTGATATTGAAGATTCAGTGACGATGGAGGAGAAGGTAGGAACTGAGGTTGAAAGTGATGAGTCTGAGGCTGAGATGGATGGGGAATTTGAACCTGTTAAGGTTAATGCTGAGATTGATGTTGAAGTTCAAACTGAAGAGACAAATTCTGGAGTTGTGATTGATACTGTTTCTGATATTCCTGAGGAGTGTGAATCGGTTTATTCAGATTCAGACAGTGAATCGGATACGGAAGCAAGTGTTAATTCTCTTGATGAAGATATCGATCAGTTGCTTGCAGAAGCAGATTTTCTGATGACAAGGAAGTCGTGCATTGCAGATGATGCTTTCACAAAGATTGATTATTCCAGATTCTTTGCAGGAAAGGAAGCTCATTTCGCATTGATGGCCATGACTGATCCACCAAAACCTGTAAGTTCTGCATGTAGTACTGATAATACAAGTGAAAAATATTGTGGTACATGTGATAGATTGACTGAGGAGATTAAACAACTCCGTGTTCAACGTGATAGTGCTATCATGAATAGTCAATCTACTCGCAAAGAGTTGAATGCTTTTAACAAAGTATTAGATGGCTACAAAAAGGACATTTCCGACTTGAAAAACACTTTGTCTTTAAAACAATTGGCAATTAACAACTATATCAATGAAATTGAAAACACCAAGTTGGAAATGGCCGCCATCAAATGCTTTGCTGAGAAAGTAAACAAAAAGCTGGAAAGCTATAAGCATATTGCTTATGTGGTAGACCACATTATTGATGATAAAACAACCAATTATCGGTCTGTACCATCTCCGGTTCTTTTTGAAAACCATAATTGTCACCAAGTGACACCGGAGAGTTCGGTAAAATCTGATTCAGCATCGGAAAATGAATCTAATACTTCAAGTATTGGTGATCCAAATTCCGATGTTAGACCGATTCTGGGAATCAATGATGAGGGTGTTACTGCTGAGAGTGTAGATTCAGACTCAGAGAGTGATGATACTGGTTGTAACCAAACTGTGAATGCATGTGAAATTCCAAAAGAAAATCACATCATTACAAATGAACCAGTTTCATCATCTCAAATTGTGATTCCAATGAAAAAGATTCATTGTGAAAAGAAGTCTGAAAAGAATGTAGTGAAGAAAGATCTTGAAAAGAATGATAAAAACGAACAATGTGACAAACCTGTCAAGGTGTTTTATCGGATGGAAGGATCCGATAAGATCATCTCTGACGAGGACTTTCCAATTAAAGATGTTAACTATGCTAAAATTGACAAGATTTGGCAAGAAAGTACTATTTGGTTCCCAAAACATGAGAGAACAAATGAAATTCCACCAGCGTTATTAAAGAAGTTGTATTTGGATGTTCCTCAAGAACCAAAGGTCCATGTCACAGAGTTTGTTAGACCCAAAAACAGAGCTAATGGTTTTAATGAGCCTACTTACTCAAAAGGGCCACTCCCTGAGAGTTTAAGGAAGCAACAGTACAATGATCAATATCCTGTTAGATCATTTGCTCAACCAAATGCTCCGAATGTTTTTGAAGAGTACCGTGCGTGCTTTAAATGTGGGGAACGAGGGCATTTACTTGCTCAGTGCCCATATGTAAGGCACAAGAGGCACGAGGTTGAAGTGAGGAATTCTATGCGAAAACCGATTGATCATTATGTGCCACCACATAGGAGAGTTGTTCCTCAACAACAACAATCGTTTTATAATCAAAATAATTTTCAACAAATGAGGAACACTCGTCCAATGCACTATGATAGGAGAAATCGGATTGCTATGGAACACTCATGGAGGAAGCCTGTGGTGAACGCAACAGTTGATAGGCAAAAGGTTTCACCAAAACCGATTGTCAAATCAAATGTTGGACCTAAGTCTGTTAAATCAGATAAGGTTACCAAGAAAGTTACATTTGCTAACAATGTTCAGAAACCAACTGAGAACTCAAAATCTCAGATTCGTATCCTGAAAAGGACTGAACAATCTTGGACACCCAATGGTACTCCAGGAGCCTCAACTTCAAAGGTTAATGAGAGAAAAGAAACTGTTTTGAACAATCAGAAAAAGATTGATCAAAAAGTTGTTCAAAATGATTGTGAAAATGTTACTTTGAAACCTGATGTTCAAAGACCCAAGACTCAGGCTTGGGTCCCCCGAAAGAACTAACTGATTTACTTTTTGTGTGCAGGGAGCTTCAGCTGGCCCTATTAGCAGTCTTTGGATTGTTGATAGTGGAGCTTCAGGCCACATGACAGGGGATCTTGCGTTGCTGTTCGACGTGAAGAACATCAATGGAGGATATGTAGCTTTCGCGGGAAACAAAGGCGGATATATCACAATGGAAGGAAGTGTGAGCAATGGGATAGTGAGTTTCGAGCGGATTTCGTATGTGAAGCAGATAGACTATAATCTGTTGAGTGTCAGTCAAATATGTGACAAGCAATTTACTGTGCATTTTGATGACAAATCCTGCTATATTCTGAAACCGGGCTTTACAATTCCTAAAGAGTGGATAATGTTGAAGGCACCTCGCGTCAACAATCTATACATTCTTGATATGTCCAAGGCAATGACATCACAGGGGCAGATAACATGCTTTTTGTCCAAGGCGACAGAGAAAGAATCGATAATGTGGCACCGAAGAATGGGGCACATTCATCTGAAGAAAATGAATCAACTTGTGAGAAATGGACTTGTCGATGGAGTAAACGTGAAACATTTCCATCTGAATGACAAGTGTGTGAGTTGTAAAAAGGGGAAGCAACACAAACAGTCCCACAAAGTGAAAAAGGTTAACTCTGTTGAGATGCCACTAGAGCGATTGCACATGGATCTTTTCGGACCGGTCAAGCGCAAAAGTCATCTTGGAGAGCTTTATTGTTTAGTCGTCACTGACGATTACTCAAGATTTTCATGGGTGATGTGTTTGCAGAATAAAAGCGACACTTTTGTCAATCTAAAAGTTCTGTTCACTCGATTGGAGAATCTCTACAATGTGAAGATAAAGAGAATTCGGAGTGACAATGGGACGGAGTTCAAAAACGCCAAGATGGATGAACTTTGTGAAAACAAAGGAATACATCATGAATATTCGGCTCCGTACACCCCTCAACAGAACGGTGTTGCTGAACGAAAGAATAGGACTCTAATTGAAGCGGCTAGAACAATGCTTGCTGATTCAAATCTTCCAGTAATGTTTTGGAATGAGGCGATTTATGCAGCAAATTACACATTAAATCGGGTTTTAACAGTAAAGAAGTTTGGTAAAACATCTTATGAGCTGTTACACCGAAGAAAGCCGAACTTAGAGTATCTAGAACCTTTTGGGGCGCCTTGCACTATGTTGAATCCAAGCGAGAAGTTTAGTCCCAAAGCCGAGGAGGGTTACTTTGTTGGATATGCAACCCCGCTCAAACGGGTATACAACAAGCGAACTCGTCGTGTGGAAGACTGGGCTAACGTGGACGTTCAACGATATACTCAAAATATTCAAGGCACGGGTCCTGATTGGATGTTTGATTACAAAGATTTCTTTGAATCATTCAATCTAGATAGCTTGGTTGAAGAAGCTGTTATTCGATTACTTTACGAGTGTGAAAATGCAACAACTTCACCGTTGGTGCGTCCGATCACTGTGAACCCCCTACCAGCTTCTAATGATTCCAATGCTCCTATACAAGAGGAAGAAGTATTTCAAGAGGCTTCAACTTCATTAGACACTTTAGAATCTGAAGATGAACAATTTGAAGAAGCTATTCTTGATCAAGCTGAAGAACCAGAGGCACCGCCAGTGAACCCAAATCCAACTTCTGATGTGGCTTCATCATCGAATACGGGTCATGATCTGGATGCTGTAGAGAACT
The DNA here is from genome assembly GCA_032199755.1 of Ambrosia artemisiifolia. Classification (NCBI taxonomy): domain Eukaryota; kingdom Viridiplantae; phylum Streptophyta; class Magnoliopsida; order Asterales; family Asteraceae; genus Ambrosia; species Ambrosia artemisiifolia. Next base: position 25,600,069 of record CM063517.1, read on the forward strand.
TGACTGTTCAGACGGGAGTGCAAGTACCTGATTATCCGGAATCTCGGATTCATCGTATTCACCCGCTGGAGCAAGTTATCGGTGATCCTGGAAGTAGTGTTATGACCAGAGGGCAGCTTAAAAGTGTTAATTCGCCTGAGAGTTTTGGTGCTTTAGCTTTATATGCCAAAATTCAACAATCTGGTAGTCAAAATGATTGGTCGTTTGCGTGTTATGTGTCGCAGGTAGAGCCAAGGACATACAAGGACGCTTTGAAGGATGATGCCTGGGTGGAAGCTATGCAGGAGGAATTATTACAATTCCAGAAATTGGGAGTTTGGACGCTCACGGATTTGCCGCCGGATAGGAAGAAGATCGGCACCAAATGGGTGTTTAAGTGTAAGAAGGATGATCGTGGGGTAATTGTTCGTAACAAAGCCAGATTGGTTGTGCAGGGTTTCCATCAAATCGAAGGGATTGATTATAACGAAATCTATGCACCGGTAGCACGAATCGAAGCTATTCGGATGTTCCTCGCGTTTGCTTCTTATAAGAAATTCAAAGTTTATCAAATGGACGTGAAAAGCGCATTTCTGTACGGGAAAGTCAAGGAAGAGGTGTATGTCGGGCAGCCACCAGGCTTTGAGGACCCAATCCACCGGGATAAGGTCTACGTGTTGAACAAAGCTCTATATGGCTTGCACCAGGCTCCGAGGCAGTGGTACGAGGAGCTAAGTACATACCTCATCTCCAAAGGATTTAAGCGCGGCCTCGTCGATTGCACCCTCTTTACGAAAAAGACGGGAGATGATTTGCTTCTAGTACAGATATACGTTGATGATATAATAATTGGTTCAACTAACGAGCTTTTATGCAGGGAGTTTGAAACTGTCATGCAGGAAAAGTTTGAAATGAGCGCAATGGGGGAGATGCAGTTTTTCCTAGGCTTGCAGGTGGACCAAAGACCCGACGGGATCTTCATTCACCAGACGAAATATGTCTCCGACATCTTGAGCCGGTTCCAGATGGAGGACTCAAAGCCGATGGATACCCCGATTCAACCCAATCACGGGATTGGAGTGGACGCTAAGGGGGAGCTGACGGATCCTTTTACATACAGAGCAATCATCGGATCTCTGATGTATTTGACGGCGTCTCGACCAGATATTATGTACGCAACGTGTCTCTGTGCCCGTTATCAATCGAAGCCGAAACAAAGTCATCTGACGGCGGTCAAGCGTATCCTTCGATATCTGAAGGGTTGTCCCTCAAAAGGACTTTGGTACCCTAATGATGATAATTTTGATTTCATATCTTTTAGTGATGCAGATTGGGGCGGCTGTGATAAAGATAGCAAATCTACTACAGCTGGTTGTCAGTTTTTCGGGAGCAGGTTAATCACCTGGCAATGCAAGAAACAGACTTCCGTAGCACAATCTACCTGTGAAGCCGAGTACATTGCAGCCTCGAGTTGCTGTTCGCAAGTACTTTGGATTCAACAACAAATGGTGGATTACGGTTTGCAGTTTCTAAAAACTCCTATTTACTGTGACAACGAAGCCGCAATTGCATTAACTAAAAATTCGGATAATCATTCTAAAGCGAAACACATCCGGATCAAATATCATTTTATCCGAGATTGTTACGCTAAGGAATTGATTGATATGATCAAAATACACACTGACTACCAACGTGCAGACCTGTTTACTAAAGCTTTTGATCGTTCACGCTTTGAATATCTTTTAAAAGTAAACAATATAAAGGAAAAACAGGACTAATCGGCACCTCGGTTTATCGCTTTTTAGTTTTTAGTTTTTTATATTTTGCTAATTGGGAATTTCTCTTTGCTAATTGGGAATTTCTCTTTACTATCGTAATCCTCAAAGAAGTTGATGCTTTCGAAGGGATTATTTAATCCTCAAAGAAGTTGATGCTTTCGAGTGGATTGTTTCTTTCAAATTTTTGTTTTTGTTTTTCAGAAAAATCAAAAATCTCAAAAATATGTTCTTTATTTTAGGGGGAGCCATTTTATCAGAAAAACCAAAAACATTATAAAATTCAAAAAGACCTAAAAATTAGAAAATCAAAAATGATTTCCTGGTAAAACAGAGGAAATGATAGTACATCAGTGGGGATCTGACACAGGCTAAAGAATTGTATAGTTTATGAGGCGTGTGTTGACTACGTGTGATATGCTGATAGGCTTCGTAGACTAAATATTGCGTGCATTAGTGATACAAACATAACGAACTACGCGTTCGTGGCTGAACACCTCATGGGCATATGGTCTTAGTACCGTAATTTCGTTTGATAGGATTGCCAAAATCTGAGGTTTCGGGTCGTTATGTTATGGTTATCCGGGATATTATGATAAACTTTTGTCGTATTGATTTACGGACCTAGTTTTATCAGAATATTTGCTAAAAAGAGCTTAATTGCCAAAACCGGAAGTTACCGAATTGAGGAACTTTATGTTTTAATTGATCATAGATCATTATTACATCGTATTGATCATCTGATGCAAATCTGTGATTAATATCAGCCTCAACCTAGTGTATACGCACATGTTACTCTGCTGCATTCAATTGCTGACCTGTACACCTCTGTGCTATATACTTTGTAACTTTTACGGATAACTCTGGCATAATCACGCGTTACGACGAAGCTTTGTGCAATTACTTGATACGGGAGTATGTCGTGTGTGTGGGCACCACATCGTGTTAGTCTAATACACCTAATTCGTATCATTTTAAAGCATTGCGTAATTGTCTGCATGTGAGCTTACGTGGACCACAATATCAGCAATTGCCGTATCACATACTGTTTCTAATGATAATATTAAACAAAAAGATCAACGCTGTGATCAGATTTCTCAGAAAACTGATATGATCCTCTGACCGGATTTCACAAAATGTTTAATGCTTTCATTTACTTTGATGCATTTTATTTTGTTGCAATTTACTTTTAATGTCAAAAAGATACAAAATCCAAAAAGATTTTAGGTGTGTTTTGATAAAATTTCAGAAAAATTCATATTTTTGCATTTCTGCTTTATTTTTGATAACCGGGGATGCTTGATAGTCAATTTCTGAGATTTGACAACACCATCTAGGCTTTGTATCATTCTAAAAGTGAAAATTTGTGTTTTGGAAGCTTAACGGATTGAAAAATGTTGAACGGGATTTGAATTTGTAATTTGGCAAAATTTTTCAAAATTTCCATTTTACATTCGCCCTTAAATGGGACGAATGTGGAAATTTTTTCCACCTTCGGGCAGTCTATTATTGGGCGAATGAGGATTTTTACTTAAAGTCCAGCTTCGGGTAAATTCTTTTTACCTTCGTGCCATTTGGTTGGGGCGAAGGTGAAACATTGGTACATTCGTCCAGTGGCATTGGGCGAAGGTGGAGCTTATATATAAGCCCAAACCAGATTCGACCCTTCATTCTAATTTTTCAAAATTTTTCTTCGTACCAAGACCTTGTTGATTTTGAATCCTTTGCTTGTGCATTTTGTTCTCTAGTGTTTTCTGATCATTTTCATATATTGATTACAGGTAATGGAGACGTAACGAATCTAGAATCCTTGATTCTTTAATCGCACTAAGGGTTTTAGGGTTCTTGAATTTCCAGTGTTTGTTAATGATTAATGTTGATAGCAAATCATTCCATATCAGTTTTAGGGGGAGAGGATGAAAGGAATTAGGTTTTAACAATTGTTTCAGTTGTGATTGATTGATTAAATAAAGAAAAACCCTAATTCTTATTAAAAACTGATATAGAATGAAAATTAGGAACAATTGATAGTACACGAAGGCTAATCGGCCATGTTAGAATGAGTTTTGATCAAAATTAAGGGTTAAAAACAGGTTTGATAAATTTTTAAATTTTGGGATTGAACAATTTCCACCTTCGGTTCTTCGTGTGGACGAAGGTGAAATAAAATGGACGAAGGAGATCAAAAACGGACGAATGTGTTCTTCTATTTAGACTTATTCCACATTCGGTCTGAATGATGTACATTCGACCATTTTAATCTACATTCGACCATATTTTTTGGGCGAATGTGGAATTACAAAGACCTAAAATTTTTGAATTTTTGACGATTTTGTGTTTTGACGATTATTTTGATTTTATGTTTCAGATGGCTGAAGAACAAACAAATATTGAGATTCCTGTGGAGACTGCAGTTACTGATCCTATTCCAGAGACTGTACAAGAAGGTGAATCATCAAGCGGTAATAAATGGCCGTTTGAGAAGACTCACAACTGTTGCGCGTATCTGGGAGATGTAGAGAAGAACGTGGAGTTTACAGAGATCATCAAATTCCTGAAGAGATGCAGAGTGGTTTATGCTTTGGCCACACCAACTATTATCTACAAGGATATAGTTGAGGATTTCTACAACAACGCCAAGTATGATTACTTTGATAATCAGACTATTATCAAAAGCAAGATTCAGGGAATGGAGATGTTTATCACTGAAGCTGATATCAGAGAAGCTCTCCAGATCCAGTTTGAAACTAGTGAGGATCCAAGGGAATTATCATGGACTGAGCAGAAAGCCTGTTTCCTTAGGATGAAGTACAAAGGACCGATCACTGATGGTTCGATGTACAAAGGGAAACTGAGCGTGCAGTTCAAGTATTTTGCTCACGTCATCATACTTGTATTTGGATGTGTTAGTGGAGGTTATGACGTGATGAGGAAGAGTTTGAGCTCGTTAATGGTTGCGTTGACTCTCAACAAACCATTTAATGTTGCTGGGATGATTTTAGATCACATGCTGGAGATGCTGAAAGGATTGAAGAAGAAATACTTTATGCTTTATCCTAGATTTCTGATGATGATCTTCGATCACAAATATCCAAATCTGAAGAAAGATCCAACACAGATACTTGCTATGGATCATATGAACATCAGAACTTTAGCTAGAATGAAAGGTTACAAAGGTGTGCCTGATAATGAGAGACCACCTTACAGGAGATTGTTTGGAGCCTTGGCTAGAGAGGATTACATGGATCCTGGAAAGAATACAGCGAGGCATCCTGATAGTGATAGTGACAATGATGATCCGTTGGTCTATGCTGATGCAAGTACAAAGAGAAAAAGGCAAGTAGTCAATCCTGGAGCCAAAGGGAAGGGCAAAGGAAAGACTGAGCAGGTGAGTTCAAAACAACAAACTGTGAGGAAGAAATCTACTGCAAAGAAGGGTACTAGTTTGGTAGATGAAGAGTCTGTAGATTCAGAGGAGACTGAGACTGAAGAACAGTGGGATTCGGATGCTGAAAATGTCCGGACTACCAAACAAAAGGCCACTTTGGTTGGTGAGTCTGAATCACTGAACAGATCAATTGAAGAAGCTAAGAAGAGCAAGCAGTCTGTTGGTGCTGAAGATGAAGGGTTGACAGTGAATTTGGACGAGTTGAATGAAGGTGAAACCGTAGTTGTTAACTTGCCCAAGCCCAAACACAAAACCATGGCTAAGAAGACCAGTACCAAGCAACTAAGAGAGAAAGAATTAAACCTACTTTTGAGAGGGAAGAGATTACCTGAAGTTGGTACATCATCAAAACAATCTTCACCAGCCACTAAGAAACAAAAGACTGTGGAGGCAACAAAACTACCAGTGGATCAATTCAATATCGCACTGGATAATGTTCTTAACATGTTTACACAGCCTCAGAAAGGAAAAGAAACTGAGATTGAGCCATCAAAGTCAAAGTCCAAGTCAAAGAAAGTCACTGTGGATGACGAAGTGATGAAGCAGGTGAATAAAAGAATGGATGACATGATGAAGATGTTAGTGGCTCAGCAAGCTGAGATTGCCAAGTTCAAGCAGAATGAAGAGAAAATGCTTCAGATTGTAGTAGCTTCTAAGTCTAATCAAGATGAAATAGACGAGAAAGTGAAGAAGCTAGAAGCTAAGAATAAGAAGCTTGAAGGAAAATGTTTGAGAAACAAGAACAGATACAAGGCGATTAAAGAAGATAATAAAGAGTTGAAGGCTGAAAACAAACGCCTTAGTGAATTGATAGACGATCTGTACAATGTTGCACCCAAGCTGAAGGAGGGTGAGGAAGATAAAGAGAAGGAGGTTGAACAGGTTGACTTTGAACCATCTGAATCTGAGAAAGAGGAAGATGAGGATGATGAGGATGAAGAATCGGAAAAGAGTGATGATGGAGATGATGATAATGATGATGATGATGCTGAAGGTTCGGGAAGTCAAAAGGAGGATGATAGTAGCAGTAGTGATGATAATGATGGAGGAGATGATACTTCGAAGTTTACTTTCGAAAAGAGACCACCTTCAAAGAAGAAGAAAGACACAGGTGAGTCAAGTTCAAAGAAGAAGAGTGAGAATGTTGATGATGAGACTGTGTTTTGGAATGAGAAGGTGAGGTCCTTGTCTGATGATGCTAAACAAGTATACAAGGACATGTTAGAAAGAAGAGAATGGACAATTGAGTTCACAGGTCGTTTTGCAGAAATATTCCAAACTGATGATATGCGATATGAGTTGGAATATAATGATCCTGATCTAGAAGAAGGGGAAGTACCTGCATCTGTGGCAAAGGAGATTTTAGATGGGCTTGCACAGAGGGTAGGGAAAACGTTTGAAGAGTTCATTGTTGATGAGTCGATTCCACATATTCCTGAAAAGGATATTGGAAGTCACTCTGATGACAAAAACACCCCTGAATTTGAGGAAGTTGAAATAGAGGATATCACACATGAGGAATATCCACAGTATTTCAGACAAACTGATGAAGACTTGGTGTTTCCTGATTTTACTGAGAGACATAATACGTCTGCTAAAAGAAAGGCAAAGAAGAGGAGTGCTGAGTTTGTAGAGAAAGTTCTTGGAGCTGATTTGCCAGAATCTTCAAATAAGACTGATGAATTGAAGGAGTATTTGAAGAAGTTAAGACTGATGGATGAAAACCGACCGAAGCCTGAAGCTCAAGGAAACTTTTATAGGTTTCACAATGCGAAGTTCAGAGGCAGAGCTCTCGGGTGGACATACTTAGGCAGGCTGAAGTGTTTAGCTGCTAAGTGGGAATCTGGAATCTTGTACTTTTACAGATTCATTGACTTGCTGACTCTACCGTATTGGGCGGTTAGAGATCTTTGCAGATTCCAAATGTCGGGTGCTTCAGTGAATAATTCACATGTCGGTTGGTGTGCAGACAAATTGGTTTGGGAAAGCAGAACTAAGTGGAATAGATTCAAACCACAATATCCCCGGAGGAAAGTTCACAGGGATATTGATTCCAGAACCAAGTTGAAACGGGTTACCTTGATTTATAAGGCACCTGAAGTGATGAGAAAGATACCTTTGATGCCTATGCCTCAACACTTCAGTGCTGACTTCATTTTCTGGTATTATGATTGGAGGAAGGCAGAAGCGGTGATTGTGTTGAGAGATGGAAAGGACAAATACAAGCATGTTCATGTATTTGATCCTATGTGGCTGATCAATTGCACCTTTGAAGATATCATCATGCTCTTTTATAATCCGATTCATCATGAGCCAAACGATGCAGATCAAGCAAAGAAATACACTCAGGTTGTTGGTGTTTGCTTTGCTTATGACATTAATGCTGGTAGTAATTTGGAGGGAAAGCTTGGCAAGAAGGTGAAGATGGCAAATGTGTCAAAGCCGGTAAAGAGAAAATTAGAGCCTGAGATGACGACAGAGCAGAAGAAACAGCTCAGAATCAAGTTGCTGAACAAAGCCATGGACGAGGACAGAAAACGATCTAATCAATAGTCGAGGGGGAGTTTGTAGATGCGTTTTGCGACTAGTGATTAGATATGTTAACATGTGTTAGAAGAGGCTTGATGGGCGAATGAAGACATAATGTGGGCGAAGGTAGAAGACACTTGGACGAATCAAGATGGAACTACACTGTGAAGACACATTCGACCACTTGATGTGGGCGAATGTGGAAATGACCCACGTTCGACCAGTGCAAAGGGGCGAACGTGCAGGTCCTATATATAGATTTCGTGTTTTTGTAAGTTTAAGCGAGTCATTTAGTGTGTGTGTTTTTGAGGTGTGTTCCAGAGAGGTCTGAGAGTGTTATTGTGTGTGCTAGATTAACTGTAATCAAGTTGTAAGCAAATTTTTGAAAGAGTTAATCTATGAAAAGCTTTAAAATGACTTTGATTGTGTTTTGATTGAGTTTATATCAGTTTGTTCTAAGCTAGGGTTTCCGCACCTGGTTTAGTAACTTGTATGATCATATAATCCTGTTTTCGTGTCAAATCACATCCTCTATACTATCATCAAAAGCAAGATTCAGGGGATGGAGATGATTTTAACTGAATCAGATATCAGAGAAGCTCTACAGATTAAGTTTGAAGTTAGTGATGATCCTAGAGAGCTTTCATGGACCGAGCAGAAAGCGTGCTTTTTGAGGATGAAGTACAAGGGTCCGATTATTGATGGTTCAATGCACAAAGGGAAATTAAGTGTGCAGTTCAAGTATCTTGCACATGTAATTATCCATGTATTCGGGTGTGTGAGCGATGGATATGATGTGATGAGGAAAAGTCTAAGTTCATTAATGGTTGCGTTAACACTTAACAAACCATTCAATGTATCTGGTATGATTTTAGACCACATGCTCGAGATGTTGAAAGGTTTGAAGAAGAAGCAGTTTATGCTGTATCTGAGGTTTCTCATGATGATCTTTGACCATAAGTATCCTAATTTGAAAAAGGATCCAACTATGATCCTAGGTCAAGATCACATGAATATTCGTACACTTGTGAGAATGAAAGGTTACAAAGGTGTGCCAGACAATGAAAAGCCACCTCACAGGAGACTATTTGGTGCTTTGGCTAATCAGGGTTACACTGATCCTGGTAAGAACAAAGCAAGACATGATAATAGTGATTCAGATAATGATGATCCATTAGTGTATGCTGATGCAAACACTAAGAGGAAGAGACAGGTAGTCAATGCTGGAGCCAAAGGGAAGGGTAAAGCAAAGACTGATCAGGGAAGTTCAAAGCAACAGGTTACTAGAAAGAAGACAACAGCAAAGAAAGGAACTAGTCTGGTTGATGAAGACTCAGTTGATTCAGAGGAAACAGAAGTTGATGAACAATGGGATTCTGAAGAGGAAAGAGTAAAGACCACCAAACGTAAGGCCACTATGGTTGGTGAGTCTGAATCTTTGAACAAGACGATTGAAGAAGTTTCACAAAAGAAGACTGTTATTGTTGATGAAGGTCTGAGTGTGAATCTGGATGAACTTGAACAAGGTGAGACTGTTGTTGTTAATTTGCCAAAACCAAAGCACAAGTCAATGGCAAAGAAATCAAGTACTAAGCAGTTGAGGGAGAAAGAGATTGCTCAGTTGCTGAAAGGGAAAAAGATACCTGATGCAGGTACATCATCTAAGCTATCTTCACCAGTGGCTAAAAAGCAAAAGAAAAGCAAAGAAGCTGAAGCAGTACCAGTTGCTGATTTTGAGACTGCTTTGGAAAATATGCTTGATATGTTTAAGAATCCTCAGAAGCAAAAAGCTAAAGAAGTGGAACCATCCAAGCCAAAGAAAGTTACTGTTTCAGATGATGTGATGAAACAGGTTAACAAAAGGATGGATGATATGATGAAAATGATTGTAGCTTAGCAAGCTGAAATTAGTAAGTTCAAGAAGAATGAGGAGAAAATGCTCCAGATTGTTGTTGCATCTAAAACTAACCAAGATGAGATCAAACAGAAAGTTAAGAAACTTGAAGAAGAAAATAAGGATCTTGAGGTTAAGTGCAACAGGAATCGAAGGATGATTAGAATTGTTAAAGCTGACAACAAAGAGCTTAAGACTGAAAATAAACGTCTAAGTGATTTGTTGGAAAAGCTATATGGAGAAGCTCCTAAGCTGAAAGAAGGAGAGGAAGATAAGGAAAGAGAAGAAGAACAAGTTGATTTTGAGCCTTCAGATGATGAAGAGGAAAAGGATGATGAGGAGGATGATGAATCTGATAAGAGTTCTGATGAAGAAAGCAAGAACAGTGATAAAGATGATGATGATGCGGAGGGATCAGGTAGTAAGGATGATGATGGTAGTGATGAAAGTGATGATGATGACGGGGGAGATGATACTAGCAAGTTTACATTTGAGAAGAGAACACCTCAGAAAGATGCTGGAGAGTCTAGCTCAAAGAAAAAGAAAGGTGGGAATGCAGACTCAGATGAAAGCATTTTCTGGAACGAGAAGGTGAGATCTTTGAATGATGATGCGAAGAAAGTGTACAGAGATATGCTTGAGAAAAGAGAATGGACCATTGAGTTCACAGGCAAGTTTGCTGAAATCTTTCAGACAGATGATATGAGGTATGAGCTTGAGTACAATGATCCTGACTTAGAAGAAGGTGAAGTACCTGCTGCTGTTGCCAAAGAAATTTTGGATGGTATTGCACAGCGAGTGGGGAAATCATTGGAGGAGATTATGATGGATCAGTCGATTCTAGATATTCCTGAAAAGGATATTGGAAATCACTCTGATGATAAACAGACACCTGAGATGGATGAAGTAGAAATTGAGGATATTACTCACGAGGAATATCCACAGTATTTCAGGCAAAATGATGAAGATGTTGTTTTCCCAAACTTCACTGAGATACCAAACAGACTTGCTAGAAAGAAAGCTGAGAAGAGAAGCGAGGAGTTTGTAGAGACTGTGTTTGGTACTGATAAGCAGAAACCTTCGAATCAGAATGATGATTTGAAGACATTTTTACAGAAGTTGAAGGAAACTGACGATAAACGACCAAAGCCTGAAGCTCAAGGTGGATTCTACAGATACCACAACGAGAAGTTCAAAGGTAGAGCTCTCGGTTGGAAGTATCTGGGGAGATTGAAATGTTTGGCGGTCAAATGGGAAACAGGAATCTTGTACTTTTACAGATTCATTGATTTATTAACTCTACCGTACTGGGCGGTCAGAGACATTTGCAGATTCCCTATGACTGGAGCTTCAGTGAACAATACAGCTGTTGGTTGGTGTGCTGATAAGTTAGTTTGGGAGAGCAGAACTAAATGGAACAGGTTTAAGCCTCAATATCCTAGAAGGAAAGTTCATCGTGATATTGATCCGAGAACAGGAAGAAAGAGGGTGACTTTGATATATAAGGCACCTGAAGTGATGAGGAAGATTCCATTGATGCCTTTACCTCAACACTTCAGTGCTGATTTTATCTTTTGGTATTATGATTGGAGAAAGGCAGAAGCGGTGATAGTGCTAAGAGATGGAAAGGACAAATACAAACATGTTTATGTATTTGAACCTATGTGGTTGATAAATTGCACGTTTGAAGACATCATCATGCTATTCTACAATCCGATTCATTGTGATCCCAATGATGCAGATCAGTCAAAGAAGTATCAACAAGTTGTCGGAGTTTGCTTTGCTTATGATATAAACTCTGGAAGCAACTTGGATACTAAACTGGGTAAGATGGTGAAGATGGCCGATGTGCCTAAGCCGGTTAAGCGTAAGCTGGAGCCTGAAATGACAAAAGATCAAAAGAAGCAACTGAGAATCAAGATCTTGAACAAGATGATGGACGAAGACCTAAGACAATCCAATCAATAGTCGAGGGGGAGTTTGTAGATGCACGAATTGCGACTAGTGATTGGATTAGCTTTAACATATGTTAGTTTTGTTTTACTGAAGGGCCGAATGTAGAGAAAGTGGGCGAAGGTAGAAGAGAAATGGGCGAAGGAAAAGACTGACAGTATGAAGAACACATTCGTACCTTGTAAATGGGCGAATGTGGACATAGTCCACATTCGCACCATGAAAAGGGGCGAATGTGCAGCTATTATAAATATGTTTTTGTCATTTGTAAGTTAGAGAGTTTTAGAAGGTGTGAGTTTGAAGGTCAGGTTCGTGTCAAGTTTGTAAAAGTGTGTGAAAGGTCTAGATTAACTAGGTGATCAATTGTAACAAGTTTTTATGAAAGTTAATCTATGAAAAAGTGTTTGAAATGATGTTTTACATGTTTTGATCCGAGTATTATCATTTTGTTCATATCTAGGGTTTCCGCACCTCGATATGTGACTTGTATGATCATATTATCCTGTTTTAGCTAAATTCTTTCAACTACACAATGTGTGTATGATAGCCCCAACTAGTGGCGACCTATTATAAGATGTGTGTGTAAAGTTAGACTAATAACCCGTTGGGTTCATTAGTCCCTAATGTCCAGTCTATGACCATTATGTGTTTGAAAAATGCGTTTGACCGACAACCAGACTACATGAGACCAGAATCGACATCCCATTGGTGACCCGACATTCCACGTGTTTATCCCATACACTAACACATACAAATCATGCAACCAATACTTAACACGTGCTAAAGTTCAACGAGTTTAACACATAGATCAAATAACGCACAAATAAGTCCAAACACGTGTTACTATGTTACTAGGCATGTTACAGGGTTGCTAGCATGTTCCTAGGTGTCAAATCGGGTCTCGGAATACTAAATTACAGTTACATTATCGTTACACGTGATTAGCAATAGTTAACTAGTGATTAGGAAAAGTCAACTGGTGATTAGGAGCTATAAGACATGTTATTCAGAAGTTAACTAGTGATTAGGAGTCATAAGACATGCTATTCTGAAGTTAACTAGTGATTAGGAGTCGTAAGACATGCTATTCTGAAGTTAACTAGTGATTAGGAGTCGTAAGACATGCTATTCTGAAGTTAACTAGTGATTAGGAGTCGTAAGACATGCTATTCTGAAGTTAACTAGTGATTAGGAGTCGTAAGACATGCTATCAGATGTTAGCTAGCGATTAGGATCACAATTGCATGGTGGGTAGGTGATTAGGCTCCCTAATCGCCTATAGGGTACGTGATTAGGGGCTAATCGCCTACAGCATAGGCGATTGGGAAATCCTAATCGCCTACGCTGTTTTGTTCCGCCTTTTTCGCGCGTTTAACCCTCCAAATCAGATCTGAAACATGTGTAAACACCCAATATCAATCATAACACATTAACAAACATATTTCAAGCAAAACCCCTAAGTTATCATCATTCTAACAGTCCCGAATGCGAGCGTTTCCCAAAATAGTAAACTTAACATGTAAGCATCACATCAACATGCACAATCTTGCCCTAAATAGCAAATATCCAGATTTCCTCACGTAACAACGTTGTCCGATAGTATCCTACTGATCTAGCATCATCCTAAATCAAACCCTAACATCATATAATCAACAATACACCTCATAACATTCTTAATCATTCAAAACCATTCAAATGGGTCAAAATACCAAACATCAATAATACACAACCATGGACCTCCAAACTCCTAGGACATCATCATACTAACTCATAACAGCTATAAACACCTTAATAACACAAGAACAATCATGTTTCAATCATAAAAATTCTACCTTTAATCACATACAACACATATAACATGCATAAAGGTTTGGGTTTGTTTAAAAACGGTTTTTAATGGATTTTCAAAGACAAAAAATTTAGAAATCAGGTCTGGACTTTTAGGGAACAAAACATAATCATATAAAGGTTTGGGGATGAAGAACACACCTTGGATTTAGGAGAAAATGATTGGTAAAGCTTGGAAATGGAAGTTTTGATGTAAAAACGAGTTCCAGAGGGTGTTTGTGAGTTGGGATAGGTTATGGGATGGCTAGGGTAGCACAAATGGTGTTTTGGAGGTCAAGGGTGGTATTTATAGGCGTTTCTAGTCGTTTAAAACACGTCAGGCGATTGTGCAGCATTATCAGGCGATTAGGGCTGCTAATCGCCTACCCTATTGGCGATTAGGGCTCTAATCGCCAACCCAAACCTCCTAATCGCCTACCCTATAGGCGATTAGGGCTAATCACCCCCTATCAGCATGAAATTACGCGTAATCACCCCCTATCAGCATGCAATTATGCGTAATCACCCCTTATCAGCATGCAATTACGTGTAATCACCTACAATATCATGCAATTACGCGTAATCACCTATAATATCATGCAATTACGCGTAATCACCTATAATGTCATGCAATTACGCGTAGTCATCATCTTAACACATAAAAACACGTATTCACATACCGACAAATCACATAATGTTTATAAACACATAATTCATGAAAACAAACACGTTCACGTTCGTTCACCAATTCCCGGGACTCGAGACTTGTGTGTGTGCATTGGACCCGACGATTCTACAAATCACCAACAACCGGACTCATACCCCGTGTGTGTGTGTTAACCCCAATGATCCTCCGAATCATTGATCCCTAGACACTTTCTTAACGTGACTCGACTCGACTGACCCTGTCATGTGTAATGTATGCACGACTCGCTAAGGTAGACTTACTGAGTTTTCAAAAAGTTAATTACCGGAGTTTGCCGGGTGTCACATCATCCCCACGTTAAAAAAATTTTCGTCCCGAAAATTTCCCGAAGTCAAAGAGAGTGAAGCGATAAAAGAAAAATTTTCCGGGTCGTCACATCATCCCCACGTTAAAAGGAATCTCGTCCCGAGATTCATTTGGTTTCAACAGAAAAGAGTGCTGACTTCTATGTGTACGCAAGCAATGTTTCCCAAAATGCAACGAAATGAAAGTCGTGAACCAAAATGTGATACTAACAGCCGGGAAATCACTTCCCCAAATGTGAATACAAGACGAGAGACCCCCCGATCGAAGGCCTACTGGAGACTACTATGATCTGTATAACTAACCCACTGGTACCGTCCAAGTAGAATCCCCAAAGGACCCTCATCGATCCAACGAATGAGAAGCAGTGACCAAAACCAAAACACCCGTAGATACGAAATGCACAACGATGTGGATAAAGGTAAAACCAAAGAGTAACGAAAGATAAGAGAGAAAACGCACCGGTAACAGTATCAGGATCCTCCTGGTTCTCTCTAGCCCCAATAACATAAGCATAAGCAGCTACACCACCGCTTTTGTTGTTTCCACCATCCCTTGCTGTACTTGCCTCCCCCTGATTCAGCTTTGGGCAATTTCGCTTGAAATGCCCTGTTTCACCACAATTGAAGCACCCTTGATTTCCCCGAGGAGCAGGAGTAGGGACGACTGCTTGAACCTGTCCTGGCTGAATGCTGGCCCTACAATCCTTGGCCAGGTGACCATAGCGATGACAATGATTGCAACGAAACGTATCACAGCTCCCAACATGATGGTACCCGCACTGGTTGCACTTAGGGTTCTTTCTAGTGTATCCACCTTGATTCTGAGTCGACGGTGACCCCACCGCCCCTAGCTTCCTGGTCTGCTGCTGCGGCTGTTCTTGAGCTGAACTCTTCCCCGAGCCTTCCCACTTGCGCTTGCCGCTCTCTGGAGCCTTGACAGTCGAACCATGAGCAGGTAAAATACCCTCATTCACCTTCAGATTAGTCATCCGATGAGCCGATCGAACCACCTCTGCATAAGTAGGAAGATTTCCCGCAGCCACCAACCCCGCTATCTCTGGTACTAGTCCTGAAACATAGTGCTCGATCCTCCTATACTCCGGTGCATGCAAATCAGGACACAGCACCGCCAACTCATTATGCCTCAAGGTGTACTCCTCTATCTTTGACCCAACCATCTTGAGGTTCCAAACCTCATGTTCCAACTTCTGGATCTCTTCCCTAGGACAGTACTCCCTCTTCAAGAGCTGAACGAAGTTCTCCCATGGCATGGCATAAGCTTCCCCCAAACCCATGTTCCGAGTGGTAGAGTTCCACCAGGTCAAAGCAACATCCTGGAAGAGCGCGACAGCATACTTAACTCGATCCTCAGGAAGACAGTTGCACATCAAGAACACCGACTCCACCTTCTCCAGCCACTTGAGCAAGCCCACAACCCCCTCAGTGCCAGAGAAATCATGGGGCTTACAGTCCCGAAACATCTTGTATGTGCACATAGCTGGAGGTGGGTTAACAATACCACCTGAAATGAAGCACATAAGAAAACCACAAAAGAAAGATACCATACTCATAACGAGGCGTAGTTGATAAAATCAACTTACCACCATGAGCATTGTGCCCCGCCTGGAAGGCAGCTTGCAGCAGGTTATTCAAGTCCTCCTGAGTTAGGTTAACGCCTCCACGACCACCGCCGCCATCGTGTCCACCAGTGCGGCCACCTCTACGTCCTCCACGAACACCAGACATGATTCTGACAACAAGAACGAGGAATTCAGATTTACTGCTAGTGTCACCCACCAGTGTTCATAAAAATCAAGGCTAGGTCCAGTCCAGGACTATCCATTCAAACCCGGAGCTCACTGGGATTTTCATGCATTTCAGTTTATGATTTCGTGTGCACCCGAAATGATAAACTGCTCTACATGGTCCTCCAAGTGTTCCCCTAGTTTAAAGTTCAAGTCACTGAACACGAGCACCTAGCAGTGTGCCACAATGACACAAATGCCAAAGTAAGAATATGGGCGAGTGTGTTTATTGGAGTACGGAGGGGAGATGTCCGAACCTTGGACAGATCTCAAGAGTATACAAACCACTCCAATATACAACACTGCCTGGCCAGTCAATAACCAACATACAGGAGAGCGGATGATGTAACATAAACAGTTTGATGACTTAGAGGCACCCCGACAAGCCCGTATATAACCCACTATAACGACTCGTACCATGTGACCGTCTAGTGTGTGAGACTCGGCTATAGTCTAGACTCTACATGCAGTCCTAGTTCACTATAACCATTGGCTCTGATACCAATCTGTCACACCCTCAAATTTCCACAAGCGGAGTTCTACCGCGAGGCGTGTGACATACCAGGATCAAGTCAACGGTCACAATAAACAACACTATATGAGACATAAGTAAAATCAAAACACAAGTTTAAACCATTTCGACATAACAGCGGAAGCATTGTTTTACAAAATGAAACCCAAAAGTATCCAAACTTGTCCGACAACAAAACCATGAAACCTAAACTAGACGCCGTGCAGACGCGTGCGCCTAAGCCCTGAGATGCTGCTACCTTAGCGACCTGAGAAATCATGCCAAAAACGCGTCAACATATAATGCTGGTGAGTTCACAGGTTTTAAGTTTACAGATAGTTTCCATGAGTTACGAGTTCCATCACAAAATACCGTGTCATGAAATGTGTTTAATAACCTAACCAGCGTTTCCTTACTACTATGATTGTGTTGCTGAAACCATTACTGACATCGTTCCTTGTGTTGCCGCCCGTGTTTGAGTTGCTTGTGTTGCTAAAATAGAGACAATATGCACCCGCCCGGCACCAAGCCGACGGGTGGGGCTTGTCAAGCCCAATAGATCTATCCACATTTCCCCCGTTGTGCTGAGCACATTCATGGTTTCCCCCAGGGACTTCCTTGTTTCATCGTATAGTAACCAAAAGAGTTGCAATTCAAAAGAGTTGTGTTTCAAAAACGTTGCATTCCAAAAGTGTTGCATATTTATGATATAAACATTTCATTATTAAATCGTGTGGCATGTTTCTCCCCCAAGAGAAAGTGTATAAAAGAGGGGCCTTGAACTCACCTTAGGTTGCGTCTTCGGTTAACAAGTAAACCAATGTGTGTATGATAGCCCCAACTAGTGGCGACCTATTATAAGATGTGTGTGTAAAGTTAGACTAATAACCCGTTGGGTTCATTAGTCCCTAATGTCCAGTCCATGACCATTATGTGTTTGAAAAATGCGTTTGACCGACAACCAGACTACATGAGACCAGAATCGACATCCCATTGGTGACCCGACATTCCACGTCTTCATCCCATACACTAACACATATAAATCATGCAACCAATACTTAACACGCGCTAAAGTTCAACGAGTTTAACACATAGATCAAATAACGCACAAATAAGTCCAAACACGTGTTACTATGTGTCAAATCGGGTCTCGGAATACTAAATTACAGTTACATTATCGTTACACGTGATTAGAAATAGTTAACTAGTGATTAGGAAAAGTCAACTGGTGATTAGGAGCTATAAGACATGTTATTCAGAAGTTAACTAGTGATTAGGAGTCATAAGACATGCTATTCTGAAGTTAACTAGTGATTAGGAGTCGTAAGACATGCTATTCTGAAGTTAACTAGTGATTAGGAGTTGTAAGACATGCTATTCTGAAGTTAACTAGTGATTAGGAGTCGTAGGACATGCTATTCTGAAGTTAACTTGTGATTAGGAGTCGTAAGACATGCTATCAGAAGTTAGCTAGTGATTAGGATCACAATTGCATGGTGGGTAGGCGATTAGGCTCCCTAATCGCCTATAGGGTACGTGATTAGGGGCTAATCGCCTACAGCATAGGCGATTGGGAAATCCTAATCGCCTACGCTGTTTTGTTCCGCCTTTTTCGCGCGTTTAACCCTCCAAATAAGATCCGAAACATGTGTAAACACCCAATATCAATCATAACACATTAACAAACATATTTCAAGCAAAACCCCTAAGTTATCATCATTCTAACAGTCCCGAATGCGAGCGTTTCCCAAAATAGTAAACTTAACATGTAAGCATCACATCAACATGCACAAACTTGCCCTAAATAGCAAATATCCAGATTTCCTCACGAAACAACGTTGTCCGATAGTATCCTACTGCTCTAGCATCATCCTAAATCAAACCCTAACATCATATAATCAACAATACACCTCATAACATCCTTAATTATTCAAAACCATTCAAATGGGTGAAAATACGAAACATCAACAATACACAACCATGGACCTCCAAACTCCTAGGACATCATCATACTAACTCATAACAGCTATAAACACCTTAATAACACAAGAACAATCATGTTTCAATCATAAAAATCCTACCTTTAATCACATACAACACATATAACATGCATAAAGGTTTGGGTTTGTTTAAAAACGGGTTTTAATGGATTTTCAAAGACAAAAACATTTAGAAATCAGGTCTGGACTTTTAGGGAACAAAACATAATCATATAAAGGTTTGGGGATGAAGAACACACCTTGGATTTAGGAGAAAATGATGGGTAAAGCTTGGAAATGGATGTTTTGATGTAAAAACGAGTTCCAGAGGGTGTTTGTGAGTTGGGATAGGTTATGGGACGGCTAGGGTTGCTTAAATGGTGTTTTAGAGGTCAAGGGTGGTATTTATAGGCGTTTCTAGTCGTTTAAAACACGTCAGGCGATTGTGCAGCATTATCAGGCGATTAGGGCTGCTAATCGCTTACCCTATTGGCGATTAGGGCTCTAATCGCCTACCCAAAGCTCCTAATCGCCTACCCTATAGGCGATTAGGGTTAATCACCCCCTATCAGCATGCAATTACGCGTAATCACCCCTTATCAGCATGCAATTACGCGTAATCACCTACAATATCTTGCAATTACGCGTAATCACCTATAATATCATGCAATTACGCGTAGTCATCATCTTAACTCATAAAAAAACGTATTCACATACCGACAAATCACATAATGTTTATGAAAACAAACACGTTCACGTTCGTTCACCAATTCCCGGGACTCGAGACTTGTGTGTGTGCATTGGACCCGGCGATTCTACAAATCACCAACAACCGGACTCATACCCCGTGTGTGTGTGTTAACCCCAATGATCCTCCGAATCATTGATCCCTAGACACTTTCTTAACGTGACTCGACTCGACTGACCCTGTCATGTGTAATGTATGCACGACTCGCTAAGGTAGACTTACTGAGTTTTCAAAAAGTTAATTACCGGAGTTTGCCGGGTGTCACAGTTTGTATATGTGTATTGTGTGTGTGTGGAGTATATAGAGAGAGAAAAAAAGATTGTGAACAATTCTAAGTTTGTCTCTTTCTGAGACAAGTTTTTCACTTTTTCTCAGCTTAGTTGGATTCCATTTTCCCCTTTATTTTAAATGGACTATTATTATTATTATGTGTGAAAATAATTGATAGTTGGGTAAAGAATCAGTGGAGTGTTGCTGCCTACAAAAAAGTGTTTGAGTGAAGAAAATCTGTGAAGTGATATGGCAGTGCAAGATTGGTAGAAATCAGTGAAGTGAAAACATGTTCAGTGGAGCACCCCTTGTGCCCTGATGGTTTTCATGAAACCATTTAAGGTTTCGTTAAGTGTGGCAAAGCACGGGGAGGACAAGTATCCTCCCCTAATGACTAATCAAAATAAGAAATCGGGTGGGTTCGTTATTGGGTATCGGCTTGGTCTTGTATCATACACTCGCGTAATACTATTTTAGTTTCATTAAAATAATCATACATATATATTATTAGGTTTTGGTTCCGTATTAACAAATACTTTTATTAATTGGTTACCACAATAAAGTCGCGAAAATTTTCGGGGTCAAACACCGGAGTCCACATTGGGGTGTTACATTACACTTAAATAAGTTTATCCAAACTTGCTCTAACTCTCTTGATTTACTTCCCTGAAACTTCAATTCGGAAGCAATCACTACCTTGAAATGTTTTTTGTTTAAATAAAATAACCATTTAAATAGGAAACTTTAAGATTATTAATTAAACATTCATTCAAATAAAATAAAGGAAAGTTACAGAAATCATCCTTTATGTTTACATCATTTTTAGTGGTTGCCCTTTAACTTTAACATTACATAAAATCATCCTTTATATTTTAAAACCTTGCACCCACTGTCCTTTAGCACTAAATGATTTGATTTTAACGTTAAAATAGGTCACATATGATCCATGCGAGGGAAAATCACTGATCTATATAATAAATATATTCCATATTATATTAATAAATGAAAACACATGAGGGACACATGGCACTCACTCATGAATTCTCTCATTTTATTATTAATACAATACAAGAAATTAAAATATAATTATATAATTGATAATTGATTTGCAAAAACATAATATAGATATACCAAATAGAAATTTAGTAATTATATTAATAATCATAGTTGTAACATATTTCTTAAAAAACCGATTTAATGATTTATGTTATTAATATAGATAAATTCTCATTCAATCCGTTTCTAATGATTTTTGTTGCAACTACAATTATTAATACAACTAGTATGTTTAAAGGCATGCGTTGCGCACCTTACAATTTTGTCGTATGCAAATTTAAAAACGACATCTCACACAAACATGGGTATATTTGTATTTATTACTTAATAACATGTTGTAAATAAAAAATATCGACTCGCCCCTTGCCCTTCCCATGTTTCGAACCTAAGACCTAAAACAATAGAAAGCATATATTAAAAAAGTGTTTGAACCTTTAAAAAAATGCTTCAGACCGGTTTCGAACTTGAGACCTCAAAGCACACAAATGCCCCACAAACCACTACACCACCAAGCCATTTTGTTAATTATTATGTAATCATATGTATTTATACATAAGTATGTGTTGAATTTTTTTTTAAAAAAATGCTTCAAACCAGACTCGAACTTGAGACCTCAAAGTACACAAACACACCACAAACCACTCCATCACCAAGCCGCTTTGTTAATAGTTATGGAATCATATATATATATATTAGTAAAAAGGTGAAAAAAAGCACAAAAACCAATGAAGTTACTATTCATTTTATGAGAACTATAAATAGTAACTAGGGGGGCTTCCGCGCGCTTCGCGGCGCGTTCTCACGCTCGACTAATGAAACGGGAGGGGCAACACTCCTTTGCATCTATATTAAACTATGTTTTCGGTAGCATGTTAAGTGGTTTACTTACGGCAATTACATTCATGCCAATTTATTGTGATGGCAAAATCTTAAGTGGAAGTTTGTCTAAAAAATTAATGGTTATCATTAAAGTGAGCAAATTGAATTTCTTTTGGATAAGTAGTCATGTGAGCCTCTGATGACACATTTCCATGATTCCGTCTCTATGTTAAAACTTGTAAATAGATAAAATCATAATATATATTTGTGGGGTTTTTTAATAGAAAAAAAGGAAAATGGGGACAAGCTTTAGCTGGAAAAAGGGAGTGGTGACATTTTTTTTGTTTCGACGGCAGCTTTATTGGCATTTTCGTGGTGACCTTCTGAAAATTAGACCAACTTTTTGAAAATGATGAAAGTTCACCTGTCACTTTTCTTTTGCTGTTCCTATCCATCCATGTATATTAATTAAATAATAAATAACTACACAAAAGAACACAACCACCACGCGTTTCTTGACCAAAACTCCGACGACTACATATCACCGTCCGAATCTGAAAAAAAGAAGAAAAAACAGGTAACTTGATTTTTGTCTCAGAAACGGTCGATACGTTTACAAATTCCAGCCAAAATCAAACACCACCCCTAGATTCCTTTTAGAAGTTGGCTAATAAAAATGATTTTTGGGTGAGCTCTGGGCTGAGCGTTGATAAATCGCCTCCTCAGGCGCCTCGCCTAATGAAGCTAGAAGCTCAAACCATCAGTTCAGCTACTAAATCTGCATGTTCCAATTTTTAATCAATGGATGTCAAGTGATTAAAAGTCAAGCCGTTTAATCAATTCAATATTTTTTATGATAAAAAATCACTCGTTTAAGAAAGTCTAACCGGGAAAAAACATCACCACCAGCGCGATGACCACCGTACGGCAAAACACCTAAACAGTCGTCAACAGTTGCAAGTTCATCATGATTCGAGTGTTAGTGGTCGGAAACGGAATGAACAATCAGAAACTGAAACTAAAAGGGTTGAATCTTACCGATTTACCTCGATTTGTCCGCACAACACACATGCAACAGATCGGCCACCACCACCATGCAAGACACGGTTATTGTGTCCTACCGGCCCTGTGAGCGGATTATTTTGGTGTTTGGTATTGATCCCCATTCCCGGATATATGCACGTGGAGACGATGACCGGTTCTTCTATTGATGGTGTATCTCTACCTACGGCTCTCTCTCTCTTGATTTGGAAAAGGAACCAAACACAAATCGAATAACTCTGTGGGAAAGCTGGCGTCGCTACCGGGTACGGTGGACAACCACCACCAATACCCTATTCGGCTCTTGCTTGGTCTCCGATAAAAGTGTATGTCTCTCTCTCTTAGTTTCTAAAAAGTGTGATTGTGTGTATTTGTGTGTGGATAGAGTAGAAGACAAAGAGGGAAAAAGGTGGGTGAGTGGGTGTGTCTAACAGAGACAGACACGTGTGAGGGTGAGAAGGATATGACCGCCCAGGTAGACCAATGAGAGAGAGCCTATGTACTATTCATGTTCATTCTACTGTTCATCTTCGGTTTAAATTTATACATAGTATAATGGAATTAGTGAAATTCAATACCATATATTTATCTTATGTTTTCATAAATCAATTAATCTATCTATATAAATAAAAGAAAACACATGAGAGATAGATGATACTCCCTCATGAATTCTCTCATTTTATTATTCAATACAATAAATTCAAATAGAATTATATAATTGATAATTGATTTTCGAAAACATAATCTATCTATGTTAATAAAAAAAACACATGAGGGACACTAATATTCCCTCATGAATTCTTCCTTTTTATTATGCAATACGATACAATAAAATTCAAATAAAATTATACAATTGATTTTTGAAAACATAGTATAGATATACCAATGAAACCTATGAATTTTCTATGTATTTTTAATTTCAATTTCAATTGATTAATGAAAATTCAATTTGAAAGAAAATTTATTATTATTTATTTATAAAATTCCAAATATATATGTATGTATATATATATATATAAGTAAATAGTATTAATAAATACATTCTATTCACAATCTTTATTAACTATATCTTTAACCCAAAACTAAACCCCACTTGGGCCTCATTAGACCAGCCTAACAGCTAAACCAACCCAAACCAGATCCCAAATGGATCGGTTCAGATCCGAAATTGACCCTAAACACCAAATCGATAAAATTGAAAGCTTTAAACGCGCTAAGATTCAAATTAATCATCCAGATCTGGACGTGATCACATTTTCGACTTTCCAAAACATGAAAACGCGTCAATAACATCTTAATTGACAACCAATTTATAAACATTATAAGATTTGTTTTTAAAACTTTCCAAACCGAAATCAACCGCAATCAATTCGTGCATTATTTTTTGAATCAAATACATACCCACATTCAGACATCCCTTGTGACTAAAACCCCTCAATCAATTAATCCACACCCACACAAATTCATCCGAATTGGGCGATACTTTGATTTCAACTCCTTTAGTTAAATTCACCCACCCACGATCAAGGTACGATACAGTTAAACCCTCATAACGAGTTGCTTTTAAGTCCTCTATAATAGCCCCATATTCGTTTCATAGATCTGTATCGAATCGGGTGTCAATGAGATCTAGGCTTTATGAGTTATTATTAGGATTTAGGAATCTGCAAAATAGACAGTTAACTTAGGAGCTGTTTGTTTTTTGCTCAGAAGCACTTCTTGAAGCGTAGTTTGATAGAAAGCGATTGAGGGCCACTAGACGACCCATCAACGTTTGTACTTCCTTGATTGATGCAGATGAAGGCATCCGCTCGATTCCTTGAACTTTTTTGGGGTTAGCGCGGAACCCATCCCGCGTGACTATCACCCTGAGGAACTAGCCTTCTTCCATGCCGAATGAGCATTTGCTGGGATTGAGTTTCATGCGCACGGTGCGCAGTTGATCAAAAGTGTAGATGCCGTTTTGCGACTAATGATTAGATGTTAACATGTGTTAAGGGGCGAATGAGAGTAGTATGGGCGAAGGTAACATAGAAAGGGGCGAAGGAAGCTTTAATGTGGACGAATCTGGAACTAGGGATGCACAGAAGATACATTCGACCATATGTTATGGGCGAATGTAGAACAAGCTACATTCGACCAGTCTATCTGGGCGAATGTACAGCTACTATATATAGAAATTGGGTTTTTGTAATCTATAACGAGTCATTTAGTGTGTGTGTTTTAGAGGTGTGTTCCAGAGTGTGTTGAGAGTGTTTAGAATTGGTCTAGATTAACTGTTATCAAGTTGTAACCAAGTTTATTGAAAAGTTAATCTATGAAAAGCATTTAAAATGACTTTGATTGTGTTTTGATTGAGTTTATATCAGTTTGTTCTAAGCTAGGGTTTCCGCACCTGGTTTAGCAACTTGTATGATCATATAATCCTGTTTTGTTGTCAAAATCATCCTCTACAAAGTGGTATCAGAGCGTAGAGGATCATACAACAACAAATTGATAAACTCAGAGCTGATTTGGACATTATTTTTATCAATTCACATCTGTTTTCAACTAAAAATGGTTTTTGTGTGTTTTTGAAAGAATTAGAGGTGATTTTGTGGTTAAAATTCAAAATTCCAAGTATTAAAGTTGTTCCAAATCATCTCCGAAGCATAACCTGATCAAGATCAATCAAATCCACAAACTTTTGAAAATCAGAGATCAAAATAACCGTTTTTCAAAGTGTAACCGTTTTTCAAAAGTTAGATATGGGCGAACCTGAGTATTGTGGGCGAACGTGAGTGTTTTTGGTCGAAGGTGAGTAGTTTTCTGGGCGAATCTAGAGTTTTTAGGGCGAACGTAGAACTTTTCACTTGAATTTTTCACATTCGGGCAACTTTTTGTACCCTCGGGAGATCGGGCGGACGAAGGTAAAACACACTCGGACGAACCTAGGTTGATTTGGACGAAGGTAGGAAAGTGTTTGTGAGTTTTTACATTCAGGTGAAATTTCACATTCGGGACAGAGTGTTTTGGGCGAATCTACTCAGAAAAGGGACGAACCTGAAACTTTTGGGCGAATCTAGGAAAGTTTTTGAAAATTTTTCTAAGTGTTGAATTTCTCGAAGTTCGTGATAATGTGGCGTTATCAGACTACTCCTACACCAGCAACTACACAACCACAACAGCAGGTGATGGACCCATGGACAGTGGCAGCACAGAAGACGAGCACACAGTCTTCACAGCCTGTTAACTACATGACTCAGAGTGCACCTACAGTACCACAGTCTGACTACTGGGGAGTAGCAGCAGCGGTGGTAAACACTCAAACTACTAATGCTATTTCCACACTGATTAATGATTTGTCTTCAGGTAGCGGGACTCGGCCACCTAAGCTCATGGAGATTCAAGAATACAATCAGTGGCAGAAAAAGTTCAAAATCCACTTGGAAGGCATGGGAGTGGAAGGTGCTGAAGCATGGAACATGATAGCTAAAGGATACACACCACCAGTTCTGGAGAACACAGGTGAACCAGTGCCATTGGAGAGCATGGCGGAGGATGAGAAAAAGAAGTTTGCTGTGGAAAAGAAGACGTTTTCCCAACTGACACAAGCCATTACAAATGATCTTTTGCATCAGTTTGGAACGTGCACAACTTCTAAGGCTTTGTGGGATATGCTTAAGAGGAAGCATGATGGAAATGAGAAGACTCGAAATTTGAGGATGGAAGAACTTGTTAAGGAGTTTGAGAATTTTTCTTATGTTGGAAATGAAACCTTAAAAGAACTAACTCCTAGATATAATCATTTGATATCTGAATTGTCTAGCTATGGTGTACAGATTCCTATGGCAAAACAGGTGGACAAGTTTGCTGAAGCATTACCACCAAACTGGGATCAGCATGTGGATGTTCTGAAGGAGAAGGATGCTTTTCAATACTGGTCTCTTCAAGAGTTCATCGAGAAGCTGGAAAACAAGGAATTGGAAGAGAAGAGGAAGGCTAGGAGAGCGCAGATTCCTCAGAATCCAAACTTATACTTTGGAGGATCTTTAGTTCCAGCAAGTACAAGTTCTGGAGGGCTAGTTACACCACATGTTGCTTGTATATCCAATGCTGTAGAATCACCCATCATTAACTACCATCAACAAACTTCATCTTTATCACAACCACAACCACAAGTTCCATATCAATATTCATACATCCCACCATTTTCCCCAAAACAACAAGCAGCTTTTTACACTGCTGGTCAAACTCAACCACAACCAATGAACCAACCTAATCAACCAACTGTGGTTTTAGAAACTTCCAATCTTGGAAATGTGACAGTTGAAGTTGCTCAGCAACACATTGCATTAGTCTCTGCAATGGTTTCTTCCTATAATGGATTAGTTGCTAGTCAAATTGGTAATAACAACTTGACCAATGAAGACTATGCACAAATTGACAAGGAGGAGATGGAACTCATTGATATCCAATGGGCATTTGCGAGCATAATGCGAAGAGCAACAGAGTTTATTGAGAAGACAGGTAGAACAGACTTGGGAACTTCTCCTAACACAACCTACGGGTTCAATAAGGAGAAAGTGACTTGTTTTAACTGTGGAGGGAAAGGTCACTTTAAACGTGAATGCACTCAGCCACCAAAACAAGGCAACAGGAATCCATTTAATGCTACCTATCAGAACCGTCAACAACAAAACCAAAACCAAGGTTCTTCCCAAAACAATAACAACAACTACCAAAATCGTCAAAACAACTTTAATAACAACCAAAATAGACAACCAACCACACCAAACCAGACACAAAACCAAACACCAAACAATACTAACCGAACAGTCATACCAATCACTACACCAGCTGAACAACAGAATACCAATCAAGCATTGGTTACTCAACAAGACGAGAGGTTTGACTGGTCGAGTATTCAGATAGGTGTTGAGGAAATCACAACTGGAGGAAATGTGGCGTGTGTTGCCTATCAGGTTGATCTTGAAGATTCAGTGACGATGGAGAAGAAGGTTGAAACTGAGGTTGATAGTGATGATTCTGAGGCTGAGATGGATGGTGATTTTGAACCTGTTAAGGTTAATTCTGAGGTTAATGTTGAGGTTGAGAATGAGAAAACAAATTCGGGAGTTGTGATTGATACTGTTTCTGATATTCCTGAGGAGTGTGAATCGGTTTATTCTGATTCAGACAGTGACTCGGATACGGAAGCTAGTGTTAATTCTCTTGATGAAGATATTGATCAGTTGCTTGCAGAAGCAGATTTTCTGATGACTAGGAAGTCGTGCATTGCAGATGATGCTTTCACAAAGATTGATTATTCCAGATTCTTTGCAGGAAAGGAAGCTCATTTTGCATTGATGGCCATGACTGACCCGCCAAAACCTGTAAGTTCTGCATGTAGTACTGATAATACTAGTGAAAAATATTGTGGTACATGTGATAGATTGACTGAGGAGGTTAAACAACTCCGTGTTCAACGTGATAGTGCTATCATGAACAGTCAATCTACTCGCAAAGAGTTGAATGCTTTTAACAAAGTGTTAGATGGCTACAAAAAGGACATTTCTGACTTGAAAAACACTTTGTCTTTAAAACAATTGGCAATTAACAACTATATCAATGAAATTGAAAACACCAAGTTGGAAATGGCCGCCATCAAATGCTTTGCTGAGAAAGTAAACAAAAAGTTGGAAAGCTACAAGAATGTTGCTTATGTGGTAGACCACATCATTGATGACAAAACAACCAATTATCGGGCTGTACCATCTCCGGTTCTCTTTGAAAACCATAATTGTCACCAAGTGACACCGGAGAGTTCGGTAAAATCTGATTCAGCATCGGAAAATGAATCAAATACTTCAAGTATTGGTGATCCAAATTCCGATGTTAGACCGATTTTGGGAATCAATGATGAGGGTGTTACTGCTGAAAGTGTTGACTCAGACTCAGAGAGTGATGATACTGGTTGTAACCAAACTGTTAATGCATGTGAAATTCCAAAAGAAAATCACATCATTACAAATGAACCAGTTTCATCATCTCAAATTGTTCCGATGAGAAGTGTTCATCATGTGAATAAGTCTGAGAAGAATGTTGTGAAGAAAGATCTTAATGTGGTTAAGAAAGATTTTGAAAAGAATGAGAAAAACGAACAATGTGACAAACCTGTCAAGGTGTTTTATCGGATGGAAGGATCCGATAAGATCATCTCTGACGAGGACTTTCCAATAAAAAATGCCAATTATGCTAAAATAGAAAAGATTTGGCAAGAAAGTACTATTTGGTTCCCAAAACATGAGAGAACAAATGAAATTCCACCAGCTTTGTTAAAGAAGTTGTATTTGGATGTTCCTCAAGAACCAAAAGTACATGTCACAGAGTTTGTTAAACCCAAAAACAGAGCTAATGGTTACAATGAGCCTACTTACTCAAAAGGGCCACTCCCTGAGAGTTTAAGGAAGCAACAGTATAATGATCAATATCCTGTTAGATCATTTGCTCAACCAAATGCTCCAAATGTTTTTGAAGAGTACCGTGCGTGCTTTAAGTGTGGGGAACGCGGGCATTTACTTGCTCAGTGCCCATATGTAAGGCACAAGAGGCACGAAGTTGAAGTGAGGAATTCTATGAGAAAGCCGATTGATCATTATGTGCCACCTCATAGGAGAGTTGTTCCTCAACAACAACAACCGTTTTATTATCAAAACAATTTTCAAATGAGGAACACTCGTCCAGTGCACTATGATAGAAGGAATCGGATTGCGATGGAAAACTCGTGGAGGAAGCCTGTGGTGAACTCAACAGTTGAGAGGCAAAAGGTTCCACCAAAACCGATTGTCAAATCAAATGTTGGACCTAAGTCTGTTAAATCAGATAAGGTTACCAAGAAAGTTACCTTTGCTAACAATGTTCAGAAACCGACTGAGAACCCAAAGTCTCAGATTCGTATCCTGAAAAGGACTGAACAATCTTGGACACCTAATGGTACACCAGGAGCCTCAACTTCAAAAGTGAATGAGAAAAAGGAAACGATTTTGAGCAATCAGAAAAGGATTGATCAAAAAGTTGTTAAAAATGTTTGTGAAAATGTCATTGTTAAACCTGATGTTGAAAGACCCAAGACTCAGGCTTGGGTCCCCCGAAAGAACTAACTGATTTACTTTTTGTGTGCAGGGAGCTTCAGCTGGCCCTATTAGCAGTCTTTGGATTGTTGATAGTGGAGCTTCAGGCCACATGACTGGGGATCTTGCGTTGTTGTTCGACGTGAAGAACATCAATGGAGGGTATGTAGCGTTTGCAGGAAACAAAGGTGGATATATCACAATGGAAGGAAGTGTGAGCAATGGGATAGTGAGTTTTGAGCGGATTTCGTATGTGAAGCAGATAGATTACAATCTGTTGAGTGTCAGTCAAATTTGTGACAAGAAATTTACTGTGCATTTTGATGACAAATCCTGCTATATCTTGAAACCGGGCTTTACAATTCCTAAGGAGTGGATAATGTTGAAGGCACCTCGCGTCAACAATCTATACATTCTTGATATGTCCAAGGCGATGACATCACAGGGGCAAATAACATGCTTTTTGTCCAAGGCGACTGAGAAAGAATCGATAATGTGGCACCGAAGAATGGGACACATTCATCTGAAGAAAATGAATCAACTTGTGAGAAATGGACTTGTCGATGGAGTAAACGTGAAACATTTCCATCTCAATGACAAGTGTGTGAGTTGTAAAAAGGGGAAGCAACACAAACAGTCCCACAAAGTGAAAAAGGTTAACTCTGTTGAGATGCCACTAGAGCGATTGCACATGGATCTTTTTGGACCGGTCAAGCGCCATAGTCATCTTGGAGAACTTTATTGTTTAGTCGTCACTGACGATTACTCAAGATTTTCATGGGTGATGTGTTTGCAGAATAAAAGCGACACTTTTATCAATTTAAAAGTTCTGTTCACTCGATTGGAGAATCTCTACAATGTGAAGATAAAGAGAATTCGGAGTGACAATGGGACGGAGTTCAAAAATGCTAAGATGGATGAACTTTGTGAAAACAAAGGGATACATCATGAATATTCGGCTCCGTATACCCCTCAACAGAACGGTGTTGCTGAACGAAAGAATAGGACTCTAATTGAAGCGGCTAGAACAATGCTTGCTGATTCAAATCTTCCAGTAATGTTCTGGAACGAGGCGATTTATGCAGCAAATTACACACTAAATCGGGTTCTAACAGTGAAGAAGTTTGGTAAAACATCTTATGAGCTGTTACACCGAAGGAAGCCGAACTTAGAGTATCTAGAACCTTTTGGGGCGCCTTGCACTATGTTGAATCCAAGCGAAAAGTTTAGTCCTAAAGCCGAGGAGGGTTACTTTGTTGGATATGCAACCCCTCTCAAACGGGTATACAACAAGCGAACTCGTCGTGTGGAAGACTGGGCTAACGTGGAAGTTCAACGATATACTCAAAATATTCAAGGCACGGGTCCTGATTGGATGTTTGATTACAAAGATTTCTTTGAATCATTCAATCTAGATAGCTTGGTTGAAGAAGCTGTTATTCGATTACTTTACGAGTGTGAAAATGCAACAACTTCACCGTTGGTGCGTCCGATCACCTTGAACCCCCTACCAGCTTCTAATGATACCAATGCTCCTATCCAAGAAGAAGAGATTTTTCAAGAGGCTTCAACTTCATTAGACACTTCAGAATCTGAAGATGAACAATTTGAAGAAGCTATTCTTGATCAAGTTGAAGAACAGGAGGCACCGCCAGTGAACCCAACTCCAAATTCTGATGTGGCTTCATCATCAAATACGGGTCATGATCTGAATGCTGTAGAGAACTTGACTGTTCAGACAGGAGTGCAAGTACCTGATTATCCGAAATCTCGGATTCATCGTATTCACCCGCTGGAGCAAGTTATCGGTGATCCTGGAAGTAGTGTTATGACCAGAGGGCAGCTTAAAAGCGTTAATTCGCCAGAGAGTTTTGGTGCTTTAGCTTTATATGCCAAAATTCAACAATCTGGTAGTCAAAATGATTGGTCGTTTGCGTGTTATGTGTCGCAGGTAGAGCCAAGGACATACAAGGACGCTTTGAAGGATGATGCCTGGGTGGAAGCTATGCAGGAGGAGTTATCACAATTCCAGAAATTGGGAGTTTGGACGCTCACGGATTTGCCGCCGGATAGAAAGAAGATTGGCACCAAATGGGTGTTTAAGTGTAAGAAGGATGATCGTGGGGTAATAGTTCGTAACAAAGCCAGATTGGTCGTGCAGGGATTCCATCAAATCGAAGGGATTGATTATAATGAGATCTATGCACCGGTAGCACGAATCGAAGCTATTCGGATGTTCCTCGCGTTTGCTTCTTATAAGAAATTCAAAGTTTATCAGATGGACGTGAAAAGCGCATTTCTGTACGGTAAAGTCAAGGAAGAGGTGTATGTCGGGCAGCCACCAGGCTTTGAGGACCCAATCCACCGGGATAAGGTCTATGTGTTGAACAAAGCTCTTTATGGCTTGCACCAGGCTCCGAGGCAGTGGTACGAGGAGCTAAGTACATATCTCATTACCAAAGGATTTAAGCGCGGCCTCGTCGATTGTACCCTCTTTACGAAAAAGACGGGAGATGACTTGCTTCTAGTGCAGATATATGTTGATGATATAATATTTGGTTCAACTAACGAGCTTTTATGCAGGGAGTTCGAAACTGTCATGCAGGAAAAGTTCGAAATGAGCGCAATGGGGGAGATGCAGTTTTTCCTAGGCTTGCAGGTGGATCAAAGACCCGACGGGATCTTCATTCACCAGACGAAATATGTCTCCGACATCTTGAGCCGGTTCCAGATGGAGGACTCAAAGCCAATGGATACCCCGATTCAACCCAATCACGGGATTGGAGTGGATGCTAAGGGGGAGCTGACGGATCCTTTTACATACAGAGCAATCATCGGATCTCTGATGTATTTGACGGCGTCTCGACCAGATATTATGTACGCAACGTGTCTCTGTGCCCGCTATCAATCGAAGCCGAAACAAAGTCATCTGACGGCGGTCAAGCGTATCCTTCGATATCTGAAGGGTTGTCCTTCTAAAGGACTTTGGTACCCTAATGATGATAATTTTGATTTCATATCTTTTAGTGATGCAGATTGGGGCGGCTGTGACAAGGATAGCAAATCTACTACAGCTGGTTGCCAGTTTTTCGGGAGCAGGTTAATCACCTGGCAATGCAAGAAACAGACTTCCGTAGCACAATCTACCTGTGAAGCCGAGTACATTGCAGCTTCGAGTTGCTGTTCGCAAGTACTTTGGATTCAACAACAAATGGTGGATTACGGTTTGCAGTTTCTTAAAACCCCTATTTACTGTGACAACGAAGCCGCAATCGCATTAACTAAAAACTCGGAAAATCATTCTAAAGCGAAACACATCCGGATCAAATATCATTTTATCCGTGATTGTTACGCTAAGGAATTGATTGATATGATCAAAATTCATACTGACTACCAACGTGCAGATTTGTTTACTAAAGCTTTTGACCGTTCACGCTTTGAATATCTTTTAAAAGTAAACAATATAAAGGAAAAACAGGACTAATCGGCACCTCGGTTTATCGTTTTTTAGTTTTTAGTTTTTTATATTTTGCTAATTGGGAATTTCTCTTTGCTAATTGGGAATTTCTCTTTACTATCATAATCCTCAAAGAAGTTGATGCTTTCGAGGGGGTTATCTAATCCTCAAAGAAGTTGATGCTTTCGAGTGGATTGTTTCTTTCAAATTTTTGTTTTTATTTTTCAGTAAAATCAAAAATCCCAAAAAAATATGTTCTTTATTTTAGGGGGAGCCATTTTATCAGAAAAACCAAAAACATTATAAAATTCAAAAAGACCTAAAAATTAGAAAATCAAAAATGATTTCCTGGTAAAACAGAGGAAATGATAGTACATCAGTGGGAATCTGACACAGGCTAAAGAATTGTATAGTTTATGAGGCGTGTGTTGATTACGTGTGATATGCTGATAGGCTTCGTAGACTAAATATTGCGTGCATTAGTGATACAAACATAACGAACTACGCGTTCGTGGCTGAACACCTCATGGGCATATGGTCTTAGTACCGTAATTTCGTTTGATAGGATTGCCAAAATCTGAGGTTTCGGGTCGTTATGTTATGGTTATCCGGGATATTCTGATAAACTTTTGTCGTATTGATTTACGGACCTAGTTTTATCAGAATATTTGCTAAAAAGAGCTTAATTGCCAAAACCGGAAGTTACCGAATTGAGGAACTTTATGTTTTAATTGATCATAGATCATTATTACATCGTATTGATCATCTGATGCAAATCAGTGATTAATATCAGCCTCAACCTAGTGTATACGCACATGTTACTCTGCTGCATTCATTTGCTGACCTGTACACCTCTGTGCTATATACTTTGTAACTTTTACGGATAACTCTGGCATAATCACGCGTTACGACGAAGCTTTGTGCAATTACTTGATACGGGAGTATGTCGTGTGTGTGGGCACCACATCGTGTTAGTCTAATACACTTAACTCGTATCATTTTAAAGCATTGCGTAATTGTCTGCATGAGAGCTTACGTGGACCACAATATCAGCAATTGCCGTATCACATACTGTTTTCTAATGATAATATTAAACAAAAAAAAAAAAAAAGATCAACGCTGTGATCAGATTTCTCAGAAAACTGATATGATCCTCTGACCGGATTTCACAAAATGTTTACTGCTTTAATTTACTTTGATGCATTTTAATTTGTTGCAATTTACTTTTAATGTCAAAAAGATACAAAATCCAAAAAGATTTTAGGTGTGTTTTGATAAAATTTCAGAAAAATCCAAAATTTTTTTTTTCTGCTTTATTTTTGATAACCGGGGATGCTTGATGGTCAATTTCTGAGATTTGACAACACCATCTGGGCTTTGTATCATTCTAAAAGTGAAAATTTGTGTTTTGGAAGTTTAACGGATTGAAAAATGTTTAACGGGATTCGAATTTGTAATTTGGCAAAATTTTTCAAGATTGCCATTTTACATTCGACCTTAATTTGGGACGAATGTGGAATTCTTTCTACCTTCGGGTTGTTTCAACTGGGCGAAAGTGGTTTTTATCCCATAATCTACTTTCGGGTGAAAAGGTTTTACCTTCGTGCCATTGACTTGGGGCGAAGGTGGAATGTTTGTACATTCGTCCAGTTGGATGGGCGAAGGTGGGTCCTTATAAATATGCCAAACCAGGTTCGACCAGTTACTTCAATTTTTCCAAAATTTTTCTTCGTAACATCACCTTGTTGATTTTGATTTCTGTGCTTGTGCATTTTATTCTCTAGTCTTCACTGATCATTTCTATATAAGTTTTACAGGTAATGGACATGGATTCAACCCGGAATCGTCTGTTTTCTGAATCGTACTTAGGGTTTAGGGTTCTTCGATTTTCAGTGTTTGTTAATGTTTAATATTGATAGGAAATCATTCCATATCAGTTTTAGGGGGAGAGTTTAACAAGAATTAGGATATTAACAGTGTTTAAGGGTTGATTGATTGATTGAATATTTTAAAACCCTAATTCTTTATAAAAACTGATATAAAATGATGATTTAGGGCAATTGATGGTAGACGATGCTTAATCGGTCATGATAGGATAGATTCTAATCAAAATCAGGGTTTAAAAACACAGTTTGAAAAATTTTAAATTTTGGGTTTAACCAATTTCCACCTTCGGTCCATCGAAGTGGACGAAGGTGACTCAGGATGGACGAAGGAAACCTTAAACGGGCGAATGTACATTTTGTTCAGAATCAGCTTTACATTCGACCAGAAATTTTCACCTTCGGCCATAAAATCTTACATTCGACCATATTGTTTGGGCGAATGTGAAATTTCAAAAACCTAAAATTTTGAATTTTTGACGATTTCGTGTTTTGACGTTTTATTTTGATTTTACATTTCAGATGGCTGAAGAACAAGCAAATATTGATATTCCTGTGGAGACTGAAGTTACTGATCCAGTTCCAGAGACTGTGCAAGAAGAAGGATCATCAAGCGGTACAAAATGGCCGTTTGAGAAGACTCATAATTGTTGTGCATATCTTGGAGATGTGGAGAAGAATGTGGAGTTCACAGAGATCATAAAGTTTCTGAAGAGATGCAGAGTGGTTTATGCTTTGGCCACACCAACTATTATCTACAAGGATATAGTTGAGGACTTTTACAACAACGCCAAGTATGATTACTTTGATAATCAGACGATCATCAAAAGCAAGATTCAGGGAATGGAGATGTTCATCACTGAAGCTGATATCAGAGAAGCTCTCCAGATCAAGTTTGAAACAAGTGAGGATCCAAGGGAATTATCCTGGACTGAGCAGAAAGCCTGTTTCCTGAGGATGAAATACAAAGGACCGATCACTGATGGTTCTATGTACAAAGGGAAGCTAGGTGTGCAGTTCAAGTATTTTGCTCACGTCATCATTATGGTATTTGGATGTGTTAGTGGAGGTTATGACGTGATGAGGAAGAGTTTAAGCTCGTTAATGGTTGCGTTGACTCTTAACAAACCATTTAACGTTGCTGGGATGATTTTAGATCACATGTTGGAGATGTTGAAGGGATTGAAGAAGAAATACTTCATGCTTTATCCTAGATTCCTCATGATGATTTTTGATCACAAATATCCACACTTGAAGAAGGATCCGACTCAGATACTTAATATGGATCATATGAATGTTAGAACCTTAGCAAGAATGAAAGGTTATAAAGGTGTACCTGAAAATGAGAGACCACCTTACAGAAGATTGTTTGGAGCCTTGGCTAGAGAGGATTACATGGATCCTGGAAAGAACACAGCGAGGCATCCTGATAGTGACAGTGATAATGATGATCCATTAGTTTATGCTGATGCAAGCACGAAGAGAAAGAGACAAGTTGTCAATCCCGGAGCCAAAGGGAAGGGTAAGGGAAAGACAGATCAGGGGAGTTCAAAACAACAAGTGGTGAGGAAGAAAACAACTGCTAAGAAGGGTACGAGTTTGGTAGATGAAGAGTCTGTTGATTCAGAGGAGACAGAAACTGAAGAACAGTGGGATTCGGATGCTGAAAATGTCCGGACTACCAAACAAAAGGCCACTTTGGTTGGTGAGTCTGAATCACTTAACAGATCGATTGAAGAAGCCAAGAAGGGCAAACAGTCTGTTGGTGCTGAAGATGAAGGGTTGACTGTTAATCTTGATGAGTTGAATGAAGGAGAAACAGTTGTAGTGAATTTGCCCAAGCCCAAACACAAATCTATGGCTAAGAAGACAAGCACAAAGCAACTCAGAGAGAAAGAATTGAACTTATTGTTGAAAGGAAAGAGATTACCTGATGCTGGAACATCATCTAAACAATCTTCACCAGCAGCTAAGAAACAAAAGACTAAGGAGGCTACAACATTACCAGTGGATCAGTTCAATATTGCCCTGGATAATGTTCTGAACATGTTTACACAGCCTCAGAAAGGAAAAGAAGTTGATGTTGAGCCATCTAAATCAAAGTCTAAATCGAAGAAAGTCACTGTGGATGATGATGTGATGAAGCAGGTGAATAAAAAGATGGATGACATGATGAAGATGCTAGTGGCTCAGCAAGCTGAAATTGCCAGATTTAAGCAGAATGAAGAGAAAATGCTTCAGATAGTCGTTGCTTCTAAATCTAATCAAGATGAAATAGATGAGAAGGTAAAGAAGCTTGAAGCAAAGAATAAGAAGCTTGAAGGAAAGGTTCTGAGAAATAAGAACAGATACAAGGCAATTAAAGAAGATAACAAAGAGCTGAAGGCTGAAAACAAACGCCTTAGTGATCTGATTGATGATTTGTACAACATAGCACCCAAGCTGAAGGAGGGTGAAGAAGATGCAGAGAAAGAGGTTGAACAGGTAGATTTTGAACCATCTGAATCTGATAAAGAGGAGGATGAGGATGATGAGAATGAAGAATCGGATAAAAGTAATGATGAAGATGATAATAATGATGATGATGATGATGATGCTGAAGGTTCAGGAAGTCAAAAGGAAGATGATAGTAGTAGCAGTGATGATAATGATGGAGGAGATGATATTGCTAAGTTTACATTTGAGAAGAGACCACCTTCTAAGAAGAAGAAAGACACAGGTGAGTCTAGTTCAAAGAAGAAAGGAGAGAATGTTGATGATGAGACTGTGTTCTGGAATGAGAAGGTGAGGTCCTTGTCTGATGATGCAAAACAAGTTTACAAGGACATGTTAGAGAAAAGAGAATGGACCATTGAGTTCACAGGTCGTTTTGCTGAAATATTCCAAACTGATGACATGCGATATGAATTGGAATATAACGATCCTGATCTTGAAGAGGGGGAAGTACCTGCTTCTGTGGCAAAGGAGATATTGGATGGACTTGCACAGAGAGTAGGGAAAACGTTTGAAGAATTCATTGTCGATGAGTCGATTCCACCTATTCCTGAAAAGGATATTGGAACTCACTCTGATGATAAAGAAACCCCTGAGTTTGAGGAAGTTGAGATAGAGGATATTACACATGAGGAATATCCACAGTACTTCAGACAAACTGATGAAGATGTGGTGTTTCCTGATTTTACTGAAAGGCATAATACGTCTGCAAAAAGAAAGGCAAGGAAAAGAAGTGCTGAGTTTGTTGAGAAAGTACTTGGAGCTGATTTGCCAGAATCTTCAAATAAGTCTGATGAGTTGAAAGAGTATTTGAAGAAATTAAGATTGATGGATGAAAACCGACCAAAGCCTGAAGCTCAAGGAAACTTCTATAGGTTTCATAATGCAAAGTTCAGAGGCAGAGCTCTCGGGTGGACATACTTAGGCAGGCTGAAGTGTTTAGCTGCTAAGTGGGAATCTGGAATCTTGTACTTTTACAGATTCATTGACTTGCTGACTCTACCGTATTGGGCGGTTAGAGATCTTTGCAGATTCCAAATGTCTGGTGCTTCAGTGAATAATTCACACGTCGGTTGGTGTGCAGATAAATTGGTTTGGGAGAGTAGAACGAAGTGGAACAGATTTAAACCACAATATCCCCGGAGGAAAGTTCACAGGGATACTGATCCCAGAACCAAGTTGAAAAGGGTTACCTTGATATATAAGGCACCTGAAGTTATGAGGAAGATACCTTTGATGCCTATGCCACAACACTTCAGTGCTGACTTCATATTCTGGTATTATGATTGGAGGAAGGCTGAAGCTGTGATCGTGTTGAGAGATGGAAAGGATAAATACAAGCATGTGCATGTATTTGATCCTATGTGGCTGATCAATTGCACCTTCGAAGACATCATCATGTTATTCTATAATCCGATTCATCATGAGCCAAACGATGCAGATCAAGCAAGGAAATACACACAAGTTGTGGGTGTTTGCTTTGCTTATGACATTAATGCTGGAAGTAATTTGGAAGGAAAGCTTGGCAAGAAGGTGAAGATGGCTAATGTGTCAAAGCCGGTAAAGAGAAAGTTAGAGCCGGAGATGACGAAAGAACAGAAGAGTATACTTAGAATCAAGTTGCTGAATAAAGCCATGGATGAAGATAGGAAAAGATCTAATCAATAGTCGAGGGGGAGTTTGTAGATGCCGTTTTGCGACTAATGATTAGATGTTAACATGTGTTAAGGGGCGAATGAGAGTAGTATGGGCGAAGGTAACATAGAAAGGGGCGAAGGAAGCTTTAATGTGGACGAATCTGGAACTAGGGATGCACAGAAGATACATTCGACCATATGTTATGGGCGAATGTAGAACAAGCTACATTCGACCAGTCTATCTGGGCGAATGTACAGCTACTATATATAGAAATTGGGTTTTTGTAATCTATAACGAGTCATTTAGTGTGTGTGTTTTAGAGGTGTGTTCCAGAGTGTGTTGAGAGTGTTTAGAATTGGTCTAGATTAACTGTTATCAAGTTGTAACCAAGTTTATTGAAAAGTTAATCTATGAAAAGCATTTAAAATGACTTTGATTGTGTTTTGATTGAGTTTATATCAGTTTGTTCTAAGCTAGGGTTTCCGCACCTGGTTTAGCAACTTGTATGATCATATAATCCTGTTTTGTTGTCAAAATCATCCTCTACAAAAAGTTTTTTGGATGTCCCGCAGCATGTCTGACTCTTCTTTGCTTTTATTTACAAGATTATCAACGTACACTTCAAGCCGTACGCTGATTTCTTCAACAAAGGCGGTGTCCATCAGGCGCTAGTAGGTGGCGCCCACGTTCTTTAGACCGAAGGGCAATTTGGTGTAACAAAAGGTGCCCATGTCTGTGCAGAACGCCGTCTTATCCTCGACTTCTTTCGCCATCTGTATCTGGTGGTAGCTCTTATACGCGTCTAGGAAGCATTTGAAGCGATAAGGGGCTAAGGAATCCACCTTCAAATCTCATTTCTGGCAGCAGATAGAAATCTTTTGGACATGCCTAGTTTAAGTCCTTGTAGTCTACACACATGCACCAGGTTTGGTCTCGAATAGGGCGCAGGATGCCCGCGTTGAGCAGCTCGGTGACCTGCTCGTTCATGGCCTTTGTTTTCTCTGGACCCATGCTTTGCTTTTTCTGGATAGTTGGCTCTACCGAACGGTACACGTTGAGCCTGTGTTCCACTCTATTGCACGGAACACCAACCATGTCCACCGGTTGCCATGCAAAAACGTCCATGTTCTTGATCAACAACTGTTTGAGGTGATTGCGGATGGAGTCGGAGATTACATGGCCAATGACCACCGTTTGCTCTGGAAATTTAGGGCTGAGAACCCATTTTTCCTGCTCTGTGCGGGCATTGCTTTTGACCATCTCCGGGGGTTTGGCGCTTTCTACCGTATGGCAATCTTTGTTTCCCCGAATAAATGCGACGCCTAACTTGGCTGGGAAACCAACCATTCCATGCGTTGTGGGAGGTGGTTGGCAGGACCATGAAGTCGCAAATTTCAGTGCGCTCATGGTTGCTGTCCGCCATCATGACAGGCATAGGGATCATGCCACGAGGCATGATGGTTTCATGGATGAAGCCGGAGATTGGCTCGTTGCTTGGTACGAGCTTTGCCTTTTCTTCTTCATCTAGCTATTGAAAACACTGATCATACATGATGTCAGTGCTGCTTCCGCCGTCCAAGAACATGTACCGCATGCGGTAATGTCCAAAGACTGCTGTGATAACCAATGGGGCAGTGGAGGATGCGCCACCGCGAACTTTTGAAAGAAGTACATCGACTTCCTTCCAAGAATCATCGATTTGCTGCACCCGGGAACGCTTCCCATGTGAGCTTTTTTCTCCTGCCTGGTCATATTGCATTGGTGGCGCGAGACGAATGTAACTGTATGGGTGTTGAGGTCACGGATTTTCTTGCGCGACCCCTCAGCCTGGTTGTCATCGTTGTTCTGTCCTTGCACTGCATGGTGTACGTTCTTGACCAGGTGTCCGGGCTGACCAGACTTCAGTGCAGACTCAATCTCCATCTTCAGACTATAGCAATTGTATGTGAGATGGCCAAAATCATTGTGGTACTCGCAGAACTTGCTTGTATCCATGTTTTTCCTTATCCCAAGGGGCTTAGGCTCCTTAAGAGTCATTGCTCTTTCTTAAGGACTTGAGAAGGAGTTTTTATAAGCGGGGTCCAGTCGTGGTTCTTTTTGGAGTGACCACGCTGGTCCCGTGTCTGTTTATTGTTGATGAGTTGGCGGGCATCGTTGGAGGAGGAATATTTTCCTTGCTCCGTGGAGCCCGAGATGCGTGTCCAGACGGACTTGGATTTGTTTTTACTATTTTTGTTGGGCTATGTTATTAGAGGTTTGCGTTTGTCTTGGGCTTGATATTATTGGTGTTTTAGTTGGTTTTCGGCCCAAGGGGTCCATGTAATGTGACCGCCCTATGATGCTATAAATAGGGGGTTACTTAGTTGTTTTGGGGTTGCTAGTCATTTTGTTAGTTTGGTCCATCTTGTAATCGGCTAGTGTGTGTACCAGACGTCTCTTTAGAAGACGTGTGCACTTGATAATACAATCATTCAGTTCTAAGTCTCTTTCTTGTTCTTAATCATTCAATCGATATTCCGCATCCTTTGAGTGGTTTGTTTGATACCCGGTAGAGAAGATCTTGGACTTACAATTGGTATCAGAGCCTAAGAAGTCTTTCGAAGGTTCGGTTCGGTATCAAAGGAAGAAGATCAAGGAAGTTACTACTACGAACAAAGGTTGTTTTTTATTATTTCAGTTCATAGTGCCTTCATATTTTTTTGTCTACTAATCGGTTTTGTGGCAGATTCATTTTTTGGTGTTTTGATCCATCTGTGGAAAGGCTCACTGTGTTTGCTACAAACAAGGAGATTTTTTTGAGAAAGATCAATCTAAAATTTTTTAAAAAAAATTCTCAAAGATATCAATTTCCATATTTTGTGGAAAACTTGTTGCATCTTAGCAGGTTTCCTTATCAAGTGAGTTCAACCTTGGGAGAGTTCAACAAACTTGGCTGAGTTCAACCTAATACCTGAGTTCAACGTGGAGTTCAACCTCGAGTTCGACCAGCTATCTGAGTTCAACCTTGAGTTCAACCTTGAGTTCAACCTTGAGTTCAACCTTGTGTTCAACCTTGAGTTCAACCTTGAGTTCAACCTTGAGTTCAACCTTGAGTTCAACCTTGAGTTCAACCTTGAGTTCAACCTTGTGTTCAACCTTGAGTTCAACCTTGAGTTCAACCTTGAGTTCAACCTTGTGTTCAACCTTGAGTTCAACCTTGAGTTCAACCTTGTGTTCGACTTTGAGTTCGACCTACTGGACTGAGTTCAACCTGCTTATTGGACTGAACATTCCCAAATTTTGGGCTGTACTTTTCAAATATTATTGGACTGGACATCTTTAAATTGTTGGACTGTTTATCTGTTTACATTACCTTGAACTAATAAACTTAACTCTTATTTTCAGAAATGGATCAAATTATTAATCAGGCTAACTTAAATGGACTAAATGCTGACCAGCTACTCGTAGCTGCACAAGGAGACAAAGCCATGGAATCTGTCATTGGCACTCATAAGAGAATCCCTGTTCTTCAACTCGGAATGTCTTATTCTGAGTGGAAATTCAGGTTCATTCAGGTTCATTCAAGTTATGAAAATTAAAGACTCGAAGGCTTTACGATCCATCTTAAATGGTCCCTGTGTGATCACATATGTGATTAATGAAGCAACTGGGGCTACTGCCATCAAACCTAAAAGCCTGTACTCTGATGAGGATCATGAAAGAACTGACATTGACGACAGGGCACTTGCTTATCTTCATCAAGGACTCTCCCCTGAAGTGTCCATTGGAGTTCGTGACACTACTACTGCTAAAGAACTTTGGGAGGCTCTTGAGAATCTATATGAAGGAAATGTAGAAATGAAAGAGAGCAGAAGGGAAATGTTGAGTCAAAAATTCAATGCTTTCAATCATGTTCCTGGTGAAACTCTAGAAAGTCAGATTCAGCATTTTGTGGCACTTGTAAGTGAGATGAAGTCAAATGATATGGTGGTGGATAACTCAGTGATGAACAAGAAATTACTTAACACTCTACCATGTAGTTGGGACTCAAATGTGACTTTAATAAAGAGAACAAAAGATCTGGCTCGACTCACCCTGTCTGAAACCATCTCTTTGATCAAATCCTACGACCTTGATGACAGACAACGTTATCTGACTCAAACTGCGAGCTACAACAATGCAATCATAGCTACTCCCAGCAATGCTCTCGTATCTGAGCAGGAACCTCAACGATCCTTGTTGTACTCCTATCCTGCCAGTGGATCATCATATCCACCAATGTTTGCATCTAACTCATCCAAAAATTCAACACCATCAGCCCAGTCAACAGTTACTACTGGATCTTCACCCTCTCCAATCACTTCCTCTGCTGCAACTCAGTCAACTGTGAAAATTCCAAAGGATCTCGAAAACAACCTAAGCTTGTTTGCTGGATTTATGAATTGCTACAATGCCTTCTTGACAGGACAGCTCACTACCAAAGATGTTGCTGCTTGTGACTTAAATGATGTTAATCAGGATGATATAGAAGAAATGGACTTAACTTGGCAAATAGCCATGGTAGTTCATCGAGCAAACAAATTTGTGAAAAAGACCGGGAGAAACGTGTGGGAAAATCCTTCTAAGAAACTTGGGTGGGATAAAACAAAGATGCGCTGCTATAACTGTGATGAACCTGGTCACTTTGCTCGTGAATGCACCAAGCCCAAAAAGGAGATGGAAACTTCTGCTCCTGTAGCCGCTGCCTCTACATCTGCTTCTAACACTCAGACAGCTACCACTCGTACTGATTCTACGTCCTCAAACTCAAACAAAGCTATGGTTGCTCAATCAGGAGGTGGATGGGATTGGACGTCACAAATAGAGGACCTGAAGATTGCTGAAGACACTGTGTACAAAGCACTCATGGCTCAGATGGATGACGACTACATTCCTTCAGCTGCTGAGGTACATTCTGAAACTCTAGCTGAGTCTTGTTGCACTGAAAGGTGTAAACTTAAAATTAAAGGGTTTAGGGAGGAAACTCTCTCTGCATACAAACAGCTTGAATATGAAAAAATGGCCTTTTGGGACATTAAAAAGAAATTTCATTCTTATAAAGAAATGGTTGAAAAACAAAAACTTGATATCAAGCGTTTGCATCAAGAGGTGAGTGATCATAAGTGTCGATACTTACACTTCAAACGGCTGTCTCATACTTTGACCACTGAATTGATCGATTTAAAATCAAAATTTGAAAATGCTGATTTTCACTTTAAAAAATTCGACTGTTCTAGTGACAAAGTTGAAAAAATGATCAATACTCAGTTACAGTACAGACCAAAGGAAATGAGAAATAAAGGTCTAGCGTTCGTGGAAATTCCACCACCCTTTAATGAAAATTATTCCTCAATTCCCTTGTCGGATGAAGAACTGTTGGCCCTGCCTGTTAAAGGATACGGTCCTCCAATAGTGGAGCCATCATGTCGACCATCGAGGGATCAAGCTGAGATTTCCAAACCAGAATCGATCCCTATCAGAATTTCTAAGCCCTCATATAGACAACAAGCTCCATCAAAAACTTTTGTCAAGTCTCAAGATGCC
This sequence comes from Ambrosia artemisiifolia, assembly GCA_032199755.1. Classification (NCBI taxonomy): domain Eukaryota; kingdom Viridiplantae; phylum Streptophyta; class Magnoliopsida; order Asterales; family Asteraceae; genus Ambrosia; species Ambrosia artemisiifolia. The sequence goes on from CM063517.1 coordinate 25,644,859, forward strand.
TCCAAGCAGACTGAGACGTTAAATTTTGAGAAAAACAAAGAAACTGACAGAGTTTTTGATGTAAAAAGGGATGAGGTTCCAGTTTCAAATAATTCAACCGAATCAAATGGTGTCTTAAAGGAAAATAATTTTGAGACTGAAACGACACCTGTTCAGACTCCTCAGTCAGACTCAGGTGTAACTTATGAGTTTGATTTCATGAAACAAATCCGGGAACTTTGTCTAAAGCAAAGGGCAAACAGCAACGACAATTTGACCAATTTGTCATCGTACTCAGATGATTCACCAGTGTCTGAACCTGACTCTGACTCTAGTGCAGACTCAGCAGACACAAATGCTTCTAGCTATCAGTCATGTGACACAGTTGAATCATCTGAGGACATGCCTACTTCGAATAAATTTGTTTCTGTGTCTGGTCAAAATGCATTTGATTCAGATGAAGAGAGTGTAAAATCATCTGACACTCCTGTAGTTGAAAAAGTTTATGACAACACATACTGTGATGTTTCTGATGCTGTGAATGTTACTAATTCAATTGATTCTTGTGCAGAAAGTTTAATTATTGAGGATTGGGTAGAGGATGGGGATGAAGTCGATGACTCTGATTCACTTGCATTAAATAATAAAAATCAGAGAAACAATTTATCAATTTCTGTTAAAGACAAAAGTATTTGTGTGGGCTCGTTTGTTTTGAGCATAAAACCTTGTGACTTGTCGTCTGACTCTTTGTTTGATCATTCAGATTCTGTTATTTTATCTAATTCGTGTGACAAATCAAAAAATCTTTTGGTTAAACAATCAAGTACAGGTAGTGCTGGGAAATATGTTCCACCGAAACATGTTTTGCCAAAATATGAAAAACAAAATTGTTCAAATCAAAGAAACAGGTATTCAAAACCAGCATCACACAGGTATAGCAATGTGAACAAATCCTTTGGATCTGAAGAATCTGCAAGATCTCAGGGGGATTCACATGTAAAGCGTCAGATATGCTACACATGTGAAATCCCAGGACACATTGCTCGAAATTGTAAATCACATCTTGCAAGCTGGAAACATCAGAAGGCTCCAAATGGGAATCATCATCACTTTCAGCCAATGAAGGTTGAGAAACCTAAGGCAGTGAAAGTTGACACCTCCAAGGTGAAGCCTTCTGATGGTGATTGGAATAGAAATAAGCAGTTCAAACAGTCATATAAAATACCTAAGCAACAACAGAAAGCTTTCAAGAGATTATCAGTTTTCAAAGACAAATTGGTTTTACAAAACAAGTTGCATTGGAAACCAAAATGTTCTATTCCAAATTCCTCCCCGTCAGTAGGATCTTCTTGTTCAGTTAGTAATTTGTCTAATCTTTGTGCTTCCGTCTCAACCGCTAACATGCATTGGATGAAAGTCCAGTACATTGATAGCAACGGTGTAACTAAAACTACTATGGCTTGGGTGCCAACTAATAACTAATCATACGTCATGTGCAGGAACAGCTATGGCGGACTATCATTCGTCTCTGGTACATTGATAGAGGTTGTTCAAGGCACATGACAGGAGACTTATCTCAACTCACAGATGTGGAATTTTTTAATGGTGGATTTGTTTCTTTTGTGGGTGGTGAAAAAGGTCAGATAACTCAAAGGGGAACGGTAAGAAATGGTGCTCTTCAGTTTAACAAAGTTAACTATGTTCCTAAGCTAAAGCATAGTTTACGAAGTGTTTCCCAAATCTGTGATAATGGTTACTCAACTCACTTTACCGATAAAAGTTGCTTCATCTTGAAACCTGGAGTTGTGATTCCAGAAGAATGGGTTTTACTAAAATCTGAACGTCGGGGAAATGCTTATGTTATCAACATGAACAAACCTCCCTCTGAGAACGTTACTTGTCTTTTCTTAAAAGTTTCTCAAAACAATGCCATTCTATGGCATCGTCGTCTTGGACATGCTAATGCTAAAAACCTAAACAGGGTTGCTAAACTTAGGTTGGTAAGGGATCTGCCAATACGTGATTTTATAACAATCGAAAAATGTGTTGCATGTGCCAGAGGAAAGCATCATCGTAAACCACACCATCCTAAGTTGGTAAACACTATTGATTCTCTTTTGCAACTGATTCATATGGATCTTTTTGGTCCAGTGAATGTGCTTAGCATTTCTCGCAAAGCTTACTGCTTAGTAATAACTGATGATTTCTCAGGTTTCACTTGGGTTTTCTTCTTGGCTAACAAAAGTGAGACTGCAGAAATTGTAAAACAGTTTGTAGTCTTAATGGAGAATCAGACCAACTTGAAGGTAAAGAGTATTCGTTGTGACAATGGCACTGAGTTCAAAAATGCAGAGTTAAACTATTTCTGTGCTCAGAAAGGGATAGCACGTCAATTCAGCTCTACAAGGACGCCACAGCAAAATGGAGTCGCCGAAAGAAGAAATCGCACTCTGATTGAAGCTGCTCGCACAATGTTGTGTGATTCACAGCTTCCTACCTTCTTTTGGGCAGAGGCTGTTAACACAGCCTGTTATGTGCAAAACCGAGTTCTCCTCAACAAAGCTCGAATGAAAACACCCTACGAAGTACTGTTTGGACACAAACCCTCCGTTAAGCATTTTCGTGCTTTTGGTTGTCCGTGCACATTGTTGCATTTGGATGCTACTCCAAAGTTTGATGCGAAAGCTGACGACTGCTATTTTGTTGGCTATGCTGGCAAAACTGCATATAGGGTTTACAACAAACAAACGAAGCAAATCGTAGAGTCGTTTGACGTGCGTTGGCTTGAGGAGAATGAGACGGATGCAAGAGTGGGTCCAGATTGGTTATTTGACTATGATACTCTCTTTCGTTCTTTTCATATTTTTGATGATGTGTTTAGCAGTGTTTATACAAATTCTACAGGTACTTCCACATACGCCACTGTTTCCTCATCCTCTGTCAGTCATGATGCATCGAATGAGGGGGATGATGTACTTGCATCATCATCATCACTGCAACACTCAGTGTCTATCGAATCCCATGCTCCTATTATGGATCCTGTGCCACTGGAAGAGGAAGAAGATCTATCTTCAGATACTTTGGCTCCTGCTTTTTATGATCCAATACCTCCAGAATGTACGGTAGAGCATAATGCTGACAACGAAGCTGATACTGACACCATGGAAGAAACTGCAGCTGATAGCATCATGCCCTTGCCTACAGACCTTTCAATTCCAGACAGAGGCATTCCTACACGTATACAACAAAATCATCCACTGGAGAACATCATTGGTCCAGTCGATGCAGGTGTCTTAACCAGGAGTCAAACCGGTGACATCAACAGATGCTTGTACTCATGCTTTATTTCCCAAATTAAGCCAAAGACTAATGCTATGGCTATGCGAGAACCAAGCTGGGTTGATGCAATGCAGGATGAACTGAATCAGTTTGAAAAACTAAAAGTCTGGATATTAGTAAAGCTGCCTACGGGAAAGCGACCTCTTGGCACGAGATGAGTTTATCGAAACAAACGAGATGACAGTGGGGTGATTGTATGAAATAAAGCAAGATTGGTTGTGCAGGGATTCAGACAGATTGAAGGTCTGGATTATGATGAAGTATATGCCCCGGTTGCAAGATTGGAAGCCATCAGAATATTTCTTGCCTACGCCTCATTCAAAGGTTTCACTGTATATCAGATGGACGTTAAAACCGCCTTTCTTTATGGAACTGTCAAGGAAGAAATCTATGTTGGTCAACCACCAGGCTTCACAAACCCAAAGTATCCAGAGCACGTGTACAAATTAGACAAAGCTCTGTATGGGCTACATCAGGCACCTCGTGCTTGGTATGCTACCCTGACTGAACACTTGCTTGCAAATGGCTACACTCGTGGTGTCATTGATCAGACTTTATTTGTCAAAACGGTGAATGAAGATAGAATCCTTGTACAAATTTATGTGGACGACATTATTTTTGGCTCCACTAATGATGCTCTGTGCAAAGAATTCGAAGAGGTGATGAAAAAGCAGTTTGAAATGAGCGCTCTTGGTGAAATGACCTTTTTCTTAGGATTGCAAGTACGTCAAAACTCTAAGGGTATCTTGATCCATCAAGGTAAATACGTAGATAACATTCTTGCAAAATTCAGCTTCAATGATGTAAAGCCAGCCGACACCCCAATGTCTGAGAGACCTGGTCTTACTCAAGATCTGGAAGGAGAAGCCGTAGAAGAAACTCTTTATCGTTCAATGATCGGTTCGCTGATGTACCTGACTGCCAGCAGACCAGACATCATGTTCGCTGTGTGTCAGTGTGCACGTTATCAGGCTAATCCTAAAACTTCTCATTTACATGCTGTCAAAAGAATCTTTAGATACCTTAACGGCAAACCTAGATTTGGTCTTTGGTATCCTAGGGATTCTCCATTTGATTTACATGCTTTTTCTGACAGCGATATTGGAGGATGTGATATTGATAGGAAATCTACATCTGCGGGATGTCAATTCTTAGGCGATCGGTTTATTGCATGGCAATGTAAGAAACAGCAGACAGTTTCCGTCTCCACAGCAGAAGCTGAATATGTGGCTGCCTCCGCATGCTGTTCTCAGGTTATCTGGATACAACACCAGCTGGTGGATTACGGTTTGGATTTCTCTCTCACTCCCATTTATTGTGATAATGATGCTGCTATCCAAATCGTAAAAAATCCAGTTCAATTTTCTAAGGTAAAACACATTGCCATAAAAGAACATTTCATTCGCGACTCGTTTAACCAAGGTTTAATTGTGCCCACGCACATTCATACTGACGACAATGTCGCAGATCTTTTTACAAAACCTGTTAATCGAGCTCGTTTTGAAGCTCTTTCTGAACTGCTCAAAATGGTCCATTTCGAGGACTGAACTGGTCGCTAAGTTAAAAAAAAGGGTCTTTTGGTTTTTCTTAGTTTTGAGTTTGTAAATTTGTTCTTTAAACTTCTTTTTTAAAGCACAAATTTAGGGGGATGTGATCTAAGAAAAGACATGAGAGATGAAATAAACTTTCACAAGTTGGATTAAGGCTGACGCACGTAAAATGTGTATCAAAAAAGTTGGCTCTAGTGTGATATGTTGGTAGGCTTGGTTCTGATGGCTGGAATGTTAATGATCTTGTGAAGCACTTAAAGATAAAGACACGACCTCAGTAAGGAACATCACTTGGAATCAGGTACAAACTCTATTTGAATGCTTGTGTGATGTCCCGAAGCATAACACTGTGGTCTAGGTCTGAAACCTTGTCTGAAAAACTCGTGTATCTCCTCTGTTTTGCGTAAGCAAAGACCTGGAGATGCTAGGCAACGAAAACTTTTGCTGCATCCAGATATATGCTGATCTAGTTTTCGGTGTCGTGCTATAGATCATCTCTCACCTAAAAGAGACCTCAGTGTCCAAGGATGTCCTGGTTGCTCCTCTGCTGCATCCAGATATATGCTGACCTGGACACAGCCAGGACGTCACAAAAGAGACCCTCTAGAGTCCAAAACCCTAAGCCTTTGTCATTTGAGAAATCATCTGACTTGTATATTATTCTACCTCTCTCATTGATCTATTCTTTTCTTTTCTTAATCCAGTCCCAGTCAAGGTTTCAGAATTCTAGAACAGATACTGTGAAAAATATGTGGTAGGGAAACTGCTTGCATGATAGAGAGTACCACTTAATATTCTAGGATCCGATTGTGACTTGCTTGAGTGCTCATACTTAACATACTAAAACATGATATATAATATCACAGATTGTTATATAAGAAGGCCTAAGGAAACAAGTTTAAGGGGACAAATATACTGGTAATTGCTCAGACCAACTTAAGTAGATCTGAGTTGATAAGTGTAGTTCAGCCTGAAACACAGTGATTTGATCTCGTGACAAAAATTATTTTGTTTTTATTATTTGTTTCCTTTCATTGTTTTATTTTTATTTTTATTTTTAGTTGGGCTTAAAAAAAAATTTTGTAGCTAAATTTCTATTAGACCAGTTCATGATCTGACTTGGACCCGGTTATAAAAGGTATGTTGAAAATTAGTTAAATGGGGTTTGGGATACGAGTGGGGCCCACCACACGTTTGGTGGGCCACACAAATCTTGGTTAAACAAAATTTGGGGGCGGAGGGTTTTTCAAAAGTCACAACTTGTTTCTTTCAAACCGTTCACACACAAACACACTCTCTGTTCTTCCCTTTTCCTTTTAAGCATGACGTCTTCCACAAAAGCAAAGAAATCAGGTAATGATCTTCATTTTATGTTCTTTTGTTTACATATCTTGGTGGTTAGTAACTTGCAGGGGTGGTAGACGTGTTTTTTCATCAAAAATGGAAGTTCGACGATGAAATGAGAGGCGTTTGAGTGGTTCAGTGAGCGGCGCGTGAGCCTCACGCGCCTAGAAGTTTGAGTTCGAGGTGGCGCGTGGCCATCACGCGTCTGTGGGCAAGGGAAAATTACCAAAAAGTCCTCGAACTCCCTTGACAAATGACCATTCTGTCCTTGAACTCCACCCTTTTTCATGAACTCTTTCAAAATTTACAAAAATGCCATCGAACTCAGATGGCAAATTACAAAATTGTCCTTGAACTCCCTGGTAAAATGACGTTGCTGCCCTCGAACACCCTGATGTCACTTGAACTCGTGCAAATTTGATCATTTTGCCCTTGAACTCATGGGGCAAATGACCAGAATGCCCTTGAACTCCCTGTTGTCACTTGAACTCATGGGGCAAATGACCAGAATGTCCTCGAACTCAGCTGGCAAATGACTAAAATGCCCTTGAACTCATTTTTGTTCATCAAACTCAGGGCATTTATTTACCAAAGTGTCCTCGAACTCTCTTGTGGAGGTCGAACTCACCTTTATTGGGCCGTTTTCTTGATCTGAAGCCCAACTGAGTTCTTGTTCCAACATTTATTTGGGCTTTATCTGTTAAAAGAAGGAGTCCACATGGTATTTTTTGTTTGACTATTTTTGTTTATTTATTTTCTTACTTAATTTATTTTTTTCAGGAAAAACGACTCCTCACGTGCCGACATTTGAAAATAATCATAATGTGGTGTGCTATCTCGCTGATCCCCCTGAAGAGTATAAGCAGGAGTTCCAGTCACTGATTGTGGGTCTTAACACGTGTAGGACTGCACATGCTATGCGAGAAAATCCAGTTATTTGTTCTGATTGGATTAAAGAGTTTTGGGACAATGCAGATGCCAAGAAGAAAGACGACTTGATTCGTTCTAAAGTTAGAGGAACTGAAGTGGCCATCTCTGAACAGGATATAAGGGATGTGTTGCTTTTTGGTGATTCTCCAAGTGATCCTGTCAGTCTTCCTAAGGAGAAGATCAGTCCAGTATTGAGGAAGATGGGGTATGAAGGTGAATTGTTAATACCACCATACTCGAAGAAACTATTTCCAAGTTACTCGAGGCTTTTGGTTCATATGTATCTAGCTAGTATGGGAGGTAACAAGAGTGGAATGGATCAGATGGGATTGAAGCATGCTTCTGGAGTGGTTGCTCTAATTGAGGGTTGGGACTTTAATTTCTCAAGATGTATTTTTGAAGACATGATGGTGAATGTGAGAACCCTGAACAAGAATTATTTTTACAAGTTTCCAAGATTTGTACAAATGATTCTGGAGTCCAAATATCCAAACCTTGAGAAGACTGTTTCAACTTATGACAAAAAGTGCATGGCTCCTCAAATTTTTGGTTTAATCAGACAAGTTCGTAAAGATTCAATGCAGATATTTGAAGGAAAATTTCCACTAGTCAAATTTGGGAAATTTAGTGAAATAGTTGAAGAAGTACCGGTTCCTCCATCTGCTATAATTGCTGAGGATCATGATGTTCAGATTATTGAGCCTACATCTGCTGAAAAACCACCAACACCTGAGAATGTGAATCTATCTGATATTGAGAGTGAGGATGAAGACGTGGTTGATGAAAATGTTCAGACTGAAGAAGAAGACGAGGAAGAACAAGTTGCTGAAATGGAGTTTGATGATTTGAATGATGAGGTTGATGCTGTCATAGAGAATATTCATGAAGCTGCTGCTACCACTGAGACTGAAGTTGCTATTCCACCAGTGGATCAACTTCCTGAAATACATAAAGCTGTTCGTGAATCTGAGCAAAGTAATACTCTGTTCAAGTCTGCACCTGAGACAACAGATGGAGTTGAAGACCCAAATGCCGATTTGCAGCCAAGAAAAAGGAGCAAAAGGGATCCCAGATTTACTGCTGCTGCTGAGAACACACCTGCAGTTATGGTCACTGATTCTTCCTCTATTCCAGATACTTCCACCACCACACATGTCCCAGCAACCGAAGCATTTTCTCAATACTTGAGTAAAGCTCCCATTACAGGCATGATAAATGATGGTGTTGGATCTTCTAGCGCACCTGATACAGGGAAAGTGTTGTTTGATGAAGAAGCCTTCCAGAAAGCTCAGAATGCGTATTTGGCTGATAAAGCTAGAGGAAAAAGTGTTGACGTTGAGTTCCTAACAACTGAAGAGAGAGAAGCTGGAACTGGAGGTGCTGATAGTGATGAGGATATATTTGCTGAAGTGGATGTTCATAGGTTGCAAAGGAGAGTCTTGAAGTTGGAGACTGATAATATTTGGCTCACTGCTCAAGTTGAAAGTCTTATGGAGACAGTTACTGAGAAGAATCAAAAGATTAATGAACTTGAGTCTAGTTTGGGTGATGTATCTGCTAGATTATTGAACTTGACTCAGAAACTGGAGAACAAGTTTGGGAAGGAGTTTTCAGAGACGACTTCCTTTGTAGAGAAAATCATGACACCTGCAGAGCGTGAACAGGCTCAGAAGGAACATGATGAAGAAATGACGAAGTACTTTAATGACCAGATTCCTCGTGTTCGAGACCGTCGTCCTGGAAGCTCTTATGTTCTCAAGAATATGGCTGAGCCATCTATTGATCCCATGGAGGAGCATCCTGAGAGATATGTGACTATCACCAGTGATCGGTATGATACTTATGGCAACCGAACAGGCATAGAGTGTTGGAGATACAATGATGACAAAGGAGTGTTTGTTGTGCATAGAGGAAATGGAGCGGTTGAGTATTATGCTTCTACTTCTGCTTTCAATTCTTGGACCAAGATTGACTTGACAGAACTTGCAAGAGCTCCTTTCATAAATCAGACGCGAAATCCAAGAAACAAGATAGGTGTCACGTTTCATAAGAAGATTCAGGAACAAGCGAAGGTGAATTTCAAAGATATGAAGACTGCTAGCTCGATGTTGGTTAAATATAAAGGTTTGCTGGATGCTGATGGAAAACCTTTCAAGACAATTTAATGGCCACCTACTGATAAGTTGAAGACCATTCCCTTGAGCAGACCAATGGATAGGGGGTGCCTACAAGATATGAAATTCTGGGTTTATGATCCAACTTCTGGTTCAGCAGTGATTGTTTGCGATAATGATGAGTTTAGAGTGTTTGATGCTAAGGATCTGATGTCTTTGCATTCTGATGACATTGAAGTTTTAGCGAGGCATGAAATTCAGTGTGATCCCAAGTAGGAAGTGTGTGCGAAATCATTCACTAGTGCTGTTGCTCAGATAAATAACTTTGGATTAGCGTCTGATAGAAGAGGTAGAGTAGAAACTGCACTGTTTGGTCCGTACGTTGGCAAATCACCTGAAGAATGGAAGAGAGCATTGGAGAAAACGAAGAAAGGATCAAAGAAACGCAGCAAGAAGCAGCGGTGACTACTTCAAGCAAACACAAACCTAGGGGGATATTGTTGGGCTATGTTATTAGAGGTTTGCGTTTGTCTTGGGCTTGATATTATTGGTGTTTTAGTTGGTTTTCGGCCCAAGGGGTCCATGTAATGTGACCGCCCTATGATGCTATAAATAGGGGGTTACTTAGTTGTTTTGGGGTTGCTAGTCATTTTGTTAGTTTGGTCCTTCTTGTAATCGGCTAGTGTGTGTACTAGACGTCTGCTTAGAAGACGTGTGCACTTGATAATACAATCATTCAGTTCTAAGTCTCTTTCTTGTTCTTAATCATTCAATCGATATTCCGCATCCTTTGAGTGGTTTGTTTGATACCCGGTAGAGAAGATCTTGGACTTACAAATTTTTATGGTTGTGGTGTTGGGAATTGCGCATCTGGCGGAATGACTTTTCAGATGGCGTGTAAGTTTTGGCGGCACGGAAAAGGTCGTCCCAAGATTTTGGCACACCGTCCTTGTCGGTGAGGCACTTCATGAGCTCCTCACTGCGTACATTCTGAATGATTGTGGCGTGGGTGAGTTCCTTGCCGCACCCTATCTGGAGGGCTTCCTGTTAAAGCGGACAATGAAATCCTTAATGGATTCATTGTTGTAGTGCTGGCACAACAGTATGTGTGCCTTGTATTTCTTATGCTTCCGCGGATGGGAGAAATGGTTACCAAACTTGTTGGTAAGGTCGTCAAAGTCTGTAATGCTCCCCGCGGGGAGATTATCAAACCAGACTCTAGCAGCGCAGTCAACGTTTGGACGAACATGTGGCACCAAACCTGAACTGGCCAAAGCACGGAACCCCCCGCGCATTCAAATTCATGAATGTGTTCATCGGGGCACAGGCCATCGTATTTGCCGATGCTGCTGGGGAGTTTTGCTTTCTTCGAAATTTTTGCCAGCGCTATGCGCGGCACAAACTTAGACTTTTCTGCGAACGACTTTGGTCTGTATGGTTGGACGAAGTCGTCGTCCACGTTTTTGTTACTTGTTGGGTGTGAACGGCGTGAGTGACTCCGCCCACTGCAGTCTGAGTCGTTGCTGGATGACTCGTAACCATCAGATTCGCCATGTGATTTGGCGTAGCCCCGGGCATCGGTGTTTCCACCATGCCCCCCGCTACGACCGTCACGTCGGCCTTCAGTTTCTTTGTTCTTATGACTCTTTTTGGGCGGAGAGTCATAAGTGAGGGCCTTGCCCTTCTTTTTCGCTTGCTTCAGTAGCATCCGTTGTTATCTGACGGTGCTTTTGGCATTTTGGTGGAGGAGCCATTAGTTAGGCCTCCTCAGAATTGTTGCCGCTGTCCTCGTCACTCTCCTTTTCATGTACTTCGAAAGCTGGTTTCTGGGTATGTGAAGTGGTTTGTTTGGTGACAGAGGCTGGTGTGCCAGATTTCCCACCGAGTTGGACATCAACGTCCTTGGCTGGGTTGACAGTAGAAGTGTTTAGGTTGGGTTCAGCCATGGGCGGGCTAAAAGATGATAAAGAAGTGTGTTCTAGCCGGTACGGATGGTCCCAATGAAGAAACAACAAGTATAACGGTGATTAATACTAATCACCATGTGGTTAATACTCTTGTTTGCTCAAGAACAATCCTTTACCCACACCGTAGGTAAAACCGAACCCGTAATAGTAAAAATGAGTGTGTTTGTGTGTGTGTGTGTGGTAAGAGTAAGAACACGAGAATATAAGTGGTTCAGTCAAGAGTGACCTACGTCCACTATGAAGATCCGAATATATATTACTTTGGAGGTTACAAAGTATTACAATGGTGATTACTATCTAGCACACAAGTGATGATTTTCGGATCCTTTGCAAAGGAGATGAAATCTTCTATATATAGGAGACATTGTGGGCCGAGTGAGACGGACCACTAGGGTAGCATTCGATCTGGGCTTCGGCTTGGGCCCAAAGTCATCAGCCAATGAAACTGGCGGGAAACGGATGGCCATGCCTGCTGACGTAATGAGGGGTTGGAACGACTCTGCAAAAGTGACACGTGGCGCCTTCTGGTTGGGCATCGGCGGCATGCTGTTCTGACACAGCGTGGTTGATTTACATACTAGCGTCTGACATGACGTCTGGCAACAGGTAAGCATGTCTGTACAGTACTGTAGACAACAGCATGGTGGAAGCATGGGAGCAGTCACGTCGCTGTTCACGTCCGTGGTCGTTGGACCACTCCTGACACGTGTCGCCATTTGGTTTGCTCACAGTCTGCCCAGATCTGAGAGAATCTTCTTCATTCTTGATCTTCCGTACCTCGTACTAAAAGCTGAGGCTGGGCGAATATTCCGTTCGTGGCTTACGCGTGGAGATTCCCCTGAAGTACTGATGCGAGTGAAGTCGTGTCACTCCTGAATTGACTTTATGCGCCGAGGTAGGTCCGCAGGTTGAGGAGATGGGCTCAGGATGCTTGACTCCGTGGACTATGTCTCTGCACCATACTTGTCTTTGTCCGTGCTGGTGTGCTCAGCGCCTAGCTTATAGAAAAGTGGGATAGCGATGCTGTCCACGCGAGGATTAGGCTCCCTATCCCTTCACCTTTCACTCAAAAAGGTCTTCCTGACCTCTTCTTGGTGCAGACTTGTCCAAGGTCTTCTAAGATCTTTTCCTCTTCTCTTCTCCACACCCACCACCACCCCCACCACCACCACCTACCCACCACCACCACCACCTACCCACCACCGTCCACCGCCACCACCGTCCACCACCACTACCACCACGGTCCACCACCGTCCACCAACACAATCCACCACTACGGTCCACCAATAAACCGTCCACCACCACCATCAACCACCACCACCATCCGCCACCACTACCACCACCACCACCACCGTCCACCACCACCAGGATCCACCACCACCACGGTCCTCCACCACCGTCTACCACCAGACTGCTGTAAAAAATTCAGTTTATATAAATTTCAGTTTATTTTAGCAGCCTGCAAACGTTAACAAACAAACAGTTTTCTTTTTGCAGGGTACAGATCTTTGGTCCACCTCTTCTCGTGCAGACGTGGTCCGCAGACTGTAGACCTTTTCCTGCAGAAAAAACAAACAACACCTTAATCTCCGTGTCAGTTAACAAAACTACTTTGGTCTCGGCCTTGTGTTTAAATCATTGAACCGGCCGCGGTCACTGGTTCGACCCCTGGCCACAACAATTTTTTTATGTTTTATTTTTAACTTCTTTTCTTTTATTTATTAATTACAAATACATAAAATCTTGTATATTTCATATAAAATACTTTGGATACTCTAAAAATTATACAACAAATGTTATAGTGTTATAACATTCAAGATTTCATTAGTTTCATTTTATTTTCCAGAAATATATATAAATCATATTTTAATCAATTTTTAATGTTTTATTCATAAATAAATCACTATAAATCTTATTTAATTAATTAAAATCCCAAAATTTTAATAAAATTGATTTTTAACATATTAGAACACTACGGAAATTAATTTTAAGGAAATAATCAGATTTCATTTAAATTAAGGGTTTGAATTCATTTTTCTGTTATTTAAAAACTTATAAATTTGTTTTATATAAAAATAAAGTAGAAAATAATTTAAAAAACTATTTCTCAATATGATACATCAGAAACTTATTTTCCTATAAAAATATATTTTTATGATTTTTATTCAATTTAAATCATATTAATTACATTATTAGCATTTAAATCCATTTAAAAATGCTAAATAATTATTTTTCATTATCATAAAATTATTCATTTATTCAAGAATTCTTGTATCTTCAAAACCTTCATTTATTTTAATTTTTTAACATTTAATAATTTATTACATGTTATTTCAATTTAAAATACATTGTATACTCATTTTAAATTCGTAAAACTTTATATAATTTATTTCATTTTCTGTTTTTAATTATTAATTGCATAATATAAATTATTATTTTCACAAAATATTTTTTTTTCATTTACGTTCGTATATTACAAATAACTTTATTAATTATCTCACTTATTTAGTTATTTAAATTAAATAAATGCTAGTTTAATTATTCTTTTAACCCTTAAATCCCAATTAACTATAAAAGCCCTAGCGCCTAACCCTAGGTAACTTAGATCCTATGTTTCCCCCGCTTACAATTATTACATTATTCATCTAGGTTGAATTATTTGGGATTCTCTTGTTTGTACTCGCTGTTTTAGTGGAATTATTACTACTACGCAAACCGTGAGTTTTACTTATCCTGTTTTCATTTTTCGCTTTTGGGATGTTACATTTACACCATATTCAAATACACATGCACATTCAAATTCACATTTACAATACAATTCATTTATGTTTCTTGTTTGTTTCCATTGTTTCATGTTTAACATATACGTAGTTTACATTGGCCTTTACAAAATCATTAACACCGATCATGCCGACTTTAACTTTGGATAGTGCTATTGGATTAACCATCCGCCTTGATTGATTTACCCCTGCGAGGGGAAGCCCTTAGTCATTGTTACTGCAATTTAGACTTAAGTATGTCATGTCTTTCAAATGGTCTTACATTTGTTTGATGTTTGCCCTTTGAATGCTTACGTGTTTAAACTTTGCAATGATTTATATAGACACATGAATTGTACATTTTCTACGCGTACTACATATATCAAACTGAGTATAACTCACCAACATAAAATTTATTTTGTGCATGTTACAGGTGCTAAAAGATTGATGATACATATACATAGGATTAGGCCAAGCTAATTCATTAATTAGTTTCATGTTTTTCATTTTATTTGAGACAATGTATTTCCATTTCATGATTGTTGATATTTGAATTCAATTTTAAATAATATTTCATTTTTAATATTGTCGTGTGCTATTGAACAATCATTCTACGTGGCACCTCGATGTTTCCGCCATCAATTAGGATGTTACAACCAAATTGAAATTTAGTAGTTATATTAATAATCATAGTTGTAAAAATTCCATTTAAAGCCAATTGAATGATTTATGTTACTAATATAGATAGGTTGTCATTCTTTCTGTTTCTAATGATTTCTATTATAACTACAATTATTAATATAATTAGTACAATTCAAAATAAGATATATTTATCTTATGTTTTTATGAATCAATTAATATAATTATGTTTTAATACAAAATTATAAATAAATTATTAGACATACTTTTAAAAGGTTTATTAATTGACACACTATAATTAGTTAAGCTTTTGTAAGACTTTCATATTGTTCTGAACAAATAAATAAATAAAAATCAATCCACATTAATCTTTTTCTATTTTGGTATATGGAACTTCAACATAAAGTATCCTATTTTATTATTTATAACAATTCATTATTTAATTTGTTTCTTTATTAAATAATTCTTACTTATTCGGTTTTGATTGGTTACAACTATAATATTAATATAATTGCCGAAATTTAGTTCAATATATATATATATATATATATATATATATATATATATATATATATATGAGAAGGATATAAAAACACAATAGATGATGAAATATGACACAATGAGCTACAAAATATAACACAGTGCCAAAAAAATATAACACAATGTTAAAGCAAAAAAACACAATGAATTGAAAAAATGACACAATGATGAAAATAAGAAAAAGACACAATGGTACATAAAGACACAATGCTATAACGCAGATTCTAAAAACAACAAGCTAAAACCCCAAAAAACGAAGACCTACAAACTAAAGTTGTAGGGATCGATAAGACGGATCCAATGCCGCTTGAATGAGTTCAATCGGAGTCCGTTTGATACCCTTCCTATGAATTCCTATTTTTCTTTAACTGTTTATTTGATTCCAATCATATATATATGTAGGATTAGGTTCAAATGAAAACCACTCCTTCGTAAAAAAACCGTAAGAACACCGACGTAAAATGTGAATTAAAATTTTTTTTTCACCGGTGTTAAAATTGGTAACCCTGACGTAAAAAAAACGTATTTTACAGTGGTGTAATGACCCATGGCCCACGCTATTTTGTCTTATTAGGCAAGGGAATATTCCCTTTTCTTTTTTATTCCACTTTAATTGTGGACCACAAATCTTTTTTGATTAAATTAAGTGTGTGGTGTTAAAGTGTGTTCCTTAGTTCTTTTACGAAGGAGTGGTTTTCATTTTACCCTAACCCTATATATGTATATATATATATATATATATATATATATATATATTCTAGTTTTTGTAAATCAATTAAGACAGTTATATTTTAACACAAAATAGAAAGAAATTATTAGACACGACTATAAAAGGTTTATTAACTAACCAAAGGCAACTTTATTAAAAAACGAATTCATTGATTTTAGGTAGCGTAGTTATATGTTATTAAATATAAATATAAATATAAATATAAATAGTGTACCTTAAATTAACCTATTTTTTAATATTTAATCTTTCACTCTAAGTTTAAAACCACATTTCTTACAATTTTCTAAACAAATAAATAAATTAATCTACTTTAGTTTAATATTTTATTTAATACGAAACTAAATATGCTTTGCAATTTCTATAATTAATAGCTTAATATATGAAATATATTTTCTATATGAATAATTATTGTTTGAAATCTTCATTCACTTTGGTTCTACAAGTTACTCCATCTGAGCAATGCAATATATAAGTAAGTAGCCACAATCATTTCATTACTAATTTGTTTCAATCTGCATTTTCATGCTAATAATTCATGCAAAGTGAACTAATAAATGCCATTATATTTAACGACCTTGAAGTTAGATAAAATGATTATACACTCAAGGTTGGAAATACTCAGGGTTTCTTCGATGTTAGATAAAATGATTATAGACTCAAGGTTGGAAATACTTAGGGTTTGGAAGAAACTTGATGTCAAATTCCAAAATGAACGATACTCGATTGAGATGGTTTAATGGATTAGGAGGTACTTTTAAATTAACATCATTTTTATATATTAGCCTAAATAGATTTATTTTTATTACTTTTAATTTTTGTTTTGTTTTGTTATACCTGCAGTCTATAAGGTAACAACTACAGTATGAAAAGTATATTTTCGAAAGTTTGAAAATAGTTTTACGTGAATATGAATGTCTTTTTCAATAAATTATTAAGAGGCTAATGAATATTTTATATTTTTTCCGTTGTAAATATTTTTTTTTTCATTTTCAATATAATTTGTAATCTAATTTTAATTATACTCATAAAATTATATATATAATTTAAATTATTCAACCCGTGTATCACACAGGTACATAAACTAATTACTAATATATAAAATCCCTCACTCTTTTCCCCTCGCTCTCAAAATTCTCTGTCTCTACACATTCATCATCACATAAGTATTCTTCACCATCAACCATCCTCATCACAATCATCAATATCATCACCATCAACCTCCATAGTCCCGCCACCATAAACCATCATCACCGTCGACCTCCACAGTGTGACAATCACACCCAGATAAGGATGCACCATACACAATTGATACCAGCTTACAAGGGAAATGCTTATTTTGTTAATATAAACTATGGGTCACAAAAGATGGAACTTAAAAAGTACAAAGTTTGATTAACTATTCTTAGCCGAACATATTACTTTTCCAACAACCACACGAGCTAGTATATCCTCTTCCACTAGTCACATAACTTCATGTTAAACAACGTGCATAAGAGCTAGCCATCACTATCCGTGACACATGCTTAAAAAAGACGTCAGACAATGCTGATAGTTCATGAATATACACAAGTTAAAACCACATTAGTTTATCATTCATGACTTGTATCTACCCATGTCACTATAATCTTTACGCCACACCGGCACCCACACATGGGTCCCCGTGACAATGTCACCCTTGTGACTTCAAACATCATACAGTCAATGCCCACTATACCCTAGATATAGTACCGACAAATCATGTCGTAGCAGCACGTATAAGGGACCACAAATATCATGTGTATGTGTGATTAGATTATATACATGTGTACTAATAGTCATGAGTGCAATATTAATAATTACCAGTTTGGACAAGCATGCTCACATTTGAAAACATTCATAGAACTCACCTGTTATACAGTTGCTTAACGCTTGCTATTCCAATCAGGTACTATCTCAGGGTCCTGCCACGGTTATATAATCCTATGTTAGGTAGTTGTATATCTAACTAGTTATTATCATGGTTGGATATTGGTTAGCACTGCCTTGTTTAAGCATGAGTGATCAGTCCATGCCTAACTAATACTAGGCTACTCAATACCCACCTTCAACAATAACTCTAACACCTAAATTAGTAATACTAGTACTAATGGTAATTAACTGAACATAAACAAGATTATATACTATCTACGGAAGGTTAAGATAAAGCCTCCCTACTCGGCTCCAATAATACTACTAACAGCCACGAGTTATAGTAGAATGTTTTTGCATATACAACTATGGTTCTATTTATATTGATTGATGTCCTATTTAACCGACTTTCATTATTTTGTACACAACCACGTGTGGCATATTGTGTAGCATCTTAATACGGTTGGAAGTCTTCATAATGAAGGTATAATATTTACGTGAGTAGTGTTCATTCATCTACTGTAACACCCCGGACCTAGGGCCTAAAAATTTTCACGTCTAAAAGTATTATAACAAATAAATAAGCAGTAAAATAATTAAGTAACAACGAATACGAAACTGAGTTGGTAAGTTACATAGTTATTTTGGTGAGGGAAATAATATTATACGTATTGCGAGACCGAACCAATACGCGAACCGAAACCCGACAACGAACCCGGCCCGAGTTTAGGTGATTAGTCACCCTTTGGAGACATATGTCACCTCCCTAGAGGGACACATGTCCCCATTATTGTATGACAACAGATAATTAAAACCATTTGATTTATCAAATGGTTTTAGCTAAAACCAACCAAAACCACCTATTATATAAAGACCCAACCCCCCACCCTTCACTCCTGATGAACAAAACAACCAAATACCCTTTATCCCCTAAGAGAGAGAATCGAGAGGAGATAGAGAGCAGCAGAGGTGGAGCTCCGGCAAAGCCCCGACGAGCCAACGGCACTGCAACCAATCAACACAACAATCACCTACTACAACTCCATACCTCCTGATCTGTTAGAAAGAGAGATCGGTGAAAGAAAAAAGAAAGCTAGAGAGAGAGATCGGGGCAGAGGAGAGAGAGAGACGCAAAAGAAAGAGAAAGAAGGCAGAGAGGCAGAGGAAGACGACGGTGAATGGTGGAGCACCACCGTTGACGCGGTGGAGCGTCTGATGGGGGTTGTCGGAGACGATGACGGTGATAACTAGAGTTCCTAGGGAGTATCCATGGCTGTGATTCAGATCAGGACTTATTATAATTGTTTGTAGAGAGCCAAAGATTAAGTACTACCCACTGGTGGTTATTGATGGTGGTAGAGGTCGCTCGAGTAAGGGTTCTAGTGGAAAGACCAGTGGCGGCGGTTATAGCAGACCTAGGGTTCCGATGTGTTATGATGTTGTTGATGGTGGAAGCTTGGCTTAGAATTATGATGATGATGGTGTTTGGGTTGTTGTGGTAGTTCCGATAAGGGGTTTTGGTCGGATGGGATGATTACAAGGTGGATCTGATGATGGTTGCAGTTGTATTGTGTCGAAGATCGAGGATCAGAAGGGAGGGGTGGTTTGGCTATGTTACAGATGCGGAGGTTCGGGTCCAGAGCAGTTTGACTCGGTCAACCAGTGGTCAACAAAAGTCAAAGGGCAGAAGTCCGATCAACCAAGGAGACCCGGGAGGTATCATAGCAAGAACCCGAACTTAGTATTAGTATTAATATATTGTCTTGGTTAACACGTGTGGGACTCGACAAACCTAATGGACCTAATGAACCAGAATAAATTAACAAATGCGTATATACATATATTACTATTGTGGACAAGTAATATAGACGACTATTGAGACATTAAGATGAGATATACGAATGATAATCGAGATATCGAGACGTAGGATATTAGACATAAGATAAATATTACGGACATTGGTAAAATGGTTAGTATGTATTGGGACTTTGACAATGTTGGGACTCGACTTGATAAACTAACCAAGGCAAATAATGTAATTATATAAGGTATCTGAATCGACAAAGTAAATTAATGTATATTAGTATATATCGACGACATGACAATAAAGGACGATTCGTAATATTGATCGCAACCAAGACATTCAACCATGGACTCGACTACTTATAGCAATGATATAATTGGACATAAGTAGCGCCTATGATCATTTGGACATTGGACTATGAAGAACTTAGATAATAATGCATACAACCATATGTTAATTAATCGACACTTAGAACTAGGAGAATTGAAGAACGTGATTGCATAAATGTTAGATGTTTGCTCGTTAGTTGTCGCATAAAGATGAAATACAATTAAGACCTAAGATGATAAACTCGACAAATAGAAGTTTGGATAAAGAACCTAAGTGTGCCCACACGTGTAATAACGATATTGGTTACACGCCCTAATGTTTATGAACATTGAATAGGATCTTGCCAAATGATCGATAGATGGAAACTTGACGTGGGGTATTATGTGACAGTTTGAAACGCTGTCAATGTGAGTTCCGTATACTTCCCCTTTTCCTATTTTAAATGTTTTGGAGTGAACATATGCTTGTATGTGTAAATTGTTTTGTGTGTAAACTGTGTGATGTGACAAGATACTAGCTGCCAGATAATACTGACACTCATTAACTCATATATGAGCCACTTAATATATGGGTAGTACTACTTGGGGAATCCCCCACGCACAATGGACCCGAGATTAGGGAACCGGGAAACCTTCCACTGAGGCCTGCGGACCGTTGCGGCATATATTATGCCTTGTAGATCTATAATGGCAGTAGATAGATCTAGTGTTAGGGTTGAGGGGTCGCTTGTACATCACGTGTGTTAAACTATTTGAAGTGTGTAAACTTGTTTATGAAATGATAAAACTGTTTTGGATCCACTTAACTATTTACCCAGACTCACCGGCATATTTGCTGACCCAACTCTTTTTAAGCATGTGTTCAGGTACTGCGGATGATTGGATGACAACACAAGGTATATGATAGCTAGATGCGGATTAGAGATACACAAGATAGATATTGGATGTACTAAGGGACTACACTGCTTCGACGACCGCCGCGCTTCGTCTTCGCATTAGATTTAGTTATATTTTAGATTGTATTTGTATTATTTTGCGACTAAAACTTGTACAAACATTAAATATTAGTCGACGTTGCTTCCGTTGTGCAAGTCTGTTATCAAACTGTCGTAACGTTCAGCCCCCTCCTGGTCGGGTTGTTACATCTACTACTATTCTTACATGTCCAAGTGATAACTGTAACAGGTCAATATGAACATAAACATCACTCTTGTGTAAGCTGTTCAATCATTGCATATGTACATAACCATGCCATTGAAGACACCCTGCTAAATGATAAAGTTCATTTACATGACAAAAACATATAGTAATAATATGATATTGCATAGACTTGCCCAACCTAACCCAACAGCTTAAAAATTACCCAATGTAGCAGTGAGCCGAAACATCTTTGCCGCTGGGTAGATGCATATGTATGAAAAGGGTTTATAATATAAGTATTATTATGGCAAAGTTTTAAAACTCATACAAGTTTAGCTGGGATAAGATTATTCATTGTGGTAACATAAATTATTATCTTTCATCGCCATTATATGAAATTTGTTCAAAAATATTGTTATCCCGTGTGTGTATTTCGGATACATTTTGGATATCTTCGGTATCCGAAAATTTTTAAAATCACTATCTAAATCAAAATCCGAATCCTAAAATTCGGATATATCCAATTTTTTGGATAGTTTCGGATTCGGATATTTTTGAACGTCCCTATTATTTAGTTTGGGTGAGTTCCATTTTCATATAAAAGTTGATTATCTTCTAGTGGCATTTATGGAAGAAAAGTGGTAAAATTTAGAAAATTATAAAGAAACCTGTGGTATGCCATCTTAACTTTGGACAATTCGGACATATTTGTCCATACATCCTCCTTTATAACGTAGTATAGATTAAATAACTTGTGAAATCATCCTGAGCAAGATTCTTGTAAATCCTACAAACATTCTTCATACTAACGTAAATTATATTAATATTATTTATTATAATTAATTCAGCTGCTTCACTCGTTTTTTTCTTTTATAACTATTAAACTATAACATTTTATAAACTTTCGAATGTACTCTAAAGACGAGCTAATTTTTATCTACGATTCAACCTAAGTTTCGATATAAATGGAGTAGGGTTGAAATATAACATATTTTATTAGTATAAATAAACGATCTCTTATAATACTAACGGCTCAACTAGAACCTTATATCTCAAATAGTCGTGCTATTCATTATTCCACAATATAAATTTCATAAACATTTCTGTTTTACTTGATCACAAAACTGGGTGTTACACACAGTCCCACCACCATCACTATCGACCTCCACAGATCTTAATCAGTTGAAGGGTAGGAACTTCGATTCGAAACCCTAAGCTATGGTGGTGATTAAGATTGGGTTTAAAGAATAAGTGGCGGTGGTGTAGCTAGAGCTACTATTTGAAACCTTAGGCTATGGTGGTGGTGGTTAGGATTGATGGCGGTGGACAGTACGCATATTCTGGCGAAGCTAAAACGTGTTTAGGTTTCAGAGGTTATCAGTGTCGATACTTGGCTCTTTCTGAGGTTCAACTGTTTTTTGTGTGATTTTAGGTGAATTTTATTAGTGGAAGTGAGATTATAATAGTTGAAGGTGAATTTGATTTGGTATTATTCAAGGTTTTAGTTTTTTAGGATGATTCTAAAGTTGAAGTGGTGGTAGGTGGTGGCGGCGGTGTGAGTTGGTGGTTGTGGGTGTCAGCTATCGAATCTAACAAATAAATATAATAAATATTCTACCTAATATAAGTGAAAGTAGAGATCGTGTCCTCAGGAATACAGATCAATTGATTATACCAAAAGGGAGGGGGTGTAATTTTAATTAATGAAAAGAAGCTAAAATTAAAAAGACAAGTGACTCAAAAATGTTAAATAAATTGTGGGATGAATTCAAATATTAAAATTAAGTACAATAAAGCAATTTCTTTATTTGACTCGGACTTATAATCACCAGTTATGGTGTAGTGATCCTTTAATTAAGCGGTTTGTATCAATACTAGATGTCATGTCGTTCAAACATCCACTCTATCTAAGGTCTAACCAAACACCGTTCATTGATTAGAGCCAACCCACTAGTCCAAGCTCATGCCTTTCTGATCTTAGTGTGCGGGTTGCAGTGACAGAAGTATTGATTATAACCAAACACTCACGCCGTTCAGAATGCTTAGTCATATTGTTTAATTCTATAATGAATTTGAATTGATAGACAAACTTAAACCATTATCTGTTCCTTTTATCAAATATATGAAATGTAATAAGGTGTTATAAATTGACGAACTTTATTAGATTGATTAATGGCTGTTTTTATTAACTGTAGGAATCGGTTGTATATAAAATAAAAATAATTATTATGATTACAAATAAAATGAAAGCAAAAATACAATTATGATAACAACTGAAAATAATAAAGATACAAGAAAGGGGTAGAAGATGAGAGTTGTGGCTGAGAATCGTGTTGAACACGGGGCCCTTAAAACAAATTCCGAGTGTATTACGAGCTCATTTTGTTTCCCAGGGTACATCAGCCGAAGCAGTGGTACTGCCGGAGTTTGGCTCTAGAACCCGAAGAGTACCTTGAAGAAGAACAGAGAGTTGGAGATTAGAGAGAATTCTGTATATGTTGGTGATTTCGTGGTGTCTCTCCAAAGCAAGGGTCATCTTACTTTTATAGTGGAGATGGGAGTCAAATCAGTCGACGAAGTCAAAGCAAAAAATTAATTTCAATGAATGTCTTCAATGCTATTTAATTCCGTTTCAAATTCTGAGTCAAAATAGTCAAACGAATTAAAGAGCTCTGAACGTCTTCATTACTAGTTAATTCTCACTTGGACTGTTTGACTTGCCTGTTACATCTCACAGACTTTAACAGATCTGCAGCTGCTGAATGAGCTGGGCGGATCCGCATGCGCACCTGTTCATGCGTATGCGCACAACATATTTCTCATTCCACATCAGGCGGAACTGACCAGCAGGTCTGCGCAGGATGTAAGTGACGTTATACTTCACCAGTCCCCGCGCCCACTTGGAATCCTCCACGTGGACCAAGACGCTCCCTGGTCGTCTGCGTGTACTCGCGCACCACACCTCACCCGCCAGGTTTTCATCACAACCCAAGTACTTGGCCACAAGCCTGCGTTCAGAAATACTAAGGCGGCTCTCAAGCGGCTCGTGGTGATGCGTGTGTGCGAAGTGCAAAGTGCGCCATCAAAGTGCCACATTGTGCCCATCGCCTAATCCACGCGTGTGCTCCCATGAAACAATAAGGGTGGAGAGTTCTCACTTATATGCCACTCATGGAATCATCATTCCTTCAATGTGGGACAAGTTCCACTTACCCACTTTGTTCCAAAATATTCAACATTTAATGTTTCATTCACCAACCTTTGAGCATCGATATCTCATTCATCTTAGCTCCATTTTAGACGTGGTTTGGTTCCTTGTGAAGCTTTCACAATATAGAACATAAACCCACAAAGAAATATATGATTAAACCTCAGTTTCAATTTTATATTTTAGTCCAAAGTTAGGAAAAACTCATTTTCCTATAATTGTGAAAATGCTCTTTTCACCCAAATTTCCAACAATCCCCCACATGAATGGAGATCGATCCGTTCTTCCAAGTTTCAATGATACAATTCGATAATTGAGTATTGCAGGATATGTAGGTGTCTCCTTTGAACCTTCCTTTATGAAGCATACTTAGCCTACTAGCGATATGTAGACGTTGTGTCTTTGAACATGCCCCTATTTGTGTAAACGACAATACACTTCACACAACACCCTCCTTGGTTTAGCCTACCCCTCATTGTTGTGTACTTTTAAGGTCATGAACACTATCCTGGTTCTGCGAGAGCTCTAGGATTTGTGCCTCCTCACAAATCCATTTAAAGCGACCCTACTTCTCTCTAACATAGGTGATTTCCGCGAATCATTAAAGCAACAGTTATATTGATTTATACAATCATCAACTTCAATTTGCTTAACCCCACCAACATGTCACTGATTAGAATGGGCTACGAAGTATATACTCCCTTTATTTAGTGTTGGGGTACTCCCCCACAGTGACTCCCTTTGGTCATATGATTAAGTTTGCCTATTGAACCTAGATCTTGGGATCTCCAGTCAACTAGGTTATGTTTCCCTCATATTCCCTTTTCCACGGGCTTTAGTCCCATTCCTCTTGATTACTTATATACTAACTCTTTGCTTAAGCCTTTCGTTAACGGGTCCGCAATTTTATCTTTAGACTTCACATAGTCAATCGTGATAACACCCGTTGCGAGTAGTTGTCGTATCGTGTTATGTCTACGTCTAATGTGCCTCGATTTGCCATTGTACATTAAGCTTTGAGCTCTACCAATCGCCGATTAGCTGTCACAATGTATGCAAATAGCTGGCAATGGTTTTGGCCATCTTGGAATATCTTCCACAAATTGACGTAGTCACTCCGCCTCTTCTCCCGATTTATCTAAGGCGATAAACTAAGATTCCATTGTGCTATAACCGTTTGCTTCGAAGACTTCCAAGCTATATCTGCACCCCCAAGTTTAAACACATAACCACTTGTTGATTTGGAATCTTTTATATCCAAAATCCAATTCACATCAGTGTATCCTTCCATCACTGCTGGATTGCGGGTATAATGCAGTCCATAATCCCGTGTGTATCTTATGTATCTAAGCACCCTCGTTATACTCTTCCAATGTTCGTCACTTGGATTACTTGTATATCTACTTAGCCTACTCACCGCGTATGCCAAGTCAGGTCTAGTACATGTCACTAGATACATTAGACTGCCTATCATTCTTGAGTACTCTAACTGAGCAACACCCTCGCCTCTATTTTTACTAAGATGGTGGGTGGAATCAATCGGGGTGCGCGCCACAGCCGTGTCTCCCGAATTAAATTTTTCAAGAATTTTATCCACATAGGGAGATTGACTTAGAACAAGACCATTTTATGTTCTATTGAATTTTACTCCAAGAATCACATCCGCTAGAACCATGTCTTTCATGTCAAATCTCGCTTTCAACATATCTTTAGTGGATTTTATCATTATTCCCAATGATAAGCATATCATCCACATAAAGGCACAATATGACATAACCTCCTGCCGTGTCTTTTGAATAAGCACTTTTGTCACACTCATTAATTTTTCAAACCATTGTCAAGCATGACATGATCAAACTTTTGGTGCCATTGTTTTGGAGCTTGCTTCAAGCCATACAAAGACTTGATGAGTTTACATACTTTGCCCTCTTGACCTGGGGCAGAGAAACCCTCGGGTTGCTCCATGTAAATCACTTCTTCTAAATCGCCATTTAGAAATGCGGTCTTTACATCCATCCGGTGATTATCTAAATTCCTTAAAGCCGCGATTGCAAGAACCAATCTTATAGAGGTTATTCGTGTCACGGGCGAGTAAGTATCAAAGTAATCTAGACCTTCCTTCTATCTAAATCCTTTGATCACTAACCTAGCCTTGTATTTGTCAATACTTTCATCAGTTTTCATCTTCTTCTTGAATATCCGACGATATCCAAGGGGTTTGCAACCTGGTGGAAGATCTACAATCTCCCAAGTATGATTTTGCAATATAGAATCAATCTCATTCTTAATTGCTTCTTTCCAATGTGGTCCTTTCGATGAGGAAATCGCTTCGCGATAGTTATTGGGCTCACCCTCAACCATATAGCTCATGAAGTCTGGACCAAAGGATTTTTCAACCCTTGCCTGTTTGCTTCGTCTAAGCTCACCTTCCTCAAATTCAGGTCGTTCGGGTCTTTCATCATGAACTTCATCATTAACTGATGTTGATGGACCTGCTTGTTCATCCTCAATCAGTCTTGATGAATTAATATGTGTTTGTCCTAGCGTAGGAAACACATGTTCAAAATATTTAACAATATTAGGATTCACCTCCATGATAGTGTTTTTGTGTACATCAGGATTCTTGGATTCATATACAAGAAAACGATGCACAGTATTTCAATGAATATGCAATCAACAGTTTTGGATCCTTACCAAAGAGCCTTAGGTGGTGGTACAGTCACCTTGGCTAGACACCCCCACACTTTCAAGTATTTGTATGAAGGTTTTCTACCCTTCCATAACTCATAGGGAGTCTCGTCCCTACTTTTAGAGGTATCCTATTCAAAATATAATTAGCCGAGAGAATGGCATCCCTCCACATTTCACGGTTCACTCCCAAACTTATTAACATGGCATTCATTGGTTCTTTCAACATGCGGTTCTTTCGTTCCACGGTGCCATTTGATTGTGGGGAATAAGGTGGTGTACACTCATGTATTATGTCACTTTTTGCGCATAAATCCGCAAAAGGTGCAACATATTCATTACCTCGATCACTTCTCACAACTTTTATTATTTTTTTAAGTTGATTCTCAACTTCATTCTTGTATAAGATAAACTTATCTATTGCCTCATCCTTACTTTTGAGTAAGTATACATAGAAATATTTTTTTGCAATCATCAATAAACGTGATGAAACATTTATTTTCACCATTTGTAGGAATTGCCTCTAAGTCACACACATCTGTGTGAATTAAATCAAGGGGTTCAGTTATTCTTTCAACCGATTTGAATGATGATCTTGTAAGTTTGGATTCAACACATGCTTCACATTTAGAATCGGATTCAATATGGAATGTTGTTATACTGTTTAATTTGATCAAACGACATAATGAATTAAAAATTACATGTCCTAATCGACCATGCCAAATATTTGAAGACTCAAGCATATAAATAGAAGTAGTAGCGGTTTTATTCATTTCTTTTTTGACAACCTTTACATTCATTTTAAACATCCCATTAAGGGTGTAGCCCTTACCAATAAACATTCCACGTTTTGACAAAACAAAATTATCCGATTCGAACACTAGACGAAATCCAAACTTGTTGAGCATCCATCCCGACACGAGATTCTTGCGAATATCTGGGACATAGAGCACTTTGCTCAACGTGAGCTCCTTTCCTGAAGTCATCTTCAAGATCACATCGTCTTCACCCTTGATGTCGGCAGTGGCTTTATTTCCCATTTAAAGCTTCTCATCACCCGTGAGTTCCTTGAATGTAGAGAAAAGAGCCTTATATTCACAAACATGGCGGGTTGCACCCGTGTCAACATACCATCCTTGCGGGTTTTCACCCACCACGTTGACTTCTTCCACCATAGCACCATGCTCAGTGATCATTGCTACTAGAGGCATGCCATCCTCATCCATCATGTTAGCGCGCTCACGCTTTGCTTTCTTGCAGTTGTTCGCGCGGTGGCCCATCCCTTGACAGTTGTAGCAAATACCTTGGAAAGGTGTAGACTTCTTTTTCACAGTCCCTTTTACGGTCTGAGGTCCACCTTTGCTTTCCTTTTGTCCCTTTTCCCCTTATTCTTCTTGTTGCCTTTGGAGGATTGCCCAATTTCCACCACGTTAGCCTTAGCCGAATCTTGGATAAGACTACCTTTTTGAGCAATTCTATTGTCTTCTTCAATCTGAAGACAAACAATAAGTTCCTCCACAGTCATCTCTTTCATTTATGTTTAAGATAATTCTTAAATTCAACCCAAGAAGAGGCAACTTTTCAATCTTGGCTGCAACTTGAAATGTCTCACTAAGCGTCATACCTTCTGTCACACCCTCAAATTTCCACTGCGGGGTTTATGCCGCGAGGCGCATGACATACCAGGATCCCATAGCCATAAGTCACATGAACGACTCTAAATGCCCAAGCCATTTAGTTCGTTATTGTAAAACACGTTTCACATTTAACCAATCATTCAAATAGATGCGGAAACGAAATTAAATAAAACAGTTAACCAAATAGTCTGCGCAAAACAACGCGCCCAAAACCAAAACTAAATAATTAAGTATTCAAAAATAGTTAAGTGTTCATATCCCAATGACAAAATATGATGCATGCCTACACGTGCTCCGAAACTAGTGACCTGCAAAAGCATGTTATCGTGTGTCAACATAAAGTTGGTGAGTCACAAAATAAAGTAAACGAGTAAGTAAACGCGTAGGTTTTCCCAAAACCACGTAACAACAAATAAAAGCGTAGGCCTCCCAGACCTTGTAACAACAAGTAACAGCTAATTCACATGCCAGGGGTAGCTAACCCACTCATGATAACTAACACCGGTAATACCGAACTGCTAAACAATGAGATCCCACAATAGTGAGCAAAGTGCCTTGTATCATTGACCATCAACAATGATAATAAAAGTTAAGTTATAGTTCACACCCATGCTCCCAGCACGATGTGAGGTTTGTGAAACCTAATAGCGCTATCAACTAATAACCCGCTTGCCCACCCGACAATTTATTCGGTATCTAGAAGGACTTCAACGATAGGGTTGGTTTAGTTCATCAAGGACATAAAGCATGAATTAGTAAAAGCAGATTCACCCCATGAACCATAGCACCCGTAACACAGGATGTGTAAAAGTAGTCCCAAACCGAACTATGAAAAAGTTAAGTAAGTTGTGTCCCCGAGACGCATGCTTTTGAGAAAAGAGTAGTGAAACTCACCTTAGTTGCAAGAAAATATTCCGAACTTCACAAATAGGATGTGCTACCGAATCCCTATTACATGTGTCACTAGATGATTATATGTGTATAATCAATGCACCATATAACCCGTTTGTCCAAGACGTTTAAAAGTTCAAAACCGTGTAAGTGACACTTAATGATTCTAAATGCACAAGTAGACCCTACTAACCCATTGGTGAACACAACGATTAACATCAGTTATACAGTTCATATACACCTCATATAAGTGCTCATACAAGTTCATGTCAGTTGCAAGTTATACAAGATTCCAAATAGCCACATAAGTGTACATTACATAATCTGCGTTTTTAGGACAGATTATGCGTTGGGAAAACCAATTTATTAAAAATACTTTTCCAATGAATTAGACTCCCAAAATTTTACTGAATATTTAAGGGAGTCTACCGAGGAAGTCCATATTTTTATTTCGTGACAAAACCATACACAAAAATTATGAAAAGTCATAAAATACAGTTAGGTCCAGAAAATACTCACAACAGACCAGATTAGTAGAAAAATTCCCAAAAATTGTGTATTCATCCAAACGGGATGAGTCCACTTGGAAAAGCCAAGTTATTCAAATATTGACCTACTGACCACATTTCATAATCTAACTCTTTGTAAAACTCAAGTTATGATCGTTTAAAGTTGACCCAGTTTACTAATCCGAAAATCTCATATGACGTTTAATCAAAGAAAATTCCAAAAACATATGAAATGATGTCCAAATCAGATGATTTTACCCATTAAGAAAAGCTAAGACCTTTTATAACATGTTCATGTAAAGAAATCATCAAAACAAACACTTTGAAGCCACGTTACAGACCCTACAAATCGACTTTAACATTCTGTCCAGATTTTAAACATGCATAAACTCCAATTAAAACTACTCATATACGCATATAGGCAATCAACAACACCCAAAAATCATCATACAACACTCAAAAGACATAACATGATCAAAACCTTACAAAATACTTGCTAAACATCAACAGTCATAAACCCTAGAAGTCTAAACATCAAGAACATGTAATATCAAGCAATACATACAACAATCATCACATAATATCATATTTAATCCATTAACTCATTATAATCATCAAGTTTTAATATTTATAAAAGTGTTTCAGACCTGGACAAACTTGATTATAAGGTTTTAAAACATATTAGAGAGGATTAAAACATAAAAGATTGAATGTTATACCGAAAGCAGTTCAACATCGCCAACCGAAGAGCCTCGAAGCTTCCCGAATGGTGTTCTCGAGACTTAGAAGATGTTTGGGGTTTGATATTTTCGTAATGTGGATGTATGGGATGATTAGGGTTGTATTTATGAGAATAATGGGGTTTAAAATCGTTTTAAATTGGTTTAAACTTGTTTTCCACGTAGTTGGCTCCCCCGCCGGTCGCGGGAGAATCCTTAACTCCTCTGCGGACCGCGGCATCCCCTTTTCCACCGTCTTATTGTTTAATTCCCTCGTAGGCCGCGGGGGAATTCCCTTTCCCTCCGCGCACCGCAGGGGAGGTTAAAACTCAGAATTTTTATTTTATTTATTCTACAATACTAATCACCTCACAATATTAATATTCTAAGCATTAATATTCAAAAACACACATAAACGTTCATCATGCATATTTGGGTCCCGGTCCGTCTCGTCCCGGTCACTGACCCGTTAACGTTTAATCAAGTAAGTTCACATAATCACGTATTTAGCACATAGTATCAACACGTAAGTTCATGATAATCATATTTCACCATGTCACCAACGTTCGGGTTCCCTACTTGTATACGTAGTCCGGTAATTCCCCGAATTACCGTTTCATGAAGTTATTAACCTATAACTGTGCAACAAATGACTCTCCTAACTAACCCTAGTTAAGTAGAATGCATGGAATGTATGTACAAGTAACTAGAGTTTAGTCAATGTAAGAACCTGAAATTGCGGGGTATCACATCATCCCCAAGTTGAAAAGAATTTTGTCCCGAAATTCAGTAAGTAAACAGTAAAGCTAGCGTAAAAATGTATGCTTGGTTCCCGGATGTCACATCATCCCCAAGTTGAAAGGAATTTCACCCCAAAATTCACTTTGGGCGAGCTGCTTTATGTTCAGCGTTTGATCTATGCACAGGTTCAGGTTCAGTAAAGAGATGTGGGTATTTAAGCCACATTTGATCCCTGCGTTCCCACGTATATTCCGGTCCTAGACGGGAATTCCATCATACCTTAAAAATAGGTATGGTGCTCTGTCTGAGTTTCTTGACGCCCTGCTCAAGAATCTCCACTGGTTCTTCCACGAACCTTAATTGATCGTCCACCTGGATCTCCTCTAGTGGCACTACCAGTGTTGTATCAGATAAGCATTTCTTCAGATTAGATATGTGGAATACATTATGCACACCACTGAGTTCATCATGCAGGTTTAACCTGTAAGCTACTGGACCAATCCTTTCGACAATTTCGAATGGCCCAACATATCGCGGTTCAACTTTCCCCGTTTCCCAAAGCGTATCACACCCTTCCAAGGTGACACCTTTAATAGTACCTTGTCCCCAATCTGGAATTCCAAAGGTTTCCTACGCTTATCGATCACGAGCAGCAGCCATCCGGTTTCCGATTTGCACTATCTTCTCAAAAGTTTCGTGCACGATTTCGGGACCTATCAGCTGGCTATCCCCAACCCCAGTCCAGCATATGGGAGACCTACACTTGCGTCCATATGGTGCCTCAAAAGGTACATACTGAATAGAAGTGTGGTAACTGTTGTTATACGAGAATTCGATTAAAGACAAGTGCTTATCCCAACTGTTGCCAAATTCCACCACGCACGCTCGTAGCAGATCTTCCAATGTTTGGATGGTACGTTCACTTTGTCCATCCGTCTGTGGGTGATAGGTTGTGCTCATATCTAAGCGAGTCCCCAAAGCATCTTGGAGAGTAGTCCAAAAATGAGAAGTAAATCGCGCGTCGCGATCAGATATGATAGAAATAGGCACCCCGTGCCTAGAGACGACCTCCTTGATATAGATGTTGGCCAGTTTCTCCAGCGTGTCGGTTTCCTTTATTGCCAGAAAATGTGCCAATTTGGTTAAACGATCGACGATAACCCAAATCATGTTATGCCCACTTGGCGTTTTAGGGAGCTTCATTATAAAGTCCATAGAAATTCCGTCTCCATTTCCATATAGGGATTTCTGGTTGCTGGAGTAAGCTTGAAGGTTTCTGATATTCAATCTTAACCTTTGCACAAGTCAAGCACTTACTAACATAAGTGGCTATCTCAGCTTTCATGTTTGGCCACTAGTAAAGAGTTTTGAGATCTTGGTACATTTTATGCGAACCAAGATGTACCAAATAACTAGAGGTGTAAGCCTCGTCGAGCACAAGTTGTTTGAGATCCCCAAAACGCGGAATCCAGACTTGATTCATGAAGTATTGATGACCATCTGTCCTCAGTTCCAGGTGCTTATCAGCACCATGCAGTGTGTCGAGTCCGATTTTTTCTTCTTTCAAGGCCTCGCCCTGGGCTTCACGTATCTTATCAGGACGATTAGAATGAATAGTAAGTTCTAAAGCTCGCACCCGTTTGGGTTTCGTTTCCTTACGACTAAGGGCATCCGCTACTACGTTAGCCTTCCCTGGATGATATCTGATGGCACAGTCATAATCATTCCGATGCTCGACCCATCGACGCTGTCGCATGTTTAGCTCCTTCTGATCGAATATGTGTTGGAGGCTCTTATGATTTGTAAAGATCGTACACTTCGTCCCATAGAGATAATGCCTCCAAATCTTTATAGCAAAAATCACTGCTCCTAGTTCCAAGTCGTGGGTGGTGTAATTCTTCTCATGAACCTTTAATTTATGTGAAGCATACGCGATCACCTTATCACGCTGCATCAGCACACACCCTAACCCTTGGATAGACGTGTCACAGTACACCACAAAGTCCTCTATACCCTCGGGTAATGATAGTATTGGTGCATTGCAAAGCTTTGCCTTTAACAATTGAAAAGAAAATTCTTAGGCATCTCCCCACTTGTAAGTAATACCCTTTTGCGTTAAAGCAGTGAGGGGTTGAGCGATCTTAGAGAATCCCTCAATGAATCTGCGATAATATCCCGCAAGACTAAGAAAGTGGCGCACCTCTGTAGGAGTCTTAGAAGCCTCGTACTTTTTAATAACATCAATCTTGGCGTGATCGACATGTATTCCTGCCTCGTTAACCACATGTCCTAGAAATTGGACCTCTCGAATCCAGAAGTCACATTTAGAGAGTTTCACATACAACTGTTCATTTCTCAAGAGTTCCAAGATCAGCTGCAGGTGTTGCTCATGCTCTTCCCTGCTCTTGGAATAGATCAATATGTCATCTATGAACACTATGACGAATTTATCCAAATAAGGCTTACACACGCGGTTCATAAGATCCATGAACACAGCCCTTGCATTGGTCAGCCCACATGGCATTACCAAAAACTCATAATGTCCATAACGAGTTCGAAAGGCTGTCTTCGCCACATTCTCCTCTCGGACTCTCAGCTGGTGATATCCTGACCTCAATTCAATCTTTGAATAGAAACTCGACCCTTGAAGCTGGTCGAATAAGTCATCAATACGAGGCAAAGGGTAGCGGTTCTTAACCGTCACCTTGTTTAACTCCCGGTAGTCAATACACATGCGGAAGCTCCCATCCTTCTTCTGAACAAACAGGACTGGGGCTCCCTAAGGTGAAGAACTAGGCCTAATGAAACTCCTATCATATAGCTCTTGGAGTTGGGTAGATAGTTCTTGATGTTCGCTTGGTGCTAAGTGATATGGTGCGCATGCAACTGGGGCCGCTCCAGGTGCAAGATCAATTTGAAACTCCACTTGACAAACAGGTGGAAGTCCAGGTAGTTCCTCTGGGAATACATCTGGGAAGTCACGAACCACAGGGATGTCCTCAATCTTTGTTTCAACCTCAGCTCGAGTATCAGAAATGTTAGCCAGAATGGATGGATAGCCCTTTCGAATACACTTATGGGCTTTCAAGAAGGAGATGATGCCCACCATGGCACCACCATGATCACCCTGAATAGATAATAGTTCTCCACTAGGGAGAGGGATACGAACAATCTTCTCCTAACAAAGAATTTCAACGTGTTGCTTGGACAACCAGTCCATGCCAACCACGAGATCAATGCTTCCTAGGGTGATAGGCAGAAGATCAATGGCAAATAATTGCCCATCTAGCTCGAGCTTACAGTCACGATGGATGTGAGTTTTCTCAACAGGTTTCCCATCAGCTAATTCTATAGAATGTGGGGTATCAAGAAGAGTAGGAACCATCCCTAGATGTTTGCTAAGTTTGAATGACACAAAACTATAGTCCGCACCAGTATCATATAAAATAAAAGTGAGAATGTCGTTTAGGGAACACGTACCCGTCACGACATTGTTATCGGTCCTAGCTTCCTCAAAGCCGATCACAAATGCTTTCCCCCGATCCCCATTGTTGTTGTTGTTGTTGCCAGCGTTGGTAGTGTTGTTGTTCTCAGTCTTGTTACCACCACCATTGTTATTGTTACCCCCGTTATGGTTATTACCATTTCCATTCAGTTGTGGACAGTCCCTCCTGAAGTGACCCGCGCTCCCACACTGAAAATAGCCCTTTCCATTTTTCTGTTGCTGGCCTTGCTGTGGTGCTGGTGGATTCCCCTGAACATTGACCCTACAGTCTCTCTGCATATGCCCCATCTTACCACAACGATCACACTTAACCCTGTTACATGGCCCTGAGTGGTGGTAGTTGCACCTAGTGCACTTGGGACGCTGTCCCTGATAACCACCCTGCGACTGATTGCGTTTGCTACCGCTGCTGTGACTATCATGCTTCTTATTCGGCTGCTTCTACTAATTACCATTACTTGGGAGTTTTCCAGAAGCATTCTCCCATTTCCTCTTGTTGTCATTGGTACCAGAGGATGAAGCACCACGAGGAGGTGGCAGTCCCTCTTCCACCTTCTGATCAGTCAGCTGGTGTGCCATACGAATTACCTGCTGAATGTTGTTACAGTTCGTAGCAGTGACCATTCCCTTGATCTGAAGCACCAAGCCCTTGATGTACAGCTCAATACATTTGTAGAGTGGGGTAGAGTAACTTGGGCACATGGTCTCCAACTCATGCGACCTAGTAGTATAACTCTCAATCTCTGACCCCACTATTTTCAGGTTAAGGTACTCAGTCTCCAACTTCTGAATCTCATCCCGAGGACAATACTCCTCCTTCATCGGTTCCTTGAAATCTGCCCAAGGTGTAGCATTGGCCACCTCAACACCTAGCATCTGTTTCTAAGCATTCCACCAGGAAAATGCCGCATTCTCAAGTGTAGCAGTGGCATACTTAACCCTGTCAGCTGCCGGGCAGTTACACATGGCAAAACATGATTCCAACTTTTCGAACCACCTCAATAGTCCGACTGCTCCTTCAGATCCTCCAAAATTCCGAGGCTTGCAATCCATGAATGACTTTGAGGTACAAAATGGAGGGTGATGAGCAGGTTGGCCTAAGCACAAAAAGCAAAAGTCACGAATGAGAAAGAGAGCTTAACGCTAGAATCTAAGGAAAGAGGGTAGAGCGAAGTGGCGTTACCAGCTTGGTAAGCTGCGATGGCTGCAACCACCCTGTCATTGATAAGTGTGTTCAGCTCCTCTTGCGTCATGTTGATGTTTCCTCTACCGTGACCTCCTCCGCCATAGCAATTCTACATTTACACTATACCCATGGGAAAACAATAATATGTCCCACATACAATCGTTCACAAAGTACAAGTAAGGAAGAATATGACATGAATGATAGATGCAAGAATAAGATAAGGTAATCGAAAGATAATAAAATTAATATCAAGAATAATCCAAACGTAAGTCAAACGGTTCTCAAGAATCACAACGATAAAATAAAAGTCATTATATGAATATATATATATATATACACACACTAGAAAGTAAAAATCAATCGTCCGCGCGATCCATGGAGACGCACGAGCCTTCATCCTCGCTCTCGTCCTGAATCTCGATCTCAATTGGCTCTTCTTCCTCCTCCTCTGGCTCGAGCTCATCCTTGAGTGCTACAT
The DNA here is from genome assembly GCA_032199755.1 of Ambrosia artemisiifolia. Taxonomy (NCBI): domain Eukaryota; kingdom Viridiplantae; phylum Streptophyta; class Magnoliopsida; order Asterales; family Asteraceae; genus Ambrosia; species Ambrosia artemisiifolia. The sequence continues at coordinate 25,681,472 of CM063517.1, forward strand.
GATGTGCTGCTCCAAGAGCATCGAATCCTCCTTCCATAGGTTCTTCCTCGGGATCCTCCTCAGGATCCTCCTCTGGTTCCTCTTCATTTTGCCCCAAAGCTTCCATAAGTCTATTACGTAGAGTATTCAATTCCTGTCTAGTGGCTGCTAAATCCTGTTTGGTGGCAGTCAACTCATGCCTGGCCTCAGCAGCCTCTTTCTTAACCCCTGCTAATTCAGTCAACAAGTGATCAATCTGCCCTTCCATATGCTTAATAGTGTCATTAGCATTCCTCCTCCAAAACTGAAAATGTTTGACAACAATAAAGGCATTGTCCAACTCAGTATGAACATGCCTTACCATTCCTGCCAGTGATCTCTCCCATGAGTCAATAATGGGAGGTACTCTAGCTGGCACTCCATAACCTACAACTCAAGAGTGCAACAAGTCGGTAAACCATAGCCAACGGTTGGTATCCCAATGTGGATCCTGTGATGAAGCTGGACGTTGGTAAGGATCCAGTGATGGAGCTTGTTGCCCCTCGATAGAACGATATGAATAGTTTCTATGAGTAAGGTTAGTCATGGTTTCCTGTAATACGTTAGATCAGTACACGTATTCAAGAAAATAATAAGTTGTGCACTTAAAGTAGTGAGTGTAACTAATATAGTACTTATGCTATGATGATTATAGACTAGAATGCAATTCTAGTTCACTAAAACCAATGGCTCTGATACCAATCTGTCACACCCTCAAATTTCCACTGCGGGGTTTATACCGCGAGGCACATGACATACCAGGATCCCATAGCCATAAGTCACATGAATGACTCTAAATGCCCAAACCATTTAGTTCGTTAATGTAAAACAAGTTTCACAGTTAACCAATCATTCAAATAGATGCGGAAGCGAAATTAAACAAATAGTCTGTGTAAAACAACGCGCCCAAAACCAAAAGTAAATAATTAAGTATTCAAAAATAGTTAAGTGTTCATATCCCAATGACACTATATGATGCATGCCTACACGTGCTCCGAAACTAGTGACCTGCAAAAGCACGTTATCGTGTGTCAACATAAAGTTGGTGAGTTCACAAAGTAAAGTTAACAAGTAAGTAAGCGCGTAGGTTTTCCCAAAACCACGTAACAACAAATAAAAGCGTAGGCCCCCCAGCCCATGTAACAACAAGTAACAGCTAATTCACATGCCAGGAGTAGCTAACCCACTCATGATAACTAACACCGGTAATACCGAACTGCTAAACAACGAGATCCCACAATAGTGAGCAAAGTGCCTTGCTTCATTGACCATCAACAATGATAATAAAAGTTAATTTATAGTTCACACCCAAGCTCCCAGCACGATGTGAGGTTTGTGAAACCTAATAGCGCTATCAACTAATAACCCGCTTGCACACCAGACAATTCATTCGGTATCTAGAAGGACTTCAACGATAGGGTTGGTTTAGTTCATCGAGGACATAAAGCATGAATTAGTAAAAGCAGATTCACCCCCTGAACCATAGCACCCTGTAACACAGGATGTATAAAAGTAGTCCCAAACCGGACTATGAAAAAGTTAAGTAAGTTGTCTCCCCAAGACGCATGCTATTGAGAAAAGAGTAGTGAAACTCACCTTAGGTTGCAAGAAAATATTCCAAACTTCACAAATAGGATGTGCTACCGACTCCCTATTACATGTGTCACTAAATGAGTATATGTGTATAATCAGTACACCATATAACCCGTTTGTCCAAGACGTTTAAAAGTTCAAAACCATGTAAGTGACACTTAATGATTCTAAATGCACAAGTAGACCCTACGAACCCGTTGGTGAAAACAATGATTAACATCAGTCATAAACTTAATATACACCTCATATAAGTGCTCATACAAGTTCATGTCAATTGCAAATCATAAAAGACTCCAAATAGCCACATGTGTACATTACATAATCTGCGTTTTTAGGACAGATTATGCGCTATGAAAATCAATTTATTAAAAATACTTTTTCAATGAATTAGACTCCCAAAATTTTACTGAATATTCCACGGAGTCTACCGAACAAGTCCATATTTTTATTTCATGACATAAACATACACAAAAAGTATGAAAAATCATACAATACAGCTAGGTCCAGAAAATACTCACAATAGACCAGATTAGTAGAAAAATTCCCGAAACTTGTGTATTCATCCAAACAGGATGAATCCACTTGAAAAAGCCAAGCTATTCCAATGTTGACCTACTTTCCAAATTTCATAATCTAACTCTTTGTAAAACTGAAGTTATAATTGTTTAAAGTTGACCCAATTTACAAATCCGAAAATCTGATATGACCTTTAATCAAAGAAAATTCCAACCACATATCAAACGACGTCAAAATCAGATGAATTTACTCATTATGAAAAGCTAAGAGATTGTATAACATGTTCATGCAAAGAAATCATCAAAACAAACACTTTGAAGCCACATTACAGACCCTACAAGTTGACTTTAACATTCTGTCCAGATTTTAAACATGCATAAACTCCAATTAAAACTACTCATATACGCATATAGTCGATCAACAACACCCAAAAATCATCATACAACATTCACAACACATAACATGATCAAAACCTTACAAAATACTTGCTAAACATCATCAATCATAAACCCTAGAAGTCTAAACATCAAGAACATGTAATATCATGCAATACATACAATAATCATCACATAATATCATGTTTAATCCATTAACTCATTATAATCATCAAGTTTTAATCTTTATAAAAGTGTTTCAGACCTGAACAAACTTGATTATAAGGTTTTAAAACATATTAGAGAAGATTAAAACATAAAATATTGAATGTTATACCGAAAGCACTTCAAAATCACCAACCGAAGAGCCTCCAAGCTTCCCGAATGGTGTTCTCAAGCCTTAACAGATGTTTGGGATTTGATATTTTCGTAATGTGGCTGTAGGGGACGATTAGGGTTGTGTTTATGAGAAGAATGGGGTTTAAAATCATTTTAAAGAGGTTTAAACTTGTTTTCCACGTAGTTGGCTCCCCTGCGGGTCGCGGGAGAATCCTTAACTCCTACGCGGACTGCGGCGTCCCCTTTTCCACCGTCTTATTATTTAATTCCCTCGCAGACCGCGGGGGAATTCCCTTTCCCTCTGCGCACCGCGGGGGAGGTTAAAACACATAATGTTTATTTTATTTATTCTACAATACTAATCGCCTCACAATATTAATATTCTAAGCATTAATATTCAAAAACACATATAAACGTTCATCATGCATATTTGGGTCCCGGTCCATCGCGTCCCGGTCACTGACCCGTTAACGTTTAATCAAGTAAGTTCACATAATCACGTATTTAGCACATAGTATCAACACGTAAGTTCATGATAATCATATTTCACCAAGTCACCAACGTTCGGGGTTCCCTACTTATATACGTAGTCCGGTAATTCCTCGAATTACCGTTTCATGCAGTTATTAACCTATAAGTATGCAACGAATGACTTTCCTAACTAACCCTAGTTAAGTAGAATGCATGGAATCTAAGTACAAGTAACTAGAGTTTAGTCAAAGTAAGAACCTGAAATTGCGGGGTATCACACCTTCCGCGTGGATGTCATGAAGTATAATTTGCAGCTCTTGGACTTGGTTTATCACAGTCTTGGAATCAACCATTTTGAGTCCAAGAAACGGGCTACAACGAATTTCTTCATTCCAGCATCCTCCGTTTTATGCTTCTTATCTAAAGACTCCCATAATTCTTTGGCAGTCTTTATGGTGTAATAGATATTATACAACCTATCCACGAGTCCGTTCAACACATAGTTTCAACACCAGAAATCCGAATGCTTCCACACATCTAACGCGCTCTGAAATTCAACGTCGTTCTCCCCTTCCTTAGGTTGGGGAGCGGTTTCTATCAGGAACCTCGCAAGGTTCAAGGTAGTCATGTAGAAGAACATCTTCTGTTGCCACCTCTTGAAGTGCATACCCGAAAACTTTTCAGGTTTTTCCGCATGATTGGCCACAATGGACGCTCCCATTGTGTTGTTAGAAAAAGGGGTACCAAGAACAGCTTGGTTCACGACAACATTGTTTTCATTAGTTGACATTCTGAAAATTTTAAACAAACAAGTTAATATTTTTAGTTTATAAAACTCAAAAGATTATAAAATGTCAACTTTTAAATTAGAAAAACCAAACCGTAGGCTTCTAAGTCCAATTTTGAAGACTAAACAGTCAGATTTTCCGATTTTAGACAAAAGTTTGAAGTAACATAATTTTTTTCTAACAATTTTAACAAACCGTAGGCTTCTAAGTCCAACTTTGAAGACCAACAGTGAGTTTATTGTTTCAAAAACCAAAAAAAAAAGAATATGTTTTTAAAACACAAACTATGTGAAACAAAACTCGTTTGAATCACAAATAGAATGGTTTTTGTAATACACGAACGATGTTTTAAAATTTTGTTTTAAGATTATAGGAACCGTTCGTATATAAAATAAAATAAAATAAAACAAATTTTATTACGATTACAAATAAAATGAAACCAAAAATACAATTACGATTACAACTGAAAATAATAAAGATACAAGAAAGGGGTAGAAGATGGGAGTTGTGGCTGAGAATCGTGTTGAACACGGGGCCCTTAAAACAAATTCCGAGTCTATTACGAGCTCGTTTTGTTTCCCAGGGTACAACAGCCGAAGTAGTGGTACTGCGGGAGTTTGGCTTTAGAACCCAAAGAGTACCTTGAAGAAGAACAGAGAATTGGAGACTAGAGAGAATTCTGTATATGTTGGTGAATTCGTGGTGTCTCTCCAAAGCAAGGCCCCCTTGCTTTTATAGTGGAGATGAGAGTCAAATCAGTCAACGAAGTCAAAGCAAAAAATTAAATTTCATTGAACGTCTTCAATGCTATTTAATTCCGTTTCAAATTCTTAGTCAAAACAGTCAAACGAATTAAAGAGTCATTGCTATTTAATTCTCACTTGGACTGTGTGACTTATCTGTTACATCTCATAGACTTTAACTGATCCGCAGCTTATGAATGAGCTGGGCGAATCCGTGCACGCACCTGTTTGCGCGTATGCGCACAACGTAATTCTCGTTCTACGTCAGGCGGAACAGACCCGCAGGTCTGCGTAGCACGTAACTGACGTTCTACGTCACCAGTCCGTGCGCCCACTTGGAATCCTCCACGCGGACCATGACGCTCCCAGGTCTTCCGCGTGTACTCGCGCGCCACACCTCACCCACCACTTGACCACAAGCCTGTGTTTAAAAATACTAAGGCGGCTCTCAAGCGATGCGAAGTGCAAAGTGCACCATCAAAGCGCCACGTTGCACCTATTGCCCTCGCCAAGCGCGTGCGAGTGCGAGTTAGGGTGCGGCCACCCTTCGCGAGTTCCATAGTGTGTGCTCACATTAAACAATGAGGGAGGAGAGTTCTCGCTTATATACCACTAATGGTATCATCATTCCTCCAATGTGGGACAAGTTCCACTTACTCACTTTGTTCGAAAATATTAAGCATTGAATGTTTCATTCACCAACTTTTGAGCATCGATATCTCATTTATCTTAGCTTCATTTTAGACGTGGTTTGTTTCGTTGCGAAGCTCTCACAACATAGAACATAAACTCACAAAGAAATATATATAATTAAACCCCAGTTTCAATTATATATTTTAGTTCAAAGTTAGGTAAAACTCATTTTCCTATATTTGTGAAAATACTCTTTTCACCAAAATTTCCAACATTAACCAATTAATATGTTACCTAAAGGTATAAAATCGAGAATCAAACAAACAAACCATTCAAAAATTGGATCTCATAAGTCTTTCACACAAGCTTTCGAATCGAAACAAAGAAAATATACCAAAATGTCGGGACCAAAGGTTCTAGCCGATCAATCAAAATAAATACGATACGTAACATTAAAACTAAAACTTAGGAATAAAATAAAACTAATTGTATTGAATCCCAAAAAGAGCAAAACAAATCCTAAATGCTTTTTTTAACGGCCAACAAATCAACCCCGATAATTTACGAATTACCCACTGGATAAAGGAGTACTCCAAGAGTAACCCGGGTCCACCAATAATTTGATACCAGTTCCCAGAGAAAACCCGTCGTCTGAAAGCACACTGCGATAAAACTCGACCCACCAGCAGCATTTTGGTCCCCACCTCCCATAAAAAAAAAGTAAGGAATATACGAGGGATTGGCAATCCTAAATGCTTCTACCTTCTTTTCTTCGATCATGTGTTGCATCCAGAGTCCCCATTTTTGTCTTTGACTTTTCCTTTTTATCCTCCCTCCCTTTTTTCACGTACAAAATTTTATAAACAATAAACAAAATCCATATTCGTACGTATCGTATTATAGTAACCTTGACTTTCAACTTAAAACAACTAGTATGAACGATTAAACGACGTCGCATCCTTGGCCCCCCGCTGATTAATATGACGCCGGATTTGACTTTTTGACCGAGTCGTCGGCAACCCCTTCAACTGCCTACACCTACAGCTCAGTCAACGGTCAGTCGTCGTCTCCAAACCAGTAATCCAACACTCTCATGACCGGTTACACCGGTCAACCAGTCACACTCTCATTCATAACCTCTGCATTCATAATAATTAACAATTTAACATCATCATTCACTCATTATTATTCATTTTATAAAAACCTTCAACCTACGGTAACCATGGCTGTAAGTTATTAATTTATTACAGTTTGTTCAGTTTAATTTAATAAACTGTATATCATAAATGTTTATTTGATCATGTTTATTGCTGATTATGTGTTTTGTAGTTTGTTGAGGATTTGACATAATAATGCTGGATATTAGTTGTAAAGTTTATTTTTGATTTCTCTATTTTATGTTATGTTAGTTTAGAACTGAGTTAGAAGTCCTTGCTTTTTACGCGTCTTGCGCTTAGGTTCAAGGCTCACTCTGTTCGCCTTGAGTGCGCCTTTGATAACTATGGTTTTGATAAGTGTTAATTTGATTAGATTAGGAGTTAGGACACGGATGATGTAATCGATTCGGCTGATTTTAGATTTGTTTTGATTGTTAGTTTCATATTATGCTACTTGTGAACAGAATTAGAGAAGAAATGTCTTTAATCTACATTTTATGGTTTTGATACTAGATTTTGATAATTCTTCTCAATTGTGATTATGATTAATGTTAATTTGATTAAATTACGATGCGATTGAATGAATGAATGTTGTAATCGATTCGATTGATATTAGATTTTTTTTTATTCTCAATTTCAAATTATGCTAGTTGAGAACAGAACTAGAGAAGACTGTCTTCAAGTCAAAGTTTTATGGTTTGGATTATTCTTCTCAGTTGTAGTTGTGATTAATGTTAGGGGTTGTTTGGTTGATTAAGTGCTGAATCTTTAAGATGTCTGAATGGTTAAGAGACTCTGAATGATTAAGTGGTGAATGGTTCAGCTATGCACCAAGTTTGAATGGTTCAGCTCTTAACCATTCCATTCAGAGCCTTGAAACAAACAGTCTGAATGCTGAACCATTCGATTTGACTGACTCTAGATTTGTTTTTAAATATGTAGCAACGCTCACAAGTACCAAAGTTTGGTGATTGGGATAATCAGGATGATGTTCCATACACTGTCTACTTTGAGAAAGCGAAGAAAGGTCGAAAATCAAAGATGAACTCACAAATTTCTGATCCTTCTTCCAACAACGAACCATCATTTGAGGCTCCAGACGAAGCACATATCAGATATGGTGAGCCAATAAAGTCTGAACCCGAGAGACCAAAGGTTAAGGATTCGTCAAGAATAAAACATGAGACTCGTGTGAGCCGCGAAGAAGTTGACTTGAGAAAGTCAAGTGATTCTTTGTCACAGCCCAGAAGGGTCTCAAGGCCGAGTGCTGGTTCTGTTCAGAGTTTTGATAACTCTCCGATGCACCCACGTCACCACGCAAGAGGTGGGAACAAGGCTAGTGTTTCATCTGAAAGTAGCTATGGTGCAGGCTCTTCGACTCCTGGAAGGGCACGTTTGGGACAAGTTACTCGAGGTGACGAAAATGTAAGTTAAATTAAGGAATGCATAATTTATAATAATAACGCATAGGATTATTGATACACTATGCCACATCAAGAGTTATGAACTTATGATAAAAACACATGCAGTAATTTGTTCATACAATTATGCACATGTTATACAAAATGGGTATTTTTGGTAGTAAGATTGTGAGTGTGTGGGTGTTGGGGGGGTTGTGGGATGCACCTTGGTTTGTACTTGGTCGTTAGTGGGTAAGGACGAAGCTGATATGGAAAGCGATTCTCAAGGACGCCTATTGAGCGTCCATGAGCATAAGAATTTGTTAAGAAAATCATAATATCATTCGTTTCAAATTGATGACGTTTATACCCTTCCCTTAAAGCTTGCATTATGATATGAGATTTTAGAGTGTAAGGAGAAAGAGAAGGGTATAATAGTCATGTTATAAGTTGTATTTAACACAATAAGTATTTTAAAACAGGTATATTAGTATAGGGTAGGGATCCTAAGAGAACCAACCCCTATTTGAGAACTGAGAGAACCATTCTGGGCCACACATTTCAAATAAAGGCAAAAAAAAAAAAAATTTTTTTTTTTTTTTTGCTTTAATCGCACATTTTTATGCAAGGAAAAATTTTTTTTTTATTTTTTTTGAATTTTTTTTTCATTTATACATATGTGTATATGTCAATTATACATATGTGTATATAGCAATTATACATATGTGTATATAGCATTTTTCAGCTATACATATGTGTATATTTCAGTTATACATATGTGTATATTGCATTATACATATGTGTATAATGCAATTATACACATGTGTATACTGAAAAAAAAATACAAAAAAAATAAAAAAAAATAAATTTCTTACATATAAAGCAGCGATTTTTGCAAAAAAAAAAAAAAAAAAAAAAAAAAAAAAAAATTTTTTTTTTTTTGCCTTAGAGAAATGTGTGGCCCAGAATGGTTCTCTCAGTTCTCAATTTGGGGAAAGGTTCTCATTTGAACCAAATCCTATTAGTATATATGAAATTGACCCGTTTTATATAAAAAATATGGTATTATAGTTTTCAAGGGTATATATGAAATTGACCCGTTTTAATATAAAAAATATATCAGGTTGATGATGGCACTGCAATCCCGAAATTTGGTGACTGGGATGATAACGATCCTGCATCAGGCGAACGTTACACTGAAGTATTCAACAAAGCCCGACAAGACAAACACGCAGCCGGAGGAAGGTCTCCGATGATAACCTCCGAGGATGGTAATTATTTTGGTCAACGCAAAGAAAAGTCAAAGGTATGTATATATAATATAGTGAGCAATTAATTTCTTAACCTCATAACTTTGTTCATGGTTTTTTCCTTCCATGCCTCAGGTTTTTGGCTGCTTTCCTTGGAGCAGAAAATGATTTTTGGACTAAAAGTGTATAATGGGTTTATAGTATATACAAATAGAATGGTACTTATTTTGTTTTATGAGGCCTTATTTTTGCTTTGAATAATATTTTCCAAGTGTGTAGTATAGGGTAAAGGTAAAACGTGATATATAATTTATGTGCAATATGGATATGATGTTTTGGTTACATTGATATTTATTTTCTAGTGAGTCTTTCGATTTTTTCTTTTTACAAACTTTATGCTCGAAGACGTAAAATGTTACGCTTTTTGAACGGCTAATTTCCTCTGCTATTTTACTCCCCTTTTTGCATCCCTTTTTAAATACACACCATTAAATGCCTCCCACCAGGTTTTTACCACTTTGTGCTCTAAGGGGTTAATATGAAATTTAACTTTATTTTTATGTCACTTTTTTAACATCTTCTCTCTCCCTCTTATCTTGTTTCTTCAAGCTTCCATGGATTCTCTATCACAAAAATTCCTCACTTCATTTAAGGTTATCATCAACCACTTTGGTTTCTTTCTCTTTTGGTTTGTTGAATATCAAATGTAGATGCCTCTTAACGTATTTGGGAAAGGGCTTATTAACAGATATTGGTAAAACAACCTTTAACAGAGAGTTGATCCAAAACAATAATAAGAATCTGTTAATCCTAATGGGCATTTGGTTTGGTTGGACGGTGGGCGCATGCCCACCCTACCAACCATGTGCATCCGCCACTGGATACATACCATCCAATATGGTTTTGGTTTTACTTAAATTCAATCATCGGTACTATGCGGTACCTGTTCAATCTGATACGAGTACCAATCTCATCTCTCCGATTCTCCTTATCTATATACATCAATGTTAACAACTAACAGCTCTGTACCTTCCAGGAAAAAAAACATTTGGGTTATCACGTAATAAGATTTTGGCCCACTACACTCATCATATTCACATGACCTTGATGGCCATGGGATGGGTCCGCCGGTCCGCTACTTAAGTAACTAAAATTTGAGCTTTTACCAATACTGAGGGGTGTGGTCACCGAGCCCCCGACCACCACGTCACCTCCAAAGCTCACCACCGTCTCCACCTCACCTTTCTGCATAAGAGAGAGAGACAAACGGGGAGGGCGGGAAAATATCCCCAGTTACACCGATTATAGAGCGAGGGGGGGGGTGTTTCCTCGACAGTGAGTGCATCCCCGACCCTTTCCCCAATACCACACCCCTTAGTCTAAGTTAGTATGCCTCAGTGGTACCATTCAGTGTTATCAACTTAAGTCAATGTCTTGGACCAAAGAATACGCTCCAACGGAACTTAAGTCAATGTCTTGTACGAAAGTGTATGCTCCGACGGTACTCAACACGTACTTCATTTGAATGCACCATGTCACATGTTTCGATGGCACTTAACCGGTTTTTCACTCACAAGCTATTGTTTTCACTTCCATATATACAATCAACTGACGAATAGGTTGGATCGTACTATCGTTCCACCAACTCAGTTTCCCAATTCCCAAACTATTTGTTACTTAATTTCAACATTATAATCATACATTCTTAATAATATTTCCCTAAATTTTGGTTACTTTTTTTTTTTTTTGAACGGCCAACAAATTGGAATCACTCACGGAACACTGGAGTATCATCGTGCCACCAGTGTTGCCACGCGATCATATTCCACCACCAAGTCACCAATTCAGGAGGAAACTCATAATTATGAGAAAACCCCCTTTGTGAGATTCGAACCCAGGACCTTATGGCCCCTAAGTCTTGGGTTAAATTTTGGTTACTTAATCCAATTTATTCATAGCTCTAAATTTAACAAATTAATATTTCATCAACCACTATCCCACGCAATTAGTTTTTTTTTTTTTTTTTGAACAATCAAACGGAACTTTCATTTTACCAACAAGATTACAATCCATCGACACCCAGGCTCATTTAGCCAGAAGCTACCTGGGCCGACCCGTAACATAACTACAACAACCATATTATAATACACCCTCGGACACCTCTATACAATTAACCATTATCAAATAAAGAAAAATCTCACCACTTTGCTTTCTCCAATCCCATCATCTTCGCCTGTTTGATCATCCACCAATACGTCTCGAGCTTTATTTCTTCCACCAGTGTCGGAGTTGCCGTTGAAACATTTCTAAATATCTTGTCGTTTCTCTTGAGCCATAATTTCCAAAGTACCAAAAGTGCCACTGCGTAAACCGCCTTTTTTCTTTTTTGTTTCACCATCGATCTCCCAGCAAACTTCAAGGATTGACGCAACCGGCCTTTCATCATTAAACTCTTGAACCTTCAGCCATTCTGCAATAATCCACTAAATCGCTCTAGCCCATATACAATATGTAAAGATGTGGTCAGTTGTTTACAAATCAAGGCCGCATCTACCACAGAGCCCATCGCCTACTTGGATTCCCCTGTGCGAAAGTGCTTCAGCTGTCGGGATGCCATTCTTTAGTGTGACAACCGGAAAATTTTCTTTCTTTTCGTCTACTTTCTTTTTGGCTTCGGGCAATTTTCGGGACGAAATTTTTTTCAACTAGGGATGATGTGACACCCGGCAAACTCAGGGTAACATTTTTCTAACATATGAGTCGACCTTAGTGAAAACATTCATTTAACATACTTAACGGGGTCAGTTAAGTGGGGTTACATTACGTATTGTCCAAGGTTCAATGATCCGGAGGATCATTGGGGTCACCTTTTTGCACACACGAGTCTCGAGTCCCCGTTGTTGGTGAACTTACATAATTGGATCGGATGATAAACTTGAACCGCTTCGCGTATGATGAGTAATGTGTGAATACGTGTTTAAGTGATTCTTATATGGTTCTACATGATTGTATATGTTTATCATATGTTAGGATTGCATGTTCATGTGTTAGGATGTGTTAAAATGCGTTTAAACGACAAAACTGGAAAATCTGGAAAACATGAACTCTGGTTCGACCATAAGGGGGGTCGAACCAAAGGAATTAGTCACTGAAGAACCTCATTCGACAACCAGAAGTCCCATTCGACCCATACAAGGGGTCGAATGAACAGTATGTATAAATACCACACTTTGCAATTTTTCATCATTTCACAAACCCTAGTCGCCTCCAACCACTCTCTCTCAACTTTAATCACTGAGGAAGGAGTTTTGAACTTGTTTTGCATAATCTAACCTACAATCATCTTCCATATCACAAAACAAGAGAAGATTCAAGGTGTGTCCTTGATCTAAAACCATTTTCATTCATTTTGATTCATTTTTATCAAACCCTAAGTGTCCATATCTGATTCAAACATGTTTTCATGGATAAAAATCTTTCTAACATCTTTCTAAACGAAAGCTTTTCATAAACAATGAGTTTTCATGCAAAATACATGCGTTAATGGTGTTAATTGATGTGTTATGAACTTGTATGGAATTGATTGATGATTTGCTGCTGTGTAGATGTTATAACAATGATCTAGGGCGGTTGTTGATGATGATTTGTGATTGAGATGGGTTACAATTGGTTAATAATGATGTTTTGCTCATTTTGGGGGTTTTTGTGTTAGATCTAGGGTTTGATTCATGTTGTTATTGTTGATGAAATGATTAGGGGTTTTCTTACACATGATAATGTTAGAGAAGGATTTTAACCAAAAACAGGATTATATGATCATACAAGTTACAAAACCAGGTGCGGAAACCCTAGCTTTGAACAAACTGATATAAACTCAAATCAAAACACAATCAAAGTCATTTTCAAAGGTTTTCATAGATTAACTTTTGCATAAACTTGTTTACAATCAGTTTTAGGTTAATCTAGAACACACACAAACACTCTCAATCTATTCTGGAACCTCACCTCAAAACACACACAACTAATGACTCTCTTTCTCTCAAAAACTCACAAAATCTATTTATAGACTCTGCACGTTCGCCCACTGTGAATGGTCGAATGTGGAATTCTTCCACATTCGCCCAGTATAAATGGTCGAATGTGGACTTTTTCCACATTCGCCCAGTTTGATTCCAGGTTCGCCCACTTTGTTCTACGTTCGCCCACTTTTTCCACCTTCAACCCATTAGCATTCCACTTTCAACCCATCAGCACTTTTTAACACATGTTAACTTTGTAAATCCAATCACTAGTCGCACTTCGTGCATCTACAAACTCCCCCTCGACTATTGATTGGATTGTCTTTGGGTTTAAGTCTTTGTCGTTTTCTGATTATCTGAACCTTCGACATTCTGTACCGGATCACTAGCTAGGGACATACATGAATAATGCACTAACAATCTCCCCCTTGGACCTAGTAGTGATGTACCAGATCAGAAAGTTATCAATTCTTCAAGTCTTGATTGAAAACTTTCCATCTTCATGCACGTTTGTGTCGAAGTTCCTGTCTATCTCTCAGTAAGCTTTGAAATCTCAGACAGACTCAAGAAATCTTGGCTTTGTCATTTGCTGATCCAGAGATGAATATAGACGATAATCTTGATTTCTTCAATCTTCATCATTTCTTTAACCTTTTACTGGCCTCTGTTGTTCTGGTAATCTTGATGTTCAGGTTTGGGTCTTGTTCGGTTACACTCTTTGTCGATGAGTCATGAGAAGTGCACCTGTTGTATTTGATTCTGCAGAAAAATTTACTAAAAACTGCACAAACTACAACCGGCGATAGACACGACAAATATCTCGGAAGTACTCTTCACATTCCTTTTGACCCTCAATAGTTCTCCCCCTGAACTATAAAACATTGTCAATGTATACCAGAAACTTGAAAATTTACAATCTTTTTCAATTTTTAAGTATCTAAGCATTCACATTTAGTATTCCAACATCGGTTATCAAAAATAAAATTGAAACAAAACTTTTTGATTTTTCAAAGTTTATGCTAAAACACACCAAAAATCTTTTTGAATTTTCAAATGTAATTGCATAAAAGTAAATTCAACATATTTTTTTGTGAATTTTCTGGTAAGAGGATCATATCAGTATTGAAACAGTCAGTCATAACTCTTTTTGATCAATTTTCTGTTTTTATCATTGAGCATCCTACAACCATTACCAGTATGTTTGTCCACTTAAACTCAAAATCATCATTCATTGCTCAGCACTTTAGATACGTTATGGTAATATTAGATACTGAGTAATCTATGGTCCCCGCATTCGCGACACATTCCCGTATCAAGAATTGCGCAAAGCTTCATCGTAACGCGTGATTATATTGAAGTTATCCGTTAGTTACAAGGTATGAGGCACAGTGGTGACAGGTCAGCAACTTAATGCTTCAAAACGACTTGTGCACTCTACCAGGGTGAGGACTAATATCATACATGACTTTCATCATAGTATAGATACGATGTATTAGATAATCTTTGATTATCATCACACATGTTAAGTTCCTCATTCGGTAACTTATGGTTTTGGCTTTATTAGCTCTTTTAATAAGATACCCTGACTGAATCTAGGTCTGTAAATCAATACAGCAAAAGATCAGTTAGGCCATCCCCAGATAACTTTCAATATAACGACCCGAAACCTCTGATTTTGGCAATCTATCAAACGAAATTTCGGTACTAAGACCATATGCCAACGATACGTTGATCCACATGATTATCAGTTATTGATTTTAAGTTTATATCACCATGCTGAACTTTAAACTTTGATTTCAAGCCTACCAATATATAATTGTAATGGCTACTCAATGTTTTTAATTCATTTTTGTTTTTAGAGTCGTCTGACAGTCCACTGATGTACTATCATCTCCTCTTTTTCTCCAGGAAAAACTCATTTTTGATTTTCTATTTTTTATTTTGATTTTTCTGAAATTTTCTCCCCCTAAAAATCTAAAAAATACGCATATTTTTTGGATTTTTTTTAAACTTTTGAAGGAAAAACAAAATAAAATGATATCCGATGCGGTTTACTCATTCAGTTTTAAAACCATTTTCCTCTCAGATTACTAGACTCATTAAGATTTTTCAATTAGCAAACCATTTTGTCGTATCTGTTATTGAAATCCAACACCTGAGAGCAATTGCATGAGATTGCAATGTTTTCCGGCTTCACAGGTTGGAAACAGACTACGAACACTTTCCTCTCTGTTGAAATCATGTTTTTCTTCTTCAATATCCCTTTCTTTGACCTTCAACTCTCCAATAAATAGCTTGTATACAGATGCTCCACTATCAACTATCAAAGAACAGCTAATAGGTCTGTCTGGAACAATCTGCACACTTATTAAACAATTAGCATGAGAGAGGTACCCATCCCTTCACAATGATGGGTCGTCCAAGGTCATCAATCCTCGGAACATCAATCCATTCTCCTTTTGAAAAATCAATTGGTTTTTCAATGGATTGATTTGAAGTAGAAATTGCTATTGATTTAGAAAGTGATTTGGGTTTCCAAACACGTTCAGAGTTTATTTTAGATTTTGTTGAAATTGTTTTAATTTTTGACTTTTCAGATTTCTTATTTGAAACCTGCTTCTGAACTTTGTTTGGAATCTTCTCAGACTTAACTGATGAAGACCCAGGTTTAGAGTTATTCTTAGGCTTAGCCTTAGAACTCCTCCTTACCTCAGCAACCCGTCCACAATCTCCATTTTTATTCAAGGCAATTTTGTTACGATTGTCATACACAACCTGTTTCCCCTTTTGCTTCTTGATTGGTTTTGGGGATACAGGCTTTCTAACATTGCCTGAATTTCTAGCAAATTTCACTTCGTTCTTTTTCTGTTTAACATACGGACAGTAAGCAACTAAATGCCCACACTCTCCGCAGTTATAACAAGACCTATATTCTACAAAATCATATGCATACCCGTCATCCCAATACCAGTAAGGACAATGAGCAGCAATATGACCAACTTCACCACATTCAAAACAGTTTCTCCATTCAACATAACCATGAGAATACTGTGGTGAGTTGTTTCCCCAGTAACCATCAAATCGAGAGTTATATGAATAATCATAATAGTCATATGATCTAGATGAAAAATTTCTTGAATTCTTTTGATGAGAATTTTTCATCTGATCATTTCCTTTCGATTTGTTTGGTTTTGGTCCTTTTACTTTAGAACCCTTTTTATTTTCAACATTTTTCTTTTGATCCTCTTTATTCTCATGTTGGTTAGGACTGAGTTCAAAATGAAGATAATCAAATTGATTTCTAAATTGATTTAACAAATCGATATTATCAACAAAAATACATTTAAGTAGAGATTGTTCGATATTCTCAATTAGAAAATCTTTGTTGAAAATCAATTTGTCATGTCCTTCCACCATGTAGGATCCTTCAACTCCTTCAGGAAAACTAAATATGGGTTTTTCTTCAGATTCAGATTCTGAAGTTGTTACCACATTTTCAGTTTTCTTTTCAAGTTTCACTTCAGAATCAGAATTAACAACGCAAGGTGTTGTGATTTCTAACTCTGATGTGGAAGTATTCTTTGAAACACCTTTATTCATTTCTAACATTTCTTTCTTTAAAGATTCAATTTTATTTAACAAATCTTTTTCATTCTTTTCAAAAACTTTAATTTGGTTTTTACAATTTTCTAGATCATTTGCTAGTTTCTGTTTGTCCTCAATAAATGTCATCATTTCACATTTCAACTTGACACAATTAGAACAACTAGCACTTACCTCATCATCTGATTTATTACCATTATCAGATTTTGCATCACCATTTGAGATATCACTCTGTTCTGATTTACTTTGTTCTGAACTCGTATCAGAACTCAAATCACTCTTTGACAATTCACTGGAATCATCATGTCTCATTTGTTTGGCTAAACATACAACATTCCTATGAACACCTTCTCTGTTAACACACTTGTTAACATGTACCATTTCATCAGTTGGTTTCGGTGTCATTGGAAATCCCCACATGTTGTCAACTTGAGAATTTTGTCTCAGTAATTGTTGTCGCTTTCTTTCAGCTACTACTAGAGCTCTGATATCCTCTTCCGTTCTATATAAGTAATCCATCATTTTTCCAACAAAAATATTTCAAAAATTTTCTAAAATCAGGCTCGAAAATTTTCGAAATTTTTTAGGCCCTAAATTCTACGTTCGCCCCTGATACTTATACTTTCGCCCAAAGTAGTATACCCGAATGTAGAATTTTGACCAGAATGTAAAATATCCAAACACAAGTTCTAGGTTCGTCCGTTCTGATCTACTTTCGTCCACTTTTGATTCAGATTCGCCCAAAAACAGATCACCCGAAAGTAGAGATTCACCAGAAAGTAAAAACACACTAACACACTTCTACGTTCGTCCAAACAAGTTCAGGTTCGCCCGTTTCTATTCTAGGTTCGCCCGCCCGATCAATCGAAGGTGAAAAATGTGACCCGAAAGTGAAAAATTCAACAAAAACTTTCCAGGTTCGCCCAAACTAACCTAGGTTCGCCCAAAAATCACTCAGGTTCGCCCAAAAATCTACACGTTCGACCACTCAGGTTCCAGATTCGCCCATATCAGATTTGAAAAACGGTTACACTTTGAAAAACGGTTATTTTGATCTCTGATTTTCAAAAGTTTGTGAATTTGAATGATCTTAATCAGGTTTTGATTCGGAATTGATTTGGAGCAACTTTAATTCTTGGAATTTTGAATTTTAACCACAAAATCAACTCTAAATCTTTCAAAAACACTCAAAAACCATTTTTATGCAAAAACAGATGTGAATTGATCAAAATAATGTCCAAATCAGCTCTGAGTTTATCAATTTGTTGTTGTATGATCCTCTATGCTCTGATACCACTTTGTTAGAGGATGATTTTAACCAAAAACAGGATTATATGATCATACAAGTTACAAAACCAGGTGCGGAAACCCTAGCTTTGAACAAACTGATATAAACTCAAATCAAAACACAATCAAAGTCATTTTCAAAGGTTTTCATAGATTAACTTTTGCATAAACTTGTTTACAATCAGTTTTAGGTTAATCTAGAACACACACAAACACTCTCAATCTATTCTGGAACCTCACCTCAAAACACACACAACTAATGACTCTCTTTCTCTCAAAAACTCACAAAATCTATTTATAGACTCTGCACGTTCGCCCACTGTGAATGGTCGAATGTGGAATTCTTCCACATTCGCCCAGTATAAATGGTCGAATGTGGACTTTTTCCACATTCGCCCAGTTTGATTCCAGGTTCGCCCACTTTGTTCTACGTTCGCCCACTTTTTCCACCTTCAACCCATCAGCATTCCACTTTCAACCCATCAGCACTTTTTAACACATGTTAACTTTGTAAATCCAATCACTAGTCGCACTTCGTGCATCTACAGATAATCTGAGCATGTTGAACTAATTGATAGATGATTTCGATAAGTTTCCATATCGGGTAAAGATTGCATGCGTATGATGTAACATTTCCATAAATTGCCATTTTGGGTAACTTGTAAAACGGACGAATTTCGGGATAAAATTGGTAGGGTTTTGTGGGAATATGTTAATGATAGTTGACTGCTGTGATTGGTGACGTTTCGTGATGTTTTCGGACTGTTTAGATGCGTTTTGGTGCGTTTTATGAAGTTTTGCAGCAAAAGGGTCGAACGTGAAACTCATTCGACCCTTCGTGGGGTAGAATGAAGCTCAAATAGGTCTAATGAAGTTCAAATAGGTCGAATGAGCATGCCTGGGGTCGAATGAACACTGTTTAGGTCGAATTAACACGTGTTAGGGTCGAATTAACATACGTTAGGGTCAAATAAACATGTGTTAGGGTCAAATAAACATGTGTTAGGTCGAATGAACTTGTGAATAGGTTGAATCAACATCATGAGTGTCGAACCAAGGGACCATGGGTCGAACCAGAAGCCCTAGGGGTCGAACCAAACACAGAAATCTTTCGGTTTGACCTTACGACTTCGTATATGCGATTTTTTATTCAAACTAAGTGTGTTATGCTTGAAGCTTGTATGTTAACCTTATGTACTTTATTAGTTGATGTAATGGGTCACCAAAGGGATGTCAGGTCTGTCCGGTGTGTCCAGTTAACGTTCAAACACATTTTTAAACACGCGTAGTCAAGATCTGGACAATCGGGGACTAGTTAACCCTCGGGTTAGTAGTTAAAACACTAATGCAAACTTATTGATAGGTCGCCACTAGTTGAGGCTATCGAACACGTGTCGGATTACTCTTTTATTTGAAGACGCAACCTAAGGTGAGTTCACGGCCCCTCTTTCTGTGTTTACGTTTTCGAGGGAGAAACATGCTACGTACTCGTTTTTATGCTGATCATGTTATGCTAGTGTTACTTTGTGTTCTTACTATACGATAGTTCAGTTCACCGTTGGACGGTAGTTCAGTTAGCCGTGTTTCAGTAGTTCGGTTGGCTGGGCTCGGCCGTTCAGTTCACCGGAGGCTCGGTAGTTCAGTTATGCCTGGGATGGCAGTTCGGTTGCACACAAGTGTCATGCACTTGGTATCGTATGAGTGGTTTTATATGCCTAGGTTGGCATCCTTTTAGCATAACGGTAACTTTGGAAACTCTTGGTAACTTTTGGTATCTTTGGAAACTCTTGGTAACTTTTGGTAACTTTGGAAACTCTTGGAAACTTTTGGATGGAACTTTTAAACCTTTGGAAACCTTTGGAAAATTTGGAAATTCTTTGGGAACGCTTTACTCAAAAACCTGTGAACTCACCAGTATTTTGTACTGACGTTTTTAGCATGTTTTCTTAGGTCGCTAAGGTAGCAGCTACTAATAGGTGCACGGTGTCTAGGATTTCACTTGCATGGTTTTGAACGTTATTAGACTCATAACTTTTACCTTTCGTTTTGTAAAGACGTTTTATGCTTCTGCTGTTGTGGTTACATTTTGAGAACTTAATGAATGGTTTATGTCGTTTTCATATCATATAGTTGTCGTTTATTGTGACCGTTGACTTGGATGCTGGTGTGTCACGCGCCTCGCGGTAAAATCCCGCATGTGGAATTTGAGGGTGTGACATTTAGAACCCTCCGCACGAAACAATTAACTTTGCTGTTGCAATCTTACTCCATACATACCCAACCCCCTGTACCAGACCCCCATCCTGATTGAACAGGTCAAGTCTGACCCATTTAACCGAAAATTCTGACTTGGAACCTGATTTCATCCAGTACCAACTATCCGGCTCAGAGTTAATACCGAATGAGTTTAACTTCAGCCACAAATTCGCTGCATCTTCCTGTTCCATGGGTAGGACGGTAACCGACTCTAGGGAACGTCCCACTATGTAATCCCATTCAGTCTTTTGTAACATTCGCTCACAAATGATTGCTTATCCTTACAAATCGAGTACAAGGTTGGAAAATCGCCCTTTAGTTTGTTATCTGAGCACCAACGATCCTCCCAAAATCTTATTGTGTTACCCATCCCACTATAACACTTAAACTTGGCCTCCAACTCAATACCCCTTTTGACCAACTCATTTTGAATGTTGACAATATTTGCCCACGTACCTCTAGACGACTTATTGGACGGGAGAAAACCGGAGCAGTCTCTGCCCCCATGGATTGCTTTTATCACACACCGCCATAATTGCAAAGGTGCCGACTTGTATCTCCACCACCATTTGACTAGTAAGGCGATATTTAGCTCCTCAATGCTTCCCACACCCAACCCTCCATTTTTCTTTGGTTTGACAATATTATCCCAGGCAACCCATTTAATTTTGTTATTTGAAGCTGAACCACCCCTCAAGAACCTTCTGCACAGCCCTTCGAGTACTTTGATGACCCCAACCGGTGCTCGAAACATAGACAAGAAATAATTCGGTACTGCACCCAGCACCGCCTTCACCAACACAGCCCTACCTGCAGAAGATAAAAACTTTGCTTTCCACAAAGACAGTTTTGATTAAATTTTTCAATCACGGGTCTCCAACTATTGATTCTTTTCATGTTATTACCCACCGGTAACCCCAAATAGCTAAATGGCAACGAACCAATCTTGCATCTGAGAACTTCTGCCATACTCTCTAAATCGGCTGCACCCACATTGATACCAAAGAGATTACTTTTATTAAGATTCACATTCAGACCTGAAGCAATAGAGAAGCATTTAAGAAGCCGGTTCAGATTCTGAATATTTTCCATTAACCATTGTCCGAGAAATAATGCATCGTCCGCGTACAGTAGATGCGAGATGGTTGGTCCTTCATTTGGCAGGTGCACCCCTTTAAAATTCCCTGCATTCACCGCCCTTGTCATCATAATGTGTAATGCTTCCATAACTATTGTAAACAGGAAAGGAGACAGCGGGTCCCCTTGCCTAAGTCCCCTTTTCAGTTGGAATTCTTCAGTCGGCGCCCCGTTAATCAAAACCGTAGCCCTGTCGGTTACCAACAAACCCATTATCCAGTTCTTCCACCTAGACGGAAAACCCATATGATGCATAATGTTCAGTAGAAATTTCCATGAAACACAGTCATATGCCTTTTTTGAAATCAGCTTTAAAAAGAAGGAGTTTCTTCTTGCATCGTTTAGCCCAAGCCACCACTCCATTCGCAACAAGCGGTCCATCAAAAATATTCCTATCTTGTATAAAGGCTGATTGGACAGGAGAGATAACTTTCCCAAGAACCATTTTTAATCTTGCCACGAGCACCTTAGAGATAACTTTTTCCAATAACCCCAATTAATGATATCGGTCGAAAGTCCGAGAAAGTAATTGGATCATTGACTTTCGGAATTAAAGCCACAAAGGACGAGTTGCATGACGGATGTAGGGAGCCATTCACAAAAAACTCGTACATAACCTTAACAACATAAGATTCAAGATGGGGCCAGAAACGCTTAACAAAGGCGAACGAGAAGCCATCAGGGCCTGACGATTTATCGCAGCAACAGTCCGAAACCGCTTCAAAAATCTCCTCTTTAGTGAAAGGAGTAACTAGCGAACCCGCATCCTACTCCGAAATTTTTTTGAAACCCTCCCTCGACATCCACGCAATTAGTTATTAGTTAACTTATTGTAAGACATGTGTAGTGGGTGGGTGGGTGGGTGGGTGGGTGGGGGGGGGGGGATTTAAGACCCCCTTTTGTGATTGGTTTACGTGGCAGCTGAGTCAGCATAAGGCTTTTAATTCAAAATGGGGTGTAGTGGGTGGAAAAAAATTTAAGGCCCCTTAAATATTTTATTTTATCTTTTAAATTAAAAAAATAATAAAATGGATTTTCTTATTGAGGTGGCAAACAATCATTGGTTTTTGGTTTGGAAGTCGGGCGCTAGATATTTATTCCACCAATCCATTTTGTAATTTTAAGGCCTCATGTAATAGTGTTAGAGGCCTTAAATTTTTTTGACGCACTCAGTAATGCCCAACTACGGAGGCTCTAACATCTAGAAAATTGAATGTAGTACTCCAAAATATTATAGTAGAATTTAGTGAAAGGTATATGGATAAGGAAATTTAGATTATATGTGTTATTAAGATGTATAAGTTGTTGGGTGCAAAATGTAACTTTGGTAGTTTTATGAAGGACACACTCATGTAGTCATGTGATGTCTGAAACATAACAATATCATTGGAAGAAGGGAATGATTAAATTTTTTTATATGTTTTCTAAAAGCAATCCTAGATTTTTTTAGAATAAATATATCCCTCCCACACCGTGTAGGATTTGTCATTTGTCATTTTTTATGCTGACTCTGCATAGCCATTTTTCGCTTGGTCATTTGTCATTTTTTGATTGAATATATTAAAGTAACCATTTGTCATTTGTCACTTTTCTGATCCAAGTCTGTTTAAGAAATACTTGTTGTAAAAAGCCTTTTGATACAACTATGAGAAAATTCAATATGAGAGACTAACAAAAACGAGACTAAAAGATTTATGATGAGTACATTAAAAATTAAAACTTACTATGCCTATCAGTCTATAATTGAAGATAATTTTGTAATTTCATAAAAAAAAAATCGGCATACTATATGAAATAAATGATAAACTAGGTGTATTAATACGCGCGTTGCGCGTTTTTTCACATGACGCGTTAATGCGGATTTTCGTAACCGACAAAGGCATAGAGACTAACCTTGGACAATGAGAAAATACAAAAGTGGCAGCGGCTACACGGAGAATTCAGAATACCGGGAATCTCTCGCGGTCCACGGCACATCGTGGAGATGGCGCACGGTAGATGTGGTCGGTGGCCGGTTGCGTACGTTAGAGTGAAGCAGCTATTCATTTCGTGGTCGTTAAATATATAGATAATAAACGAACAAAAACCGAACCCGTGTGAAATCGGGTAAAAAAACGCATTATGTCGGGGTCAAAATGGGAAAAAAAACTTAAAAAAAAGTAAAAAAAACATTGTGTGGCTAAAATGAGGAAAAAAAACTTAAAAAAAAAAATTGGTGGTCAAAATGGGAAAAAAAAGTTAAAAAAAAGCAAAAAAAAAGTGACCAAAATAGGAAAACAAAACCTAACTATTTAAATCAAGTCTATTATTAATATAGTATAATGATTGAACAATGATTTTTGACCTTTTTAAAAACCTATATGTATTATTGTTTGTTCACATAATTCATGAGGGGAATGGTACAAGAAGAAACAAATTTTCATCCATGATTGGATAAGAGCATAAACTTCTTTAGGATTGGTTTCTGAACACTTCTTAATGTAACTACAAAACAAATTGTCGTTAGCATAGCCAATGAATTAATATATTCATGTAACCGTCCATCCGTTATGAGAATAAGTATTGACATAACAAGAACATGAGAGAGAGAGTTGTTTGATTTTCATGATGTCACTGAATTATTGAAGATGTGATCATTAATAGGTCATTATCAAGGGGTAGTGGGGTCCATAAGAAATAAGAATATAACGTATGTGATAGCGATAACCGAAGGTGCGATTGGTCATTTCCACGTAGGTAAAACACCATGGATGTACCCGACACAACCTTGGCAGTTCAACATGCGATAGGTACAATTTTGGAATGACTTCCCTAGATTGAGGACGCATTTCTGGATCCAACCATTGGAAAAAGGCACAATTCACTACCTGCAATAGAACCATAAAAACACTTATACACAAACTTGGACATTATAACGATTGTGAAACTATAAATACCTGATCTGGGCATGCATAGAACCGGCGACCAGGGTTTCGATGAGTCCATGACGTTCGAATGATGGCTTCTTGTCCACACCAACATAAAACCATCTCGATATCTTGAAATCTTCTGATGATGATGATTAGGCTTTCAACCTTGGAACCCTAATTTTAAGAGAAAGAGGGAAAGAAGCCAGAGAGAGGAGGAGAGACGTTTATAAAGGGGGTTTTATTATTTAGGAAAGGAAAAGACAGAAATACCTTCACGTGCACAACACGTGGGGTAACTTCACAAAGTTTTTAAACCGGGTTAGTTATAAAGGTCAGGGCCTGTATATAATAACTAACGTAAAGGATACGCACTGTAATTACGATAGTTAAAGGACACCAAACATAAAGGACGTAAAATGCAGTTTTATCTAAACTAATTAAAACCATAAAACAGGTACTTTGGATTATTCAAGCCCATATAGAAAAAAAAAGTAATTTGGATAATCCAAGTCCAAACTAATAAGCCCATTTAACTATTAACCTTTCATCCCATTTAAATATTAATATTTTAAGCCCATTTAACTTAACCCAAACAATCATTTATGCAAACATTATCAAATAATCAAATTAGCGGCATTTGAAAACAACCGATACATTACATTACCTATATTTGAAGCGTCGCCGACTTTGGACCAATATCTGAAGTTCGATTGCCCTTTAACAGTCCAAATTCGAAGTTAGAAGTCAATCCGCCCCTCTCACAAACCAATTCTAAGTTTTAAACAGCTTCCATTCTTCCAATTCTTCGATTTAGTCATTCATGTATAATTTTATCCAACTTTTTCTCTAAATTTTGCCTTACTACTTGATCATTTGCTAGATTATTTGAATGTTAATGTGTGCGTTAATATTAGCTTGAAAATTGCAACTTGTTGCTAGATGAATGGTTAGATTTATTGATATTTAGTTTGGTTTTATTGTTTTATTATGTGATTTGACCCCAATTTAAACAAAAGGCAACTGGCCTAAAAAATTTATAACCTTAAGAAAGAAATTCTTGTACGAGTCTCATGCTAGATTTAATGCAATTGGGAAGAAGTCTATCATGAAGGTGTTCATTGAAGGCAAAGATGTTACAACTTTTCTTGTGCTCGCGTAACATCTGACCGGGCTCCCCACCAAGTTGGTCCTAAAAAGGGAATACGCTTATGCAGGCCAGAGTCCCAAACCGTAGACACGTCTGTACAAGCCCACAAGCATATATAGCCCATGAGCCGGACCCTTATGCCTGGTAACATCTTCATTTAATGCATAAATGGGTTGCGCCGGTTAAAGTATGGACGAGCGTCCTCTCCAACATGAACAGTGCACGACGCTCCCTGTATCAGGACGTACCCAATCAGTCATTTGAGCTGATCTACCTCCTTAAACCTAGGCTAGAAGGCGGCGGGGTGAGTGACGGCTCCGGACCCGGTCTCCTAATAGGCCCAAAATTTTTAAAAAAAATTATATATATTTATTAAATTATATATATTTGTTTATGATACATAAAAATCTTGTTAGTAGAGTTGAAAAAACCATTTTAATATAATGTAGAGGTATTAAGTTAAAGGCTATGCATTTTTTTTCTTAATTCATTGCCTTTTACAAAATTTGGGCCCAACTTTTATGTCAACCAACCACCAAAGTCCAAAACTTTTAAGGGTTCTCGACAGCCTAGTACTTGTCCAGCTAAAATGGGGTTATTTGCCATGAGTTATATATGAAAGGTTATTCATTCAATATCACTTACGCGTACAAATATTCTCTCATTTAATATATTCTCCTGATTCAAGAAACATACTTATCCTCACGTCGGAGGTTGTTTATGGACACACCCCCAGACTATCCGTGACGAGGGTAATGATGGTTGTTTTGTAGGATAACGAGTGGAGCTAGTAACCGGAACGTTCCAGGAAGTAAACGTTGAAAATCTTTTAACAACATTCAAATAAATATACGTATTTTTTGATATAGTACAACATTCCTATATATAACATATAACAGTGGATATATCTACGTACATAGGTAAAAATACACTTCTAGCCAATAAACTCAACATACTGAAAACATAACCTAATTTATTGGATATATGTGATGCATCGTCTATTACACACAAATAACTAGGCATCAAAAGTAGGGGCTGGGGACCATGAACCCGAAGGCGAACCCGTTGGAGTTGGAGAGCAAGATCCGAACGAGTTGATAGGGTTTCGTATAAATAACGGCACCATATCTTCAAGCAATCCTTGGGAAGTTAATTCTATGCCTGGCACCTCATGGTGTGCTAATATGGTTGATGCAGGTTCGTCAAGATAATCATGTCTTATGCTTTCCTCTGGGTCCTTCGTTGGTCGACACTGATCTGTTGCTGCTTCGACATTGTGCTTTCTAGACTTCTTGGTAGGCGGGTCGGGAGTTTTTGATTGTCCAAATATAAAATACGGGTACATGTAATGAAGGTGAAGTCCTTCGTAAGTAATGATCAATGTGTCTGGGTCATCATTCGATCGCTCGACTTGTTTTTTCGCACCACAACGTGGGTTGGTACACTTATAATAGTTTCTGTGTCAAGGAAAAAAAACATTTATTATAGTTCCATGACATTTCTTAGCATTATTTTGTTACGTATAAGATTTTTTTTAAACCTAAAAGACACTTGTTTAGTTAATAACAAGTAAAATTGGTATAGATGTGAAAATAACTATTTTTGACAAACCTACATACTTAAAATGGACTAAATAAATCTATATCTATATATATATATAAAAGAAAGCATATATGTCCATTGAGAGTGCCACGTGGCTTAATAATTGAGTGTTTTTGGTGTTTTTGAGTATTTTTCTAAATTTATCTCTCTATCTCTTAATTCTCAATTACTAAAATTAAATTGAGTTATTTTAGGAAAAAAAAATTTAAAAACAAATTTAAATTTTTCTCTCTTATCTTCATCCCATAATTTTTAAACATAAATATCTTTTATATTCGAGATTTTTTAAATAAAAAAATTACACCAAATTAACGAGTGTTTTATTATCTTTCCAACGAGTACCATAGTGTTATATAAAAACGAAAAAAAAAATGACTATTTTTTGTGGGGTTATATTCATACAGAAAAAAAACACAAAGTGTTCAGGTTATTTATTAATCAAATTGTAACATATTCTAATTTACGTGAAGATGATTATATGTTGAAGGTTATCCTTTTAATACTTTATTATGTTTAATATGGTTTATGCTTTTTATTTTTTTAACTTTTTAAATAAATGTTTTTTAACTAAGATTGATTATGTTTAAGTTATTTACTCTTTTCGTGATTTGAGTTTTCTTTTTTTTTAAATCATTTTTTATTAAATCATATTAAATTTTTCAACCCCGGGACCTTCCCGGGGTAATCGGCTAGTATATATATAAAACAAAGCCCTTTTGCTGACGTGGCGTTCAATGGTGGCCTCAACCCCACCTTGAATGTGCCACGTGGCATAATGAGGTGAAAATTTTAAGTTTTTTTTAATTTTTTCGTTTTTATAATATTATCTCATCTCCCCTCAAACCCTAATATCCCTAATTCTTCATCAATCTCTTTGACCCTCCCTCAAACCCTAATATCCCTAATTCTTCCTAACTCTTCTCCTTCCCTGCTCTCAATATCTTTTTATATTTTCGTTTCTTCAACCCTCACCATCACCGACCTCCCACCACCACCGACCTCCCACCATCACCGACCTCCCACCACCTCCTCCTCTGTTCCGTCCCACCGTCCTCCATCATCACAGCCACCTATCAAAATTTTGTTTATCTGCTCCTCTCTCAAAGCTCCATTAATAACGCCGTTAATGGCGGCCTCTACAGACACAACAGCATCATCGTCGACTCTCCGTCACGCCTCCGGTAACATCCTCGCGTTCTTTATCCTCTTATTAATCGGCGTACTCGCATTCTCCATCCGTCAGTTTTTTAATTTTTAAGGATGATGAAGGCGCCTGGTAGACCGTCAACCGACTGTATGACATTACCGATATCCGACCCTTCTCTGCCACCGCCCAAAGGTGGCGCTGTCGCCAACAACAGCGGCTGATGAAGGAGCATTACCGGCGTCAAAAGCTGCTATAGAGTTGTTACCGACGGTAACTGTAACGACCCAGGTGGTTATCGGAATAAAGGTTTGTCGGGTGTCGTGGAAGGATCACCGGAGAAGACGAACGGAGCCAGAGAAAGACCGGTGCTGGTTATCTCCTTTCCTTCTCTCTTGTCTCTTCCTTACTCTCTCTTACGATAGATTACATAATATATGTGTATGCATTATAAAGATGATGTACAGAGATTTGTGAAGCATGTTGTAGTTTTATATAATATAGTAATGTGAAGAAATACAATGATTAACTAATGATGATGAGGCTTGAGTTTGTACAGGTGTTTGGATGAAGATGTATAGGTGTGAGTGTATGAAAGCTTGCGTAAGGTATAAGCAGAGGGAATGGCTTAGATGCATGAATGTACTCATGAGGTGAGGATGAGGATGAATAATCTTGTGTTGATGAGTAGTGGACAGGTGGTCTAAAAATAGGGGTTGAGTGTGTGCATAGTGTTGTAAGTTTATATTGGTTAAGATTTGATGGATATTGAAGATATTTATCTAGCTGTAGATTACTAGGCTTAAAATTGGGTTTGAAGTTGTGTTGTGAGTTGTGAGTTATGACTGTGATAGTATATTAGTTGAAATAAAAGAAAAGGTTGTGGGATGTGTGATGATTCTTTTAATATTTTGAGACGCTTCATATAATATGTCATGTATCCTTTATCGATTCGGCTAGGTTTTTAGTGTTTCTTCATGTTGAAGTATTAGGTGTTAGCATTGGATTTATAGGCTGTTTTAGGTTAGGTATTGAATATTGACATTAGAGTTATGCATTTCTTTAGCCTTTTATGATAGGTACTAATGCTAGAGTTATACATTGTTTTAGGTTAGGTATTGAATATTGATATAAGAGTTATGCATTTATTTACACTTTATGATAGGTGTAAGAGTTATACATTATTTTAGGTTGGTATTCGCATTACAGGTATAGATGGTAATGGGTTTAATGGTACCGTATTAGCTTAAGTAATTGCTAAAATACTTAATGGATGTGATACTGTAATGGTGATGGTTGACTGTCGAATAGTTACTTGATGATTGTTATTGTAGGTATGCCATTGTTATTGATGTAGGCTTTGGTGACCGATGGTTGGTGGTGCTGAGGAATTGTAACTTGCGCCACATTTGCTTCATGGTTCAGGTCAGTGAACGCAAATGAGAATTATTGATCCGTATTATTAAATCATATTAAATTTTTCAACCCCGGGACCTTCCCGGGGTAATCGGCTAGTATATAATATTTTGACTTTAGTAACTATTTAATTGAGGTCATGAATATTTATTTTAAATTTAAGGTGTGTATGCGTGTACCTGTATGTATGTATATGGAATGGTCGCGAGAACCGTGAGATTAAATGAGAAAAACCAATCAAAATCAATTTTTTTTTCAATACAAACCACATTATAACTAAAAAACAATATTAAAAAATGAATTTTCTTTTCAAATAATTTATATTTTCTTGCAAAAACACTCTATAATCAACTTTTTATACATGTGTAAATGAAACACTTTACACATGTGTAAACAGTAAATTTACACATGTATAAAAACAATTTATTTTCATATACGTTTAAATTTTTATAAGTAAATTGTGTTTTTAAGATTGTATTTCAATAACAAAAATAAATGTAAAAATAAATTTTAAATTTGAATAATTTTAGATAGCGTTCTCGCAGTTCGCATGAAATATATGTGTTCTCAAATTAACTCTCTCATACATACGTATGTATGAGGCATTAACTTTTTTTGAGCATTTTTGATTTTTTAATCATTTTTCGCAGATAAATTTCATTTAAATATACACGTTATTGGTTTG
The DNA here is from genome assembly GCA_032199755.1 of Ambrosia artemisiifolia. Classification (NCBI taxonomy): domain Eukaryota; kingdom Viridiplantae; phylum Streptophyta; class Magnoliopsida; order Asterales; family Asteraceae; genus Ambrosia; species Ambrosia artemisiifolia. The sequence continues at coordinate 25,711,959 of CM063517.1, forward strand.
AAGTTATATTTTACACTTTTAAGGAAAGTTCTAGTGATTGACTTATATATAGTGTTGTCGGTGGTAAGATGTACCAAAAAAAAGTCAAAATATAATGCACCATAAAAAGTTGAAATCTAAAAAAAAAAAGAAAAATGAAATATGGATACCACATAACCGGATTATGTCGAGAAGGCATAAACTACTTTGTTAAAAATTAACCTGACCAGTAAGGGCTATTTTTTGTATTTTCCCTTGTCAATTTTTGTAAAGCAGTTAAAAAACACTATACATTCACAAATTTTGTTAAACAAGTTTTTTAAATATATTTACATAGTTAAATATTTACCTAGGGTTGGCGCTGTTCTTAATAGACTTCTGACCATATTTTCTCCATTTGTAACCATCATCTGCCAATACATTCCCACTGCTTTTTATTTTCAGTATATACTTGTTTTCAACCCTACTTACCCCTCTCTCCATATCTGCAATCCTGCACAAACATATATAGCCATGCATGCCACTCGTTAGTTTTATATGTCTATATATACATGCATACACAAACAAAGTCAACTACGTAATATATAACTATCTGCATATATAGTTATATTATATAGCTTTAGGAACTTACTAAGATCAAACTACATAAAGTGTGTAAAGCCAAGGTTTAGTTTAAGGACTGAATCATATATCTTCTTATATTTCCAAAAAAGAAACCATATGCATATATTAATATTATTAAAAACACACACACATATTTAATAGATAGGTACCAAAGAGCTTGTGGCTTAGTAGTTCTTAAATGTGTATAGTAAGGCGTTCCATCCCATGTGGCTAAGGGTTCAAGTACGGTTAGAGGGTGTGTGAGTTAGCAGCTAAAAAAGATATATAGATATGTAGACAGATGGATATGAAGTTATTCAAAACATGTTTATGGTACACTTGAAAAACTAGTATGCATTTGAAAGAAAATAATTAATGATTATTTATAAAGGTACAAAACCTGGCTAATGCTGAAAAATCTTGAGTATTATTTGTGTAACTTGAAGCCAATAAAGCGGTTTCAATATCTGATATTGTTGGGCCGGAATATAGGTTTGAAAGGAGGTTATTAATGGAGTTATCAAATGAATCACTAGGGATTTCTTGAGGTTGCAAAAGGAATGGCGAGTTTTCGTCGAAAAGATCTTGTATTAGATCTTCATACACTTGTGACAAATTGCATGCCGCATATTCCTCCATTGTGAGCTAGCTTTAGAGCTTAAGTATTGATTAAAAGGGGTGGTTGTAAGCTTATAAAGTGGGTAAGGTAAGGTAAGGTAAGGTAAGGTAGAGTTATATAGAAATATTAGAGTGGTTGCTAAAAAAGAATGAGAGTGGAGTGGGGCAGATGAATGAGGATTTTGTAATGTTATGGAGTTGGGGTTTAATTAAGATAGCAATGATAGGTTGACTTTATATGTCAATGGGGTCAAGTCTCATGACAAGACTCCAGCATTTTATTCATCATGAAAGCTCAGTATTGGATCATGTGCATCTTGTAGTAACATGTTGCATGTGAACGTTTATCTATATGTATGCTATGACGTGTATCGTCGCAATAAACTGTTGTCGCGACACAAAACTTTTACGCTAGTGACAATGTAGTTAAAAATAGATTTAAATCAATGATAGCACATTTTTTTATGTTTGCGAAAAATATAGATTTAAACGTAGGGTTAGATAAGTATGTGTGAACAGATATGCACCTTGGCGCACGTGTAGGGCTACAGATACACATCAGCCCTAAGCATAATCACAGGAAGCTTCTATGGACTCTGTGCGTCACTTAGGATCTGTCAGTTGCGATGAGACAATGAAAGATACATCTAACTAATCAAAGAGAAACAATCCCTGCTCCATGATCTCCTACAATGCAACAAGGACAACAAGGACGAGTGAAGGGGATATCAAACTAATGAGAGAAGGACAGCGCAGGATTCCCTTTAAATTCCTAACGGTTGTCAGCCATGGAACCCGCGAAAATGAGATGTCATTCTGCAAAGAGTCAATAAGCACGAGCCAATCATTACTATAAATAGCCCTTCCTCATAGAGAGAAAGAGTCGGTCATTTTTAGATAAAAGCACACACATAAGCTACTCTTGATATTGGCGGAAACATTGTACTTGAATCATTGTCTATTTATACTCGTTTAATTGTCTTGTAATAACCTAGATAATTTATAATAAACATCTCTTTTTTCTCCTACGTACGTATTTGAGTATATTTAGATTAGTGTTTTTTAAATGCGTGAGTTAGTTGTTTTAAAAAAACAAGAAATTTATTGTTGGTATTTTTCCTTTTATTTACTCTACAGCCTCACTAATTACATACATATCTTTAATTTTTTGGTTAAGTAACTTGAATGGTCCATTTGGAGCTAAAGAAAAAAAAAATAAAGGCAATTTGCTCATATATATACATAATAGAAATATATATTTATATATATTTTTGTTGATATATGATTTAACTTGTGAAATGAAATATCGAAAATAACTCATTTTAGGTATTATATCAAGGAAAAAGTATAAGATAGAAAACATCTTTAACGTGAGAAGTATAGAAAGCCATCATGACTTATCACCTGTCAACTATGGTTAACCCAATTAAACTCAATTATAGTCAAATCAATGGACAAATCAGACATTTTACCTATAACTGTTTTACGTAAAGCACGTTTCTATCTTCGGTAACGATTCTCGTAATTACGTTTTTTATTTTCAAATCCAAATTTGAATTATACAACATCATTCGATCACATTACGATTTCATAATCTCATTCAAACACATTACGATTTTCATAATCACATTCAATTGAAGTATTGCAGGATGTTCGGTATGTATTAGAAGTAGTTTTATAATCAATTTTCAGTAGAATTATGTTTAATTATTGATTTTGTTTATCATATATAAACTTATCGGTTGATGATCAGAGCATTTCTGTTGAGAATTCAATTCCAGATCTCGATAATATTGTTTTTCACGGTATATATCATGATGCTCTGTTTTTGTTTTAGTTTTTTCAATTAGCTAGTTTTTTAAGTTTGATTTTCGTAAACAAGTTGTTTGTGTATTATTCAGACCTGATTACAGAGGAGACTAACCGGGATGTGGATATTCATAGTTTGAACATCATCAACGAATACAGAAGGATTGAAGGCATTTGAAGTATGTTTTTGAATATTTGATGCGTTTAAATTATTAAGTGAGTTTATAATTTTTAAAACATACATACTGAACATACATGAGTTCGTTTGAATATGATCATTCGTGTGTTTAAATAGTTCAAATTATCAAATGTCACCGTGCGTTTGAATTTTTATTAAGTGCGTTTATTTGCCGGTGTCTCCTCTGATGTTCCTGTAGAAGAGCAACCTATTAACTCATTCATTTCGGACGTCCCTGCATCACTTAAACCTGTAATAGACATGGAGTTTCCTAGTATTGATCATGCACATGAGTTTTATAAAAAATACGCAAAGGTTGCTAGATTTTCTATTTGAAAGGGTTGCTAAGATGTGCGCAAAGGTATTCTAAATCAAATACTTTATATGTTATAAGGAGGGTTTTAGGCCAGTTAAAGTAGGTGCAGATAATTCTAAGAAAGATGTTAAGACAAGGAAAATACTGTCTATCCGGACTGGATGTAAGGCACATGTAAAGCTATGTTCTGAGGATGGCAAGACTTTCAAGGTTTATGACTTTGTGGAAGGTCATAATCATGCTTTTGTATCTTAAAGTGACATTCATTCCTAGCAACTAAAGGAAGTTGACACTTACTCAAGAAGAGATGATACGCCAGCTGTCTTCATTGAACATGGATCATGTCAAAGCTTTTAATATCATGAAGACTAAGTATGGAGGGTTTGAGAAAAGTGGTGCAATGGCTACTGATTGCAAGAATTTTAAAGGTGGATTAAACACTTTCATTGGGGAGTATGATGCTGATATGATGATGTCTAGGCTTAGGGATAAGATGAAGTTCTTGCCAGATTTTTCTTTTGAGTTTTCTGTGGATGAAAAGAATGCACTCACCGGTTCATTTTGGGCCGATGCATTATGCAAAAGAATCTATATGGAATTTGGAAATGTGATTTCCTTTGATGCAACATTTAACACCAACAAGTATGTTTTTAGTTTTTAAAGTTTCATATCCAACTATTATATGTTCATAGTTTATTAAAAAAAATCTTCTAATGTGTTTGTAGGTACAAGATGGTTTTGGTATCATTTACCGGAATTGATAACCACTGTCGAATGTGACACTTGGAGCAGGATTGTTGTCATCTGAGACAACTGAATCATACACATGGTTGTTACAAGCATTTTTAAAATCTTTTGGAAAGCATCAGAAAGTGGTTGTAACCGATCAAGACTCTGCCATGAAAAATGCTATCTAGTTGGTTTTTCAAAATAGCAGACACAGATTGTGCATGTGGCATATCTTGCAGAAGGTTTCTAATAAGTTCAGTATGAATTTTGTATAAATTCAAAGTGTGCGTTTGTTTATTTCATTGGTGCGTTTAAATAGTAGCAGAGTAGGTTAGGATATACTGCATGCGTCCAAAGTTTTGAAACGTGCGTTTTGCTTTATTTTCTATGCATGCATTCAAAGTTAACCAACGTGCGTTTATATTTATCTGTTTTGTTTTTAGGTGGTTAGTGCATTATGAAGTGATGATGAGTTTAAAATGAGAATTTGTGCAATTGTATGGGTATACTCAATCAGCCCAGAGACGTTTGGTTTCGAATGGGGTGTAGTTATGGTTGATTGCAAACTAACTGAGAATAATTGGTTGACCGACATGTTCAACATGAGATCAATGTGGATCCTTGCTTTTTACCGGGATGAACTTATGTCTGGACTAATGAGGACAACATCAAGTTCTGAGAGTGAAAATCACTCTTTTTTGCAAGGTTGTAAATTCTCAGTTGACCCTTGTTGAGTTTTCAACCATTTTGAAACTTCACTTGAAACTCGAGATTCAACCATAGGAAGAATGACCATGATTCAAGGCATACTATTCCTGATTTTTGGACTAGAAATCCTATTGAGGAAGAGGAATCCTAAATATTTACAAGGACTATCTTCTTTGATATTCAAGAAGAGATATATGCTACATATGAAGGAGTAATAGGTGTTCACACCCAAAAAGCTGATGAAGGTTTTTTAATGATTTATGTTGAAGATCCATAAGCACATGGTCAAGGTTTTGTTGAGGTATTTAGTGCTTTTTTATATTTCATATTGTGTGTGTTTATATTTGATATTGTATGCATCCAAAATTAGCAAATGTGTTTTTAATATATTTACAGGTGCTTTTCAAGAGGGAAGGTCATGAGGATGTTGAAGGTGTTACTTCACAATGTACTTGTAGGAGGTTTGAGCAGTATGGGCTGCTATGTAGGCATATATTTTTTATACTAAGGACATTCAAAGTTAACAGATTCCCGAAGAGATATATTCTGAAGAGGTGGACAAAAGATGTTGTTCCAAATGAAATAAAGTATTCATTTGAAATAGGAGAGTTTGGTGATAACCAGACTAAACAAGCTAGAGATATTGCTAGGGAGATATAGTGTTGACTGGTGAATATCTTGCAAACACTTTAATTACAGATTTATCAGAGTTAACTTTGGTTAATGATCAAATGAAAGAGATGGTTAAGAAGGTTGATGAGGGCGGGTTTAAGAGACTTATCCAGAAGAAGTATGACAGATATGTTTCTCTTCTTGGTTGTGAGAAACCATCTGAGGCCGAACCCACTATTCGACTACCTATGGGATCAAGAACAAAGGTCGTGGTAAACAGACGCGTATCAAGTCCAACAAGGAAAAACAAATTAGTCGAGTGGGTAAAAGGAAGAGAACGTGCAAGATATATGGAGAGAAAGGCCACGATCGACATACACATTAGAGGGATGGTGGTTCAACTCAGCCACAGGTTGAACAAGAGGATCAGAATGTTGAAGATGACTTTGAAGATAACGAAGATGTTGAATTAGAAGATTTTGATGATCAGGAGTAGTTTGTAATTTCATTTTCTATACACATGCGTCTGAACATTATAAAGTGCGTTTACAATTTGTTTTGATACACAATTGTTTTGTAAATGTTTTAGCACGTGCGTTTGAATATATACAAGACGCATTTAGACAATTAGTACAAGTGCGTTTAAGTAGATATATAGTGTGTCTATATCATTCAAGTCATAACAAAAACTTACATAACATCCACCATACACCACCACCATCACAACCACCATCCAAACACCCCCATAATAAAAAAAGGTATTTACAAACTTAAAACAGTACCACAAAAACCACCCCAACCCATCCATCATTTGCCACCCAAGATGTTGTCCCTTGCCCTCTGTTTTGCTGCCATATTTCCCATGATGCATTTCTCTGTGTTGCTTAGTGTCTGACAGATGAGATTATCAAAAGCTGCTTGGGTCTGGAGTTACTCTATTGTTGCATCCTTGAATGGTGATTTTTCTTCACTGGGTAGCTTCTCATGGAGATCCATGTTCTTCATAAACTCCATCAGGACCTCACTTTGCACACCTAAAACCACACAGGAAGAGTTGATGTCATCTCTTACCTCAGAGATGGAATCCACTATGATCATAGTTTTCACTTGAATATTGTTGATTGCATCTGTGTAGTTATCTGCCATTTTTTTAGAGTTTTTTTAGTGGGTATGTGAGGCTTATGTATTGATAGTGTTTATTTATAGACCAAAAAACTTAATTACATATAATATGTGGTACTTGAATATTGAATTTCAAGAATTAATTATATTCATTACCAATCAAATCATATTTCAGTAGTTAGTAAGATATTTTGATTTTTTACCATTAACATATTCATGTAACTAGATATGTTGATTTTTTTTACCATTAATAAGCTAGACAACTTGGATTTTTCATCATTACATGTATGAAAACAATAAAAAAAATATTTTGTGTATTTGTAATTCATGTGCGTTTGGTTCTTACAATAAGTGCGTTAAACATTTGCAACGTGCGTTTAAATATATAAATGTGCGTTTGTTTGTCCCACCAAATGAACTTTAAACGCACGTTACCTATTAACATAGATATAATGTGCGTTTAAAAACCCCTGTTATTAGATACTTCGTCTTCTTCGTCTGCAACTTTTTGTAACCTAATTTTTATGTTTAATTCTTCTTCTTGAATCAAAATCGAAAGTTTCTGACAACTAATACTAGCGTTTTATTCATAATCCTATATTTTGGTATGATTTATCGTCCCATTTATAATACTCTGTTATTTGATTTTTAAATTCAAATACTGATCTTACGTTTTCGTTCAATGTAATCGACTTTTTTTGTTATTTTTTATTGTGTAATCATTCAGAATGTTTAATCGATTTCAAACGTTGAACAATCAGGTTTCGATTGATTCTGTTGTTTCGATTTGAAAAATATTTAAACGTTTTTTTTCCTAATTTACCCTTGTTTAGATTAACCCGAATATGATTAGGGTTGTTAATTACCATCATGTCACCGTCTATATCTAAGGGCTAAGAATGCTTCCCACGCTTCTCAAGTTAAGGTTGATATGTACGTTATTTCTTCCCTTATATCAATAACTAGCTTTTATCCTAGGAGCGTCCCGGGGTTAAAAAATATAACCATTCTAATAATACTAATATTAATAGTAATAATTATTACTCTTGTAATTAAATAAATAAAAAAATAACCTTGCTATAAGGTGACACCATGTGTTGCAGTGTTGCTCGATTCTTTCTCTTAGCTTCTCTTGATAAAGTATACATATCTATCTTTAGAAGAGTAAAATTCCAATGATAGCATGGCGATTGGGCTGAATTTCAACATCGTAGATAAGGACCTGGTTTAAAAGAAAAAACATGATTATGAATAACCTGAACACTTTGTGTTTTTTTTTCCTGTATGAGCGAAACCTCACAAAAAATAGTCGTTTTTTTCTCCGTTTTTTATATAGCACTATTGTACTCGTTGGAAACATAATAAAACGCTTGTTAATTTGGTGTAACTTTTTTCTTTAAAAAATCTCATATATAAAAAATATTAACGTTTAAAAATTATAGGAGGAAACATGAGATAGAAAAATTTAAATTTGTTTTTAATTTTTTTTTTAAATAACTCAATTCCTGTTGTTTTTTGATTGGTCCACATGAGATCCTACATGATACTCTCAAAAAAGAGAATGTATGTATGCATGTAAGACAACACATCTCAAATATAAATTTACAACTCTATAGCTAATTGATGTATACGGCTAGCCTATTTAAAAAAAAAAAGAGTTGATATACGAAAATAATGGAAAAAGAGGTTCCCATCCTGGGGGGAAGTCACAGGTTCGATTCATGCACATCACAAAAAAAATTCCCCGTGACGGTTTGAGCTTAGGCAAGGAAGACACCGGTGCGTGGGTAGGGATTCGAACTTGGGACCAATAAGTTAGGGTTGTACAAGGATTTCCATTGATCTACACCTTTAAAAAAAAAATATACGTGAAAATAAAGTAGATACGAGAAAATAAAGTCGATCTATGAAAAAATAACGTAGAGTCAATAAATTAAGTAAACCTAAAAAAACAAGCGTTAGTTGACCATAAAGATGATTAGATTGTTATCATTATTTTGGATTTTAGTTCCTGGCATCTAGGGGTGCAAACGAGCCGAGGCGAGTCCGAGCTCGAGCTCGATTAACATATAAAGGCTCGAGCTCGAGCTCAGCTCGATTCGAGCTTTGTTTTTAAAGCTCGAGCTCGGCTCGTTGGTAGTTTCCCAAGCTCGAGCTCGGCTCGGGCTCGACTCGTTTTGTGTTTATTAGTTAATATATTAAATTAAATAATAAAAATAATAGGCTCCATAGCTCGATAAGTCAAAAGCTCGGCTCAGCTCGTTTATTAAACAACTTTAAATATGGGGTAAATAGTATAAAATATTAATAAAATTAATATGATATTATATTAAGGCTCGATAAGGCTCGTCGAGCCTTGCGAGCTTCATATGTTAGGCTCGAGCTCGGGCTCGATAAGTAAACGAGCCTAGTTTTTGGCTCAAGCTCGGCTCGAGCTCGATAAGGCTCGGCTCATTTCGAGCCTTTTATCGAGTCGATCTCGAGTAGCTCACGAGCTGCTCGGCTCATTTGCACCCCTACTTATCACCTTGCTAGAGGCTTACGATTTCTTTTCTTCTTCTTTTTTTTTAATCATTATTTTGGGTTGACTTTTGAAAAAAAAACCCTCATAGTCTCATACAAGTTATCCTCCCTCGTTTTAAAAAGGTTAAAAACTACAGTTGAAACGTGAAATATTTTTAAAATTTTAGATGTTGACATCTCTATTATAGCTATTTTCTTAATTTATGAAGGTATATACATGCTGTATGTTAAGAAAAGAGTTGGGGAAATTGTGTAATAGGTGGGTTGACTTTTGAATAAAACCAAATAAGCCATCGATGGTAGGGAACACTAACCATTACTTACTAACTTGGCTGTATTCTTTTCTTGGTTCATTTCCCGTGGCTTGTTTGTCTCTTACATGAATACAATTTCGACATCTATTATTGACACCTAAACCATCATCTTTGTTTTCTTATTTAAAAGTCAACCACTATTTATATAATTCAGAAAACATTGTAGTCCCCTCAAAATCGAATTATTTTGATCGATCATATGTTTTTAATCTGAATTTTGATAAAATTAAAGTAAAATCTTGGTGTTCATTGTTCAATTGTCACTAAAAATGAGTTAGTTTTACTCATTTTTCAAGTACATTTATAGATTTTTTTTATGAACAGCAAAACATATATAAACTAGCAAATTGTTAGAAAACAAATACATTACAATATAAGATTTTGGATCAATGCTATCCAACTAACATTTAACTTGCTATTCCTATTGACTCTGGCAGATCCAGGACAGATTTCCAGGGGGGTTCCTTTCGTAGATTTTCACTGATTTTCACTCATTTTTCAAAATTTTCCATTAAATTTTTCAATTTTTTTCTAAACCGAGAGGGTTCATGGGAACCCCCTAAAACCCTTGTATCCGCCCCTGGACTCTAGCACATTGTATGTATTCCTACGTTATTAGTGTAGAAAAAAAAAAAAACTTATCACTCCATACGTCCTATGATAAATATTTACACACACATACATACATATAAGGTGGGGTTAGGGTACAAAGGTTATATTCGTGAGAAGTGTAAAAAGGATTAAAAATTGTAGACATTATTTTTTGGACTTATTCATGATGTTTTGGATTGTTTAAGCTAAAATAACACTAAACGTAACAAATAAAAACACAAAACAATTTATTTTAGGCTTAGAAACTTAAAACGCCATGCCAAAAAACACTTGTTCTAAATTGTTGTGTTTTAGATGTGTGTTTTGGCTATGTTTTAAATTTCATAGCTATAATACATTGTATTGTGTTTTAAATTGTTGTGTTTGGTGTTTCTAACAAAAACCATGCACATGCTACTCACATGACAAAAAACATGGACAGGCAAGCCACATGCATAAATGTCTGTAAATGTTTATTCACTATTTTTTTAAAACTACACTATAATAACGAGTGTTTTGTTTCTTTAATATGAGTATACTATCATTATATAACAAAATTACGTGTTAATTGAGTTTATTAAAATTCAGTTCAAAATTTTTTCCATTGTATTTTAGTAGTATATGAAATGCGAAATTTATGATCATTTTGTAGAAGGTAAAAACACCATAACAATGGTAGAACTCATCAAATTAAGCTTCATAACATGTAGTCGTTTCAGCTAGAGGTGCACAAAAAAACCAGAATTGGAACTGGAAACGGAAAAAAAACCCGAAACCGGGTTTAAAAACCAATTTTTTTATGCCCGAAACTGTACTCGACCCTACTCGCCGAGTTCGCATATGGTATAAATTTCTATGTAAAAAAATCGGTCCCGGAACTGGACCCGATTTATACCCGGGTTTTTTTAATACCCGGAATCGAGTTTTCCTAATACACAGAACTGGGTTTTTCGAGTACCCAAAAAGTATATGTCAAGCAACGAGACTATTTTGCATTTTGATGTTGAGGAAGTCTAGGAAGGAATGGGCTACTTCGTGATTCAAGAGGGTTGCGAATTGACCACTTTGACAACCCAAGATTGACGCGTCTCATCCAAAGAACTCTACAGCCGCATTATAATCATCTAAGTCGCACTACCCTTCGACGTGATTGTATAAAAAGAATTCAATACCCTGCATACCCGGTTTTTTTCAATACCCGCTGTACCCCAGAACCGGGTATATAGATAATATTTATCATTAATATTGTAGTTTATCTCTTCTGTAACGCCCCAAAAATCCGTTTTATTTAGTTACGCCATTAGGCGTGATTAACAAATATTAAAATGGATTTTCGATGACAAGAATGATGGCTATGTTCTAATATGGAAATAACCTATTGAATGTTAGTATCTATATAATGGGAAATAAACACTAGGAACTAACTTGGTTAGTTAAGTTTTGATAACAAAAGGCATTTAGATGAACTAGAGGGACTAGAATTGGACAAGGAGCAAAGCAATGGGTTATAGATAAGGGTAGTAAGATGTCAACATACACATTCTTGTGTATGTCGATCATCAAGAACAACCCAAGACAAACCCTTGCTTCTTCACCTCTAGTTCCAAATCAAGAGAAAGTAGAAGCCAAGATGGTGCATGAAGCCAATTATGGGTTATCTAAGGTCTAATATACACCAAGGTACCTATAATTTGGCTAATTATGATGTTATGTTTGTTTTTGAATGTGATGAAAATCTAGGGTTTATGTGAAGACGTGAATCAAGGATGGATGAAGGTTTCTATATGTGGATAGACACTAAAGAAACCATAATTCGTGGAAATACATAAGGCTATGCTTGATTTATGTGCTAATTAGGTTGTTCTATACCTATGATAGAAGTGGGTGTTGATCTTAGTGTAATCCAAGATCATTCTTAGTTAAATTGTTGAATACATTGAAAAGAAAGTGATGATTTGCTATGTTTGATAACTATTGAATGAAGGGTATGTAATGTAGGGAAGAAATATGATGTTTTATGTTATGAGCTATGGAAGTAGACATGAAATGCTTGTACATTGTGTTTTAAATGTTGTATGCACACCAAATATTTGATGAAATGTCTAGATGAGTATAATGTGTGAATTTGTATGCAAGACTCGACAAGTATGAAAGTAATGTGATAATTGGTCGAATTGATAGTAGGTTAACATGAGGATTGCATCTTAGAGAGTAATCATGTGGGGATTTAGTTGATTGTAGCATTTTGTAATAAGTATGCATTAGTAGTGTGCACACTATGCTTAAATATTATGATGCACACCATGTGTTGGTTAATTGGTATGATGAATGATCGTGTATGTTAATGAGATATGAATATGAAGTTTATGGTGAATTTCATATGATCTAGTGCATCAATATGGACATATGTTTATAAGTAGGAAGTTTGTATAGTTGGAAGTTGATTTTCTGGAAAGTCTAACAATGTTAAAATAACATGGTAAGTTTTCTAGCATGATTATGATATTGGGGATTCCGGGTGAGACACGTTAGCTTGGTTATGTGACATATACGATGTTAAGTTTAATTGTTTGAATGATGAATAAAAAAGGGTGTGAAGCTATGTCTTATGCATGTTATAAATTGACCTAAGCAAGTCAATGTAGTATATGAGTTGGATATGAGTGGTTTATGAATGAACATGTATGCTAACAATCATGTGAACATGATGACTTAAAAGGATAGGAATGATGGACTCAAGCATGGGAAACTAATGGGTCAAGATGAGACAAGTAAACAAGCATGAACTTGGAGGACTTAAGGTAAGTGATTCCCGAACTTAACTTGCATTATGATATTGAATCTATATGTTAATGTAGTATGAGAATCTTGAATGAAACAAATAATTAATGGTTATGCCAAGGTAAAAACTTGGTGATGGGTTTCACAATAGATTTACCCATGTTTGGTTGCATATAAAGGAGACAAACGGGTCATCAAGGAAATGTTACGCCATTCGTGAGGATATCACGTAATCCGGGTAGTTTAACGCCTAGGAAAATCATGGGGAATGATCTTAGAACCTTTTGAGGTTTGGGTTTTAAGATATGCCATTAAAGCATGAAAAGTGCATAGTGGGCGCAACCTCACATCAGGTCTGGGCGCAAGGTGACCTGAAGGGGCGCAACCTGACTCTGATGGAAAATTTTGGCTGATATTCGCCCTCTAGGTGCGCAACCTCCCCCTCTAGGGGCGCAAGCTTGCGCCCCCCCACTGGTTGTTTGCCTGTTTTTATCGTATTTTGACGTTTCGCTTTTATGCGCAACCCGTATTCGCGTTTAACGCATCGAATAACATCGTTGGACTTCGTGAATGCTAGGTATGGGTGTAGCAAAAATATGACTCAAGTACGGAATGATGCGTGTGTATGTAATTAAATTGATATGTGTGTATACATAGTAACAAATACGGTAGGTAGATTTGTTACGCTTTTGTAAGTTGATAATGTGATGTATGCATGGATACTTATACCCGGGTTTGAGTGAGAGTTTTATGTATGTAAAGGTTGTCCATTATGTGTAGATTGACTATAGGATTGGAAACGTCATAATGGTCCTAGAGAATACATGAAGGAAGAGTAATACGACGGGTCAAGGTAAGTTGTGTATAGGAATTGTACGCTTGTATGTATTGTAAGGTTATTAACCTTTTATTATGAGAATGGAAATGAAGATGCAGGTATGTAAGTATGAATGCATGGGACTTGGAGGTTCGGATCGGGATATCACACCCGAACTTGCAAGAAGGCATTTGAACAGGATCACGGAGTATTGTTGGATGTTATTTCCGCATCGTGAGTAATTTACATGAAGTCACCTATTGAACTAACGAAACGGTTATGTGGTGACTACAGGTTGTCTTGTCTACCTAATGAAGTAAGGAAAGTATGGAGATCGGGCGAGGGAGCGGATTGTACGTGGTCACGGTCACATAACCTAATAAAGATGAGTTGCGTTGAATGTAATAAGAAGTATTAAAAGATGTAACACCAAAAATATCTCTTAGATGTGTTTTCCAAACATTTGACAATGTTCTGTAAGGAAGAAATTTTCTAGTCCGTATTTTCCGCTGCATATTGTCTGTAATACGGTTTAGGGTGTTACAAGTTGGTATCAGAACTCTGGTTTGAGTGAAATCTTGTACAAGGAAGTAAGTACTTGAACTCAAACTTATGTGCTCTTGAAATCAGTGACCAGTACAATCCAAGACTCGATCAAGGCCCAAAGGTAGAATTTAATATTGACTCACATGACATGCTAAAAGCTAATTGTGGTGTTTTTGTTAAGGTGAGCTTTTGTGGATAATGAAGAGGTCTCAAGGACACGATTCAAGATAGATCGCGGAAACTGTGTATAAGATGGAATAATCACAGGTACGCAATAATTAACTATTGGTACCCGTGGGAGGAAAATCTTCAGGGATGGTAAAACTTAGAAGGAAAAAATAACCTTGTTGTTAGGAAGGAAAAGTGTAGCACGAAGCTGAAAACCAGTCCCCAGGCATAAGGTAATGATTACATGAAGACACGTGATAGCATGTGGACTGCGCACCTGGCCAGTGCACAAGAAGCATGCGACACACGTGAGACCATGAGAATCATCACAGGTATGCCTGGTAAATTGGAAAGTAAGCGATCGTGATGATAGATGGGTGGAATAAACCTTATTTAAGGGGTAAATGGGAAGTGGTTCCCTCAAAAGGTATTAAACTAAACGTATGAGAATTGATGCCTATGAACTAATTATGGTAATGAATAGATAAGTAACTAGACAATAGTTGTGGGTCATGGTAGATGACTCTCAAGTGATAGAGAGTAGTCTCTAAATGAATGAAAGGTGGGAATGGAAAGTTTGAGTCCATAGGTAAGTATGGATCAAACCAATATGAATGAAAGGTGGGAATGAAAAGTTTGAGTCCATAGGTAAGTATGGATCAAACCAATATGAATGAAAGGTGGGAATGAAAAGTTTGAGTCCATAGGTAAGTATGGATCAAACCTATATGAATGAAAGGTATGAATGAAAAGTTTGAGTCCATAGGTAAGTATAGATCAAACCTATATGAATGAAAGGTATGAGTCCATAGGTAAGTATGGATCAAACCTGTATGAATGAAAGGTTGGAATGAAAGGTTTAAATCCGTAAGTAAGCACGGATTAAACTTATATGAATGAAAGGTAGAAATAAAAGATTTGCATCCGTAGGTAAATACGGATCAAACCTATATAAATTAAGGTAGGAATTAAATATATGCATCCATATGTAAGTCCCTCCACTTACTCATTAGTCGACTCATCCTTGATAGCATAAAAATGTCGAATGACCTTAATGGGTCAAATGGGTGGAATTGTAGAAATGACCCTGAACGTGTCAAATGGTGAAAATGTAAGAATGTAGAATAACCCGAGTAATGGGTCAGATTAGTTGGAATGTTGTAGAAATATAGAATAGTCTATGGAGCGGGTCATTTGGATAGGAATGAAGAAGAGAATACATTTTTCTCTAACCAAGATAAAGCACAACGTTAGTAACTTAATTTAGATATGCATGTTGCGGGACATATAAAAATGCATGTATATGTAATGGAAGATGGTAAGGCATAGTATTAATGTGAGTTTATTTCAGAAACCTATGGTAACAAATTAATGGTTGATCTTTTGAAGGATTTGTGCCTTTATATGCAGGAAATGAATGATGTTATGAGATGCAAGAATGTAATGTAGAAATTATAATAAAGTAGTAGAATATAGCGCATTTACCTTGAAAAGTCAAATTGTAGAAAATTTGCAAGATAGTGAATAAAATGTAAGGATCTTGCGTAAGAAAATGAAATAAATAATGTAGTATAGCACGTAAACGGGAGATCAAGAAGGGAATGTATATAATTAGACATTATAGGTGAAAGAAAACTTGCATGGGCCATTGAAGGTCAATTTTCATGAATGTATGGTATATGTCTAACCAATGATTTTGTAGATACGAATGGTCGAATTTTTTAATATGATGGAATCTACAAGATAGGTGATATGATGTTAACGAGTTGGAACTCGCTGTGAATGAACTAAACCAAGCTAAGTATGGCGTGGACTTGTGAAGGAGCAAGTCAAGCCGACATATGGATGGTTGGTAAACGTTGTGAAAGGAAGGTTAGTAAATTTGGATATTTTGTGATTGTTAAATAGAAAATTGATATGTTGAATAGTAACCCCGTATGAATAAATGGTAGCTCAAGCATGATGTAGTTAGGAAGGTTTGACTTTTAAAAGTCAAAAGATGAATGAATCTTAGCTTAGACTTGGTGTTATTAAGCGACGGACATATGTGTCAACAATGAGTAATGCATGAATTGAACTAACAAACAAATTAGCGTGAATAGAATGGCTTTGAAATTTACCAAAAGGGGGTGGGGTGTATATGGTAGATGTACCGATTCAGTAGTGCCTATGTAATTATGCCTAATCTCAAGTTAAGTGAGAGTGAATGGGGAATGAAATGGTATGTATGTTGTGAAAGTGATAACCATGATCTAAGGGTTGGGCTATACGCACGTATATAGTCTAACTAATTACATTATTGAAGTAATTAAAAAGGAATTTATAATAGTGGAATATTGTAGTAAGATCAGGATGAATACTAATTATGATTAATGCAATAATAAAAGATCAATAGGGTTGATGAGGTGAAATATGGCAATGATAGTTCGGCATGCTTGATAATTGCATGAAGGCTTGTTGTTAATATTAGAAAGTGTGGACATATAATTATGTTTGTTCACGATTAAAGTCGTTGTATAGTCTATAATGAGGGCTTATGACATGGCATGAAATCTTGAATGAAAGAAAAGAGTAGATAAATGAGTGGGAATAATGTTGGCTAAGGATTTAGCATTATGCAAAAATATTAGCTTTGATTTGCTAGAATGAATGCCTAAGAATAATAATGTCAAGGAACTCGGGAAGGTGGATATGAAGTATATTAGCTACATGTTATACCTAGTCATGCGTTCTAAGTATGCAACTTTAATGACTATAGACTCGAAGGGTAAGAGTGTTCCTGGTTTGGTAGTAATGAAAGTGGTTTCGGGGATGAAACCTACTTTAAGGGGGGTAGACTTGTAACGCCCCAAAAATCCGTTTTATTTAGTTACGCCATTAGGTGTGATTAACAAATATTAAAACGGAGTTTCGATGATAAGAATGCTGGCTATGTTCTAATATGGAAATAACCTATTGAATGTTAGTATCTATATAATGGGAAATAAACACTAGGAACTAACTTGCTTAGTTAATTTTTGATAACAAAAGGCATTTAGATGAACTAGAGGGACTAGAATTGGACAAGGAGCAAAGCAATGGGTTATAGATAAGGCAAGTAAGATGTCAACATACACATTCTTGTGTATGTCGATCATCAAGAACAACCCAAGACAAACCCTTGCTTTTTCACCTCTAGTTCCAAATCAAGAGAAAGTAGAAGCCAAGATGGTGCATGAAGCCAATTATGGGTCATCTAAGGTCTTATATACACCAAGGTACCTTTAATTTGGCTAATTATGATGTTATGTTTGTTTTCGAATGTGATGAAAATGTAGGGTTTATGTGAAGACGTGAATCAAGGATGGATGAAGGTTTCTATATGTTGATAGACACTAAAGGAACCATAATTCGTGGAAATACATAAGGCTATGCTTGATTTATGTGCTAATTAGGTTGTTCTATACCTATGATGGAAGTGGGTGTTGATCTTGGTGTAATCCAAGATCATTCTTAGTTAAATTGTTGAATGCATTGAAAAGAAAGTGATGATTTGCTATGTTTGATAACTATTGAATGAAGGGTATGTAATGTAGGGAAGAAATATGATGTTTTATGTTATGAGCTATGGAAGTAGGCATGAAATGCTTGTACATTGTGTTTTAAATGTTGTATCCACACCAAGTATTTGATGAAATGTCTAGATGAGTATAATGTGTCAATTTGTATGCAAGACTCGACAAGTATGAAAGTAATGTGATAATTGGTCGAATTGATAGTAGGTTAACATGAGGATTGCATCTTAGAGAGTAATCATGTGGGGATTTAGTTGATTGTAGCATTTTGTAATAAGTATGCATTAGTAGTGTGCACACTATGCTTAAATAATATGATGCACACCTTGTGTTGGTTAATTGGTATGATGAATGATCTTGTATGTTAATGAGATATGAATATGAAGTTTATGGTGAATTTCATATGATCTAGTGCATCAATATGGACATATGTTTCTAAGTAGGAAGTTTGTATAGTTGGAAGTTGACTTTCTGGAAAGTCAACAATGTTAAAATAACATGGTAAGTTTTCTAGCATGATTATGAGATTGGGGATTCCGGGTGAGACACGTTAGCTTCGTTATGTGACATATACGATGTTAAGTTTAATTGTTTGAATGATGAATAAAAAAGGGTGTGAAGCTATGTCTTATGCATGTTATAAATTGACCTAAGCAAGTCAATGTAGTATATGAGTTGGATATGAGTGGTTTATGAATGAACATGTATGCTAACAATCATGTGAACATGATGACTTGAGAGGATAGGAATGATGGACTCAAGCATGGGAAACTAATGGGTCAAGATGAGGTAAGTAAACAAGCATGAACTTGGAGGACTTAAGGTAAATGATCCCGAACTTAACTTGCATTATGATATTGAATCTATATGTTAATGTAGTATGAGAATCTTGAATGAAACAAATAATTAATGGTTATGCCAAGGTAAGAAACTTGGTGATGGGTTTCAAAATAGATTTACCCAAGTTTGGTTGCATATAGAGGAGACAAACGGGTCATCAAGGAAATGTTACGCCATTCGTGAGGATATCACGTAATCCGGGTAGTTTAACGCCTAGGAAAATCATGGGGAATGATCTTAGAACCTTTTGAGGTTTGGGTTTTAAGATATGCCATTAAAGCATGAAAAGTGCATAGTGGGCACAACCTCACATCAGGTCTGGGCGCAAGGTGACCTGAAGGGGCGCAACCTGACTCTGATGGAAAAATTTGGCTAATTTGCGCCCTCTAGGTGCGCAACGTCCCCCCTCTAGGGGCGCAAGCTTGCGCCCCCCACTGGTTGTTTGCCTGTTTTTATCGTATTTTGACGTTTCGCTTTTATGCGTAACCCGTATTCGCGTTTAACGCATCGAATAACATCGTTGGACTTCGTGAATGCTAGGTATGGGTGTAGCAAAAATATGACTCAAGTACGGAATGATGCGTGTGTATGTAATTAAATTGATATGTGTGTATACATAGTAACAAATATGGTAGGTAGATTTGTTATGCTTTTGTAAGTTGATAATGTGATGTATGTATGGGTACTTATACCCGGGTTTGAGTGAGAGTTTTATGTATGTAAAGGTTGGTCATTATGTGTAGATTGAGTATAGGATTAGAAACGTCATAATGGTCCTAGAGAATACATGAAGGAAGAGTAATACGACGGGTCAAGGTAAGTTGTGTATAGGAATTGTACGCTTGTATGTATTGTAAGGTTATTAACCTTTTATTATGAGAATGGAAATGAAGATGCAGGTATGTAAGTATGAATGCATGGGACTTGGAGGTTCGGATCGGGGTATCACACCCGAACTTGCAAGAAGGCATTTGAACAGGATCACGGAGTATTGTTGGATGTTATTTCCGCATCGTGAGTAATTTACATGAAGTCACCTATTGAACTAACGAAACGGTTATGTTGAGACTGCAGGTTGTCTTGTCTACCTAATGAAGTAAGGAAAGTATGGAGATCGAGCGAGGGAGCGGATTGTACGTGGTCACGGTCACATAACCTAATAAAGATGAGTCGCGTTGAATGTAATAAGAAGTATTAAAAGATGTAACACCAAAAATATCTCTTAGATGTGTTTTCCAAACATTTGTGAATGTTCTGTAAGGAAGAAATTTTCTAGTCCGTATTTTCCGCTGCATATTGTCTGTAAAACGGTTTAGGGTGTTACATCTTCCCTAAAATAAGGGAATGTATCTTGTATATATTGTTATGTTTAATGGAATAATGATCAAGGGTTTGAACCATAAAATTCAACATGGTATCAATGCCACAACCCTAATTTTCTTTTCTTTGCTTCTTCATGCCGTAAGCCTCCCCTCACCATTCGAATTTTTTTTTTCAGCCCTCTTGTTCGATCTGTCTTCTCCTTCTATCCTCACCATGTCTTCCATTCACCCTGCTGTAGCCGTTACCAACATCAAGAACTTTATCCCACTTATCCTTGATCGCCAAACTAAACACTACAACACCTGGGCTGAACTATTCATCATACACTGTAAAGCGTATGAGGTTTATGATCACCTTTTACCCCGCGTCCCTCCCACACAACCTACGGCTACCAAGGAAGCCGAGTCCTCCTCCAAAACCACCTACCAAGAGTCTTGGGAGCGTTTAGATGCCATTGTCCTACAATGGATCTATGGCACTATCACCCAAGATCTCGTCCACACCATCATGATTACTAATACCACTGCCTACGATGCCTGGTGTCGCCTCTAAAAACTTTTCCTAGATAACCAAGCCGCTAGGACCATTGCCCTTCAAAAAAAGTTTTTTAACACCCGCCTAGAACGTTTCTCTGACATGTCCTCTTATTGCCAACACATGAAACTCCTCTATAACCAACTCATTAGTCTAGGAGCCAATGTCACCGAACTAATCATGCAAATCCTCACCGGCCTAACCGACCAATATGAAACCATCAAACTTATCCTTCAACAAACTAAACCTTTACCCGACTTCTATAACACCCACTCCCAACTATGCCAAGTTGAAGATCAAAACGTTACCGAAACATCCCTCGTGGCTCAGTTTGCTGGAACGGTTCTCAATACCCTCACTTCCAACCCCACACAACCTACCGAATCCCCAAACCAACCTCCTTCGGACGGAACCGACTGTGGGCGTGGTCGTGGTTCCTACGGCCAGGGTCGCTTCCAACAGAATGTTTGGCAGCCCACAATCTCGTGGCAACAGCCACCACCTTGGGGCGGCACACCACAACCATACACCTTTTCTCCATGGGCCTAATGGTCCTTCCCCTCTTGTCCTTACCCTTCCAGCCCAATACCCCAATACCCACCATCACCTCAACCCAATCACCCTTTTCCTATTACTCGGCACCCCCCAATAGAACCAACTCAGGCCCACACCAGGCACCTCAGGCCCAACAGCCCAAGTCTGGCACCACTGCAGGCCTTTAAGGCCCAAAACCGGACGCTACTCGGTCAGCCCACTTGTACTCGGCATCTTACTCTCCTACAAATATTGCTCAGGCCATGTACAACTTGGCGCTTCATAATAATGATTCATCTTGGACCATGGACACTAGAGTAACAGGTACAATGTCTCCTCAATCTGATAAGTTCCCCTCTATTTTTAATTCTAGCATTATTCGCAACATTATTGTTGGGAACGGTAAAACCATTCCGGTTTTAGGCCATGGCAATATTACCTTACCACCACCATTCCCACCCTTCAAACTTAACAATGTCCTTTATGCCCCTAACCAAGCTAAAAACCTTATATCTGTTCGTCGTTTTACAACTGATAACCATTTATCTATCGAATTTGACCCCTATGGTTTTACTGTGAAGGACCTACAGACCAAGAAACCTATCCTACGGTGCATTAGCTCGGGGGATCTCTACACTCTCAGCCCTTCCAATATCACCAACCTCACTACTGCTTCCACTTATGCAGCTATCTCACAATACATTTGGCATCAACGACTCGGTCACCCAGGCCCAGCTATTTTAAATAATTTAAAAACTTCTAGTTCTATTACATATGGTTCTTTAAATAATAAAACTTGCGGTGCTTGTATTTTTGGTAAACACACTAGACTTCCGTTTTTTACTTCTAATACAAGTACGGTTATGCCATTTGATCTTATTCATAGTGATGTTTGGACCTCCCCCATTATGTCTAACGGGGGTCATCGTTATTATGTGTTGTTCTTGGATGATTTCACCAATTTTTATGGACCTACCCAATTGCCCACAAATCTGATGTCTTGCCATGTTCACAAAATTTAATAACTTTGTCCAAACCCAATTCAACACTAAAATAAAACAACTTCAATGTGACAAAGGTCGTGAATATGCCAATAACCAGTTTCATAATTTTTTTTTAACTCTAACGGCATGCACTTTTGTTTTTCTTGCCCTCACAACTCCTCTCAAAATGGCAAAGTTGAACGTAAAATCAGAACCATTAACAACCTTATGCGCACCATTTTGGCCCACTCCTCTATGCCCACAACCTATTGGCCCCATGCACTTGACACCACCACTTACCTACTCAACATCATCCCAAGTAAAATACATAATTTCCAAACCCGTACACAACGACTCTACCATTGCATTCCCACCTACGATCACCTTCGTGTGTTCGGGTGTGTCTGTTACCCTCTCATCCCATATACCACCATTCACAAACTAGCTTACCGTTCTCACCCATGTGTCTTTTTGGGGTACCCTTCCAACCATAGAGGGTACAAGTGCCTAGACTTCAAAACCCATACCATTACAATTAATCGTCATGTCTTGTTTGACGAAACCATATTCCCATTTGCCAAGTCACACAAAACTACCCCTCACAATTATAAATGCCTTGATGATACCCCTCACCCATCCCTCTACACAACTCCCCATACCCCACCTGCCACACCGTCTGACATCAACAACATCCCACCTCCATCGCCTATGCCCAGTCCTTCACATACATCACCCCAACATTCGGACCAACACACACCATCACCATCAGGCCAAAACTCCCAGCCCAATAGTCCACCTTCCCCTCCATCACACACACAGCCTACAACACTCGGCCCACCTCACCCTTTAACTCCCACGGCCCAAATCCCAACCAACACTCCAATCGGCCCATCCCACACCACATCCCTCAACCCGTCTGCTGCTACCATACCGAACCCACCACCACCTCCCCCTACCCGCACCATTCACACTCGGGCCATGTCCGTCATCTCTAAGCCCAAACAAATATTTAACTTGTCCGCCTCTACCATTGCACCTCTACCAAAGACTCCCAAAGATGCCTTGTCTAAACCGGAGTGGCATAATGCCATGAAAAATGAATTTAATGCTTTAATTAAAAACAAGACTTGGGAACTTGTCCCAAGACATCATGATATGCATATTATTCGTAGCATGTGGCTTTTTCGCCACAAATACAGGTCTGATGGCACACTTGAGCGGTACAAAGCCCGTTTGGTTTGTGATGGTAGAAACCAAGAAATTGGGGTTGATTGTGGGGAAACATTTAGCCCGGTTGTTAAACCGGCCACCATTCGTACTGTGTTAACTTTGGCACTTTCTCAGTCTTGGTCCATTCATTAATTGGATGTTACTAATGCCTTCCTACATGGAAATCTCTCTGAGACCGTTTATATGTATCAACCCATGGGGTTTCAACATCGGTATTACCCTGATCACGTATGCCGTCTGACAAAATCTCTTTATGGTCTTAAACAGGCACCTCGGGCTTGGTACCAACGTTTCACCGATTTTTTCATTTCTATTGGATTCTAGCAGAGTAGATGTGATAACTCTCTTTTCACCTACCACCATGGGCAGCCTCGCGGCTGAATTTGCCATGAAGGATCTTGGACCACTCAGTTATTTCTTAGGTGTATCTGTCTCTCGCACAGGTAACCAGATGTTTTTGTCACAGCAATCATATGCTCTGGATATTATTAGTCATGCAGGTATGGATAACTGTAACACGGTTGCGACTCAGGTTGACACAAAACCTAAATTGAGTACCACCTCTAGCGCTCCCTTTGAGAATCCTACATTATACCGGAGTCTAGCTGGGGCGCTACAATACCTCACTTTCACCAGACCTGAAAGGTTGAAATGAAAGGTTTGAGTCCGTAGGTAAGTACGGATC
The DNA here is from genome assembly GCA_032199755.1 of Ambrosia artemisiifolia. Lineage (NCBI taxonomy): Eukaryota > Viridiplantae > Streptophyta > Magnoliopsida > Asterales > Asteraceae > Ambrosia > Ambrosia artemisiifolia. The sequence continues at coordinate 25,736,056 of CM063517.1, forward strand.
AAACCGATATGAATGAAAGGTTGGAATGAAAGATTTGAGTCCGTAGGTAAGAACGGATCAAACTGATATGAATGAAAGGTTGGAATGAAAGGTATAAGTCCGTAGGTAAGTACGGATCAAACTTATATGAATGAAAAGTAGAAATAAAGGATTTGAACCCGTAGGTAAATACGGATCCAATATATATAAATTAAAGGTAGGAATTAAATATATGAATCTATATGTAGGCCCCTTCACTTACTCATTAGTCGGCTCATCCTTGATAACATGAGAATGTCGAATGACCATAAAAGGGTCAAATGTGTGAAATTGTAGAAATGACCTTGAACGGGTCAAATGGTGGAGATGTAAGAATATAGAATAATCCAAGTAATGGGTCAAATTGAGTAGATGTTGTAGAAATATAGAATGATCCTTGAAACAGGTCATTTGGAGAGGAATAGAGGAGAGAATACATTTTCTCCAACCAAGGTAAGACACAACGTTAGTTAAATATGCATGTTGCGTGGCATATAAAAATGCATATATATGTAATGGAAGATAGTAAGACGATATTGATGTGAGTGTATTTGAGAGACCTGTGGAAACGAATGAATGATATTATGAATTGCAGGAATGCAATGTAGAAATTATTATAAAGTAGTAGGATATGGCATATTTACCTTGAAAAGTCAAATTGTAGAAAATTTGCAAGATGGTGAATAAAATGTAAGGACCTTGTGTAAGGGGATGGAATATGTAATGTAGTATAGCTCGTAAACAGGAGATCAAGAAGGAAAATGTATATGATTAGACATTCCGGGTGAAAGAAAACTTGCATGGACCGATGAAGGTCAATTTTCATGAATGTAAGGTATATGTCTAACCAATAATTTTGTAGATATGAATGGTCGAATTTATGGGTATGATGAAATCCAAAAGATAGGTGATATGATGTTGACGAGTTGGAACTCATTGCGAATGAACTAAAGCAAGCTAAGTATGGCATGGACTTGTGAAGGAGCAAGTTAAGCCGACATATGGATAGTTGGATAACGTTGTAAAAAGGAAGGTTAGTAAACTTAGATATTTTGTGATTATTAAATAGAAAATTTATATATGTTGAATAGTACCCACGTATGAATGAAGGGTAGTTCAAGCATGATGTAGTTGGAAAGTTGACTTTTAAAGGTCAAAAGATGAATGAATCTTAGTTAGACTCGGTGTTGTTCAGCAATGGACATGTGTGTTACAATAGGTAGTGCATGAAATGAACTAACAAACAAATAGGCATGAACAGAATGGCTTTGAAATCTACCAAAAAGGGATGGGGTGTGTATGGTAGATACATCGGTTCGGTGGTGACTATAGAGCGATGTTGAACTCTCAAGTTAAGTATGAATAAGTGAAGGTGAAGCGGTAGCTAGGTAATAATAGTTCGGTATGTTTGATAAGTGCATGAAAGCTTGTGTTAATATTAGAAAGTATGGACACATGATTATGTTTGTTCACGATTAGAGTCGTTATATAATTTATAAGGTGGGCTTGTGGCATGACCTGAAGTCTTCAATGAAAGGAAAGAATAGATAAATAAGTGGTAATGATGTTGGCTAAGGAATTAGCATTTTTTTTTCAAAAAAATTTCAGCTTTGATGGACTAGAATGAATTCCTAAGAAAAATAATGTATGGGAATTCAGCATAGTGGATAAATGATAAGTAGTTTCACACCACATACCTACGTGTGTGTGTGTGTGCGCGCGCTCTAATTAAGCAAGTTTAATGAGTAAATAAATAAGTACAGAATTCCTAGTATGGTAGTAATGAAAGAGGTTTCGGGGACGAAACCTTCCTTAATGGGGGTAGACTTGTAACACCCCGAAAACCCATTTCATTTAAAGACATTGATAGGCGGGATTAAAAGATATGATATTGAGTCAAGAGGTTATAAGTTGGACGGTGGAATATGTCAATTAACCAAAGTCCATATTAAAAATTGTCAAATATGATGAAAACACCAAAAACACACACTTGGTGTGTGTTTTGGTCGATATCAGGAGAAGGAGAAAATGGGGTTCCAACCCCAACCCAACTACCAAGCTCAATCTAGTCAGAAAACAAGGGGAAATCGACGCATGAGCCAGAAATGGACCATTTAAGGTCAATCAAACCCAAAGGTACCTTCTATTTGGTAGATTTTGATGTTAAGATTAATTTTAGAGTTGATGAAAACCTAGGGTGTGTGTAAAAACGTGAATCAAGGATGAATGGAGGTGTCTAGATGTTGATAGACACTAAAGGAACCATAATTCATGATACTACATAAGGCTATGCTTGATTCATGTGCTAATTAGATTGTTTTACACCTATGTTGGAAGTGGGTATTGGTCTTGGTGTAATTTAAGACCATTCTTAGTTAATTATTGAATGCATTGAAAAGAAAGTGATGATTTGCTATGTTGATAACTATTGAATGAATGGTATGTAATGTAGGGAAGAAATATGATGATTTATGTTATGAGCTATGAAAGTATGCATGAAATGCTTGTACATTGTGTTTTAAATGTTGTATGCACACCAAGTGTTTGATGAAATGTCTAGATTAGTCTAACTTGTGAAATTGTAGGCGAGATTGGACAAGTATGAAAGTAGTATGATAATTAATGCAATTGATAGTAGGTTAACATGAGGATTGCGTCTTAGAGAGTAATCATGTGGGGATTTAGTTGATTATATGATGTGGTAAGGAGTATGCATTGGTAGTATGTACACTATGCTTAAATACTATGATGCACCCCATTGTTTGTTAATTGGTATGACAAGTTATCTCGTATGTTAATGAGATAGGAACATGACACTTAGGGTGAATTTCATAAAACCTAGTATGCTAATATAGACATATGTTTGTAAAAAGGAAAGTTTGTATGGTTGAAAGTTGACTTTCTGGAAAGTCAACTGACATGGAAATAATGTGGTATGTTTTCTAGCATGATTGTGAGATTGAGGATTTCTTGTGAGCCACGTTAGCTTGGTTTTGTGTCACGTACGATGTTGAGTTTAATTGCTTGAATGATGAATAAAAAAGAGTGGGAAGCTATGTTGTATGCATGTTAGAAATTGACCTATGCAAGTCAATGTGATATATGAGTTGGATATGACTTGGTTTATGAATGAACATGTATGCTAACAATGATGTGAACATGATGATATGAAAGGATAGGAATGATGGACTCAATCATGGGAAGCTAATGGGTCAAGATGAGGCAAGTAAACAAGCATGAACTTGGAGGACTTGAGGTAAGTGATTCCCGAACTTAACTTGCATTATGATATCGAATTTGTATGTTAATGTAGTATGGGAATCTTGAAAGAAACAATTAATTAATGGTGGTTCCAAGGTAAGAAACTTGGTGATGGGTCAACCATAGATTGACCCATGCTTGGCTTCATATAAAGGAGATAACGGGTCATCAAGGAAATGTTACGCCATTCACGATGATAGCACGTAATCCGGGTAGTTTAATGCCTAGGAAAATCATGGGGAATGATCTTAGAACCTTGTGAGGTTTGGGTTTTAAGATATGCCATTAAAGCATGAAAAGTGCATAGTGGGCGCAACCTCACATCAGGTCCGGTCGCAACCTGAATCTGATGGGAAAAATGTGCTGATTTGCGCCCTCTCGGGGCGCAACCTCCCCCTCCAGGGGCGCAAGCTTGCGCCCCATACTAGTTATTTGTCTGTTTTTATCGTATTTTGATGTTTCGCTTATATGCGCAACCCGTATTCGCGTTTAACGCATCGAATAACATCGTTGGACTTCGTGAATGCTAGTTATGGGTGTAGCAAGTAATAGAATGTCGGATTTGCAAATATGACTTAATTATGGAATGATGCTTGTGTATATAGTTAAATTGATATGTGTGTATACATAGTAACAAATACGGTAAGTAGATTTGTTATGCTTTTATAGATTGAGAATGTGATGTATGTATGGGTACTTATACCCGGGTTTGTGTGAGAGTTTTATGTATGTAAAGGTTCGTCATTATGTGTACATTGAGTATAGGATTGGAAACGTCATGTTTGTCGTAGAGAATACATGAAGAAAGAATAGTATGACAGGTCAAGATAAGTTGTGTATGGGAAATTGTACGCAAGTATGTATTGTAAGGTTATTAACCTTTTATTACGAGAATGGAAATGAAGATGCAGGTATGTAAGCATGAATGCATGGGACTTGGAGGTTTGGATCGGGGTATCACACCCGAACATGCAAGAAGGCGTTTGAACAGGATCACGGAGTATTGTTGGATTTTATTTCCGCATAGTGAGTAATTTACATGAAGTCACCTATTGAAATAACGAAACGGTTATGTGGTGATTGCAGGTCGTCTTGTCTACGTAATGAAGTAAGGAAAGGATGGAGATCGAGCGAGGGAGCGGATTGTACGTAGTCACGGTCACATAACCTAATAAAGACGAGTTTGTTGAAGGCAATAAGAAACAATAGAATATGTAATACCTAAAATACTTAGTAGATTCGGTTTCTAAACATTCAAGGTTTTTTTTAAAGAAATGAATTTTTCGGTTTGTATTTCCGCTGTGTATTTTCTGTATTACGGATCTAGGGTGTTACAGGTTTATTGGGCTGGATGCCCGGATACTCGCCGCTCTACTTCGGGTTATTGTTCTTACATGGGTCCTAATCTCTTATCTTGGTCGTCTAAGCGACAGACCACTATTTCTCGGTCCAGTGCTGAAGCTGAGTACCGCGCGGTAGCTAATGTTGTTGCTGAAGTTTGCTGGATACGCAACTTACTTCTTGAGTTGCGTCGCCCTTTGTCTACCACTACCCTGGTTTATTGTGATAACATCAGTGCTATATACTTGTCTAATAATCCTGTACAGCATCAACGAACAAAACACATCGAACTTGATATTCATTTTGTTCGTGAGCATGTCAAACGCGGCACTATTCGGATTCTCCATACTCCAACACGTCTCTAGATTGCTGACATATTCACCAAAGGTCTGCCACGTGTGTTATTTGATGACTTCCGCTCCAGTCTCAACATTCACCCTCCTCTTGCTTCGACTGCGGGGGTGTAATAGATAATATATTTGAATTGTAAATATAGATAATATTCATCATTAATATTGTAGTTTATCTCTTCCCTAAAATAAGGGAATGTATCTTGTATATATTGTTATGTTTAATGGAATAATGATCAAGGGTTTGAACCATAGAATTCTACACCGGGTATGGATTTTTATGCTGGGAAACGGAACTAAAACCAGTTCTTTCAATACCCGGTCAAAGTGATACTCGGCCCTACCCAGAATCGGGTATTAAAAAAAAGGGTTTGTGCACCTCTAGTTTCAGCCCACCGATCTTTTACTTCCATGGACCAAATTTAAGCAATGCATACAAGGGAATCCAACGTCTCAACATATGGAGTATATCCTCACCATATGCCATTCCAGTTGCTTTGTGCCTTTTCCTGTGGACTTGTTGATTGGGGTGGCCATCCATCATCTATTTTCTCCACATGCCAACTATCCTCTATTTTTGTTTCTACTTCTTTTTCTTCATTGGTCTCCATTGTTGGCTTCCCGAATAGTTATGTTTCTAATTCTTCGAGATAACCAACAAAGTCAAACACTCCTCCATCAATGGGTGTTAAATCCATAGGGTCGTCCTCGAGAATTGCTAGGGATTTAAGGGTCCTATGTGAAAAAAATGGGCCCTTAAACTATAACAGTTGCTAGTTAAAAAAGTAAAGGTAAAATGTTTGTCCAAGGATTCGAACCTGAATACCTCAGGCACACATGCGTGTCTTAGCCAATGAACCATCTTGACTTCTGATTTAACTTGCGTGTTTATTATATAGACACATACACATATAATATAAATTTATTTTACACTTATGGCCCTCTGAAATCCTGGGCCTGGTTCATCGGCACACCCTGCACCAGGTCTGAGACGGGCTCGTAAATCCACAAGCTCATCAATAAAATCATTCTCCCACGATGGAACACACTCGTCCTCCATGTCATTAGAGATCATCATACAATCTCCAAAACACTTAACCAGAAGGATCACGGGCACTAGATAAAAAGGAAATAAAATCTAAACTACAAAATAATTATAAATATCTACAATACGACTAGACCCTTGACCCATATCGTTCTCAAAAGTGCAGTGTCATCGGAAACGACACCCAAAACTTGATGTGTGAAAATGTATATATAAAATTGAAAAACAAGTTTTAAAAAGGATATCACTAATTAAACCACACACAATCGGGAAGTGTACCGGTTGTAATGTAGTAAGTAAATAAGTATGTATGAAAATCAATCAGTGGACACTATATGCAAACTTTCGATAATTGGAAAACTAGTAAATAATACGAAAAGTGGAAATTTGATTTGAAATCAGACATGGAGAAAATTGGCTACCTAGGTAAGAATCCTTAGATAATGCAAATAACCCTGACTATGGTAACTGACTGGAGACCCTATTCTTATTCAATTAAGCTCTTGCTAAGGATTGCTGACTAGACTCAAGGCAGGACAAGTGTTGAAATGCTAAGATGAAGATGGATCGCCATAGTGAAACCAAATCCCACAGACATTAGGTAATTTACCACTCTTGGATAAAAAACCCTTAAACTATGCCATAGACTAAAACCCTAATGATAAAATCCTAGGAAAACACCAAACATGGACAAACAACCGACCTTTCCCTAGCAATTACCAATTATTAAACAATGTCCAGTTAATTAACCTAGCAAACCCGAATTATATATCTAACCTTTAGGAAAGGATTGTACACTTTAGCTCATAGTTATCAAATGCATTAGGCGCACTCAAGGCGTGTAGCCTTTCCTGAGGCCTAGGCGCGAGGCGAAAAAAAGCGAGGGCCTGAGATAAAAAAAACAAATAAGAAAAAAAAGTAAAAATATATTAAAATAATACTATTTTTCATCTAGGTAGTATCAAAAGTTTTAAAATCTTGATTTATTAGTGTATAGAAGTAGTTTTCCTTAGATAAAAGTAGAAATCTGGCTAGAATCTAGCCATAATTTAACGAATTTGGTTGGAAACTCTCAGAAGTTTGGGAATCTAGCTGAAATCTGCGCCTAAACCATCACCTAGAGAAATAAAGTGCATTTTCCTCGACTCAAAGCGCAAATGCATCGCCTCGCCTAAAAATGGGCCTAGGCGCAAGGGGCGATGGCTTTTAACAACTATGCTTTAGCTAAATGATTTCAATAGTTTGTTAAACTTGTGTTATTTTTAACTACAAGAACTGACCCGAAAACCTAAGTAACGAACCAGAATAGCTTCTAGACCTAGGGGATATCTATATATGCCTAGACCAGCAAAACAAGCAAACAAACAATCAAATAAAAAATCACCAGTACATAAATACTCAAAATCAATCACTAAGATCAAAATGTAATTCAACATATCCAAATCAGAAATTATACGACATTAAATAAAAGCAAAGTCTAGTTTATCATCCTAAGCAAACAACATGAGTTTCAAAAGCATAGTTACAAGTCTAATTGAAAACAAAGCAAATATGTTTAAAACAACAAAACGAGTTACACAGTTCAAATCCACTACCAGAAAACTGAGCAATTGCGACCGCATTTTCAGTCGCAAAACGGTTGCAATTGCCCTTTTGCAACCGTTTTACGACTGGAAATGTAGTCGGAAAAACACTTGACGCAAATGCCCTATTGCCACTAAGTTGCGACTGCTTCTACTTTTTGCGACTCGGATTTCGCGATTGTTAGAATGATTGCAAATATTGCGACCGCTCCACTTTGTTTTGAGACGATTGTGTTGCGACGTTTTTGCGACCGCATAAATTGCGACTGTTTTGTGACTGCTTGCATTTTACAAAATTGCGACCGTTTTTGCGGTCGCAAAATGTATATTGTATTATTTTTTATTATTTTTAGCCATATGCTATTTTGACCTGCTTAATGTCATATTTTTTAAATTTAAGCATTTATCAAATTTTCACAATTATATAAAACATTCAACTTAAAATTTCCAAGACCCGAGTTATCATTACAAGATACATATTCAAAATAAAGTATTTATATCCTAAGTCTTTGATTTGATTCCTTGAAACCTAACTTTTAAAATTTCTTCAACGTTTGCCATTCTTTCGTTCATAGCCTTTTTCTTCACCTTATCTTTCTCTTTTTCCATCACCAACTCCACAATAATTCCGTTCAGCCTTTCTTTCTCTTCTTTTTCTTTCAGTATATCTTGGATGATCGCGTTCAACTTTTCAATCTAATAAACCAATGTAAAGTGTTAAGATCAAATTTATTAAATTTAAATTGAAACACATTCATTACTAAGTGGGATTCCTCATATGGTAATATCTCCTTCAAATCCCATCACTCACAAATAAATATCATACCTACTGATTGTAGCATAACAATGGGATTGAAGGCCTTTTGCCATTTACAATGACATGAAATTTGAAGTGATTAGTTCAAACATTTATTATAAGAAAGCATAACACATTCATCAATAAACCAATCAATAAACCGAGGCCCCAACCCTTGCACAGGCATGGTCTCCTCTTTGTCATCATACCCAACTATTTGATATATTGTTCCAGTGACATGTTTATTATCTCTGTGATTGCATCCCCTATAAACAAGAGTATCCTTCTTCCTCCATATTCTTTTGAAGCTGATATATTCCTAGACGGGTTGGGGCCTCGGTTTATTAAATTCAAATTGAAGGCCTTTGATAAGTATGGATTAAAACAACTCATTCATTGTGGTGACGAGCCAGCAGACGTAAAATTTCATGTATCGAAGATAACCCTAAGAAAAAATCAAACAGTTTCAAAAATCCTACAAAAGATGCTTCACATAACCTTAAGCAGTTAAGCATATACTCTCTCAAGCTTTTAATTGCCCAAGCTACTCCTTCAAATATGAAATCTACAGAACAAACTACCTTCCTAGTTATCCAGTCTCTCATCATGTCATTCGTGAAAATGCAGAATCTAAGTCTTAACGCCTAAATCTAAGTCTTAACGCCTAAATCTTCTAACATAATCATCAAAAGAATATGTAATTGATCCGAGTCTCAAACAATACTAGTCTCATTATTACAAGACTTAAAAGTTAACCATTTATCACAAATATCCTTTAGTAACAAATCCTAACTACAACCAGAACTAACTCAGCTCAACAACTAGCATAAAAAAAATAACTAATCCAAATTTTAAAAAATCACTACAAAACCAATCAAAACATATATAAGCAACTAACATAAATAAATAAACTAATCTTGAGAATAAACATACCTCGTGGTCTTGTCTACCATGTAGATATTGGTGACTAATATTGCTTAATCCATACACTTTGCCTCTATTCTTTCCCCCGGCAGCTCGGTACCACAAGTCTTGGTCAGATATCTAAGATAAGGTTCAAACAAAGAGTTTCAAACAGGTTCAAATAACTAAGATCAGGTGCAATCCAAACCACAGGTTCAAAGTCAAACAAAGAGGTTCTAACAGGTTCAAATCATTCTAACAGGTTCAAATCACAAACCCTCCCAATTCTCTTCTCCACCTCCATTTGTTCTTCACTGCAATTTACCGTTTGAATCTACAAGCCACAGTGAGGACACCCTGGGCAGTAACTTTGACAGTAAGGTTTTTGTTGATCCGTTTCTGATAGTTTAAAGAAACCATATGCGAAAGATACTCATAAACTCTGTTTCTTCTTCAGCGAAGCCATTGGAAAGTCGAGAAAAAGAAGTCATCCATAAAGATGATGAAAAAACTAAAAGGTTAAATATGATTGACCTTACTGCAGTTGAGTGGGAAATTATGTGGGAGGATCTTCAGATTGGTGAGCGCATTGGTATAGGTAAGATTTATTTTATATTCAAAATAAAGCATTTTTATTTTGTTGCATACTGATACTAAAGAACTGCCAAAGCTACACAATGATTTCTTTTCTGTGTTATCTTTGTCAAATGTCAATAATGTGTTGTAAGAAGATGATAATTAAACAATGTTTTTTAAACGTTGGTTTTATAATGTGTTAATCATTTTAGTTTGACCTTCTGTAGAAGACGGTGGCTCATCGTTTATTGATAATTTTGACCTTCCGAATATATGTTGCATTAATCTTATCCTAAACATATAGATGCTGGAATCCCGGTTTCAGCAGTTAGGTCTATACTACAAAAATCCCGAAAACTGATTAATCGATTTTTTAAACTTTATAAATTACTCTTTTGCAGTGAAGAACAAATGGAGGTGGAGAAGAGAATTGGGAGGGTTTGTGATTTTATAAAGTGAAATTACAAAAATACCCTCGAGTTAACAAACTTTTTTAACTAGGTTTGTCATTTGGACTGATTAAGCAATAAAGTTGAAACTACAGTGGCCCAGATGTCATAAATTCTCATTTTGGATGGATGTGGCAATATTGATCAAACCTCAGGGACGGATTTGGCCATTTACTCAAACTAAAACAATTAAATTAGATATAATTAGGGCGTGACATTTGTCACGACAAAACATACTCAAACTCGTCGCCGAACTCAAAAGTGTAATCGATTTAAGTCACTTCGATAACAACTTCTTCGGATTCGGGTGGGTATTCCTCTATGTTTGACTTAAGCATCGCTTCATCATACTTTGATTCGATGTCCAACCACTTGTGGTGAAGTGAATCACTATTGCGGTTTGTTTCCTCGCCTACAAGAACCTAGAATTCGGCCAACACTTTGCCCCAAAACGGGTTTGAACGAAGTGTACTAGAGACTCTAGTATTCCCGTGCATGTTTAACCAACCCAACGTTAGTGTTAGGACCGGCGAACGCGTAATCCGACAATCACGGGTTTTATCCTAGAGGTGCGGAATCCCTCTAGAATGTTCTAATAACAGATACGATGATTGAAACAATGAAACGAGTAATCACAACACACACACGGGTCAAAAGATTATAGATTAATCACCAAAACAGAGCTCGAGTGTTTACAGAGATCAAATCAGACGTCTATGACCAGGGGAGGGTGTTTGGAGTGTGTGTGAGGCAAGAACTGAGGTCTAGGGTTGAGAATGAGGGTATTTATACCACCCGGGTACGACCAGACCCTGTATTGGCGATTAGTTGCTACAGTTCATGCGATTACAGGCTAATCGCCTGTAAGACAAGCCCAGACGCATGGAAACCAACACGATTAGGGCCCTAATCGTGTGAAATCCCTTGCTAATCGCCTGTACACTCTCAACTACCCCAAAACGCGTATAAACGCCTCCAAACACCCCGAATCACGTCCAAACTACTAATATACTAGCCTAGGGACATCGTGTACTAACAGACTCCCCCTTGGACCAGGCTAGAATACGTACAGAAATAACCAAAAGACATCGTTCATACCAAAAGCAAACAAACTCTACAGACTCGATAAGCAAAAACAATTACAACTAAACAAAAGGACAAGCAGCATCTTCTATCTTTATCTTCAGTTTGATGTTGTTCTGACCCTTGTGATCCTCGACCAGTCGCATCCTGCATGAACCTTGTTGGCGTAGCAAAACCGAATCACTCTTTGAAACTTCATAGCTTGATCGGCTTCAACAGGTAAATGCATGATTGGGTGCTGATACAACATCTCCACATCTTTCTCTGAGCAATTAATCAACCACATAGGATCCCAAATCCTTATCTTCCTGCATGGATTCGGACTGTTGCCCAAGACAATCACGGCTTCAGTAGTTGTTGCATCATAGTGCCAATAATACAGCTTCGAGGTAAAGTCTTGTTCAACTGGGACTATGGGAATCCTTGAAACACACTTTGGTGGCTTGATCTTGTGTTCCCAGATAGGCTTCAATGTGAAAGGATGAATCTTGTCTGTTTGGTATGATCTGGGATACTGAGGCTCGAAGTCTTTCCATCCCTCTGAGCTTTCTCGCTTCAGCTTAGTGTAAAAACCCTGAAGAGGAGGAGCTTTCTCTTTGTATAACGGATAATCAAGACGAACTAAATCACGAATGTACCAGAATGGCAGGCTCAAAATGTCTTTGTATTCCCTGAAGTACAACACACCTTCTTGCCACTTTACCCCCAGCATTCTTGTGTGACTAATATACGCCCAGCTTATCACGTTTCCAGACATCTTCGTCAATCTTTTCTTGAAGATAGAGGCTCGCTCGACTGGCTTTTTCTTTTCTTCGGGTTTGAACCATTTGGGATAGCGCTCTCTGATTTTGTCCTGTCGTATCTTCACTTCATCAGGAACTTCAGCAGAGTCAGTCTTTAACTTCTCTTCGGCCTCTCGTACCATCTCCTCATCAATATTTGGAATTCCAGCACCCGACTCATTTACAACGTACTCAGGAGTTGGCACGCTGGTTCCATCTTCAAGATCCACTTCATTATTTTCTGGATGCAACTCAGGAGGAACACTTTGGCTTGCACTGGAAGATTCTCCAGATGCAAACCCGTATACTTTAGCCATGTCCTCTGGTGTCATCTCAGGTGGAATCTCGCCTTCTTCCAGATCATACTCAGGCATGGCAGGGGGTGGGAGCAAGTTGCCTTCATCATCATAAGCAAAATAACAGTTTAAAGGCTCCATATATTCAACCTGAACTATCGCTTTCTTCTTCAATTTTTCACGAAGTTCTTGAATCTTGCTCATCTTAGGTGCTGGCTCCCCCTGAGCAGAAGAACCTGCTTCGGGATCATCGCCTCGGCGATCATGACCCTTCTTGGTGCGCCTCGAAGCTGAACCACCCGATGATCCGCCACCGCCTGTGGCTCCAGGATCACCACCATCACCTTTACCATCACCCTCATCATCGTCATCAGACTCATCATCATCCTCTTCATCATCATCATCTTCATCACTTTCCTCATCATCATCACCAGCCGTACTAGCTCCAGCCTCCGAACCACCAGTGAGTCTAGGTTGAGTTCCAGACAACTCATCCAACCTAGCCCTCAATCTTGTGTTTTGCTTTCTGTATTTGGTGATTCGGCGCTCATTGCTCACATTCGCGAGCTGGAGATCATTGTACTTCCCTTCTATACCAGTTAGTCTTGCCAAGGCACTTTGGTTCGATTGTATCAATTGCTGGTGTGATTCCATTAGCTGCCTGTTCGACTCCAAAATCTGTTGATTAGATAAAGTAAGTGCGTCGACAGTAGCTCTCAAATCTGTATTAGCAGTAATAGTCTCGCCAATCAGTTCCAACAGCGCCGTTTCATTCTCTTCGATCTGGGCGTTTTTGCTTCTTAACTCAGCTATTTCACGCGCCTGTGCAGCAACTAAAGCCGTAAGTTCGCTGACATGACGCTGAAGTTGTTCATTGGATGCTGGAGTTGAAGAAGAAGATTGGCCTGAAGGTTTAGCTGCTGTGGTTCTTGCTGCTTCCTTCAATCTCCGGATATGATCACCTACCGGATTAGAGACTAACTGCGAACCTGTCACTTCAACCGTAGCTGAGACTTGCTCATTGAAGACTACCGAAGAAGGCATTGACATAGTAACACCCGCAGGCATAGCTGCACTGAAAGATAAAGGAACTGAAGATGTAGCTGCTGTTGTAGTTGTTTCTGTTGCTGCTGTTGTTGTTGCTGGAACGGTAGAAGAAGTTGGAGTGCCAAAAGTATCAGGAAGATTCAAAGTCGCACGTCTTCCCCTCAATCTCTTAGGGGTCTTCTCAGCCGCAACTACCTTTTCTGACATCCTCTTTTGACCCCTACCAACCTTCGCTGCCTTGGTTTTCTGTCTTTTGTGAGGAGGAGGCGTGCTAAGATCAGCATCGATATCTGCAACGAGATCACCACTTCCTGGAGTGAAAGTAGGATCTCTTGCAAGATCTCTCGCCTCGGCTGCGCGAGCTCTATCCTTTTCCAAACTAAGTACATTAGGTGAATCATCCTCTGTCGCTTCTGATTCATCATCATCATCATCAACGTCTTCTATATTAACCGGGCCTTCATCCAACTTATCCTTCCCTTTGCCTGAGCTGGATGGTGCGTCAACATCCAGAGACGCAGAATCAAACACATCATCATCGCGTCTCAGCTCAGCATCTCCCGTATTGCCCGGTTCATTGGCTCCCAAAGCTACAGTGGGTCTGCCAATGTTATCATCATCTTTAAACACCTGTCTGTGAACCTGAATATCGTCTTCTGAATCACTGTCGTCGTGCCTCCACCTATTACCAGGAGGTGCCTCATAGTTATCTCGCGCAAGAAATGCATACAATCGCCGACTTGGTGGATATTCTGCCTTCGGCTTGTTCTTGTATTGCAGCATTCTTTTCAGCTCAATTTCATCAATTTTCTTTATCTCGAGCAACTCATCAACACACTTCACCATATTCGGAATCTGGTTGTCAAGGATCATCTGCAGAAATCGGGGATAGACAATGAAAGCGTTCTTTGTCGGTTTCTGCAGAATCACTTCCTTAAGATGATGCATAATCATTCCAGAGAAGTTGAACGGCTTGTTCAACGTTAACGCGACAATCGTTGATGCTAAAGTGTCCCGGATCGCATCAAAAGTACCTTTGCGAGGGCCGATGCACTTTAGCACAACGTGCGTTAAGTACTTTAGCTCTGGAGGTAAACAGCCCTTCTGCAACATCTTCTGTGCACGTACGTCGTCTGTATACTTCATCCTGAGAAATCCACCACGAATTAAAATGGAATCGAACACGAACGGATCATCTTTATCATCTTCAAACCTCAGAATCTCACGAACTAGGTCTTCTGTGATAATAACATCCTTTCGTTGCACAACACTTTTGATAGTTGCTGGAACTGTGCTGTTGTCGACCTTTGCATTCTGATAGAATTCCCGAATAATGTCTTTGTAGGCCGCATATTCTGTGGAGATAGCATACTTTATCTTCGAGCGCTTCAAGAACTCGATGATGCCTTCAAACCTCTTGCATTCTGGCTTCGTTACTGGTCCAAGAAATGCCAGACAGTTGTGCTTGGCTGACGTACCGTACTGCATATTGCTATAAGACAAACACACGACAAGATCATCAAAAACGATTCAAAGATATGATAGTCGGACAAAAACGGACAAAAATTGACTAAGTTTGGTCAACAGAAGCTTTCATGCGATTAGCAGTGCTAATCGCTTAAAACATCACACGTTTAGGTGCTAATCGCTAGCATTCATAGGCGATTAGCAGAAAAATATCCTACTCGTGTGTACTGTTCACACGATTAGGGAATCCTAATCGCGTGACAGTCTTATACGTTCACCAATCTTTGCCAAAATTTGAAATGGGTCATATTGGGTTGGATTTTGGTCACATTGTACCCTAAACTAACCGGTTATCAAAACCCCTAACTATTCTTTGATTAACGGGTTCAAATCAGTTTATAATTGAACGAGTTCACGAGTTAGGGTTCATAGGGTTTAAAAATTTGGGGATTTTTGAATTAGGATGATTTGGAACAAAATCTTGGTATGAAAAGAATCCCCAAGTGCCGATTAACAAACCCTCATCAAGAATCAGGACTAACAAACACGTTTTAGAGGTCTATGATCAAAAGAAAAGAACTTAGGTTTTCGGCCCTAAAACTGATGAATTAACCCATGAAAACATGTTATTTGGATCTGAAATTATGAGGATATAATACCTTGATGTTGTAGAACAAGTTTCAAAGTTCAAAAGAAATTTTGCAAGAGTTCGAGTAAGGGCCGGTTGAGAGGGAAAACGATGCACTGTGTTCTTGGTTTTGAAAGAATGAAAATACAAAGACACAAGTATCCCTTATATACCCAGCCTAATCGTGTGTACAGAGGAGCGAATGAGACTTAAACGCGTGCTACAGTTGATGCGAGTAGGACTAATCGCTTAAAAGAAACACGCGAGTAGCTCTAATCGCTTACACTAACACACGATTGTGCATTTGTATTGTCAAGTGATTATGGAGAGCTAATCGCTTAAACATGATAGCGATTAGGGCATAGACGCGTATAAACCCACACGATTAGGAGCTATTCGTATGAATATACACACGATTACACCATAATCGTGTATACACATGGGCGATTAGGCCCCTATTGCACTTACCTTTTCCACAAAATTACCAAATTGCCCCTGCAGCACCAAAACATACATTTTTGACCCGTTAAGGTTCAAAACGTGCGTTTTTCAACCCGATTTAACACGCGACTCAGATGATGACTCAGATACTTGAAAATGTTTCATTTTCCACGCTTGTACTTGATAAAACATACGGTTTTGACCCGGTAAAAACATAAGTTTCCAATTAGTTATCCTTTTTATTTTTCGGCGTTTTATTCTTGAAGAAGTAAGATTACAATGGATTAGGTTTCCATCATCGGCAATCAAGAATAACTAATCTACTAAAATTTAGATAGAAAATAAGCGAATACAAGAAAACACTAACTGTACACTATCATATTTTTGCGAGTTTCGATAGTTAGGGAATCATATCAGTGTACAGACTTTACTGGGACCCTTATACTTTCAGTTTTTGATTAAAATTACCAATAAGCATCCTACAACAACTGTCAGTATTGTTGTCCACCTAAACTCAAAATCAAGTTTTATCGCTAGGCACTTTAGATACGTTAAGGTAATATTAAAGCTGATTAAAGGTGTTCCCCGCACACGCGACATATTCCCGCGTCAAGGCATGCACAAAGCTTCCTTGTAATCGGTGAATAAACTGTTGTCATCCGTATTTACAAGGAATGGACTCAGTGGTGATCAGGTCTGCAAGAACGCTGCAGCAGAGAGACCAGTGAGATCCAGACCAGGGTTCAAGTCAAATACCGTACATTTTTTATTTTTCACGGTACGATGCTTTAGGTATATGATTTGATACCTTAGAGCGATTCTCTTTGAGAATAGGGTTTTGGCATTCATGATCTTTTTGCTCTTACAGGATTCCCAGATGTCTCCTTATCAGAATTTATTCTATTTTTTGTTTTTCTTTTCTTTTACTGAGTATGGCAAAGAGGTGTCTCAGTTGTAGGCTGCGAACCCAACGTACGTCACTTATGCCAGCCCATTTTATTCTGGGAGACGTCCAGTTCACCCCGGATGTACCAACCTCTTAAAGACCAGAAACCTCGGATTTTGGCATTCTATCAACAAGATTTAGGCTTTTAGACCATATGCCAACGCGGCGTTAATCCACACAATCCTCAGTTGATTTAGGTTTATATCACCGTGCCGAACTTGGAAATGATTTCGAGCCCACCAACACATCATTGTAGAGGCTACTTATCAGATCCAATATTTTTAAGATGATAAAGGTCCAGACAGTCCGACTGATTGGTTAATATCATCTTCCCTATTTTCACCAAAGAAACTCATTTTTGCATTTTTTTCAATTTTTTGATTTTTGAATTTTCTCATTTTTTTGATTTTTGCATTTTCTGATGTTTTTGTATTTTTCTGAATTTTCTCCCCCTAAAAATCTAAAAATTTGCAAAAAGACACTATTTTTGGATTTTTCTGTTTTTGAAGAAAATATTTACAAAAACGATTGCCAATGGGGATCTAATCCTGCTTTTCTTTAATGCCATTTAAAACCAAAAGATACTCGAAACGAGGTTTATCAAAAGCTTTGGTGTATAAATCGGCACGTTAGTAGTCCGTGTGGATTTTAATCATATCTATCAGTTTCTTTTCATAGCAATCGCGTATGAAATGATACCGAACATAGATATGCTTCGCCGTGGAATGATTTACCGCGTCTTTAGCAAGCGCTATGGCAGATTCATTATCATAGTAAATAGGAGTGTTTAGAAATTTCAAACCGTAGTCTCTCATTTGTTGTTGTATCCATAGAACCTGGGAGCAACAGCTGGACGCGGCTATGTATTCCGACTCGCAAGTTGATAAGGACACAGAGGCTTGCTTCTTGCACTGCCACGAGACTAGCCGACCTCCTAAGAACTGGCATCCAGCCGATGTGGATTTTGCGTCTTTCTTGCATCCGCCATAGTCAGCGTCACTATAAGCAACGAGATCAAACTTATCGTCATTAGGGTACCATAGACCTTTGGTCGGACAACCCTTTATTTAACGTAAGATCCTCTTCACGGCAACCAGATGGGACTGTTTCGGCCTGGACTGGTATCTTGACAGCAGGCAGGTTGCGAACATAATATCGGGTCTTGAAGCTGTGAGGTACATCAACGAGCCAATCATTGCTCGATAAAGAAAGGAATCAACGGCTTGTCCTTTATCATCCGGACCAATCCCGTTATTGGTTTGGATAGGGGTGGCTATAGCAGTAGAGTCTTCCATCTGGAACCGGCTCAAGATGTCAGCAACATATTTTGTCTGATGGATGAAGATCCCCGACTCAAGTTGATCTACTTGCAAGCCAAGGAAAAATTGCATTTCCCCCATCGAGCTCATCTCGAACTTATCCTGCATTAATTTTTCAAATTCCCTGCACAAAACCTCATTACTTGACCCAAATATAATATCATCAACGTAAACCTGTACCAGCAGACGGTCACCATCTTTTTCCTTGGTGAATAAGGTGCAGTCCACGAGTCCACGGTTGAACCCATTGGAGATCAAATAGCTGCTGAGCATTTGATACCATTCTCTCGGAGCCTGATGAAGCCCATACAACGCTTTGTTCAGTTTGTAAACCTTTTCACGATGCAGTGGATCTTCAAACCCCGGAGGTTGTGAAACATACACCTCTTCCTTCACGATACCATACAGAAAAGCACTTTTCACGTCCATTTGATACACCTTAAACCGTTTGTACGAAGCGTAAGCTAAGAACATCCGGATAGCTTCAAGGCGCGCAACTGAAGCGTATACTTCGTTGTAATCTATTCCTTCGATTTGACGGAAGCCGAGGACAACTAATCGAGCCTTGTTTCTTATAATTACCCCGCGGTCATCCCGTTTGCACTTGTAGACCCACTTTGTTCCAATTTTCTTTGCGCCTGGAGGTAAGTCAACTAAGTCCCACACTCCTAGCTTTTGGAACTGCTGAAGCTCTGTCTGCATTGCATCAATCCATGGTTCTTCTCTCAAAGCCTCTTGGACGGTTCGTGATTCCACCTGAGACACATATAGAGCAAAAGACCAATCGTTCTGATGACCTGCTTTTCTGATCTCTGAATAAAGAGCTAGGGTAGCGGAGTTGTCACTTGGACTGGCATTCCTGAGCTGACTACGTGTCATCACTCTACCAGTCGGATCACCAATCACATTCTGCAGTGGATGAGTGTCGTGAATCCGAGATTCCGGATGTGCCGGCACTGGATCATCCGAACGCAGATTGAGATTTTCAAGTCCCTGAGAGATGTTCGTTTCAGCGGCACTTGAACTAGAGGGAGCAGTGGGTTGCAAGTTAAAACCGGAGAAATCGATCTGTAGACCAATTCCAGGAGCTGCTGAAGAAGAAGGACCAGCTTGATCATTCCCTGTAGGAGGAACTGGAGCTGTATTGGCAGATTCACCATTTCCAGCCAGTTCTTCAGTAAGAGTTTCCCGAGATTCTGTATATTCCTCATCTGAAGAAGATTCCATAACCTCTGACGCTTCCTGAAAGACTTCCTCAACTTCAACTGCTGCGGCTTTATCAGGGGGACCCATGGATGTAGAAGCATCAGATGCGGCAGGCACAGGTTCATTAACCACGATCGGACGCATTAGCGGTGAGCTAGCTGCGTTTTCACACTCGTAATACATTTGCGCTACAGCATCATCTACAACATTATCCAGGTTGAAAGAATCGAACAAACTCTTATAGTCGAACAACCAATCGGGTCCAGCACCGCGTGCATTGACAGTGTAACGCTGAACATCGACATTAAGCCAATCCTCAACGTTATTGGTTCGTTTGTTGTATACCCTCTTGTTAGAAGTACTGTATCCAACAAAGTAACCTTCATCTGCCTTTGCACCAAACTTCCCATCGGGATGTAACATTGTGCATGGAGCACCGAAAGGTTCCAGAAACTCTAAGTTCGGCTTCCTCCGGATTAGAAGTTCGTAAGAAGTCTTGCCGAACCTCTTAACCATAAGAACCCTATTTAGAGTATAACACGCGCAGTAAATTGCCTCGTTCCAAAACTTGACAGGCAAGTTTGAATCTGCGAGCATTGTTCTGGCTGCCTCAATAAGAGTTTTGTTCTTTCTTTCTGCAACCCCGTTTTGCTGAGGAGTGTATGGCGCTGTGAATTCGTGATGAATACCCTTTTCTGCACATAGTGACTCCATAGCATTGTTCTTGAATTCTGTTCCATTGTCGCTTCGAATCCTGCGGATCTTCAGCGCATAGATGTTTTCTAGTTTGGTGAACAGATTTTTCAAAAATTCAAAAGTCTCACTCTTATGCTGCATGCATACAACCCAAGAGAACCTTGAATAGTCATCAGTGACAACCAGACAGTATAAATCTCCATTCTTGCTTTTACGATTGACTGGGCCGAATAGATCCATGTGCAACCGCTCGAGAGGCATACTGACTGAGTTGACCTTCTTAGGTTTGTGAGATTTCTTCTTCTGCTTCCCTTTCTTACATGACACACAGACGTCATTTAGATGAAAATTCTTGACGGAGACACCTTCCACAAGCTGATTCTGAACCAGATGATTCATCTTCCTCAAGTGAATGTGCCCCATTCGTCTGTGCCACATAATAGATTCCTTCTCTGTAGCTTTAGATAGAAAACAAGTGACCTCCCCCTTAGCTGTTACAGCTTGACTCATATCCAGAACATACAAATTGTTGACTCTTGGAGCTGAGATCATAATCCACTGTTTCGGGATCTTAAAGCCAGGTTTCAGAATGAAGCAAGCATTGTCATCAAAGAATACTGTGTATTTCTTGTCACAGATCTGTGAGACACTCAGCAAGTTGTGGTCTATCTGTTTCACATAGCTTATCTTCTCAAAGCTTACGATTCCATTTCCCATACTGCCATCTTTTGTGATGTATCCCCCTTTATTACCAGCAAAAGCAACATACCCCCCGTTGATATTCTTGATGTCAAATAGCAGGGATAAGTCGCCTGTCATGTGCCCAGAAGCTCCACTATCAACAATCCATAGGCTGCTGATAAGGCCCTGTGGAACTCCCTGCACGACATTCAGAGATTAGTGGTTAAGGGGGACCCAAGCCTTGACGGTCTTGGGTCTACCATCTACATCCAAAGTCGGAAAGTCAACCCACTTTCCGTTAGGAGTTGGTGTTGCTTCCGAAGGTCCGGCAGTTTCTGCACTAACAGATGATCCTCCTTCCTTAGTTGGTGACTTGGGTCTCCAGGTCTTTCCCGATCTCCTTGGCTTGGGCTTCTTCTTTGCCTTGGGGCTAGAAGGTCCAGCTTCAGATTCCTTTGGTGGGATAGCCTTTGGATCCACTTCAGACTTAACTGCACGTGGAGCAGTGTTAGGGTTGCCTTCAGGTTTAGCTGCAGCCTGTGCTTGTGGCTTAGGCGCTGCTTGAACCTTTTTGGGAACTTGGCTCCCCCTCGACTGCGGACCCCTGCCATCAACTGGCTTTTGGTTCATAGCAATCTTGTTACGGGTGTCATAAACTGTCTGCTTACCTTGTTGCTTCTCAGAAAGCTTAGGAGAAACAGGCGGTTAAGAGTTGCTAGAACTGGGAGCATCATTTGTCTCGATCCTCTTGTGTCTCAATTCGGGGCAAGCAGCAACTAAATGCCCATGAACCCCGCACTTGTGACAGGATCTATACTCCTCAAATGGTGGAGCATTACCATCCTTACTCCTTTTGTTGGATTTCGTGGCAAAAGTGTTTTTGTGTTTTAAATCCTGAAGACATTCTTTTTGCCAGTCTGTCTTAGGATAAGTATTATACTCATTGCCTGAAGATCCAACAAATTGAGTAATGTGTTTCTTAGGAGAATTCTCCTGAGCTTGATTTTTGGGATTCAAAGTGTTCTTCTTTTGATTTTTATTTTTGTTTCTTTTGGACTGATTACCCTGACCCTTTTTCCCATGTCCCCATTGTTCTTTCTCAATTGTAATGGTGGACTCTTGCCAGATTTTACCAACAAGACCAGGTGCCAGATGCTTATAAGGAAATTCCTCATCAGCATAGATTTTATCAGAACCTTTTATTTGATAGAACACTTTGATTGTTTTACCACCAGGGGCTTGCACTTTCGGTTCAGGCTCACACAGAATGTGATTTTGGACAGGAATATCCGTATCCTTCACCGGTGCATACCTCTCTGGTTCATCAAGCTCTTCATCAGAACAGTCTGTCTCGCAGACACTAGCATCATCTGCAATCTCACCTGATTTGGCAGCAATAGCAGTGGGTGCAGCCTTAGTAACTTCAGCAGGTTTAGGTGCTGCCGTCACTTTAGGCGCAGGAGGAGCAGCCTTAGTGACTTTGGCAGGTTTAACTGCTTCCATCACTTTAGGCGCTTCTGCAGCTTTAGCTGCTTCTGCTGCCAAGTCCACAAACTCTTCCTTCGGTAAGATATCATTGTGATGATGTTCGAATCTCACCGGAGGAGGACACTGAGCATATTTGGGGCTGGTGGAGATGCTATCCTTATCTGAGTGTTCAATGATATGATCAAGAACATACTTGCAGTTCTGGTAACTCTCAAGTTTCTTCTTGATCTTCTCATAGTCACAGTTGACAATGGCCAAATGTTTCTTAGTGTCTTCAACCTCATTTATATAATTATTGATAGCAATTTGCTTGTTAGCTAGGGTTTTAGACACTTCAGAAACATCCTTCTTATAGTTTTCAACAGTCTTAAGAAAATTTTTCTCTTTCTGTTTTAAGGAATCATTTGACCTTTGCAACGGACCTACATCAGCTTTTAAATTCAGATTCTCATCAGTTAATTCTTTGATTCTGAATTTAAGATGATCACACTCAGTGGAGTCTTTCTTAAGAGTATCAATGGTGATTTTGAGGGCTTTCTCATTTGCTCTCAAAACCTCATTGCTCTCTTGGCATTGACTTAAGTCAGCTTTCAAGTTCAAATTTTCGTCTGTTAAGACATCAATTCTGCACTTAAGCTTGCCACATTCAACACAATCAGGTTTAGGATTGGAGGAACAACATACCTGATTAGACGACTCTGTAATGGCCATCAAAGCATAATGAGCAGCCGTCTTCACTGATCCGAAGAAATCAGCAAGGTTGTTCTTTGTACAGTCTGCATCCACAAGTATCGACCTTTTCCCAATCAAGGCGTCTGCTTCAGCTAACAAATCCTCCAGATCCACCCCTTCATCAGAATCACAGTCAGAGTCACAATCTAAAGCTTCAACTTCAGGAATAACTGCTTCAGACTGGCTTGGACACTCTTCAACTTCTTCATGAGTATCAGACATAATTTGGGCAAAGCATACTGCACCACCCTGAGGAGCTTGTTCACCAGTGATGAGGTGATTCCAGTTGAATACTTCATCTTCTTGAACTACCAGGGCTTGATTGTTGTTTGCTTGAGGCCTCTGGTTCTGGTGGTTAACTGGGACAAGAGCTCGTTTAGCATTTTGGTTAGGTTGTGTCTGAGCTTGCTGCCTCTGATTATTCTGATTTCCTCTGTTGTTGTTGAAGGGATTCTGATTTCCCTGTTGTCTAGGTCGATCACATTCTCTGGCAAAGTGTCCTCTGTTGCCACAGTTGTAACAGGTGACCTTCGTTTTATCAAACCCAAACTTAGTGTTGTTGTTAATCAGCACATCTCTCCTTCCAGTTCTATCCATATAATCCTTTGCACGTCTCACCACACTAGCGAAGTGCCACTGGATGTCTATCAGGTCCATGTCATCCTTGTCGATCTAGGCATAATCTTCTTGAGTTAGATAAGGATTCCCGATCTGCCCTGCAACTAACCCACTATAGGAATTGACCAAGGTTGACAGCAGAGCCATGTGTTCTTGGGCTAACTCTACAGTCACCTTCTCAAAACCCGAAGTGTTCAGCTGTTCTGCAACAGGATTGGTCCGATAGCCACCTTGATTTGAAGTAGAAGCACCTCCATATCCACCATAGTTAGTAGATGAGGCACCACCAAACCCTGACGAGGAAGGTCCACCAAAGTTGGAAGTTGCCTGTGCTGGTGCTGCAAGATGAGCAAACGGATTAACACCAAATTGGTTAGTATTATAATTAGAAGGATACTGGTTTCCTTGACCCCAAGGAAAGACTGGTGGAGGAACATCAGATGGGGGACCATAGTTGTCAAACGCAAAGACTGGATCAGGATTAACCATGAACGCAGTCTGAGGTTTGGATCCACCCACACTGGTATCCTGAACTGGATTCCCATAGTAGATACTGGGATTCTGAACAACGGGCGGCTTGTTAGCTCTCCTGATCTCCTCGATCTCCTTGTTCTCCAGCTCGGCCACGAACTCATTGATGGAGAGTGTCTGATAAACATTGTTGGATTTCTGGATGTCCAGCCATTGATGCCAGTGTGAAGGAAGCGCCTCTGCAAATCTTTCCACAAGTTCTGCTGAAGTGTAGACAACCCCATACTGATACATCTCGGACATCAGGTGATAATATCTCGCTGTCAGATCTCTTAATGATTCATTTCCCATCGCATTGAAGTTCTCGAACTCTTTCTTCAACTGATCCACTTTCACCTTCCGTGTCTTCTGATTCCCCTCATTACGCTCAGCAAGCGCTAACCAAAGCATCTGCGAAGTAGTACACTGCGCAAACTGATGAAGAATGTCTTTGGGAAGTGCCTGCTTCAACGCTGCCATCGCCTTCTTTTCATAGTTATACTTCTTCCTCTGATCTCCAGACATGTCTTCTATTGAGACCGGAGTAGTAGAGTTTTCAACCAACGGCCTTGTGTACCCATTCTCGATAGCTGACCATACTAAGCCATCGATACCCTCAACATGTGACTGAAATCTGCCCTTCCATCCATGGTAGTCTGCCATATATTGCAGTTTCGGTGCTCTGTTGGAACTACCCATCTCTAAGTCACTGATGAGAACGGAAGACAGATGGTTTGTCTGAGAGTTAGCAGAAGCTGTGAGTGCCCAAGGATTCGCATTCATTGCCTGCTGTTGAGTAGCTAGCGCCCACGGATTGATCCGGCAACATTCGCTTGCATTTGCGCTTGTTGCATCCGTTGCGCGTTTCGTTCAGCTGAAAACTGCCAAGGGTTCGTGGGTACGTTGGCTTGATTGTTCATTTGGTTGTTCATTTGTTGGTTATACTGAGTTCTCGGTTGACTCAGGTGTCCCCAAGGGTTCGCCATATGTTAAGGTATGTTAGAAGTCCGATACTTAGTCAAATTTTATGTTTCAGAACCTTTTAGGCGATTAGGGGGCTAATTGCTAGTTAACTTAGGCGATTATGGGGTTTTTACACGTGATTAGGGCTAATTGCTAGTGAATAGTTACGCGATTAGGAGTTTTCAGGCGATTGGGGATGTCACGTGATTAGGTCCTAATCGCATGAACAGTGTAGGCGATTATGGACCTAATCGTGTATAGGAGAACACATTTAACACGCGAGTATGGCTAATTGCATGTACAGTACTAGCGAGTAAGGGCTAAACGCCTATAAACCCTAATCGTCTGAAATGTTTGGGCGATTATGCCTGCATAATCGCCTGATCTGATCTGCAGCCGCACTTTTGCTCAAAAATCACCTATTTTGCTTCAAAATCTTATCTAAAACATTGTATTTTGATCCCAAATGATTAGACAAGTTACCAAAATAGTTTTAGAACAAAACCTGATCAAAAACACATGTTTTTAACCGTAAACACACACTAAGATTTTGAAAAATAAGGGTTTTTGATAAAAACTCAAAGTTTCAAACTAAGAACAGGTTTTTGATTAAAAATCTCAACTTTTACACCAAAAACAACCTGTTTTTGCTCGTTTTTGTTATTAAAACACCCGTGATAAGAGCCTCGGCTCTGATACCACTTGTTAGGACCGGCGAACGCGTAATCCGACAATCACGGGTTTTATCCTAGAGGTGCGGAATCCCTCTAGAATGTTCTAATAACAGATACGATGATTGAAACAATGAAACGAGTAATCACAACACACACACGGGTCAAAAGATTATAGATTAATCACCAAAAACAGAGCTCGAGTGTTTACAGAGATCAAATCAAACGTCTATGACCAGGGGAGGGTGTTTGGAGGGTGTGTGAGGCAAGAACTGAGGTCTAGGGTTGAGAATGAGGGTATTTATACCACCCGGGTACGACCAGACCCTGTATTGGCGATTAGCTGCTACAGTTCATGCGATTACAGGCTAATCGCCTGTAAGACAAGCCCAGACGCATGGAAACCAACACAATTAGGGCCCTAATCGTGTGAAATCCCTTGCTAATCGCCTGTACACTCTCAACCACCCCAAAACGCGTATAAACGCCTCCAAACACCCCGAATCACGTCCAAACTACTAATATACTAGCCTAGGGACATCGTGTACTAACAGTTAGGGCTAGTTCTTCTTCTTTGGTCCACGGTATCGACATTATCTTGATTATAATGGTAAACAGTTTGGTTTAAAATTGTGGTGTGATAATAGAATTAAAAGATGTTTATATATAGGTGTAAAATTTAATGAGTTTAAAGTATATTAAAAAAAACTATTGTGGGGGTGGGGGGACCAACGGTAACTTTTTTTCACCTTAACCATCCCCCAATCAAAACTATACATGTAACCTTTGATTGTTGCCCACACCAGTGGATATCTCCCCCGGATATACCTCATGCCATACTCTACGTTGGCCATTGGGTGGTGGGTTGGCATGGAACGGCTTCACACCCCCTTTCGACGCCCGTACACTGTGTAGTCTACTAACGAGGAAAAAATGAGTATGTGAGTGATGATTTAGGAAAGAGGAGAGAGAATTTGATCTCATTTTCAAAGAAGAGTACTGAGAATCATCATGAGTATGACAAGTTGGGCAGGAAAGAGTGTACTTCCATGTCATCTCATTTTTTGACACCCCTTATTGCGGGTGTTGTAATAACCAAAATGGCCAGTTTTTTACAAAAATGCCACTGGTAGATCTCAAATTTTTAATCATAGATTAAACAAAATCCAGGCTTGAAGATGTTCTTGTAAAAAGAAAAAAAAAATTCATGAACCTTCCTCATAGGAGGGCAAAAAGATACTTATATATAAACTGTAAGAGTCTAGTGATGCAAAACGTGTATGTTTGGGACACGTCAACCAGACTGCAACTATTGCGCTAATGATTGAGGCAGGCATCCCCGTCTAAGACTAAGGGCATAGGAGCTGACTAAGTGTTAGTAAACCATTAGGGTACAGATTCAAACCCTTGAGCTTGTGGATGCAACTCCCAACTCCTATTCAACTGAGCTACACCTCTGGGAGCTTACAAAAGTTTAAATAATACAACTTTTAAAAGATACGGTACAACCTTTTAATATATGTTGCTGACTTTTATATTAATTACTCAATGATTTTTTAACGATCATAAATTTTCATTTGTTAATATTTTTTTATATTTATTCTATAAAACGAGTAATTAATTTGTTTTTTTTTTAATTTGACTATGGTATTGCTATAGTTATTTTTACATTAAAAAAATTACATGTCACATGTCCATGTTTCCCATCGCATTGCGCTTATACCCCTGTTTTGTGTGTACATATATAGATGTTATGTTAACACATATATAGCTTTGTTAATCATGAAAAAAAACCTGAAATAGAGGATTATTGAAGTTACATATGAGTTTTGGAAAGAAAAAAAACATAGGTGATACTAAACACCAAAGAAAAGTAGTAGCTTTATACTAAGTAGTGTATATATATTGCAAGAAGGAACATAGTCAAACTTATATTCAATAACTGAAAAAATTAGAAAACACATCATGGTTTTGGAAAGAAGAAAAAAAATTATTATAAGAAAAAAAAGAAAGAGAACGAATTAGAGGAAAAGGATCTTAAAATATTAAAAGAGTTAGGTAGTGTTTGGTATGATGGTATCGAATAAGGAATAAAATAGATAATTACAGGGTAATGAAAAACAGTGTGTTTGGTTGGCCAATGGAATGGATCACCTATTCCCAAGGCATTTCATTCTCTCAAAGCCATTCCATCGATCCTCCATGTTTTTTTTTTCATTTCATCCCTCTTTCACCATTCATTAACAACACCATAACCCACCACCACAACCCAATACCATCATCACCACGCACCACCATCGTCACCACCCACCACCGCTGCCGCCACCACCCACCATCGTCGCCGCCGCCACAAACCGGCCACTACCTTCACCCACCCACCACCACCTCCATACAACACCACCGCCGCCACCCGCCACCGTCCCCGCCGCCACCAACCACCACCACCACCACCCACTAACTTCACTTACCCACCATCGCCATCACCCATCCACCACCGCCGCCATCCAACATCACCCAACACCACCGACGCCACCCACCACTATCACCACTGCCACTAACCACCACTACCCACTACCTTCACCCACCCACCACCGCCACTGCTCATATCGTCACCACCCACCATCACCGCCACCCACCACCGATCTTATTTCTTCTTCTTTTTCTGCCTACTAAACAACACAAACTAATGTTTCATTTCATTTTCATAAGGCAACCAAACAAGACATGGAATGGTAATGATCCATTCCATTACCTTGTCCATTCTATTACCTTGTCCATTCCATTACCTCGTCAATTCCATTTCCTTATCCATTCCATTACCACATACAAAACAAACCCTTAGGTTTAAATTTTAGGAATTGCAATAGAGTTTGTTTTTATTAAACCAGGACTAATTTCCAAAATCCAAATCTCTTACGCCGGGGTGTGGAGCCAGGCCCTTTGGTGCATCACCTTTATTTGGATTAATTTGATTGGGCCAATTAGGCCGTAAGTTGTGGGCCATAATTGGTGCCTTTTCACGCCCGTCATTACACTCACAAAAGGACCTTTGATGACCCCAGGAGGACGGTGTTGAAGGTGTTAAAAGACTGATGTGGTGTGGAGGTGTGATATCACAAACCCCAACCTTATTGGCATCCTATATTTGGAGGGGAAGATAAAACCGGTTAAATATTGGAGGGATACATAGAGATTGGTCGGTACCAATAAACCAGAATATGTATAAGGACACAGAACCTAAGTTTCCATTACTAGTCTTGTTCTATTATAAAGAACTAACGGGACTATGTATTATGTAAGAAACACACTTTCGTTGTGTTCCCGAGTTAACTTAAAGAGGGAAATGAAAGGAAAAGAATCGAAGGAAAGGAAGGGAAAGGAAAAGAAAGGATAAACATCCTTTCCTTCCGCTTTCTTCCAAATCGGAAGGAAAACTAAACTTAAAGATTTTGCCTAGTTTTCCTTCCATTTCCTTTCTTTTCCCTCCTTAAATGAAACTCGGGAACACACTATGTTTTGTTTTCCTTTTTTTCCCTCCTTAAATGAAACTCGGGAACACAATCAAGTTTTTCTTTCCTTTCATTTCCTTTCTTTTCCCTCGTTAAGTTAACTCGGGAACATAGCGTTTATTTGACGATATAGAGCTTGATTTTCTACTTTCAAACACATTTTTACGCGATAAACCAGGTCTGCTATTCCGCCACTTAATAACCTATATTTAAATTACATGTAGTAATAGTAATTGTTAGAAGTTAGAACATGCTATTCACGACTCTTTTATCTACCTGTTTTTGCCCTCTCTCCAAAACTGCTAGAATTAATTAACGAAAAAAATAAAATAAAATTCAAAAATTTCTTCGGTAGTTGTTGAACTAGGTTCAGTGCTACTCTCTCCGTCCCAATTTAAATGTCCCATGTCTAAAAACACACTTTTTAAGAAATTTTTTGTTTGTATGTGGTAAAATGACAAGAATATCCTTAAAAGTGGTGATTGTGTTTTGTCTTTTATGGGCAAAACTGGAAATTATATTTCTATTTTTGGAAAGAGACATTTAATTTGGGACAAACAAAAAAGGAAATAAGGACATTTAAATTGGAACGGAGGGAGTATTATTTAAGGCGTAGTAGAGAAAAAGGCCCATTCAAAGTTAGCCCACAAGTATAACATTTTTAAAAAAAAAACAAAACTAAACAATATATTTGGGCCCTAACATATTATCTGAAGCCCAAGACCGTTACCAAACCTAATTCATTTATCAATCTCCCATATTTTAAAAATCAAAATCTTTTGTTCTAATTCAATATCGAAAATTCCAACATCAATATCCTGACAAAGCTTGAAATAACAGCAAGTAAGAAAGTTCATATGTGTTTAAATGTTGTGACTTTTGCAAGTAATATGTTTGTATTAGACGTAGTACATTAACAATTTTCTTTTCGATAAGGTTTGTGAAAATGTTAGGGGTCGTGTTCATAAACCTTTGAAATCAAGCCATCCGTCTCGGTTTACGGCTTGGTTAACCCTTTTAACCTTGTATTACGGTTCTGCTGAGTTTTTTGCCTTTTTAGTCGGCTGTTGTAATTTGAGTTATATATTAGGTATTTGATTGTAAAACCGGTTTAATAGTTTGGTGTAGTGGTGATAGTCTTTTATTTAAGTCCGTGTGAGTCAATTTCGAATCTTGTCTCTACCTTTCCTTTTCCGTTTTTTTTTTATTATCTGTCATTATATTATTATTTTAATAGGAGAAATAATATGAAGAGGAAAGATCCGGTACAAATAGCTTTTTTGGTAAGAACTGTGAGAATCAAAGGAGGGTATTTTTTTTTAATTTTTTTTTAAATTTTTTTTCCCATATTGTTAAACATGTATTATAGTATTGAAAACTAAAAAAAAAAAAAAAATTTTGGTGTAGAGTAATTACGTGTAGAGTAATTACTTACCTTAATGACGTAATTACACTAAAAAAAATTTTTTTTTTAATTTTTTTTTGTATTATTCATCTAGAAAGAATGTTTAAGCACATGGGAAAAAAAAATAAATTTTTTTTACCCCCTTTGATTCTCACAGTTCTTACAAAAAAACTATATGTATTTGATCTTTACTCATAATATGAATAAGATTGTGAACTAACATTTTGTTTGTATAATAAGGAATAATAATAATTGAATTATAAACCATTGTAAACTAGTAAAAATCAGATGTTAAGGGGCTGTTTGGTTGATTAAGTGCTGAATCATTAAGATATCTGAATGGTTAAGTGCTGAATAATTAAGTTGGACCTCTTAATGGTTAATTTTCTTGTCCTACGTTGGTAGAAGAGTCTCATTAAGGTTCAGCATAGTTCAGTGCTTAATGGTCCAGCAACATCTCAAATCTTAATGGTTCAACCTTAACCATTTCATTCAGACGCTGAAACAAACGTGCTGAATGCTAAATCATTCAGCGCTGAATGGTTCAGAGCCTCATTAAGAGGCTTACCAAACAGCCCCTAAGTGTATGGAATGCCAATTAAATGTCTTTTGTCTGCTGATATTCCAATTACATTCTATAGTGTTTTAAAAAACATTTCTGCTCTATATATTCAACTATAATTTTGATTCAACTTCATTTCTATAGTGTTTTAAAAACAATTAGGCATATATTGGAAAAGCTAATAAGTCAATAAGTCATTTCCAAACTGCACCCCAAACACCCGCTTAGTATACATGTTTTGGCTGCATTAGTTTTATGACTTTATCATTATTTGACCCGTTTTAGCCCATTTTTGACATGTTTTAATCGTTCCATTTTTGGCACATATGACTAGTCCATTTGGTCCTCACCGACGAAATATTCTGGATTCGCCACTTCCTAGGTTCGTAAAAGTGTCGTGGAACAGTCATGAGCAGTGAGTGTTTGTGCTTGTTTAGTTAGTCACATGTTAGTGTTATTGTTGTGGGTTCAAATACGGACATATATCATTTTGGTGTTATTGAATGGTTTAGAAATAAGTTATTAGTTATGTATATAAAATAACTTGAATGTATGTGCAAATTTTGTTTTAAGTTTGGTGATAGAGAATTCACACGCGAAGAGATGGCTTG
The DNA here is from genome assembly GCA_032199755.1 of Ambrosia artemisiifolia. Classification (NCBI taxonomy): domain Eukaryota; kingdom Viridiplantae; phylum Streptophyta; class Magnoliopsida; order Asterales; family Asteraceae; genus Ambrosia; species Ambrosia artemisiifolia. Next base: position 25,768,039 of record CM063517.1, read on the forward strand.
GTGCCCTCATTGTAGAAAGAATAGTGAGACACATCGTGATTATACCACCGGCATGCTGTAAGGATTTCCCAATTATATGTGTTCCTTGAAATATAGTAATTTTCTTGTCAAGTAACTACTTCATGATCTATTTATGTTTCATTATTGTTATTTTCAGATGTTGTGTTGGTTGTGGAAAAGTAATATCTCATGATACATATTCGGAAGAAGCCACTTTTGTTAAAGATGCAGCCAGAGGGGTGAGTTTTAATCATTTTGGAGACATCTTTTCGCTAGTCGTCTGTCTAACTTGTATACAATTGCAGGCACATCTTGCAGGTAATCTTGTTAACATGCATACTGCTATTTCCGAGTCACATAGAAGGACCTTGAATAAAGGTACATTTTGTTTGTGATTGTATATTATTACATACTCCACCAAGTACATAGCAACAATAGTTTCTAATATTGCAGGGAATGATGTAATTTATGAGCTGATAGGTAAATATGGGATCAGCAACGTTGGTCATGCTACTAACTATTATCAGGTTTGTGTTTTGCATGTGTTTTAGTCTTTTAGCGCTTATATATCGAATGGTGGTACGGTTTGCCTACAGTCCACCCTCCCAGACTATACCAATAGGTTCACTATTGGTGGGATATTACTGGGTATGGTGGTTGTTATAGGGTTATGTTTGGCATAAGTTTATTGCGAATGGTAGTTTCTGATTCTTTAATAATTTTAGATAGCAGTTGAGCGTGGTTTTACAAGAGGACGTAGAACAAGACAAGTTGCAGCTGCTTGCCTTTATGTTGCTTGCCGGTAATAATATCATGTTTGCAGTTGCATAACCATATAACATATGCACTTTCTGACTATTTTTCGTTGTGCATTTTCTGATCAGTTTATGGTTGCTGTTATGTTATACAGGGAAATGGAGAAACCGTTCATGCTTATAGAATTCTCCAGTGTATTGGATGTTAGCGTGTAAGCGGTCACCTTCCTTAACTAATAAATAATTTTAATGTTTTATACTAATCTGAAGTTGCTATTATTTGTAATTTCTAGCTATCAGTTGGGCACTGTGTATTTACAACTTTGCAAACTGTTGGCCCTCGAGGAACATCCCTTCGTACAAAAACCAGTTGATCCTAGCCTTTTTATGCATAGATATATAAGTCGTAAGAGTTTCTTCTCATACATATTTTTGAAAGATCTTCATTTATTCTTGACTAAATTACACGAATGGTCCATGTTGCAAAACCATACTGCAAGTTTCATCATATCTTTTGATAAATTACGTATATCAGTAACATTTTTAATCCTTTTCACTAACTGACGTTAAAACATTTTTTTAAAGTAAAAGTGTGTAGTCGTCGTTTCACATTGATTTAATAGATAGTTTAATTTTCCTTTGCGGGGACCATATATTTAATTTCTAAAATAAACGGACCAAACATGCAATACGACCTTTATTACAGAGTATTTGTGTAATTTTCTCTTATTCTTTGTTTTATGGTTAATGCTGTTATTGATACCTTATTGTGTTGTGTTTTAGGACTAATGAAGAAAGATGGTAACAGTAAGAAAGTTCTGAACACTGCATTACAACTTGCAGTTAGCATGAAAAGAGACTGGATTCAGGTTTGATCATTTTTAATTTTTTTATAATTCCCTCTTTGTAAGCTTATATAATAACTTTTCTTCTTCATGATGTTTTTACAGACGGGAAGGAAACCGAGTGGGATATGTGCTGCGGCTATTTATGTTTCTTCTGTGATACATGGATATAATTTTTCAAAAGATGATGTTGTGAGTATAATCCTAAAACTTTTCGACTTATGTAGATGTTCCAATTTGTTTAACAGATTCAGTTCTGTACAAAAACAATATACGAACCACACACACGAGTATTATGTTAATGTTTAATCGACAAAAACGAGATTCTTTTTAGTTTATGCAGATATTCCAGTTTGTTTAGTAGATTCAGTTCTGCCTAAAAACACTGTACGACCCAAACACCGAGTATTATGTTAATGTTTAATCGATGAAAATGACATTCTTTTTTTTTTGTTATCTACAGTTCATTAGTTTACTATATTATTGACAGGTTAAATCTGTACACATATGTGAAGCAACATTGACAAAGCGGTTGATTGAGTTTGAAAACACAGAAGCTGGGAGTTTAACAGTGAGTTCTATTGCTTTGCTCAAAAGGAAACGAACACATATATCCACATAATAATGTGCGAGCCGTGGGGGTGTAAACGAGCTCGTGGGCTACTCGAGATCGGCTTGCTAGAATCACATAACGAACCGAGCTTAAACGAGCTCGAGGTTATATTATTTATATAATATCCTAAACATATTTGACTTGGTAATTATTATTATAGATTAAACTATGATACAAACAAGTAAATAATACACACATCATATATAAAATGTTAAAAATTATAACTACACATGTATATAAACTTGGTCTTCCCGCATGATGCAATAGGAAGCCGATATATTAAAAATAAAATAAAAATTAAATACGCAAAAGATGCCTAGTATAACTAAAAGATAAAGTGTTAGCATGCCCAAAGGATATGATATTGGTAGCCATATTGACCTGTGGAAGGTAGTGGTAGTCGTGATGGTCGTAGTGGTAATGGTCGTAGTGGTGATGGTCGTTATAGTGGTTATCGTAGTAGTGGTGGTCGTAGTATTGGTGGTTATAGTCGTGGTGGTCATTGTAATGGTAGTTGTAATTGTAGTCATAGTGGTGGTGGTCGTAGCGCAGCAGAAGACAACGACAACATGAAAAAATAATAATGAAAAATCACAAAAAAAAACATAGAACAATAGTAAAATAACAATGAAACAAAACAATGGGAAGGGGATCGAACTCGTGACCTTTGGTCGGCAATACACGTGAGTTAACCAGCCAAGCTGGCTGCTATTTCATTGTTATTGGCACAGGTAAAATATATACATTGAAACTAATGTGGCAAAAACCAATAAAACAAATTACCATAATCGAACTTGGGACCTTTGGAACAAGCGCACGCGAGCTAACCAATTGGACGAGTTTAATTTTATTTTGTAATTAATAGATATACAATTAAATATTCAATTACTAGTAAATAAACTGATTCTAAACCAAGCTCAAGCTTTAGAGAATAAGCTTGACACAGCTTGTTTACACCCCTAGCACTGATGAACAAGTCGTATGTATTCAATAGTTTTGCTGTAGAAGGATTTTTTTTTTTTTACTTTTTTATGTGATTCCGAATCGTTGACTTATATAGATTGAAGAGTTCACTCATAAAGCCATGGATTTTGAGAAGGAAATGCAGTCTTGTAAACAATCTACCAATGATTTAAAGATGCCTGGAATGTCACAAGTGGTTTGCCAACACAAAGGCAGTCTAGTTCAATCTGGTTTTGGTCTTTGCAAGGATTGTTATATGGAGTTTTGTGGGGGTCTTGATGGTTCTGAACCTCCAGCGTTTCAACGTGCTCAAGTCGAAAGATCATCCAAGGAATCCATGAAAAGATCAACCGAGTTAACGCCTCAAAACACCGCTCATAGTGAAAATGTATGGATATCCATCTCAACAATATCTCATTTCTTTTTGGTTACCCGTAGTAGAGGTGAGGTTTGATAAATTTACTTATGAATGAGTTTATCTCATTGTGTTCTATCTTTGATGGGTAAAATTTAAAAAATAAAAACCTAAAAAGAAAGTGTTTTTTTTTTACATAGGGTACTAATATTTTATCTTTTTTGTACCATTCTATTGAGTCATTAAAATATGGTCATGTGTCCTTGTTTTGAACCTTAAAAATTATCAAAATTATTTTTTTCGACAATTTTTATAATTATTTACTGAAATCATATTTATAGTGAAAAAGGTCTTTTAATCCCAAATTATATAAAAACACTTTTTAAAGTTAGATTCATGCATTAAAATTTTCATTTTGTGTACCAAATGCTAGATTTATGTATAATCACAAATGGTCTATAAATTTAATTTAAAAAGTTTGTAGTGACAAAATTAGTAAGTTGGTGCATAAAATCTAAGAAACCATTTAATTAAAATTGGTTTTTTAAATAATCTACTTTTTTCTATTATATTACACACAAATATTTGTAAAAACAATTTTGTTCCATGTCAACTAAATTTCACTTTTATAGGATTACATATGTAAGCAGCGCAACTTTTTTTTTTAAATCCCATCGGCGTTTTTTTTTTGCCCAAAATGCTTAAAAACATGTATTTTACATTAGTTATTTTTTTTCAAAAAAAAATGTTTTTTTACATGGATTTTCAAAGGTTTTCTCAACTTAAGAGGATTTTCATTATATCCCTCCCATATGATTTATGTACATATAAGTCTTGATTATGCTTATTGTGTATTTATATGTGTAGGGAACACAAGTTAACACGAAAGAAATAGGTGTCGAATGTGTTGGTATGTTATACGTTGGTCATTAACATTTTTCCTCAGTTGAGAGGATCTCGTGTTCTCATTGTTTGTTGTTTGGCTTATGTGACAAATTTATAGGAAAACATAGCAAAACTAGTGAGAGTGTTGATGCTTTTGTAAGCTCAAAGGAGGCCGACGCTGATGAAAGTTATACCCTTTCTGATACATATATTGATGATTATGAGGTAAGTGAAATTGTTGCCTTTAAAACAATAATGATATACCCGGTAACGATCCAAGAATAGTAAAACTATTGGTAAGGTATGAGAAGGGTAGGAAGGATATAGGTAAACCGTACTTCTATCCCAAAGAATAGATAGCCTACTTTAGGATGGCCCCCAACTCTAGAACACTAGCTAGACATGTATGAACTAAACAAACTAAAGAAAAAGTATTCGTAAGCTACCAATAACAGAAAATGATGAAAAAGTATAATGGTAATAGATGAAACTATTGCCATTCAACATCCTTATTGTAAATCTTGGTATTGAAAGGCGTGATTTCGCGCTTCATGCACATCTAGGTCAAAATTGGTCAAAACTAAGGTGTGAGGAGGCTTATATGTAAAAACAACCACATTCCCTCGTCTCTCGATCTTCAAGATCTATACGACTTGGAGCACCTTGCTCTTTTTTAGAACCAAGATTCTAACATTTCAATTAAGTTTAGGGAAGTTACTAAGAGAGGGGATAAGACAGAGTAGGAAGAATATGTGACTAAGAGAATGGAGTAATATTATGAAGTTCAATCCAAAAAATGCAAATAGCTATAGGTTATATTGTGTGGAGATATGATTTTGTGGTGTAGATCACTGGCTACCTTCATGACAAGGAAGAAATTCAGTACAAGAAGAAGATATGGGAATTGCAAAACCCGGAGTATATGCAGGTGATTAACTAACTTTGTATTACTTACGAATGTAACGATTGATTCAAGTTATGTTTATCTCCATCACTTCAAATTAAAATAATTAGCTTTAAAGGAAACGGACGCAAAGTGTATTTTCGGTCCATTTTACTCAAGTTTGATAACTGACACAATATAATTTGAGACACTAATTATTATTTAAATTTCAACTTTGGTTCAACCTAACCCGTTGGGTTTCCCCAGAAACAAGTCGCGAAGGAAGCAACAACACATAAGCTTCATACCGGGAATTTAGAGGAAACAAGTCAAGTTCTTACAAGCAAAAAAGAGGTAAACATCATAATTTCTACACTAAGAAATTTGATTTTGAAAAACAAGTTGATATTTGTAAAAGCGCGCAACATATTTGTCTTTTTTTATTGATCACAATGCAAGGCGTTTGTTGTTTGAAGACATAATCTTGATTTATTAAACTTGTGTTAATATAGTATTGTACATATGTTAGGAAAAAAAATAGATATCCTAAGTCTAGAATTATATCTTGTGAACCGGTGTGTCACAAGTAGTTAATAGCGGTTATGTTAGTTTAAAGTCATGTCGGGTTAGTCACACCGATTGGGATTGTATATATAGGGTCAAACTATGTCATTTGTAGTGTGTGTATGTTAAGTTTGTATAACTAACTTACAAATATTCCCTCTAAATTTCCTATACATTTCCCTCCAAAGTTAACCGTTCATTTACAAACTCAAACCAACCGATTTCATATCAGAATTCAACATGGCATCAGAGCAAAGATCTAAGACCTGTGGTATATTTGATACTCGAGAATCCGAAGATGTTGATTGTATGGGAAGAGAAGACGAATGGCCGTTAGTTCCCACGGAAGAAAGTGATCGTGATGATCACAAAAGAAAAGCCGATAAGGCAGTGATAGAAGAAAAGGATTGTGAGAATCCTCTCAACATCAAATTCTCGAATTTTAACATAGGATCGTCATCCAAGAATCAAGGAAGCGAATGGTCAAAGGCCCAAAAGGAGTTTGATAGGCAAGTGAAAGCCAAGAAAGATGTTCCCGAACATCCTCCTACGATGTGTTGCAGTAAATGCAAACAACCATTCCATTTCAGACGCGAGTGCCCTAAGAAGATGGGGAAGACGGAGTTTATGGTTAAAGGGACCGTTGAAAAGGGTTGGGACGACATATGGTTTGCAAGTCTAACACGCAAAGAACACGGATGTGGAGATAAGAATCAATTCACACTGTTCAGCAAATCATTTGGAATTGAAGGATGCCCAACCAGGTATAGGAAGGAATACTTTAGAGGCAAGGGGACCGTAATCATCACAAGTGGAAATCAGGTTCATAAAATTAAGTCTGTGTTTTATGTACCAACTCTTAGAAAAAACGTTTTGAGTATCGAGAAACTCACAAACGAGGGCCTAGAAATTGAGTTTGAAGGGGATGTGTGTTACATTCGAAGGCCGATTATCCAGAAGTTTAGAAAATTGATTACGTGTAGAATATGTGATGGTGATGATCACTTTACATTTAAGTGTCCCGAGAAAAAGAACATTGTGCAGAAATTGGATACACTAGACATACAAAAGGCGCATGAGGCGGCTGCAGAAAGGAAGACCCACAAGAACAAGGCAGTAAGATTTGAAACCGGTACAAACAGACTCAGTGATCTGGACAAAGAACGAGCAGCGGTGTTCAGAAACTTTGAAACGTTTTCAATCAATAAAGATAAGGCCGAAGAGTTCATGGAAAGGGGACCGGTTATGTATCCAACAAATAGCACAAGATTGAACGATTGTGTGGTGTTTATGGACTTGATTCACATCACCACTACGGTCGAAAGATATAAAAGGAAATTCGAACTAGAGTTTGAGAAAACCATAGAGTGGTTCATGTACGAATTCCTAAAGATAACAAACAAAGCACCAATGCCTCCAAGAGATGGATATGGTTATCCAATAAACTTGTTGGATCTCTATACCAAGGTGCAAGTGTTCGGAGGTTATGATAAAGTGACGAATGATGACAATTGGGCAGTGATTGCTATGTCAATGGGATATGGGAGAGGACTACCGAGTTTAGTGACAAGGGACGAGATTGCAACGACCCTAAGGCAAGTCTATGTTCGATACATAGAGATGATGGAGTGGTATCACTTGAAGTATAAAGGAAGAGAAATGGTAGTAGAAGTAAAAGAAGAAGACTTTGATCAAAAGAGAAAGAACGCCGAATATGATGATCAAGACCTCCCACCGAAGAAAAGATCCCGTTCATCGTCAAGTGAAGAATCAAGCTCTTATATTAAATCAAGATTAGGGGCGAGAATGTTAGAAGACATAATCTTGATTTATTAAACTTGTGTTAATATAGTATTGTACATATGTTAGGAAATAAAATAGATATCCTAAGTCTAGAATTATATCTTGTGAACCGGTGTGTCACAAGTAGTTAATAGCGGTTATGTTAGTTTAAAGTCATGTCGGGTTAGTCACACCGATTGGGATTGTATATATAGGGTCAAACTATGTCATTTGTAGTGTGTGTATGTTAAGTTTGTATAACTAACTTACAAATATTCCCTCTAAATTTCCTATACATTTCCCTCCAAAGTTAACCGTTCATTTACAAACTCAAACCAACCGATTTCATATCAGAATTCAACATTTGTTAGATAAAAATTAAATAAAAAAACACTTATAGACTTTTTTTGAATCGTTATGTGCTCCTGATATGCACATAACATCATCGCCTCAGGCAGATCATGCATTATGCATTTTTCTAAACCAAAGATGCATGATTACTATTAGTTAGCCCTTTTGATTGTGTGATGTGAAAGCAGAAAGATAAAAGAAAGAAAAAATTAGAGAAGAATGCTAAGCCTCCTAAAACTGCTGAAGCTGAAGAAGCTACTAGTCAATACTTCAAGAAGGTAATTTAACATTAGAATGATTGATCCCATTGTTTCATCTTAAGTCTTAACTGACTTTTTTTTATTTTTGTGCAGAAATTCGTATCAAAATTTAATCCTGATGCGATAACTAAACTCTTCGCTGATGATCAGGTAAAATGTTCTTCTCTCATTTTCTTAATTTGCTAAACGAGCTGACTCTTTCAACTTAGGGCCTACTCATTTAACAAAAGTATAATTAGACGTAGCTTTGGCCTCCTAAAAATTTGGAGGCCTTAGTTAAAAACTTTCTATGCATAAAAATAAAAGTTATTAAAATCCTAATTGAAACATAAAGATTTCTACGCTTTGGCTTAGTGGTTAAAACTTCTTTATGAAAACATTGAATTATGCCGCGAGAGTTCGAGTCTCTCAATAATAAACCACATATTTTCTCTCTAAGTTAAGAATCATAAAAATCACTTTTTTTTTGTAATCTCAGTCAGAACATTTGATTTTCCACAAACATTAGTAAAAAGCCATCATAATAATTATGAATATAGGTTTTCTATGGATTTATTGTCTTGAAGTAAAAAAATCCAAGCCAGCCTTTCTTTCATGAAATTCGAATCACGTTTTCAGCTGTGTTTGATATAATAATAATATGCTCTTTTTACTATTCATCACCAAATCACTATTCATCTTCCGTTTCCAATAATACACAGTTAATAATGAAAATATGATAAATATTATAAGAAGTGGACACATATGATATCTCGACTTCTTAAGTAGCTTCTATGATTAATCTTTATAGTTACAAGTTGACAATCGATTTTGTGTTCAATAGGAACTTCATTTTCGTTACTTCGGTATCATTATCTTCAATCAATGCTGATTTGTTGGTAAAGACTTGGTTTTGCCTCATTTATTTGTTTGTTAACTTTACTAATTATCATCAGATGTAGCGTTATGTAGTTAGCAGTTAATCACACATAACAAGAAGATGATTCACTAATGTAATAATACACTTGTTCTACGAAAAAAACTTGACATGACTGGTCCTAAGCCTGAAAAAAGAAAGGCATTGTAAGAATAAAATTTGAAAAGGGGTCCCTGATTTTTACTTCCTTTTCGTGCCCTGGATATAGTTGAACTTCAACCGCCTCTTATTAAACTTAGGAGAGCTCAAGCTCTACTTGTTCGAGTTATGCTTCAAGAGCTTTACCTAGGCTAGTGAGCAGTTTTTCAAACTTGAGTTTTATTCGTTTATTATTTATTAATTATTTATATATGTATAAGTTTTTTTTTATATTTATAAACTTTACACATAACATAACAAATAATTTAAATTCATTTTCTTCTTTTACCATAGTTTAATATATGATAGTATTAGTATGTAACACACTAAAAAATATATATAAATAACAATCAAAAAGGGTTTATAGCCTAGCGGTATCATGTAATAAATGTGTTCATCTCAAAGTGGTTGATCATATGGACATTGATGTAGATTGTAGAGTATGTTTAGAGAGTGTGTGTTAATCGTTCTAAAACAATAGCAGACTTGTTTAGTCTCGCGAGCTTAGTCAAGCTTGCTATGAAAAGTGCGAGCTTGTTTCAGCTGAATTCAAGCTTTTAACGAGCTGACATCATACAACTCGCCTCGTTTAGACCTCTATATTTCCTAATAGGATAATCTATTTAATTTAATGCGTCATGCATTTATCACATGATGCCCCAATTGTGGTATGCGCATATAATATATGTGTGGGCCCATGGAGGGCAAAAGTGAAATTGCACTAATTTTAACGCTATTTTACTAGCTCCGTCAAAATAACGTTAAAAGCGGCGGTCGGTTAATCAAGCATCTTGTGGTGGCGTTGATAGTCAAAAGACAAGGGGGTACATCCACCAATCGAGCTTGTCTCGATTGTTGAGTGTTATGTGCCTTATGTCCAATGTTTGATGCAAAACTACTATCGAGGGATCGGGGGGTCTCACCGTAGGCAATCTCTCTATTCATATGGGGTAGAGGTAAGACTCTCTACATTTTACCCTTCTTAGACCCTACTTTAGTTTTGTTATTTGTGGGATTTAGTGGGCATGATAATGATGAATGCATGTATCACATGGGATATGCTATAGTATATTTCAATGTTATAAAAACTAGTAAATACCAGTTGGTCATACCGGTGTTACTGGTGCTGGATGTAACTCCAGTACGAAACACCACGGTAAATAGGGGGAACCACATCGACTTTGTACTGCCGGTAAAATCTGATATACTGGTACCGAAGTGTTACTGGTGCTGGATGTAACTCCAGTACGAAACACCACAGTAAATAGGGGGAACCACACCGACTTTGTACTGCCGGTAAAATCCAATACACTGGTACCGGAGTATTTTGATTCCCAATATTCCATCTCCATTGATCAAAATCAAACCTACTTCATCACCCAATCGTTCATGACTTGTTATAGACTTCCATCAATCCATCGTTCATTGTAGACCTCCAATTTCATTTCAGGCTTCCATCTTCATCGTTCGTTCGTATTTCATCACTCCAGTTCATTCCTTACTCCATTTTGCAATTGGTAGGTCATTTTAATTTATCTTTTCTTTGAATTGTTGTTGTTGTTGTTGTTGTTGTTGTTGACAATAGTATTATGGTGTGTTACGTGTGTGTGTGTGTATAGTCTTAGTCAACATGTATACAGGATGTGTCATGTATCTTTAGGAGTATTTCTTGATCATGAGTTAACTGTTCAATTAACTTTTAATATGTAATCGTGCACACTTGGATTATAGAGTTAACTAGTAAACCCGGTTGAACTGATCAGTACAACCCGTTTCAACCTGTTGAACCATTTTTAGCATAATCTGGTATGATTTAAAGTCGGTTTTTAAAACACTGATTTATTTGTAAAACTGATGACGGTCAAGTGGATCAATATGACTTGTAATCTTTCTGTTGGGAGTTCGTAATTGTTTATTTATTCTTTAATGTTCTAGGAGCCTAGTCCAGAAAAGAATCGTGTCAATGACAGCGGCAACACCAAGGGGAAAGAGATCACGTACGAAGACAACGATGAAGATGATAGTGAACAACAAATAAGTGAAGGTTAAGGTTATGTTGATGATTATGATTATAACATTATCTAAAGTGTTCTTTTTCATTTTTAATTTGAAATTGTCTTGTGAGAGAATCTGGTTTTTGTTATATGCTAAACTTTTGGTTATGGAAAATTTAATTAAAGAACTTGGCCTAATTATAAATTGGTTATCAACTTATGATTGTTAGTTAACAATAACATGTGTTAGGCAACACGATTTGAGTATGAGAATTTAGACCAAGCGGTACCATGCACACCCCTCGTTATTGTAAAGAAGCCTTCAAGATCGGTGACTACTTCCCTAACTCTTCCCGAATTGAGAACGTTTTGTTGTTATTATTGTTATTGAGATTGCTATTGTTGTTGTTGTTATTGTTATTGTTATTGTTGTTATTACTATTATTATTATTATTATCATTTAACCAAACAATTGTATATGGTTTGTTTATGTGGTGGTTTCACTTCTATGTTTTATTCATTCAATTGTTTGTTGCATATTTGCAAGTACGTTTAAGTTTTCTCAAATTCAAAGTAAAACTTCTATTAACAACCCGTTCACCCCTTCTTTTAACTTTTTACGCATACTCTTTTCGTAGAGGAAAATCTAGGTGGCCCAAATTGTCTCTATAAAAACAAAATCGTGTGCATTTTTATGTAGTTTAGGTGAACATGGGGTTTTTGTTTGTATGTTAATCCAAAAGTTGCCAAATATAAACTAGCATCAGAACTCAGAAGCTGATCGATGTCAAAGAAGTTGATGTAAATCACTGACGTTTATTGGCCCATGACTTATAAAGTTGGCTTTATAACTATTCATACCAAACAATAGGTCGACCTAAGTTAAATTATAAGAATAAAACATAACAAATTCTAACAATCATAAATAAAATTACATAAATGTTGGATGTATCATTTAACAAGAGATCACAGTGAAGTGGAATATGATTCTTATTCATTCAACATTAGATAGCATACTATGCATCACACACAAGAAGGCAATTGTAACCGACGATATATGTTTAATCCTCCTAATTATATATTAAGTATAGTATTTATAACACCCCCTCAAACATTTACCGTTCGCTATACACTTTTAACATGATACTACTAGATAATGTTATTTCCATTGATTAGAATGGATACAAAATACACATATTTTTCTTGTATGTTTAATTAAGGTATATTATTTATCATTTAATTTATTTAGTTCTTAACTATTAAATTATATCTGACGTAATTTGCTTCTTAGGATCAATTCACCCGTAAATTAATAACCGGTTTGATTTTCAAAACATTGGTTGCAAGCAATGGATGCATGAAAGGGATCCACCTCCAAAAGAAGAAGAAATAGACAAATGTTGAAACTTATGCGTTAAAAATTAGTGCATATGTATTCAAACTGATTTATAACACTTCTTTTATTTGTTGCTACAAATGTGCGTCTAAAATAGTTACAACGTTGTACCTAAACCAATTATAATCAATGGTGTGCCTCACTTATAATGTGCATCCAAAGTGTCCAAGTTTCACACATGAATGACAATTGTGTGTTTATACTATTACCATGATGTGTCTTAAAGAACTTGTGATTATACGGATGCAAATAACCTTGTGTAAGGTAGATGTTTCGCATCGTGAGGATGCTTTGTATGCTTCACACACAAAAATCACTTTGTAACTATTCTATGCATAACAAAAATTATTGCGAGAACATGTAGGATAAACTATTCAATTTTCAGTATAAAAAATGATTTTTATTTTTATAACAATCTAAGCTTCTCGTAAATCTACCCATTTTTAACGGTGTGACTCATACCCTTGACTTCTTGGGAGTGACATCATTTTACACATGCATACCACTAGATCAAAGGCCCTTTGATAAAACAAATGATATAAAGGTGACATTAAATCACTTTGAAACTAAAAGAAGAAAATAAAAAATGGATAAATTAGTTTGGGTTTTCATGTATAACTAGATGGTTGTTATTGGCCGCGCGGCGGTGATGCCTAAATTGTTATAGGTGGTAGCATGTCATGTGATGCGTTAACCATATGAAAATGTACAATAACTTAATTTTATACCATCGAATGAAAACATATTATGTTTGAGCAGACTCGCTTGTTTCCGAACATAGTTTACGTTAGAAACATAGGTAACTCGATTATTTATTGTCGAAATAAAACATTTTATATTTGTTCCGACTCGTTTCCGAACAAAATTTACGTCAAAATCATATACCACCGCTTCCGCACCATGGCATGACCGTCTAGTCCATCCTGGAGCTCAAGTTTTAGATATTTTACATCGTATTTTTAATCTTTCATGTAATAAAGACCATAGGTCTACTTTTTGCGATTCTTGTCAACTTTCTAATAGTAAACGTTTGCCATTTCATGCTTCTAATACTTATACGTTTGCACCTGTTGACATAATTCATTGTGACTTGTGGACCTCCCCGGTTCCTAGTAAAACCGGGTATAAATACTACACGGTCCTTATTGACAATTTTTCTCACTTTGTGTGGGTTTACCCGTTAAAATATAAATCCGAAACCTTCCCTACCTTTGTTAAATTTCATCGCCTTATAAATACACAATCAGTGTGATTTGGGCGGCGAATTTGACAACAACGCCTTTAAAACCTTTGCCCAACAAAACGGATTACTCTTCCGTTTCGCTTGCCCTCAAACATCCTCTCAAAACGGCCGTGCGGAGCGTATGATACGTCGCCTAAACGACATCATACGTGCTCTCCTCATTCATGCCAACTTTCCCCCTTCCTTTTGGGTGGAAGCTCTTCACACCGCCACTTACCTTCATAACATCCTACCTACAAAACGCCTAAACTTTTTTACACTTACCTTTGCCCTTTACCTCCTCCACCCCACATATGACCACTTACGAGTGTTCGGGTGTGCGTGCTACCCCAATACCTCGGCCACACAACCCCATAAACTTCACACACGGGCTATTCGTTGCATCTTCCTTGGTCATCCACCGGACTTTCGGGGATACCGGTGCTTCGATCCCACAGCGGGTAAAATCCATATCTCTCGTCACATCACGTTTGACGAGTCTACCTTCCCGTATACCATTCTCACCACGTCCACCTACTATAATTTCATTGATGATAACATACCCCCCCTTTCACTTTTTCACCTGGACCACAACCCGTCCAGCCATCCCAACCCTCACCGCCAACCAGCCCACTCCGGCCCAACATAAACCTGCCCAAAACTCCTATCACCTATTCTCGTCGGGCTCGTCCACAGGCCCATACTCCAGCAGCCCAAACAAACACTACTACCTCTTCTCGGCCAGCCCATTTATCCAACCCACCCGGCTTTCCTACCTTCCAGCCCACACATCAGCCAACACCACCACCTCAGCCGGCCCAAAATGTCCACCCGTCCCTAAACCAACAGCCTGCTCCAACCAACACCCACCCGATGTCCACCCGTTCCAGAATCGGCTCTCTCAAACCACCACTAAACCTTCACACGGCCACTATCTCTCCCATCCCTAACACGTATGCCAAAGCCTTTTCGGACCCAAATTGGACACATGCCATGCAGGCTGAGTTTAATGCACTGTAGGACAGTGGCACTTGGGATTTGGTTCCCCGTCCGACTGATAGTCCAGTTATTCGTTGTATGTGGTTATTCCGCCATAAGTTTAAATCAGACGGGTCACTGGAAAGATACAAGGCACGTTTGGTGGTTAATGGTAAGTCTCAGACTGTGGGCATTGATTGTGAGGAAACCTTCAGTCCAGTTGTTAAGCCAGCTACAATACAGACTGTTTTATCTTTAGCTGTTTCACGTTCTTGGCTCATCCATCACCAGGATGTCAAGAACGCTTTTTTACACGGGCATTTACAAGAAACAGTTTTCATGCATCAGCCACCAGGTTTTGTGGACAAACGATGTCCAATTTTTGTGTGCCGCTTAAAGAAGTCCTTATACGGGTTAAAGCAAGCCCCTCGAGCTTGGTACACTCGGTTTTCTACCTACCTTTTTTCGTAGGGATTTCGCAGCAGCGTTTGTGATACTTCATTGTTTATCTACAACAAGGGTCCTCATATGGCGTATTTGCTCTTGTATGTAGATGATATTATTCTCACTGCATCCACAGATGCATTTTTACAGGACATCATTCGCTCACTCTCACGAGAGTTTGCTATGACTGATCTAGGTCGGTTGCATCATTTTTTGGGTATAAAGGTGACACATCAGTCTCAGGGTTTATTTCTCTCTCAGACACAGTACACGAAGGATATTATTGACAGGGCTAAAATGTCCTCGTGTAAACCCTGTGTCACACCGGTTGACCTTTCGTGCAAGCTCAGCGCTTCTGACGGACCACTTTTTCGTGATCCCACTTTATACAAAAGCTTGGCTGGGGCTTTACAGTACCTGACTTTCACAAGACCAGATATCTCCTACGCGGTTCAGCAAGTGTGTTTGTTTATGCATGAACCCCGGGTCCCGCATTATGATTTTATGAAATGTATTATACGCTATTTGCAGGGCACTATATCTTATGGGATTCGGATAGTTAAATCTAACGTCCATTCTCTTGTGGCTTATTCTGATGCTGATTGGGGCGGGTGCCCCGATTCACGACGTTCTATAAGTGGCTATTGTGTTTTCTTAGGAGATAATCTTCTATCCTGGTCCTCGAAACGCCAGCCCATCATCTCCCGTTCGAGTGCCGAAGCTGAGTATCGAGGGGTCGCCAATGCTGTCGCTGAGGCGACATGGTTACGTAATCTCCGCTTGAACTTTATGTTCCTTTACAGCGTGCTTCAGTGGTCTATTGCGATAATGTTTCGGCGGTTTACTTATCGAATAATCGTGTTCAACATCAACGTACGAAACATGTGGAAATTGATATTCATTTTGTGCGTGAGAAAGTTCGCGTGGGACATATCCGTGTTCTTTATGTTCCGTTCTCTTCTCAATACGTTGACATCTTCACAAAAGGTTTATCTCGAGAGTTGTTTCAATCTTTCAGATCCAGTTTAACCGTCTGCTCTGCGCCCGATCAAACTGCGGGGGGATCTTAGCATTATCGGATATAAGGATATAGAGTATATTTGAATTATTTGAATGATTTGTATAAATATAGAGATTATATTTGTTTCCTAGTTTATCTTGTATCCTTCTCCATATATAAAGGGATTGTATTGTAATCTCAAGGATCATCAATAATAATATATCATAGACCACTTTTAGTTTGTATGTATGGGGTGTGGCTGTCAAGTGAGATCGCATTATACATAATTATGGTGTGTGGCCATGAGTATAAGAGTGCATTATTAAGTTAGAAATGACAGTCACATGTTGTAATTGAAAGTTTGCAAAAGCATTAACATTGAAAGCCCAAAAATTGTTAGTATGTGTAAAGCATGGTTGGATTTTCAAACGGGTTGACATACATTACACTGAAAATAACAAAATGGTCAAATACACATAAAAGTGTTGGGAGCACTGATAAAATACTATAATAAGCCCATCAACTATGTTCAAATATAGAAGAAATATCATAAACAATGCAAGGCACTAACATACCCCTAGGCCCCTAGCTTCAGCCATACACAATTATTATTTTTACCATTATTATAGTTTAGTTTACGTTTCGCTTTTACAAACACTTTATGTTATCTATAGAACTGTCACTTAATTGATGGACATGTGTAATAGAATTGCCTGGTTCAGATTTATTGCATGCTTCTTGCGAATGCAATCTTGAGTTACAATCAATACAACTTTTGGTCTACGATTGCAAGTAAATAGATTGTCCTGGTTTTACAAAATAATTGGCTTTAAAAGTAGCAGTTACTTCTTTGTTTATTTCCAGTAGGTTTCACCTGAGTTTCAGGAGAGGAAAACTAACAAAACGTTTTCTTCATATGTATATTAAAAATTTGACATAGTAAATTAATATATATTATTGTATGTAGGATTATAGAAATTACTTATATAATAATTCTCCCCCACTTTAGAAAATGGTAAATGACCATTTATAATAATAATAATTATTATTGGATCTATCTCAAGTTTTATTTGGTCTTTAATTTTGGGTGACACATTTGTAGAAATTTTGATTGAAGGTAAGGTGAATTAGTTACCTAGTAAAAATAATGATGTGATAGATATTACTTATATTAGAATTTAAATCAACTATTCTCTTTCTTTGTATCAAATGTCTTTTTAATTGTTTGTTATTCTATACACTTGTTTCTATTTAAAAATGTATGATATAAAAATATAAGTAACTCATATTAAATATTTATATAACGTATACATGTATTTTTAACAAAAAAATAGAAATAATAAGTACATATTATTTGGTCCAATGAGGTAGTGGTGGAGTGGTTGGTGAAAGACTTGGTGTTTCTTGTGACCCAGGTTCAATTCATACTATCCTCATGATTTTCTGCAGCATCCAGGTGAAGAGCAAATACGGGTGGCGCCGGTTCGAATCGGATGGAAGAAGAGGTTTTACCGATTATTTCACTGTCGTGCCTTCGGGCGAGTGAAGGTCGGGTTTCCGAACATCTGGGAGAGCCAACGGGTTGACGGAGGTCGAGTAGTCGACCATAGCCACAACACCCGGTGTCACGGTAGTTGGCACGTCGTTCCTTACCGTTAGAAAAAAAACATATTTTTTGCAATATGATCATGATGCTTTAATTAAGAGTGAAGATGCATTTATTCATTTGGATGTGTTAATTAAATGTTGCATTAAATTTGTCTTGTTAATTTAATGAAATTACAACTTTGCCCATGTAGATAAATATAAAATGACTATTTTGCCCATCTAGCACCCATTATATAATAGTATAGATATTTAACTTCAATAATAAAGTTGTTGGTTTACAGTTGTCAATTTATCACATTTAAAGCTCGTTATCTCATTTCTTTCTACATGACCAGCACCTCCCTACCCCAACATAACCCCTCATCTCTCTCTACATTCCTTATCCTTCAAGTCTTCAACATTCTCAATCTACAAAACCTCACCTGTGTGTCATAAAGCTCCTTCTAAACCCTAATCGCTAACAGATCTTGTTATTCGTTAAATTCAAGTATATCTCTATCTATATAGTACCGGCAAAACACCAAGCACAACCTCCGCCAACAACCCCTATAACAACCACCACAACCATCTCCGATAACGACCACAACAGCCATGACTACAACCATCCCCACCATCTCCTTTCTCGCCACCGCCATCGCCACCGCGAAAAACCCACATGCATCAGTTGATCTACCGCGGTAACCATCACACGAATAAACAATGAGTCACCGCCGCCGTTAGTTCTGTCCTCTGCCTCGTTGTAGTAGGAAAGTCAGCCTACCGTCACTTATTTCATCGTCTCAGACTTGAAAGACCTTGTAGAAAACCGATTTGTGTGTTCTTCATTCGAGTTAAACCATGAAAAAAAGTCAAAATCGGTGCCAGCTTTATGCATCCTAGTTTGCAATGACAGATCTAGTCTTGGTGTGATGGCGTGCCAATGCTACCATTACGACGATGGTGTAGCTATCCGTGGTCATGTGCTTACGGTGGTTGTTGTAGCGGTTATGGTGAAACCAACCAGCTTTCATGGGTCTCTCCGATTAAGTGACATTGCAAACGGTTGTTGTGAAGTCCAGTATATTGTTGTTCAACGGCAGCGCATGTAGTCGTTTACGACGACAAACCCAAGTAAACCCATATGTCTCTCTGAAATCGTGCTTAAGAAAGACTGTACGTTACGCATATATTTTCTTTGTACTTGACTTCATCTTTGATTGAATCTGATTTCATCGTCTCAGACTTGAAAGACCTTGTAGAAAACCGATTTGTGTGTTCTTCGTTCGAGTTAAACCATGAAAAAAGTCAAAATCAGTGCCAGCTTTATGCATCCTAGTTTGCAATGACAGATCTGGTCTTGGTGTGATGGCATGCCAATGCTACCATTACGAAGATGGTGTAGCTATCCGTGGTCATGTGCTTACGGTGGTTGTTGCAGCGGTTATGGCGAAACCAACCGGCTTTCATGGGTCTCTCCGATTAAGTGACTTTGCAAACAGTTGTTGTGAAGTCCAGTATATTGTTGTTCAACGGCAGCGCATGTAGTCGTTTACGATGACAAACCCAAGAAAACCCATATGTCTCTCTGAAATCGTGCTTAAGAAAGACTGTACGTTACGCATATCTTTTCTTTGTACTTGACTTCATCTTTGATTGAATCTGATAAAGCAATCCTTTTTCTAACAGATACAAAGGTTTTGGAAAAGCTCATTGTTATCCATGGAAAGAAAGAGAGGATTCTTTGAGCTTTGAGGAAAAGCAGCCAAGAAAACTGCTTTGTGCTTGCTGTTTTTTGCTTTTCAAGAAACACTGATGTGTCTGAATCATCATCATCATCATCATCTTATAGTAAGGAGATGTTGGTTGATTTGTCTATAGTGACTACCACAGAGCTTGGTGCCACTTTGTTGAAGATAAATGGATCAAAGATTGAAAGAAAGTGATGAAAGTTTTATATAATATTGAGTAAAGATTGATGACCCATGAAATAATTTGGAGTGTTGGAAGGGTTTTATGTAGAAATCTGGATCTTGGTAAGTTTAAAAGAGAGGGAATAAGAAGAAGAGATGTAGAAAGAGACAAAGAGAGAGAGAGAGAGAGAGAGAGAGAGCATGAGGAACTCACGTGATTTCAATTTTTTTTTGAAAGTGTGCCAAGTTTGCAATAGTGCTACGATGCGAGTAGCACCGACTTTGGTAAATATAGGAGATATAAATATATACTAGTGGAAATGCCCGCACGTTACAGCGGGTATCCTGACTGACATTAGATTCAATTATGATGTCTATTACAAACCACCACACATTCCAGGTTTTAACACTTTATTCCATTCAACGAAAAATAGTCGTATAACCTATAAAATTAGAAACATGCAAAGAAAGTCTTGAATCTCCGTATGAAGATCCAAATTTATTAAACCATAAGGATCTTTCAACGAAAACATCAAACGTAAGTTTATCTACAAGTAGTAACAATAATGATAAATAAGGAACATTATGGCATTAATTTTACTTGGTTGATTTCATGACAGGATTGCTCTATTATGTCATGCATGGATCAAGCAAGCATCATATTGAGCTATAATCTGCTGCTAACGTATCCAATCCAAACATTATAATATTCACAAACTATGAATGTTAAGCTATGTTGTTTAAAGCCCAAGGCACACTCAAGGCGCATACGCTGGGTCTAGGCGCTTAAAAAGAGAAAGCTTTTTTAAACTAAGCGCATAGTATAAAATACCATTTTCACGGGTTGTAGACATGTTTTAGGCTTGTTTGGGCTTCTTTAGGCTGTTTTAGGTTGATTCTAAGCTGATTTGGGTTAAGTTGATTCCATTCTTAATTAGGTTTTTTTTTACCACTTTTAGCCGGAATTTGGTCTGAATCTGTACCATCGCACCTGAAATCACTGCCCACTTGCTGCACCTAGGCACGCGCCTCATGGAGTTTTGACAACATAGATGTTAATATTAAACAAGATCACTAATTTAAAAAAAGAAGGCTTTTAGTGTCGCCCAAAAGCAATTAATGGTTGATAAATATATATTCAGCACCATTAAAGTACATCTAAAAACAAGCAGTCAGCTATTTACAGAAGGATTCAAGGTTTCGGTGGCATTGGTGACAAAAACCATTCTCTGTAGCCTAACAAATTTGCTTTGTCTACAATACCCCCACTACCGTTACTTGTCCAATTCCCATCATGGTAAACCGCAGATTTCAACATATACATGAAAATAGATAATGAAATTAAATGAGAAGGTAGATAGTGATGAAACGGTTCGGACCAATTTGGATTTGCGTTGAAACGGGTCATTTTAAAACACCCCCTCAAACATTTACCGTTCGCTATACACTTTTAACTTGATGCTACTAGATAATGTTATTTTCATTCATTAGAATGGATACAAAATACACATATTTTTCTTGTATGTTTAATTAAGGTATATTATTTATCATTTAATTTATTTAGTTCTTAACTATTAAATTATATCTGACGTAATTTGCTTCTTAGGATCAATTCACCCGTAAATTAATAACCGGTTTTATTTTCAAAACATTGGTTGCAAGCAATGGATGCATGAAAGGGATCCACCTCCAAAAGAAGAAGAAATAGACAAATGTTGAAACTTATGCGTTAAAAATTAGTGCATATGTATTCAAACTGATTTATAACACTTCTTTTATTTGTTGCTACAAATGTGCGTCTAAAATAGTTACAACGTTGTACCTAAACCAATTATAATCAATGGTGTGCCTCACTTATAATGTGCATCCAAAGTGTCCAAGTTTCACACATGAATGACAATTGTGTGTTTATACTATTACCATGATGTGTCTTAAAGAACTTGTGATTATACGGATGCAAATAACCTTGTGTAAGGTAGATGTTTCGCATCGTGAGGATGCTTTGTATGCTTCACACACAAAAATCACTTTGTAACTATTCTATGCATAACAAAAATTATTGCGAGAACATGTAGGATAAACTATTCAATTTTCAGTATAAAAAATGATTTTTATTTTTATAACAATCTAAGCTTCTCGTAAATCTACCCATTTTTTAACGGTGTGACTCATACCCTTGACTTCTTGGAAGTGACATCATTTTACACATGCATACCACTAGATCAAAGGCCCTTTGATAAAACAAATGATATAAAGGTGACATTAAATCACTTTGAAACTAAAAGAAGAAAATCAAAAATGGATAAATTAGTTTGGGTTTTCATATATAACTAGATGGTTGTTATTGGCCGCGCGGCGGTGATGCCTAAATTGTTATAGGTGGTAGCATGTCATGTGATGCGTTAACCATATGAAAATGTACAATAACTTGATTTTAATCGAATGAAAACATATTATGTTTGAGCAGACTCGCTTGTTTCCGAACATAGTTTACGTTAGAAACATAGGTAACTCGATTATTTATTGTCGAAATAAAACATTTTATATTTGTTCCGACTCGTTTCCGAACAAAATTTACGTCAAAATCATATACCAACCGATATCATACATTAAAATAAGAATATAAATGTTTTATATTTGACCAGACTCATTTCAGAAGAAAAAAAACCTATGTCGAAAAGTGAATTTACATCATTTATAGAAAAGTTTGGGGATATAACGAGTTACATGTCAAAAGTTTGAGGGTTAAAAAGACGTTAGAGAGTAAGTGCGTCTTTTTTTGTCAAGTTAGAAAGCAAAGGGGTCAATTCTGTCAAGCTAGAAAGTTGATTTTTGTTAAATCATAAACTTAAGGGGTTGATTTTGCCACTTTAAAAAGTTAAAGGGTTGGTACTTAAATATATGATTTATACTTGTTTTTTACTTAATATTTTAGTGTTGTGTGATGAAGCGATGTGTATGTATAGTAGTGGACCCATCATTAATCAAGTATATATTGCAAAATACAAGGGACAATTGGAAAACTAGACTAGATGTATGACTTTCGATAACTTACAATAAAACGCATAGACGGAGCTGGATCTTCAAAGGCCACGATTCGTTTCATAAAATTGAAGTACGCATTGGAGTTGAGGATGAAATAACCTGCATCCTGATGGCTAGTTATACCGAATCATAATTCTACTAACTAAATATGGGATTAGGGTACAAAGGTCATATTTCGTGAGAAGTGTGAGAATGATTAAAAATTGATATGTAGGCATCATTTTTTGGATTTATCCATGACGTTTTAAATTGTTTAGGCTAAAATAACATCAAACATAACAATTAAAAACACAAAACATTTTATCTTAGGGTTAAAAACTTAAAACACCATGCCAAGAACATGTGTTCTAAATTGTTGTGTTTTAACTATGTTTTAAATTCTATGGCTATAATACATTGCATTGTGTTTTAAATTGTTGTATTTGGTGTTTTTCTAGCAAAAACAACCCAACACATTATACCTAAATTCAAAACATGATAACTACATGTCAATTCTTGATCCTTGTTACATTTCTCACGAAATATGACCTTTATACCCGAACCTTTACCTATACTTGTTCTTTTTTTCTTAATAATTTAGTGTTGTGTGATGAAGTGATGTGTATGTATAGCAGTGGACCCATCATTAATCAAGTATATACTGCAAAATAAAAGGGATATTGGAAAACTAGACCTGGTGTATGACTTTCGATAACTTACAGTAAAACGCATAAACTGAGCTGGATCTTCGAAGGCCATAATTCGTTTCATAAAATGGAAGTACGCATTGGAGTTGAGGATGAAATAACCTGCATCCCGAGGACTAGTTATGCCGAATCATGATTCTCTACTAACTAAACCTCAGGATGCAGATTACTTTACCCTAACCCAATATATTTATTCATTTTTTGTTATAGTTATTATCTTGAAAGAGAATACTGGTTTGAGAAGAAAGAACGAAGTGATGCCATCTATTTATAGTCGTCTCAGTTAAAGGGCGAACCTGTAATTATCTGGTGTGAATATATAAATGGTATAAAGTGATACTCTTTTTTATGAAAGCTACTTTTTGTATATCATAAACTATTAGCTTTGTCTATAATATTTTCTTTAAATAACCCTAACAACATATGCGCAAGATATGTTTAGTATAAAAGCAAATACATCGTATAGAAAATGGAATAAGGAATAAGGAATATAGAAAATATATTTGATCGATAAAATGATCATCTTATATTTTAGGGTAAATTACAAGAATCGTCATGAGCTTTTATTGTATAATCTAGTCCCTCTAATATCTTGAATTGTTCATTCAAGTCCTAACCATATATAGATTCTAGACATTGCTTGCATTTAGTGTGAAGTCATTATTTATGGTGTGTCTTGCACATATTGGCATTTTGGTAGTCATTCCACATCTTCTTCATGCCAACATTTTCACAGTCTTCTTACTTCATCTATCATCTTCATGTTTTTCATGTTTCTACCTGTAAACATTAACCATACATTTTTTTTGAACGACCAACGAAATTCACCAAGAACTCCCTTTATATTCCCTACTAAGTCAAATCAGGACATCTTTCACCCGGCATAGCCAAACATGTAAGGGAGTTCCCGGTTTCACCAAGTTCACCAGTTCCGGGAAAAACCTGATTATCCACTTGCCCGAAAGCACGACAATAGAATAATCGGTAAAACCCGACACTCTCAAGAATCGAACCCATGACCTTTCAGCCATGGGTCTTCTATCATTGACCATCCATACCACTCCACCGTAAGGCGGTTGGTATTAACCATACATTTTAATAGCAAAAAAACACATATATCAAACACATTATAGGCCAAACACATTAAACAACTAAAATTAATAATTAATCAATCAACAAAATTTAAGTCAGATTTTTAAAGCATTCAGCAAGATAATATATATAACACTAACTGATTTTTCTAAATGGAACATATTTATTTTTAATCATAATTTGTTGGTGACCAATATAAAAAGTGAGACCGCCAGTACACATTTCGTTAGTTAAGACTGATGGTGGCCAATAGATGATAATTAGGATTTTAACCAATTTTCCCACTTAAAAAAAAGGGTTTCTAAAAAAACCGGTTTCGGTTAAAAAAAACCGTTTTTACACCTCTATCTATAGGTAACAGGTTTGATCCTTGTGTGACAATCAGTTAAACACCTCAACAAATCCTACCTTAATAAAAAAAAGCATACAAATTTTTGTCCACTCAACTCATAGGGTTAAGTTATTCTACAAAAGGGTTAGAAGGATGAGAATGATACAAAAGATACATTGGATCACAAAATATGACACAACGGATCACAAAATATAATACAATATTGAGAAATATAACACACTACCGAAGAAAAAAGACACAATGAATCGCCAAAAAAGACATTATGATGAAAAAAAGACAACGCCAAATAAAAATAGACAGTGATCTAACAAAATTAAATAAATTTTACAAGCTAAAAATCTACAAGCGAATATCTAAAATCTAAGATCGTAGAGTTCGATGAGACTGGATCCTTCTGATACTCTTCTTATAAATTCTTATTTTTAGGAGACTATGTATTTGAACATTTCCCTCAACTCATATATTTTGTTTTAGTTTTGCATCGTCTAATAATCTTAAATGAAATAAAATAGTATGACCAACTTAAAACAGCATAACTTTTGCTTCGCAAAGCTCAGTTCACAATTTCATAATCTGGAACTCCTATTTCAAATTTCAAGAATCTCCACAAGAGTTAGTATATGTGGTTAACCTCTACAGAATCAATCCTAAAAAGTGACATATTTCTTACGGACCATCACAAATAGCTTTTTGCGACTGATTTACGATGGACTCTATATGCGCATGTGTGTGATTATCATAAACCATGTTCATTGATGCATGCTACTTGCAAAAGTGAAAATATTACATAAGTACCGATACGTTTGTTAACATCTAATCATATGTTAAATCAAAAAAAGGTATAGATCAATGATGATTCTACCTTAATTTGTTAATTATTGATAGCATCAAAACTTATATCACCAACTTCAGTGGAGTTGGTGTGTGTCCCATAGAGAATAGAAATGAATAATAAGGTGCTTGAATAAGATGGAGCGAAGCATATCTAAAATTAGTTTGATTCTGTTCTCGTGTGGCCAATTATGAGGAAAGAATCTATCTTTTATTTTGATAATCATATCTCAGCCTTGACTGCTTTCGGTACACAAAATGACCACTCTAGATGCCCTTGTGCATATAACTATATAAGTTCGTACTAAAAAGAAAAAAGAAAAGAAAAAAAGACAGGCCCTAATTAAACGACAATCTAATCCGTTTCTAAATATCTTGGTTAACATCATATTCTTGGTTCCAATTTCCAAACTGATCATAGGCACATAAATATTCGATGATATCATCTACATATACATATAGTTTAATCACTGTGTCTACCTACACTTGGTAGGGGCAACCTTAAAAAACATACACACGCTAGGTTAGAACCCTGTATTATATGAGTTGCATAAACGTAATTTTATATACCAACTTATAAAAAAGTTATATCTTTAAAAAACCCGTGTATTGTACGGGGTTAATCAACCCACATATTACACTAATTGAAAAATATAATATAATTAGTTAACATATATAATATATAATCTTCAACATACGTATTTAAAAAGTAACATATGGATAGTATTTATTTATTTAAAGACTTTACTTATGTTTTTTAATTTATTATTAGGTTAAAAACATATCTAGCAAATAAAATATTAAACGCATATTAATAAATAGAAAGAATAAAATAAATAGATGATATATATATATATAATTTTCCTACCGGATCCTCTACCTATATATATATATAGGGGAAGGATAAATTGAAAACCCTCTTGAGTTGAGAAAACCTTGGAAACTCATGTAAAAAATCATTTTTTTTTTTTGAAAAAAATAACCAATGTAAAATACATGTTTTTAAGCATTTTAGACCAAAAAAATATAAAAAGCGCCGAAGGGATTTTTTTTAAAAAAATAAACAAAGTTGCGCTTTTTACATATGTTTTCAGTTTTTTACATAAACAAAGCTGTTGTAAACATGTGTTTTTGCAGCTTTGTTTATTTTTTTTAAAAAAATCCCTTCGACACTTTTTTTATTTTTTGGCCCAAAACACTTAAAAACATGTATTTTATATTGGTTATTTTTTTCAAAAAAAAAAATTGATTTTTTACATGGGTTTCCAAGGTTTTCTCTAAATACTTCCCATATATATATATATATATATATATATATATATGTATATATGGGAAGTATTTAGAGAAAACCCTCTAAAATGAGGAAACCTTAGTAAACCTAATACTTGCCTCACATTTGTCCACACCACCCCTAAGCATCTTCTTAATATTATATTCCTAAGGTTATTTAAGTAATTTTATCATTCCCCCCCCCCCCCCTTTTCAATTTTGAATAATTTTCCCCTCTCCATATAAACACATTCTCTCTCTTTATCTCTCATTCTCTCACCACCACATTCTCTCTCGTTTCTATCATCTCACCACCATGAGCCACCATGAACAGCCACCACCGCCTCACCACCATCGACCACACTAATCACCACCATTAACCACCACTATCATGGTTATTTCAATAGCTGTTTGAGAAGCAACTTCAAGATGAAGCTTTATGAAAGCAAGAATCGTGACTTAGCTGTACTATGAAAGCAACTTCAAGATGAAGCTTATGAAAGCAATTCCCAGTCATGCTCTGTTTCCTTGGGCCAGTGGGTTCGAGCTCACTTCAATTTTGGAACAAGATCACATGCCTAACAAATACATCCCTGAAGACTTAAAAAGGTGGAAGAAAAAGTGTTTGATTGCATAGTAATTTCAATTTCAAGCAAAGATATGTTCACATTTCTGTAAGTTTCATTTTCCCCCTTTTCTTTGTTTTTATTAAACAAACCCAAATCTCAAGATTCACAAATATTTAAAACCCACAATTGAATGATTTTTTAATATATAAACAGATTGTAATTTTGAAGTTCATGATGCTTGAATGATTTTATAATGTATTTTTGAAGTTCATGATGATTGAATGATTTTATAATATATAAACAGTTCATGATGCTTGAATGATATT
The DNA here is from genome assembly GCA_032199755.1 of Ambrosia artemisiifolia. Lineage (NCBI taxonomy): Eukaryota > Viridiplantae > Streptophyta > Magnoliopsida > Asterales > Asteraceae > Ambrosia > Ambrosia artemisiifolia. Next base: position 25,796,050 of record CM063517.1, read on the forward strand.
ATAATGATTTTATAATATATAAACAGTTTTGGAGATAGTTTGTTTTGCACACCAAGTGTTTGATCAAATGCTTGAATGAAAAAAAACCTTATGTTAACCTTTTTGATTTTATTATTATTATTATTATTATTATTATTATTATTATTATTATTATTATTATTATTATTTTGTTTATGTTAGATTGGATGTTAAAAAGATCATATTTTTTGAATTGGGTAAATGTGTTTTTATTACATATTTTTTGTTTAAGGTCTTTTAGTTTCTGAATTAGGAGCTGAATCTATCCCAATTAACATGTGTTACGGTTCAATTAACATGTGTTAAATAGCAAATGTGTTTTTTATTTTCTTGGTATATCTTTTGATTTTTCTCTAATAATTTTACATTTTATTTCTTATATATATGTTTATTCTGTGTGAGGGTTTTTATTTTTTTTTGTATTGGTGCTTACTGATGTATCATGGTTCATTTAATACCTGTTAGTGATCCAAACACATGTTTGCATTGGTGCTTACTGATGAATCCATCCCAATTGACATGTGTTAGGGTTCAATTAACATGTGTTAGTGATGCTAACACAGGTAGAATAAAAATGTTTTAATTAGAAAAATTAGAAAAACTATTTTTTTTTCAAAATATAACTTGACTGTTTATATGTAAATATGTATATATTTAGAGTAGTTTCATAAAAATGTATGTATTTATATATATTAAAGTAAAGGTTTGATTTTGGTGAAGGTTTTGAATTTTTATGTTGGTGCTTACTGATGTGTCAAGGTTCAATTAACACATGTTAGTGATTCTAGCACATGTTTGTATTGGTTCCTACTGATGAATCTATCCCAATTGACATGTGTTAGGGTTCAATTAACATGTGTTAGTGATACAAAAACAGGTCTGTATATGGTGCCTACTGATGAATCTATTCCAATTGACATGTGTTAGGGTTCAATTAACATGTGTTAGTGATGCTAACACATGTTAGTATATGCCCAACTAACATGTGCTATGGTTCAATTTAACATGTGTTAGTGATGCTAACACATGTTAGTATATGTCCAACTAACTCCCAAATTAACCCAGTTAACATTTTGCTAGTTACAAATGTTTAATTATTAAAAATAATTAATGTAGGAGGTTCTATGAACAACCACTGGACTTCAAGCCGGCTACTCCGCACAAGGATCAACTAGAGATGGAGTGCTAGGGATTGAAACATGAAGCCGAAGATGTCTAATAAGGAATGAAGCATAACGCCGGAGACGACTATTAAAGAATGAAGCATAATGTGTTTTTTATGTTAGTTTATGATAGTTTTGTATCATCTTTTTAATTGTTTAGATTTATATGAAATTAATTTGTTACACTCAATGTTGATTGCAATAAATTTTTATATACATGTGTTCTTTAATGTTGATATACTAGTCCAAAATTATCGTGATAATTATCTGAACCAATAACACGTGTTAGTAATGTGTGTGAAAGAAGTTTTTTGAAGAGAACAACTAACAGGTGTTAAAGGGCTCTACCATTATCACCCATCGCTACTACCACTTGACGGCACCATTCATCAACACCGACCACCACCACCCACCTCTACCGTTATCACCCATCGCTACCACCACTTGACGGCACCACCGACCACCGCCACCACCGACCATCACCATCACCGACCACCGTTGCCAATCTGTGTCACCGACCACTGCCACTCTCCGTCACCGACCACCGCCACCCCCACCCACCGACTACCGCCATCACCGACCACCAACCACCGCCGCCACTCTCAATCACCGACCACCGCCACCCCCCACCCACCGACTACCACCATCACCGACCACCTCCACCACCGCCACCCACCACCAAGCACTGACTGCCATCATCGACACTCTCCGTCACCGACTACTACCGACCACCGCCAGCACCGACTGCCACCACCGAAACTTTTCGTCACCAACCACCACCATCACCACCACCGACCACCGCCACCCACCACCAAGCACCGACCGCCACCACCAAGCACTGACTGCCATCACCGACACTCTCTGTCACCGACCACTACCACCACCGTCACCCACCACCAACCACCATATCCACCTCCACCACCAACCACCGCCAGCACCGACTGTCACCACTGACACTTTCCGTTACCAACCAACACCGACCACTGCCACCCACCACTAAGCCCCGACCACCACCGCCACCACCACCGTCGCCGCCACCACTCACTGTCCCCGTCACTCCCTGTCGCCACCCACCGACCACCATCACCATTACCGCTACTATAACCACCAAACGTAGCCATCCACCGACCACCACCACGAACCACCGTCGTCGGCACCCACTATCAATCGCTATCGCCACCACTCACTACCGACGGTTTTATTTTTAAGTCTTTTCCTACCTACCAAACAATACAAAGTAATGATTCATTCCATTCTTACATGGTAACCAAACAAGACAATGGAATGGTAATCATCCATTTCATTCCTTTGTCCATTCCATTCCCTTGTCCATTCTATTCCCTCATCCATTCCATTACATCATACCAAACAGACCCTTACATTACACGTGTTACGAGTTTTATAAATATTACAAGTTTATGAGTTACATGCTTAAAGTTTACGAGTTTAGAAGCTTATGAGATGGAGGAAACTAATTATAAGACGTAAGAAAAGTAGCTAGCTAGGTCATTGCTTATATATATAGCAAAACAATCAAGATAATTAGTGATGACATTCACAAGTTTTATAAGTTTTGCTCTATGGGTAGTGCTTGTTATGATTTGATCTACATAGTGTTTGTTCTGTGTTGCTCGATCTATGGAATTTATGGCATATGTTGTACGACTGCCTGTCATGTGATGCTGAATAGAATGCATGTTAGCTGTTGCTCTATGGAATGTCTATTATATAGTGCTCTCACTACAACAAACGGGGCCTTTAGCAGCGACAATTGTCTCCATTAAAATCTTTAGTGGCGACAAGTCGTCGCTAATTAGGGTCGCCCGCTATGGTGCCAAAATTGATGTAGTGCCGTGTGTTAGATTTTGAGCATTAGCGGTGACACGCTGCCTCACGCGACCTGTCTCTGTAAATCTCTAATTTCTTGTAGCGTCTATATATGGAGTGTGTCTTGTCTTAGCTCTAAACTCTAAAGAGTCTATTTTTTTTGCTCTACTTTTATATGTTGTTGTACGAAAAGCTTTTTGTGTGTCAGCTATATATTTTTACAAGTTTTTAGATGGGGATTTATAATTTGGACGAGCGGCTCATTTGTGGACCGTTGGAAATGCGAATTACGGATGAAAAAAAAGAGATAGATAACTCAAATAATAATCATGAGACTTTCCTAATAACTTACGTTATATTTTAGAGTTAATTACATGAATGGTCCTTATTGTATACAGAGATTGCATAAATGCGCTCATTTAACACATATGGTCCCAGTGGTATACGCTTTTGCACTCGGATGGTCCTTACCTGTAAATACCATTAATATTCTTCGTTAAGTGGGTGTAAAATGTCTATTTTACCCTGACTAAAAGATAAGATAATTAAAAAAGAAATATAAAAAATATAAAAAGACAAAATATTTTCCTGCATCCCACCCACGCCCACACCTACCTTTCTTCTACCCATAACCACACCATAAGTCCATAACCACCACCATCTCCTCCCGTCAATAATCACCTCTTTTTAATATCATCCCTCTCTACCCCTTAATATGCAGGTTCTCCTCGTTAGCCTCCTTGTTCACAAACAATTTGTAAATTTATTAAAAAAATTGCATAATGTTTATCAACCAGTTTATACAACATCAAATATTAAAAAAAAAAAAAAATCCTACTATTTAAAACATACGTTATGAATAAAGCTCGAAACTAAAATCTGGCTTAAGGTCCAAAAATAAACATGGTGTCTCACCCTTGCTTAGAATTTATTTTTATTTTTTTGGTTAAAACTAATGTTTCTATTTGTTCAAAACCAAAACCATTTTTCCTACATTTTATCTCACTCACAAAATGTTTCACGCCTTCTTGTCTGTCCATCCACACAATCTCTTCTCATTTCCATGATCATTTTCATATCACTTGATCTCCGGAAAAATTCATCATTCGGCGATTTCTTTTCCGTTATAATCGAATTTCAATGATACGAAAATGGCTCCACAAGGATCTCTAATATATAGTTTGGTAGCTAGAGGCACGGTGGTCCTTGCTGAATACACAGAATTCTCTGGCAACTTCGCCACCCTTGCCGTGCAATGTCTTCAGAAACTCCCTTCCACGACCAATCGGTTTACGTATAATTGCGATGGTCACACGTTTAATTACCTCGTTGAGAATGGATATGGTGAGTTCAACCGTTTTGTAATTTATCTTGTAGTTTATTATTATGTTAGTATGTTAAATATTAATGACCCTCTATTGATAGGAGAAACCAAGTATGGTTGTAGGAGGATTATGAGTTAGATTCTTTGGTTTTACAATTGTTTTTGCCATAATAAGGAACTTTTTTTGTAGTTTTTCTTCTATTTCGGATTACAATATGAATCTATGATAATGAAATGCATCATGTAGGAAAAATGATTGTGCTATGTTTTGGTTCTTATTCTTATAATAACATCATTTAAATATATGCTTGACCATGAGAAGATTTCATCTAGGGGAAAATCATTAAAAAAAAAATCATTGCATTGATAAAAGTTAACAAACTAGCCCTTGAATTTCTTTCTAGGAAAATGTTCATCTAATGATACGATAACATGTATGAAAAAAGAAAGTTGAATCTTGCCGCCAAAACTTTATCTTCGCCGAGTTCCAAGAACCAAGTGTTTTCCTTTAGCCAAATAGGGTTTGTAATCCAAAAGTGGGTTGTGACGCAGCTTGTTGCCCATTTACCTGCCATCCTTATGTAATTGTTTTGCTTATGGAATGAATATCAACCAGAGTATTAGCTTCAAAAACTTACAATATTAAAAACTTGAAATTATTAAAATGTATATTTTAAAAATATTGAAAAGCTTAAAATAAATCGTCAAAGGTTAAATGTATTAGTTATAATTGAGGAAAGTAGGATTTTCAGTAACCAACCCGACACATAGACATTTCCAACCGATAAATAGGTTGAATGATTCTTGAATAATTTTCATATTTGAGGTTTCTAAATCCTTAGGGTTTTTGTTTTACTCCGTAACATGAATTTCAAAAAAAAAAGTAATAAAAATAATTAGTTGGATGATGATGGATTGAAATCTTTAAATGGGGCACTGTGAAAAACTAATGACATTGTTTATTGTACTCTCTAACAAGTAACTATATTATGTGAATTGGCATATGATGTTTAGTTTAAGTAGAGTTCCATTGGCTGTTGCAGCATACTGTGTTGTTGCTGTTGAATCAGCTGGAAGGGAACTTCCCATTGTCTTCTTGGAGCGAATTAAGGATGATTTTATAAAAAGATATGGGGCAGGCAAAGCCAAAACTGCTGGTGCCAAGGGCCTGAACAAAGAGTTTGGGTGCGTATGCGTGCATAGATCTTCGATTAATCAATGCTTATCTATTTTTTACATGAATGTTTGTAACACTTTTTTTTATTGATTTTCAGACCCAAATTGAAAGAGCATATGCGATATTGTGTCTCTCATCCTGAAGAAATTAGCAAGATTGCTAAGGTTAAGGCTCAAGTTTCTGAGGTCAAGGGAGTGATGATGGAGAACATTGAGAAGGTAATTGAACACACAGTGGAAGCATAAATATAAAGGGAAAAAACTCTTTTGAGACAAATTTAATATAACATTAATGAAATTGAATGCCTAAACTATGATATAAAACACATTAAATCTGAATTTCGTAGGTTAATAAAATGACTAAGCTAAATAAACACATAAATTACTCAAATTGAATAATGACTTAGCTAAACAAACACAACTCTTGGAACAGTTTGACATTTTTGTGCATAATGCTTTCTTATAAACTCCATATCTCATAAATTTATGTCCATTTATGTTCGCTTATATACTCATACAAGTCACATTTTCTTCGACTAATATTTGTTGTACATGTATCCAGGTTCTTGAGCGCGGAGAAAAGATTGATCTACTAGTTGATAAAACCGACAACCTTCGCAATCAGGTCAGTCCAAAACAACATTAATATTAACCACAATATCAGCCCAAAAGAAACCATGCTTTTGATCATATAATTTTTTTTTTTCATCTTATTTCGTTTTCAGGCACAAGATTTCAAGAAACAAGGAACCAAGATAAAGAAGAAAATGTGGGTTGAAAATATGAAGGTGAAATTAATAGTTTTTGCCATCGTTGCTGCCTTGGCACTAATAGTTATTCTCTCGGTTTGCCCTGGCTTTAAATGTTTTTAAAAACATTTCCATAAAGCTTTCTTCTAGACAGGCTAGGCTAGGCTATCCTTTTTGTTCATACCCACCAACCTTTAGGACCATGAATGGCTAATACTTTGGATGGTTGATGCATAGGGTTTATTAACATTAGGGATGCCGTTACTGTTCTTAGAAACTTGTATAATCGGTTCGCGCATTGTGTCATTGGCGCTGATCGTTGGGATTAGTTCCTTCTTTAGATTGTTTTTAAAATGTTGTTAATTATAACATTATGTTCGAAAAAGAAAGGGAGCATCATTGATATGTCTAGATCTTTTGTAAGTTTATGGTGACACCTGATGTTAGATATTAATCCATCTATTATTACTAGTAGGAAACCCGCGCGTTGCTGCGGGAAAGACAGTTTACAACGTGATACTCAGTTTTCTTAGTTTATTTTTCCTCTCGTGAGTACGTACTTCAACGTTTGTATGTCTATTTTTCGATCTAACAATCCCGCCGCAAAGCGTGGGTACTAAAGCTAGTTGGTATCAAAGGAGAAGATAGTTAGACGTTTTTTTTACTTGCATTGCATGTAAGAACGCAAAAATAACCAACACAATTTTATATTCCATATAAGAGAAAAGTAGCCAATAAATCAAAAGAGAAAACTCTCACATTAAAAATAATTTGAAGTTCAGTATACTAAACAAACAATAGGCAAAATTTGAAAAGACTTAGCTTTCTTCAAAATGAATACGTACAACTTTATTTCCAATTTCCAAAATTAGTAGGATCTATAGTACAATTAGCATTGCAAATGTGGATTAACTGCAGCTACATCTATAAGTGGAGTCATAACCTCCTTCACATGGGTGGTTTAATTCCAAACATTCTCAATCACAGCGACACAACCTGCATGTTATTAAAAAGTAGTTAAGAAGACCATAAGCAGGTCATGGCTTAGAAGTTATGACTCAGCCATTATGTTATTAAAAATTAGTTAAAAACACAATAAGCAGTTGCTTAGAAGTTAAAAGTAATACCTTTGGACTTACAAAAGTTGTATTTCTTTGATGTCAAGTAGTGAAGCTTAAACTTTGCTGCCAAATAAAAAAGTAAGTTAGACATACTAATGGTTGATGTGCATATCGGGATTTCAAAGGAAGTACCATTCGTAGCTATAACATATAGCAAAACTTAACTAACATGTTATAAAAGTTGTATTTCTTTTGTTGTTGAGTGCGAAGCATAAACTTGGCTGCACAATAAATAGAAAGTTAGATATACTTACTACTGGACATAGCAAGAATTAAAAGGAAGTACCATTTGTAGTTATGACATATAGCAAAACTCAACTAACATGTACTGAATACAAAACATATATTCTTTTAACTAAAAACATATTGAATCTTTAATCCTCTCACTTTATTAATACAATCATTCAAAAACCTTATTTCAACAACCACATGATACGTTTTGGGTTGAATAAAGACATTTATATAATACTAAAAACCAAATCATTTATGCAATGCTTGATTGTACCTTATGCTTTAGGGGTGTTTTGTGCATAAGATGTTTGTACTTATAACTTTGTAGGTTATACCCACTAATTTATAATTCTTTTTTATTTTTTTATCTTTATTTTTTATACTTTTAACCCAAAGTTTTGTATATTTGACAATTTAACCCCAAATTTTTCACTTTCAACTTTAATTCCTAATACTTTTCATCTTTTATATTTTTCGTTTCGGTTTAAATTTTTTTGCGAGTTAACACGCGGTAAGGCGCATGTGGTTTAGCGCTTTTACGTCTATTTTTCCATTCAAAATCATCTAATTAGCAAAGCTTTTATGCATTGAGGGGTTGTACTCCATGCATTGGGAGTTTAAAAAACAACTCATTGTGGTTTCTTATTGGTCTACATACTCCCATGGTCCTACCACTAGAGGTGCACAAACCGGGTTTTTCTAATACCCGGTTCCGGGTATGAAACCGGTTCCGGGTAGGGTCGGGAATTACTTTAACTAGGTATTGAAGGAACCGATTCCAGTTCCGGTTTCGGTAGTACTCTAATTACCAAATCTTTTGTGCTTAGAGGGGTTTTACCCTATGCGAACCGGTTCCGGGTAGGGTCGGGAATTACTTTGACTAGGTATTGAAGGAACCGAGATTCCAGTTTCGGTAATACTCTAATTACCAAAACTTTTGTGCATAGAGGGGTTGTACCCTATGCTTATGAGGTTTTTCAAAAAAAAAAAAAATTGATGTTACACTTTTAGCCCAAATGTTTTTCTTTTTTACTTTTAACACAAATATTTTCATCTTTTACAATTTAACACTAACTTTTTTTATTTTCCACTTCTAACCCAAAACTTCTCAATTTTTTGAAATTGGATTTTAATAACCCAAACTATTCGAAATTGGCCACTGGCACCCTCAACTAAAAAGTTGGCCATATATAACCTGAACTATTGACTTATTGGAATCTAGCACCCAACTAACTGACGCCGTTAGTTGGGTTGCTGACGTGGCACAAGTTGCTGACGTGGCATGCTGATGTGTCACAAGTTGCTGACGTGGCACGCTGACATGTGCACACGTGGATTGACACGTCAGCATGCCACGTCACCAAATCTTGCCATGTCAGTGAACCCACTAACGGTGTTAGTGATTTAACCGTTAGTGGGTGTTAGATTCCAATAAGTTAATAGTTCAGGTTATATATGTCCAATTTTTTAGTTGGGGGTGCCAGTGGCCAATTTCAAATAGTTCAGGTTATTAAAATCCAATTCCCCTTTTACTTTTGACGCTAAGATTTTCATCTTTTACAATTTAACCCTAACACTTTTTTTCTTTCAACTTTGGTCCCACATAATTTTCATCTTACACAATTTTTTCGTTTTAAGTTTCGTTCTAAATTTTGCGAGTTATAACAAGTTCGTCGCAATGCGCGGGTTCTAGACCGACTTAGTTACTCATAGTTATTAAAATTAATCGATTTTACGCCTTTGGCATTCACACGTTGCAACGAGCGTGCGTGCTTCTAAGATTTTACGTCTTCTTTTCATTCGGTGTTATTTTCCTTTTTTTATTTATTGTACTTTTATGAACTTTTTGGTGTTAGTGATCGCTGGTGGTGGTGTGGCCTTAGTGCTACTTGGCATGGTTTTACACCCCCGTTGCAACGCGCGAGGGCTTAATACTAGTTAAAGTTATTCATCAGCCATAAAAGTTCAAACTAATGCCACATCATGTGCTAACCTTATACTCCCTCCGTTCCAATTTAAATGTCCCATGTCTAAAAACACACATTTTAAGAAATATTTTGTTTGTATGTGATAAAATGACAATAATATCCTCAAAAGTGGTGATTGCATTTTGTCTTTTATGGGCAAAACTAGAAATTACATTGCTATTTTTGGAAAGAGACGTTTAATTTGGAACAAACAAAAAAGGAATGAAGGACATCTAAATTGGGAGGGAGGGAGTATATGTTAACTTTTATATAGCATATCAAAAGTAAAATTGATAGCTCTTCAATAACAAATTAGATGCAATATGGTGTACCTAATCAAACTGGTTGATCACATTGATTTGAAGTTCCATGTGTTGGTGAGGTATTTTAAGAAAACATAACTGTACAAACTACTTTTAGTATATAAAACACATTTGCTAAGAAGAAGCGACTTCGTCTAAACGTGTACAAGCTGGTTCTCTAGCATCACATCCACATCTATAATCATGGCTGCTTCATGATAAATGTCGCATTTGAACATGCTAAAACTATAATTACCTAAATCTATGAAAACATAAATATAATCCTAAAAGTTGTTTTATTAGTTCAAGCAAAGCTTTAAAAAAAATAAATAGAAATAAAAATCTTGAATATAAAGACAAGTTGTGGTACAAAATGGACTTTTTACCTTTTGCTACAAGCGGAGTATCTTGTATGGCCGATCGGACAACCCTTTCTGTTAATCTATTATATTTATCATAGGCAACCCATTTACAACTTAAATAACATTAAAAGAAAACACAAACATATAAACACTAAAACAAATAATAAAGTGGACAATATAATAAATCTAAAACAATACCTTAACCAGCTTTGTAGCATTATGAAGACTGCGTGAAAATGTATCCATTTCCAGCTATATGAGTGATAAATAATAATATGGGTTGGGTTTAGAGATGGAAAAATCGGTTTTTTTCTCAAACCGAACCGGTTTAAGAACTGAACCGGTTTGGGTCGATGACGAGGAAATCGGTTTTTGAAATTAAGAACAGGTTTCCAAGACCCAGTACCCAAACCTATCGGAACCGGTTTAAAACCGATTTTTTCAGTCAAACCGGTGAAGAAAACCCAAATACCCTTAATAGCTAATCTATAATCTATAATCTATATCTATAATCTATAATCTATAATACATTATAAAGGAGGAGTGATGGCTAGCATAGTCATTTTCACCTCCGTACAATTTAACAATCATCATGCACAAGTTATTTATGCTTACATAATGAGGGTATAATTGGAACTTTGTAGAACATTAAGACACTTAGAAGGGTATAATAGGAAATTTGTATTCACATTTTAGTTAAAAGTATAAAATTGTTTCCCTTGATGCCCTTTAATCCACTTTACTCCTAAACTGATGTGCTCATATTCTCATGAATGTGAGCCATAATTGATAATTGAGGGCATTCACTCTCACCATCAATGTGACTCTTATGCTTCATCTTCTCATCCTCAAATCAAACAAGAAGTAAGCCAGATAAATGGGAAGAATATGTATTACGGTTCTTTTGTGGCACTAAACCAAATGGCTTCAAAGGCATCTGTTTCTCGGTTTAATGAGTTTAATGATGAGCGGAGGACAGACTGATTGGTAAAGTTGCAGAATTTCATCGACCAATGTGATAAATCTGATTATAGAGATAATATTCAATGTATGTTTTTTTTAATTTCCTTTCTTAGTTTTTGATTACTACAGAATATAAGAAGTTATATAATCTTTTTAATCTTTTTTTATTTTATGATTCTTGTGATCTTACAGCCAGCGCTCTTGCGTTTATCGCCCTTGGAGCTTAGCAGACACGCAGTTGAGTTAGAGAAAAGAGCGATTCATTTAACAATAGAAGAAGGTAGGAGAAATAGTACAAATCCCCTTCTTGTAGATTAATAATATCAATATCGTGAACAAAGTTTCGCTTTTTTCTTAGCCATTTACAAAATTCCCTCAACAATAAAATCACCCTTTTCAATCATGATATTCAGCTTTAACCCACCACCTCAAACACCATAGTGTCGGTTGAATTTGAAAAGCATTTTATAGTTCTGATTGTCTTTCCTACAAATCGCAGGCCTCAATTGCTAAAGAAAAAGAAATGATGTGCTATCAGCATGTATAATTGAATTAAGGTAATAACAAATTCTGATGTTTTGCTTAAAAATCCGTTGTCGTCTGTTATGTGCCTTGTTTCATTGTGTTTAAATTATGTCTACAAGGTGCTCGATGAAATGTCTTGTGTGAAAACTGTAACGGAGGTTTATCAATAACACAGAAAATGCTACAAAATGAAAGTTATATGATAATGTGTGTTGTCTTTCTTAATTCCTCAAGTGTTTTAGATTATCGATGAAGAACATTAGGGTACAAAAATATTGAGTCAATTTATTGCCAATAAACGCGCCACTTGTGGGCTTTTTGAAAACAACGCACCTTAAGCGACCAAAAGCGCAAGGGCTTGAGCCTTGTGGCGCACTTTTAGCTTAAACAAGCCAAAGCTGCTACTGGTGCAATTGGATTGGTGACCCGTTGAGTAGTTTTTAATGTTTTTGCTTTTTGCCCTTATAATTAGTTGAATAAAGTTCTTAGTTGCTCAGAAAAAAATGTGTTATATTTATATGTATTTCATCTTTGTTGTTAATGGTTATGGCTTAAAACTGGTCCCAATCTAATCTCGGATTTGCCGCATGCACTAACATCACCAATTTAAGTAGGTTCGGGTTTGGAACCTTTGAAAAGAAAATTATAAAGTAGGAGTGATGGCTAGCATAGTCATTTTCACCTCCGTACAATTTAACAATCATCATGCACAAGTTATTTATGCTTACATAATGAGGGTATAACTAGAACTTTGTAGAACATTAAGACACTTAGAAGGGTATAATAGGAAATTTGTATTCACATTTTAGTTAAAAGTATAAAAGTGTTTCCCTTGATGCCCTTTAATCCACTTTGCTCCTAAACTGATGTGCTCATATTCTCGTGAATGTGAGCCATAATTGATAATTGAGGGCATTCACTCTCACCATCAATGTGACTCTTATGCTTCATCTTCTCTTCCTCAAACCAAACAAGAAGTAAGCCAGATAAATGGGAAGAATATGTATTATGGTTCTTTTGTGGCACTAAACCAAATGGCTTCAAAGGCATCTGTTTCTCGGTTTAATGAGTTTAATGATGAGCGGAGGATAGACCGATTGGTAAAGTTGCAGAATTTCATCGACCAATGTGATAAATCTGATTATAGAGATAATATTCAATGTATGTTTTTTTTTAATTTCCTTTCTTAGTTTTTGATTACTACAGAATATAAGAAGTTATATAATCTTTTTAATCTTTTTTTATTTTATGATTATTGTGATCTTACAGCCAGCGCTCTTGTGTTTATCGCCCTTGGAGCTTAGCAGACACGCAGTTGAGTTAGAGAAAAGAACGATTCATTTAACAATAGAAGAAGGTAGGAGAAATAGTACAAATCCCCTTCTTGTAGATTAATAATATCAATATCGTGAACAAAGTTTCGCTTTTTTCTTAGCCATTTACAAAATTCCCTCAACAATAAAATCACCCTTTTCAATCATGATATTCAGCTTTAACCCACCACCTCAAACACCATAGTGTCGGTTGAATTTGAAAAGCATTTTTGTAACACCCCAACCCGGATGGGCTGACGTGTCACAATAGCGTTGGTTCAGAAAGACATAATTCCATTTATTTATTTGCCAATGGTACAAAATACTAGACAAACTAACTTAAGATTTAAAAAGCAAACTAACACAGTTAAATGGGTTTACCCAACATCTTTATATTTATTCCTAAGCTTTATTTTCTCTCTCTATCCCGCCCAAGGTAACCTGTGAACCTGTGGAACAAAAAGAATTTACGGAATGAGCCGAATGCTCAGTACGGAGTAATAGGCTTAAAATAACAACAATTAAATATTCACCGGAACATGATCAAGACGTAACGTATAAAATGATACGATGCGGGAATTTTATAACAAAACCGTACCATGCGGATGAACCCATGAGCTAAACATAAAACGTGACAATACACAGGTAGCTACTCCTGCATATTTATCACATGAGGTGGCGAGTTGGCATACCCGTTATCCACCTCCATAACATACATAAATCCTAGGATCGATCCATACGCCTCCTAATAGCCATATGTACCACACTTGTACTTAAGAGACGCCGTGAACTGATCTCTCCGTCACGGGTGGAGCACATGTTGTCGATGCCGCAACAACATGCTCGTGGGACACTCCACGAGAAGCAGAACTCATGGTTTCAGAGCACAAAGGGTCTTATTCAAATGATTCCATAACCATAGTAACATATATATCTTGTCAACATGAAACTTATATCAGGAACATGCGATAATGAGTACAACAACTTAATTCTATCGCATGATATCAAGGCTAATTCAAATATTATAATAAGAACATGAAATGAACGGACAGCCAAATGAATTGATGTTTCAAAGACGTAAGGAACTTTCAAAGATATATATAGAAATAGTGGGCTTATATAAGAACTGAATATGAAAGCAACAAGGAGTGGGGGTAAGGATCCGTACCTTTAATCTTCCAATCCAGTACAAACTTGTTTATGGCTTTAGTAATTATCTTAAAAAAAGTTATAAGGGTGGTCTTCTAGCAAGCAACTCCTAATTTTTAATAATAGGTAGCTCCATTTCATTTTTAAGTGTGTAAGAGTGAAATCTTGGACAAGTGACATCTTGTTACGTTCGTTCCTTTTATACCCAAAAAAAAAACGTGGCCTCCAAGTAGTGTGGCCTTCAAGTAACGTGACCTCCAATTAACGTGGCCTCCAATTTACTTCAAAGTTATCTCAATTTATTATTATTATGTGTACTGTCATATCTTAATCTCAATCTATATTTACACGTAAGATTAACATCATCATTTTACTTGTTTATATTATTATTATTATTTAATTAATTTAAACTGCTTAGCTCGTTTTTCTCTTATAACTTTTAACCTATAACGTTTTAGTAAATTCCGAATATACTGCTAAGGCGAGCTAATTTTTATCTACGCGTCAACCTAAGTTTCCTTAAAAACGGAATAGGTCCAAATATACTATAATTTATTATTATTACTATATGGTCTTCTATAACACTAAATATTTATCTAGATCTTGTCTACTAGACATGACTCGTCTAGATATCTTTTAAACGATACTCAACAACGAGCGTTCGTTCAAATACCTGTCATTTAAATGAGTTGTTTTACCCGCTATCTACTCATTTAATAATATTTAAAATATAAGTATTAAATATTTTAAGCAACTTAATAGGAACCGTATATTACAACTATTACCCCCTTAAAAGAAATTTCGTCCTCGAAATTTATGGATCTAAAACATGGAAGTTACATAACATCGATCAAAATATAAGGCTTATATTCAGTTGGACATATAGATTCTGTTCAAATATACTAGGATAGATGGAATGAATTGATTTATTGGTTTCCATGGAGTTTCATGTTCATATATTTCGTATGACCTTAACAATTTAAATACTTGGATTCTTAAAATATTCGGATAGACACTTAACCTACATAATAGGAATCCCAAAAGCGCACATTTGTACCTGTAATTCACAATTATGTTCATGACCATAATTGTCAATTACCTTACAGCCATGCCCTAACGGTCTTCCTTCAAACATATCTAACCATACGGAAATTTATAAATAACGTGACTATCGGTACGGATATTACTCACAAAGATGTTTTAGTGACAATTAAGAAATGTTCGAAAATGACCATGGAAGCAATGGAAGCAAAATAACACATATTTGAAGAGTAAGGTTCACAGTTATCTGGACTAAAATATGCTAAGCGAACCAATTCTATGGTTTCCTAAGTTGCTTCGTATTCAGAGTAGTTCTCCACCTAATATATAAAAACAATAATTTTCCTATGCATAACCTTTTCTTGTCCATCTAGAACAAATATTCACGTTTCTCTTCATATGATATTTCTCATGGATTGTACGTAACGGATAACTAATAATAGCGAACGAATGATAATTGTATCCTCTCAATAAGGATACTCGAAAACTGCTATGAGCGTGCGTGAGTTAAGGCGGTAGTGTTAGTCGATACGACACTTCCCTAATTCTTTCAAGAATGTCAAACTGATCGATTAAACGTGGACGAAGCCTTCCCTTGATTCAAATTCTGCTAACGCCACACCAAGGGACAAGACGTGGTCTTCAGCTCTGAGTGTTCGTCTATGCAGGTCTACATAACTCTTTGGTCTATTCCGAGCCCCTTTCAGCTTCTCTTGTGCAATAGTGACTTTTTCATTCCGGTCCCTCAAGAATCTTCTCTCCAGCTTCTTCCAACTATTATTGTATGTGAATTCAACAAAGCACAAGTATTCATCTCCGTTACCATTCCACACTAACGCGCATGTTCTAAACATAACTTCTAACGTTCGGATGATTCGTCGTTCGGATTGCCCAATTGTTTGAGATTGGGAAGCAGTACTAAACTTCAGCTGCGCACCCCAAGCATTTTGGAAGCCTTTCAAAAATCATGATGTGAAGCGTGGGTTTCTATCTAAAACAACTGATGAAGGCGTGCAATGGAGTCGAACAATCTCCTAAAAATATTTCGGATAACTTACTAACCGAAAATCCCTACTGAATTGGTAGGAAGTTAGTCGATATGGTCAAAGAAAAGTGTCTAGCGGTAGTAACAATTTATTAGCTCGTGATCCTCTATCTTTATTCGCTGGCAAAGTGAGGTACTTACTACTTAATATGTAATGAAACTCGTCGAGCTCTTATCCATGGGAGTATCTAGCGGCGGTAACGGACCACTGGCTTGTTGATGCTTAACTTTTACTTATTAGTAGGTGAGATACTTACTTACATGTCAAAAGTTTCGTAGTATGTCCTGTCATATATATAGTGACCAGAAAACTTATTAATTTTAAATCAAAGCCTTTTTATATGTTAATTTACATAACTTGTAAACAATGAAACACATTAAATCTGTGAAGTATTGTGTTAATGGACTTGAGTTCCTTTATATTATTTACACATAAACATCTAAAATATGTTATTTGAATACGATTTTGAAAACAAGGGTTCATAAAAAGTATAACACATATAGTGTACATTCTTTAAAGAAACTAACACGTAAATTCTAAAGTTGACGTATACATATTCACTTATAATAATTTGTAACATCTTTAAATATTAAATATATAAAATTTCTTAAGTAAGTTTCTACTTTATATAAAAATCATTTTTATAATAACCCAATGAAAGCGTAGCTTCTAAAAATCTAATGGTTGTCATTTAATAACTTAAAAATTCATTTTTAAGTATTGTGCAAATTAAGTATGTGACTTTATAAATTCTTCTTACGTATGCTGAATCTAAAGGAACCATATTTTGCAATGTGAATAAAATAATTTATCTAACAATTTTTCCAAAAATATATGCTTTAAATCTTTAACCAACAAAATTATGGTATTTGAAAATTAAATCAATTAGTAAAGGGGTTTGACCAAATTTCTTAAATTACCATAACATAAACACGAATATTTTATTATGTATACATATCTAAAGTTAGCTTCACATTCCTCCTATTCATAGATTAAAAGTTGATATATTTTCATGATACTAAGCGAAATATACTTGTATTTAGAGTAACAGACTAAGTGGTGCATCAGATTGTTTGGCGTTTTCGTTATAGGCTCGACCCCAAATATTAAGTCAATATTATCTCATGGTCGGTGGTAACTCCGGTAGTTAACTTGGAAATACGTCAAGATATTTGCATACAAACGAAAGGTGATTACTATTACTAATAGAGGTATATCTAACCGGAACTAAAAATACAATCTAACCGTGCGAGATCATATTACTATCTTTAAGCGTGGAAAAATAGACTTATGGGTAGAATCGGGGATGACGTATTAAAAATATTATGCGAACAACGCCAAGTTGCTTCAGGAAAATGTGTATCTTAAATATTTAAAGTTTAAAACTATAACGTATTAATCTTGTTTTTAAATTATTGTTCTTGGATTAAGTATCAAAATATATTTAACTTCGCTTCATTTTTAATTAACAAAATAGTCCAAATACTTATTTACTAAGATATACGCATATAGTGTTTTTAGATATACTATCACTTAAACGATAAGTAACTACATTTAGAGGAATAACCAAATATTTTATTTTTCCAAAGTGGATACGTATATAAACATAATTTTTTTTTTACACTGGTCATATATAAAAATAAGTAACTAATTAGGTTGCATATAACGGTTGTCAATCTAAGCATACAAAAATCTACATATATATATCATACTTTTGTGCTAAAATAATTATACTTGAACAAAATAAAATACATTTAAGGAATAGATTTATCTAATGATATGATAAAAAGAAACGATTCATGAAAAATTATAAAGAGGAAAAAATTTTATAATGATAATAGTATTTTGTTAAAAAGATTTCGGAAGATGGTGGGTGTTTTCTATTATGAAAGTGCTAGCCATATGTTCCAAAAGTGTGACATCTTTCAATAAGGTAGTTATTTGGAAAACAATTTCTTTTTCAAACCAATTAGACAAATTACTTTAATTGTCGTTTCATATGTGAGTATTCTTCGGATGTCACCAAAGTTCATACGATACGATGAGGCTTACCTATGTAAATGGTGCTCGAAGGAGTATTCTTTGCTACTGAATTGACGACGAGTTAAACCTACTAATACGGACTCGATGATAAGAATATAGAAGGGACAACTAATAAGGATGAAAACGAAACTGAATCCTATCTTAAGTCTACCCAAACCTCACAGGCCTAATTACTATGTTTAAGTTTTCTACAGGAAAGAGCCTTTGCTCTGATACCATAGCTGTAACACCCCAACCCGGATGGGCTGACGTGTCACAATAGCGTTGGTTCAGAAAGACATAATACTCCTGCATATTTATCACATGAGGTGGCGAGTTGGCATACCCGTTATCCACCTCCATAACATACATAAATCCTAGGATCGATCCATACGCCTCCTAATAGCCATATGTACCACACTTGTACTTAAGAGACGCCGTGAACTGATCTCTCCGTCACGGGTGGAGCACATGTTGTCGATGCCGCAACAACATGCTCGTGGGACACTCCACGAGAAGCAGAACTCATGGTTTCAGAGCACAAAGGGTCTTATTCAAATGATTCCATAACCATAGTAACATATATATCTTGTCAACATGAAACTTATATCAGGAACATGCGATAATGAGTACAACAACTTAATTCTATCGCATGATATCAAGGCTAATTCAAATATTATAATAAGAACATGAAATGAACGGACAGCCAAATGAATTGATGTTTCAAAGACGTAAGGAACTTTCAAAGATATATATAGAAATAGTGGACTTATATAAGAACTGAATATGAAAGCAACAAGGAGTGGGGGTAAGGATCCGTACCTTTAATCTTCCAATCCAGTACAAACTTGTTTATGGCTTTAGTAATTATCTTAAAAAAAGTTATAAGGGTGGTCTTCTAACAAGCAACTCCTAATTTTTAATAGTAGGTAGCTCCATTTCATTTTTAAGTGTGTAAGAGTGAAATCTTGGACAAGTGACATCTTGTTACGTTCGTTCCTTTTATACCCAAAAAAAAAACGTGGCCTCCAAGTAGTGTGGCCTTCAAGTAACGTGACCTCCAATTAACGTGGCCTCCAATTTACTTCAAAGTTATCTCAATTTATTATTATTATGTGTACTGTCATATCTTAATCTCAATCTATATTTACACGTAAGATTAACATCATCATTTTACTTGTTTATATTATTATTATTATTTAATTAATTTAAACTGCTTAGCTCGTTTTTCTCTTATAACTTTTAACCTATAACGTTTTAGTAAATTCCGAATATACTGCTAAGGCGAGCTAATTTTTATCTACGCGTCAACCTAAGTTTCCTTAAAAACGGAATAGGTCCAAATATACTATAATTTATTATTATTACTATATGGTCTTCTATAACACTAAATATTTATCTAGATCTTGTCTACTAGACATGACTCGTCTAGATATCTTTTAAACGATACTCAACAACGAGCGTTCGTTCAAATACCTGTCATTTAAATGAGTTGTTTTACCCGCTATCTACTCATTTAATAATATTTAAAATATAAGTATTAAATATTTTAAGCAACTTAATAGGAACCGTATATTACAATTTTATAGTTCTGATTGTCTTTCCTACAAATCGCAGGCCTCAATTGCTAAAGAAAAAGAAATGATGTGCTATCAGCATGTATAATTGAATTAAGGTAACAACAAATTCTGATGTTTTGCTTAAAAATCCGTTGTCGTCTGTTATGTGCATTGTTTCATTGTGTTTAAATTATGTCCACAAGGTGCTCGATGAAATGTCTTGTGTGAAAACTGTAACGGAGGTTTATCAATAACACAGAAAATGCTACAAAATGAAAGTTATATGATAATGTGTGTTGTCTTTCTTAATTCCTCAAGTGTTTTAGATTATCGATGAAGAACATTAGGGTACAAATATTGAGTCAATTTATTGCCAATAAACGCGCCACTTGTGGGCTTTTTGAAAACAACGCACCTTAAGCGACCAAAAGCGCAAGGGCTTGAGCCTTGTGGCGCACTTTTAGCTTAAACAAGCCAAAGCTGCTACTGGTGCAATTGGATTGGTGACCCGTTGAGTAGTTTGTAATGTTTTTGCTTTTTGCCCTTAGTTGAATAAAGTTCTTAGTTGCTCAGAAAAAAATGTGTTACATTTATATGTATTTCATCTTTGTTGTTAATGGTTATGGCTTAAAACTGGTCCCAATCTAATCTCGATTTGCCGCATGCACTAACATCACCAATTTAAGTAGGTTCGGGTTTGGAACCTTTGAAAAGAAAATTATAAAGGAGGAGTGATGGCTAGCATAGTCATTTTCACCTCCGTACAATTTAACAATCATCATGCACAAGTTATTTATGCTTACATAATTAGGGTATAACTGGAACTTTGTAGAACATTAAGACACTTAGAAGGGTATAATAGGAAATTTGTATTCACATTTTAGTTAAAAGTATAAAATTGTTTCCCTTGATGCCCTTTAATCCACTTTGCTCCTAAACTGATGTGCTCATATTCTCATGAATGTGAGCCATAATTGATAATTGAGGGCATTCACTCTCACCATCAATGTGACTCTTATGCTTCATCTTCTCATCCTCAAATCAAACAAGAAGTAAGCCAGATAAATGGGAAGAATATGTATTACGGTTCTTTTGTGGCACTAAACCAAACGGCTTCAAAGGCATCTGTTTCTCGGTTTAATGAGTTTAATGCTGAGCGGAGGACAGACCGATTGGTAAAGTTGCAGAATTTCATCGACCAATGTGATAAATCTGATTATAGAGATAATATTCAATGTATGTTTTTTTTTAATTTCCTTTCTTAGTTTTTGATTACTACAGAATATAAGAAGTTATATAATCTTTTTAATCTTTTTTTATTTTATGATTCTTGTGATCTTACAGCCAGCGCTCTTGCGTTTATCGCCCTTGGAGCTTAGCAGACACGCAGTTGAGTTAGAGAAAAGAGCGATTCATTTATCAATAGAAGAAGGTAGGAGAAATAGTACAAATCCCTTTCTTGTAGATTAATAATATCAATATCGTGAACAAAGTTTCGCTTTTTTCTTAGCCATTTACAAAATTCCCTCAACAATAAAATCACCCTTTTCAATCATGATATTCAGCTTTAACCCACCACCTCAAACACCATAGTGTCGGTTGAATTTGAAAAGCATTTTATAGTTCTGATTGTCTTTCCTACAAATCGCAGGCCTCAATTGCTAAAGAAAAAGAAATGATGTGCTATCAGCATGTATAATTGAATTAAGGTAATAACAAATTCTGATGTTTTGCTTAAAAATCCGTTGTCGTCTGTTATGTTCATTGTTTCATTGTGTTTAAATTATGTCTACAAGGTGCTCGATGAAATGTCTTGTGTGAAAACTGTAACGGAGGTTTATCAATAACACAGAAAATGCTACAAAATGAAAGTTATATGATAATGTGTGTTGTCTTTCTTAATTCCTCAAGTGTTTTAGATTATCGATAAAGAACATTAGGGTACAAAAATATTGAGTCAATTTATTGCCAATAAACGTGCCACTTGTGGGCTTTTTGAAAACAACGCACCTTAAGCGACCAAAAGCGCAAGGGCTTGAGCCTTGTGGCGCGCTTTTAGCTTAAACAAGCCAAAGCTGCTACTGGTGCAATTGATTTGGTGACCCGTTGAGTAGTTTGTAATGTTTTTGCTTTTTGCCCTTAGTTGAATAAAGTTCTTAGTTGCTCAGAAAAAAATGTGTTATATTTATATGTATTTCATCTTTGTTGTTAATGGTTATGGCTTAAAACTGGTCCCAATCTAATCTCGGATTTGCCGCATGCACTAACATCACCAATTTAAGTAGGTTCGGGTTTGGAACCTTTGAAAAGAAATTTGTTGTTCAACAAACCATCTTGGAATGATGCTAAAATTGTGATAAAATACTATGTATATTGATTAATTGGGAAGCAGATCCGATCTGGCTTGATTTTTGGAATGGGGACCAGCTTGTTAAGGACATATGGTCGCTTTTGTTCAGGTTATCCTCTAAGGCTTTGTGTAGTGGTACTCGTTATCCGGCGTTTTACCCTTATAGCGCCCGGGAACACCGCCCCCCGGGGCGCTATAGGGCGTTTTCCTTGACACCCGCCATGGCCACAACGGCGTTTTCCTCTGACTTCTTTTATTATTATTATTATTATTGTTGTTGTTGTTGTTGTTGTTGTGTTTGTGTGTGTGAAGAGGAAGAGAAAGAAGTGAAGAGGAGGAGGAAGAAGAAGAAGTGAAGAAATGAAGAAGAAATGAAGAAGAAGATGATGGAGAAGAAGAAGTAGGTGGGGAAGGGGTAGGTGGGGTGAGTTATTATTTTAATAAATTTCTTTTATTATTATTATTTTTTTTATTATTGTTTTTTAACTTAATAAATTTCTTTTATTATTATTATTTTTTATTATTATTAGGTATTTAATATTCTTTATTTAAATAAAAAACAATAATTAACCAATCATTTATAACCCCCCTCATAACCCCTTCCCACTACACACTCTTTTTCCACAACCCCCACATAACCCAACTTCTATTACTTTTTAATATTTTAATACCACAACCCCCACATAACCCCCCACCACTACACATAATCTAATAAAATGTGCAAGTTGTAGCATCAGTGGCTGAATCGTGGGTCAGAAGTCTCTGGTTGTCGTTATGTGCAATATTAATAACAAAGTATGCCAACGGTTGTCGTTTAATATTTGTTCCCCATACGATCTAATAATTTATATGAATATTGATAAATTCTAAAATATTAATCAATGAAGAGGGAAACTTGCAGGGTGTTTCATGTGTTCGGTAACTAACCAAACCGAATTCGAACTTTGGTAACATCTCACCAATTTAGGGTGTAAACGAGCCAAGCTAAGCCGAGCCGGGCCCGAGCCTGACTGGGCTCGAGCTCGGCTCGTCATGGTTTTATGAAGCTCGAGCTGAGCTAGGCTCGGTTCGAGCTTAATACTTTGAGCTCGAACTCGGCTCCAAAGTAAAACCCAAGGACTCGAGCTCGGCTCGACTCGGCTCAAAATAATTATAGAACAATTTAAAAGGAGCTAAAAGCTCGGCTCAAGCTCGACTCGCCAATGTTAAATAGTAGGTATACCATATATATAAAATAATAATAATATAAAATTTGTATGAGCTCGTTTAGGCTCGCGAGCAGCAGCAGAGCCGATTCAAGTCATTAAGGGAAGACGAGCTTCAAGGCCCGCCATCACGCACCAGGGCTAGCCTCAAGAGAAGGCACTATGAACCTTCATCAACCAAGCTCAGTTTGTATTTATTTGTTTGTGTGCCAAGTTCATAAATTGAAGGCAATATTCTTTATTATGATTATGAACATTAAACTTTGGTTTTGATGTTTAGGTGGAAAAGAAATTAAAGCAAGAAGATCCAATCGGTGGTAAGTTAATTAGAAATCTTTAGTTATGTAGAAGCAGGGTTCCTTATCCATTTTGGTCTTAACACTTTACTTTTACACAAAAAAGTGTAGGGTTATTTCATAAGAGTACTGATTAGATGATCTCCTGAGTCCTGACTCCTCATGTGTAGTGATTTACGTAACAAGTTTTCATCAATCTTTAATGGATGGAATTATTAAGCAATTAAATAAAGAATTTAGCTATTAGGTGTTGTTCTTATTTTTTTTCATGTTGAATAACAAATATAGGGTGACTTTACACGCTGATAAAACTACACATTGTGTTACAGTATTACTTCATAGCTTTTCTTTATCTTTTTGGAGTGTTTGAATGCATTTTCTGGAAAAACAGTGGTGTCATCTGCATATGTTTTTTTTGTGAAATGTTTTGATATGTTAGAGATACAACTGACTTGAATTCAGCACATCGTTACTCATGTAATTTGATTTGTTTTGCAATCTCTACACTGACAGGATCTATATATTCAATTATTCATGTTGGTTGGCCTTTGTACCGAAGGTATGGTCATACATTTGAGGTGCGTTGAAACAAAACCGCTGAAGGAATTATTTGTACTTTTTAATAGTTACTATACATCTAACAACTTCTGCTAATTGATTTCAGGCATTTAAGTTAGTTGTGAACGATCCTAATTCCATTCTTAATTCACTTACACGTGAAGTTAAAGAAACTGGTCCTGGTGGAGTGGAGGTAGCTTTTCATGCTTTTTAGATCCAAGTCTTTCTTTTGGTTGTTTATATAGATTCATAATTACCAATTGTATTCTTCTCGCAATTAGTTTACAAAAGTGGTTCCTGCTTTGACCGAGGAGGTCAAAGATGCATTGGTAAAGAACATTAGAAGAAGGATGACTCCACAGCCTTTAAAGATCCGAGCAGATATTGAGATGAAATGCTTTCAGTTTGATGGAGTTCTTCACATTAAGGTGTTTAATTAAAGCATTTATCTTTCAACAACTTTTCATTGTAATTAGGGCTGTAAACGAACCGAACTTTCAGCGAACAGTTCATGAACCGTTCGGCGGGAAGTCCGTTTGTGTTCGTTTGTTTAACAAATGAACGAACACGAACAAGAAATTTCGTTCGTTAAGTTAAACGAACGAACATGAACATAGGTCGCGTTTGTTCGTTTATGTTCGTGAACGTTCGGTAACGTGGTCGTTTGTGTTCGTTTATGTCCGTTTATACTTGTTCGTTTGTGTTCATTTGGTTTTTAAATTTTATATTTAAAATTTTAATATTATATATATATATATATAAAGAAACTTACAATGACGATGTTTTAAATTTTATATTCGTTCGTCCGTTTGTGTTCGTTTGTGTCCATTAACAATGCTTTATCTATATTTCCTAGTCAAACGTCCGTTTGTGTCCGTTAGTGTTCGTTTGTGTTCGCAGACAATGTTCACGAACAGTTCGTGAACAACCAAATTACAAACGAACACGAACACGGACAAAATTTTATGTTCGAAAATTGTCCACGAACAGTTCATGAACAGATTTAAAGCTTAACAAACGAACACGGACTCCGTCCGTGTCCGTCCGGTTCGTTTACAGCCCTAATTGTAATATTTATAGAGTTGGCAAGTGATATATACCTATTTTTATAGGAGGCAATGAGGAAGGCGAAAGCTGCTGGAAATCAGGATTGTCCTGTTAAAATTAAGCTGGTTGCTCCTCCGTCATATGTTCTTAGCACTCAAACTCTTGACAAGGTAAACTAAAATGTCCAGCTTGACTTACCAACTAATGTAATTGTTAAGTAGCTGTGAACACTATATTATTTCAAGTATGGTAACCTTTTCTTATCTTGTTATTTTTTTAATGCCTTGTGTAATGTTTTTTTGTGTTGTATTAGACTATTAGCATCCTATGTGTGTAACTTGACTAAATCAAGTATCTGTTACTTTTAAGTTACATACTTATAGGATTCATAGTAAGAATGATGTCTTTGAATTACCATAAATTTCTAAAGGAGATTTGCCTGGTTATTTGATTTACTCTTGAACATCTTACGGAGTAATTTTATTGTGAATACTATTTTTTTTTTTGAACATATAGATCACACGTTTTTCATGTTAAAGACGCAAAACTCCCCCTAAACTCTCAAGTCTGTCGAGTGCTGAGCTAAACCATTTTGGTGTGGAACACTAATATGGCTGGTTTGGTTTTGTGAAATGTCAAACTGAGGTTATTGGTTATTTGGGTATGTTTAGGTTTTTAGCTTTTAGACCCAAACCGGCATATGCAAGGGCGAAGGTTATTTGGGGCCAGGGGTGGCCCTCCCCCCCCCTGTTTATTGGCGCAGCAGTGGAATTTTGCGATTTTCGTAGGTAAATTGCGTCCGGGTTGAGTCCGGCCCCCGCCGATTTTCCACTACCGATCAAAAAAATTTGAGTCCGGCCCCCGCCGATTCCAAACCCAAGCTTCGCCATTGGGCATATGTACACCTCCAAGTGGCCAGGTGGTGTATGGGAATCTAATTTTGAATCCTTACCAATAGACATTTCCTATTGTTGAACCTAAAATATAACCAATGCCATTAAAATGATCATATATATTTCTGGTCACAATAGAATACAAGCTAAGCCATAAGAAGAGAATACCTGAACTTTTATGCTTTCAGTTAGTTGGGGATTGTATTCTTCTGCATTTTGGGTGTATATTAGAATATTTTTGCGCCGTTTCAGATCCTTTTGTTGGACTGCATATTAGGTTCTTTTTTCAACTTTTCCATTGTGTTTTACTTTTGTTTAAGGACTATGGTGTATTTTTGCATCTAATTTATTTTTGGATAACATTATTGTTTTGTTTAAAGTCACCAATGGGACTGCATATTTTGCTGTATTTCAAGTTCATTTTTGGACAACTCTGCTGTGATTTGGAAATTTTCTGGGACAACTTTTTGTAGTGTTTTGGTTAATATTTGACAATAGTTTTTGGAAACGAAACTAAATTATACTCTTGCAATATATAAAGAGATGAATACACATTGTTACAGCTTAAAACAAGTGTGTATTCTATTTTTTTAAAGTAATTTAAAACCTAACATAAACCAAACCATGGTTTACATGCAACCCGAAATGCAATGTGTGACAAAAAAACATATGTACCCGCGGCAACGCGCGGGCTTTCCGACTAGTTTTATTTAAAAAAAGATAACAAATTAAAGATCTTGATAATATTCACCTGTCATTTATTTTAAACCAACGTCTGTTTCTCTCCATTTCCCATAGCAAAATAGTTCCAAACATACCAAATCCTAGTTCACATAGTTCTTATGCAGACATCCTATATTAATAAAATTAGTACCAATTTAATAACATGAACCTTTAAGAAGGGAGTGTGAGTCTGGTTGGGGAAGTTGTTGATGACGGCGGAGGTGGTGGATGAGTGGAGAGTTGTGAGAAGGTGTAGATACAAATTAATTAGAGAGTGGGGGTAGAAATTGAATATGAGAGTGTTATATTTGTATGAAGATGATACGATGGATCTGTAACGCAGATGTGGGGGATTTCAAAAGGTGATGCCAACACAATTAAAGATTTCAATTAAAGGCATTCAATCGTTGAGGGTTGATGGCCTGAGCAGAGCAATTGTGAGTTAAAGATGAAACTGAAATCCTAGGAGAATTAAGGTTGAAATAAGATGCATTAGTAATTTGTATCATTGCCATATAAGTTTGTAAAACAAGGGTATAAAAGGAACAAATGGTGTAAAATATGAAGATGATATTTGTGTCCCTTCACATGCCATCTTAAAATTGAGAGGAAATTACTTTTCTAGACATGTCTCCTCCTTAATAAGCTAGGTAACATAGATTGTTACTAAAAAACGTCAGTAGAAATTCTACTTACACTTTTTTTTTTCTATTTTATTTCTCTCATCAATGAGTGAGTATGTTAAAGAATTAATGGACTATTTGGGCATTCTGTATCCTAGCAAGATCATTGACTTTTGGGATTTGTAAATTGTTTTTTTTTTAATATTAGCAATTTAAAACCTTTTGAAATCTCGGACATTTCGCAACATGTATCCATTTAAAAAGGGGAGAGATAACATATAAAGCTTCTTAACGTAAGAAGCGTAAAAAGCAATCTCAGCCATTAGATTAACAAGATGTTTGGATGCAGATTAAAAACCTTAATCATACTTGGGTTAAACTGACCAAGGGTAAAATAGGAAAAAAAACGTCTATTTTTTTTTCAAATCGTAACAACATAACTAATTGAACCCTGATTTTTCATCGTTTTCAGATCGATTCATGTTCAGAATGATTACACAATTCAAAAACAAAAAAAAAATCGATTACAAATGAACGAAAACGTAAGATCAGTATTTGAATCTAAAAATAATCAAAAACAGAGGATTAAAATAATCATATGAACAATTATGAATCGTAATAGTTGTCGAAATACTCTCGATTTTGTTTCAATAAGGATGATTAAACATAAAAATTAGGTTAAAAAAAGTTGCAGAGGAAGAAGATGAAGTTAGTGAAAAACAAAGCACTTTTAAATCTTAGACGCACTCAACAAAAATTTCAGACGCACTCATCAAAATTTCAGACACACTCATCAAATTTCAGATTCACTCATTGAAATTTCAGACGCACTCATTGAAATTTAGAAGCACTCATTAAAAAGTTTGGAAGCACTCATTAAAAATTTAGGAGCACTCATTAAAAAGTTTGGAAGCACTCACTGAAAATTTAGAAGCACTCATTAAAAGTTTGAAAGCACTCATTGAAAATTTTAGACGCACTCATCAAAACCCAACAAAAATTCAAACGCACCCTTTACTATTTTAAACGCACCTTATCATCTTGTAGCTAACAACCTTTCTTCACTTGTACTATTTTAAACGCACTCCTCTTTTTATAGGAGGCATAAATAAAGACTCTTGTTATAACAAAATCACTCCTCTTTTGAAGTACAGAAACCCAAAATATCTTTCAATGCTGAATCACCTTGGATTTTATCTCCCTCAAGTTTATTAACACCTCTATTTCTTTACTAGTCTTTTATTGAAAGGCATAATAATCAATTCACTTAATCCGTGATTTCTTTTTCTGCATCGTGAGACCCTTCATTAGTTAAAAGCAAGGAGTTATTTGTTTGTTATAGGGTTTTGTGGGTTGGGATTGGTTGTTGGGAAGATGTACAGAGTGTGGGTTTTTATATTTGGTTTATTTTTCATTTTTGAAAGTGGCAATTGAACTTGCTTTTGTTTGAAAGTGGCAAACAAACAAAAGATTATACATCGGCGGTAGGTAGTGAGGGTGGTGGTGGTGATGGTGGTGGTGGTGTTGATGGTGATCAGATCTCGATCGGTTTGTTTCAAAATGAGGAAGGGTTAGGTTTAGAACAGGGAAGAGGAAAATAGGTTTAATTATGTTTTAATTGTGATTAGGTTAAATTGACAGGTGTCAATCTTTGATAGTTTCTTACACTTATCATGTTAAGGAACTTTATACCATATACTTTCTCATTTAAAAAATGAAAAATAACTATTTGGTATATTTTTAACGGCTAATGGTACACAACTCATACTTCCTATTAAATTACATCAAATTATCATATTATTTGGGATTGAACCTAAGATCTCCCATAAAGGCAATAGCCTCTATCAAGTGAGCTAAGCCCATATCAACAACTCTACCTTGTTTAAGAACAACGTGCTTTTGATAGCCTATTTAGGAGGTGTTAGGAGCAATGTTTTTAAACCCGGACCGGACTGGCCGGTTCAACCGGTCGGACCGGGACCGTGAGACAAGCCGGGCCGAGTCGCTATATGGGACCGTCTGTGCACTAGCCCGCCCGGTTGGACTGTGGGCCAGGGGTCGGACCGGAGACCCGGTGTAACTTTGGACCGGACATGCTTGATTTATAACTCTTTTTCTTTCATAAACTAACTAAAAGTGAAGATGGATATGAGAGAAACAGCAAGAAAAACGGAAAGGACGCGAAATCTTCATTTACCTTAGCATGAGTTAGGGTTCTCTTGCTTGAACAGAATTCTAGCAGACGCGAATATATAAAATGTATGCTGGTAAGATGGAATGTTGAATTAAAATGGAGTTGCGGCTGTATCTAAGCAAGCAGAGAAGAAAACATGAAGTTTACCTAAAAAGTAAAACCTAGCCTTAAGGTTGGGCTTTGAGAATGTGTCTACAAAAAAACTCATATAATACACTAGCTTTTATTCCGGGAGTGTCCCGGGGTTGAAATATCTAATATAACATAATAAAATATATAATATGACAACATAATTAATGTTTTGTCAATACATGATTAATGAATAATAATAATAATATTCATTTTAAACAAATTTCTGCCATAAGTTATCATATTCAAATATAAAAAAAAAGAATCTCTGCCTATAAAGTTATGTTTATCGTTTGTGATTTATTAGTAGAGTAAAATATATTTGAAAACAAAACCCTACAAAAATAGTTGTTTTTTTCTCCGTTTTTATATAGCACTATGGTACTCGTTGGAAAGATAATAAAACGCTCGTTAATTTGGTGTAATTTTTTTCTTTAAAAAATCTCGTATATAAAAGATATTAACGTTTAAAAGTTATGGGAGGAAACATTAGAGAGAAAATTTAATTTTGTTTTTAAATTCTTATCTTTTCCTATAATAATTATAATATATATAGATTTATTAAAAAAACTCAAAAATTAAAAAATCCTACATGATGCCACATGGCACATTCAAGGAGGGGTTAAGGCCTCCATTGAATGCCACATCACCAAAGTTCAATTCTTTTATTATAAGTTATAGATTATAGATTTTTTCTTAAACGGTAATACATAAACTTTACATAAAGAAATATGTTTGTTAAATGAATACAAAAGGGCCCACATACATAAATAGATACGTTTTTCTTACATTTAAAATAATAATTATTAAAAAGTATATTAAATT
Source organism: Ambrosia artemisiifolia (assembly GCA_032199755.1). NCBI lineage: Eukaryota > Viridiplantae > Streptophyta > Magnoliopsida > Asterales > Asteraceae > Ambrosia > Ambrosia artemisiifolia. Next base: position 25,826,751 of record CM063517.1, read on the forward strand.
AATTATTGCATACCCGGTTCATAAATCCGGTCCAACCGGCTGAACCGATCCGACCAGTGAACCAGTAAGACGGCCGGTTCTCAGTCCGGTTCGGTTATAAAAATCTTGGTTAGGAGGCCATGTTTTGGAAAGTCATCCTAGAAAATCATCTATTGATATGTTTATTTTGACTGATCCAATATTTACTAGATAAATTAATCATCACACAACAAACTTTTACAATGACTAATAATTCACTAAGGGTTTGTTTGCAACTTTAGCTATAGTGCTGAATCACTAAGAGGTCTGAACTATTCATATTTAGGATAATGCTTAGTTGCTTGCTCATTCAGAGGCAAATGTCTGACCGATTCAGACATCTGCTTACAAACAAATACTCTGAATTAACTATGTCTGATCGATTCATACATTTGTCTCATTAATATACTTAGGGGTACATCTTAACTATTCAGACTTAAGGTTACCCCTTAAACATTAAGAAACTATGAACGATTAAGAGATAGTCTCTTAATGACCATTAAAAGGCTACCAATCAGCCCCTTAGGTTAGGTGATGTGGTTTACCACCACCTCAGCTAATAGCGCCTTCAAACACTAGCCCATCTTTGCAGAAGGGACGCCATTGAATGGTGGGCATGAGAGGGAGAAAGTGTGGGAGCCACCAAAAATTAACCACTCAGGTTTGTTTTCTTTCTTTTCCCTTTTTATATTTATAGTTAAAAGGGAGTGTGTGAGCTTTATTCTACATCATGCTAGTTAGGGGTCGGGGGTTTTAAAGGCCAATTGTGTCTACATGGCGTAATAATTAAGAGGCTCCAAACCACATGACTCAGCCTTACTATCCTCTAAAAGAGTCTAAAATTCATTAGCCAAATCTATCATACTTCTAATAAACATTTTCAAATGATGTCATGTGTCAACACCATATTATCTCCCTATAAAATGATTTTTAATCAAAATTGATGTTTAATTATTTTTAAATTCGGTTAATATCATAGAATGTCAACATTGCTTATTTTATAATAATTACCTTAATATATGTCCTTACTTCAAATGTATCTTTATTGGTGAGAATTTTTATGAATTAAACTTTAATAAAAACAAATTTTGATGAATTTTTTTACTAGATTTATAGTGATAATGATATTTTTGAATTAAATTATAAAAATTATGTTCATGTTTAGTGCGTTGTAAAATTTGACAATAAATGCGTGGGGTGTATATCAATATCCAGGGTTAATGAAGATTACCATAGCCTTCAATATACACACACAATTCTCACTAGGGATGAGCATCCGGTCCCGAATACCGATCCCGAACCGAAAAAATACCGATCCCGTACCGAACCGATACCGAACCGAGGGTGTTCGGTATCGGTATCGGTACCCACATTTAGAGGTTTTCGGTTTCGGTATTATCGGTATCGGTACGGGATCGGTATCGGTTCGGTATTTTAAGGTAAAATACCGATACCACACCGGTACCGTACCGATACCGAACCGATACCTATACCGTACCGGTATAATCGGTATCGGTATCGGTATTGGTTTTTTGGAATTTTCGGTATCGGTATTGTCGGGATCGGTATCGGTTCGGTACCAATATCGTAATTCTCACTCTCATGTTCAATTCGTAAAACAAATGGTTCATACAATCATGAATCATCTTGTATTATTTTGCAAAACAAATGATTTTGAAGTGATATCTGTCCAAATAGGATTTGTGTTTAGTTTTTCGATACTTAAAACTTTATAGTTGATGCAAATGCGCAATAAATTATACGATGTATTGGATGAAAATTATTTTATTAGTTCATTGGTTAATAATGTAAAAATAATTAAGAATTCCCAAGAATTGATGACCGCGACGAAAGTTGTTAAGCACTTTAGAAGCGGATTGGGTATTGATTACCATGAACAAGAGATTGGAAGCTTGTAGGATGATTAATAGATACACCTACTTGTTTTGTTGTGCCTTGCAAACAATTTTTTTTAATTGAACACGTGTAATACACGGACTATAACTTAGTATGCAATTTAGAGAGGTTATTTTTGTCGCTAATCCTTCTTGAATTAACTCTCTACATAAACGGTCGCTAACTTGATTAGCAAAGTGGTTTTTATTTATTTCTGCAGGTGTTGCGAAGGAGTTCTCTGTCAAACGGGTCAGGGAGGAATTGGTGAGGCAGTCGTGGGGTGCACAGCAGGCCTCGGCCTTCTGCTGGAACAAAATCATGCCCCCGAAAGTGATGACGTTCGTTTGGAGGATTGTAAGGAAGGGTGTTCCCACTGCAGAGGCACTTTCGTTTAGAGGAGTTCAAGTAGGAGATGGCGTTTGTAAACGTTGCGGTGCTGAACCAGAATCAATTAACCATGTTTTTTCAGGATGTGTTTGGGCAAGAGCGATCTGGTGGAACGTGGGAGAGTGGCTGGAGATGGATGCTTTAAAAAATGGTGAACCGGTTGATAGGTTAATCGAACTGCTGTTCGAAGGCTGCAGACAAGAGGTCAAAGGCTATTTCTGCAGTTGTCTGTTTGACTATATGGTATTTATGGATTAAAAGAAATGAAAAGGTCTTTAGAGATGCGAATACAGCTAAACCGGTCCTTCTGGAAGAGATTAAACTTGAATCCTATTGGTGAATGGTTAAACGGGGTAGGTTCAAAGGGCTTGAAAAGGCGTCATGGTGGGAGTTTTCTCTATTCGATAATGGCTAATGAAAGATAGGCGGGTTTCGACGTGGGAGGATTTGGAAGGTCTGCTAGGTTCGGATCTTAGGTGTTGCAACTGTGTTTAATAAATGTATGTTTAGTTGTCTTGTGGGTCGGCCCAGGTAGCAACTCACTTAATGTGCCTATGTGAACCATTGTTGTAATAATGTTTGGTGAAATAAAGTTTCGTTTGAATGTTCAAAAAAATTTATTTATTTCTTATTTTGTCTCGGCCAAAAACTATTGAAAAACCATGGGAAAAACATAGTTTGCCACCGTTTGTTACCCTTGCTCGTAGTACTATTTAATTAACTCTAATTTAGTTGTTACCGATAACTTACCCTAGTGGATTTAATATTTCAACTAATTTTAAATTGTTTTATATTTTTTATTTTTATGCCAGAAGATAAAAAAATCTGAATACCCCATGTTGCACAATAATCTAATGATATTCTTACACCCTTTAACCCAAAGTTGTGATTTTTAAACATTTTAATAAGGACGTTAGTAACCTGAAATTCCAAAACATATATCGTGTGGAACCATTTGTCTGATTTGTTGCCAACCAAATGAAATCCTATGAAAAAGCCTCCGAAAAGGACATGATGGAAATTGAAATTACTCCGTATAAAATATGAACGGTCACCATAATATCTCAAAATAAGTGGCTATCAATTATTAGGATATGATTTTTACGAAAGGAATCTCTAGAAATATAGTTTTAAATATAAATCATTACATTAAACTTAAATAACCGCAAAAAATTACACTAAGATAGCGGGCAGGCGGGCAACAAGCTGCGCCGCCACCCCTTTCTGGATATGATTGGGTGACGTTTTTAAATTTTCAGAGGTCTAGAGGAAATTATCAAATTTTAAAGTTATAAAATCAAACAAAATGTGATTTTCGAAGTTCTTCTATACAAAGTGTTTGTTAACTTAGATTTTTTTTGTGTATTGTTTAAATGATAACACATAAATATATATTATTTTTGTTACATTAATAGTATACCAAACAATGTTTTGGTAGATTTATGACCGGATTTTTTTTTTCTATTAACAACAATATGAATAGTTAATCTTATTTTATCTACTTAAATATATATCATATTTAATGTATAGTTTCTTTTAAAATGTTTAGTATAAATAAGTTTTAAACATCTATAAACTATTAATGTTAGTATATATGAAGGTTCACAATGTTTCACTATGATGTTTAAGATGAGTGTCACTAGAAAACTTTATAAGTTGTTCAAAAATATATAAATAAATAAATAAAATAAAAGAAAGAAAACAAAACTTTACAAGCCATAACTTCCCATATATCGTTTAACAAGCTGCAAACCACATGTCATTTAATAAACATCAAAATCCCGTCATGAATGATTCATTCATAACAAGATTCATTGGCAAACATCAAGCCTTAACATCCCATGATATCGTTTTTTCATAGTGGTATTAAGATGTTAGATAAGATTTTGTCTTTTCAAATGGTGAGGGGTTCAAATCCCATGAGTGACAAAAAAATTTAGCCGTTCAAATAAAAAAAATATGATGAACTTATCATCCAAAATATTATACAGACATCAACACAATACCAAAACACATCTCACATAAGGGATTAAAAATAGATTGATGAAATACGTAAATCAACCATAATTAACACAACACATACATTGATCGTAAAAACTTGCTATTTCACTACCAAAACAAGGGACCACAACACATATATAGATGATGTGTCTTAGTAAGAGGGACCAAGTAACAAATACATAATTTGATCTGACACAAAAAAAATACATACAAAAATCATTATAATAACCTACACTTAGAAGACGAAGACCATGAAGACTCCTCGAAGAAGAACACAAAAAATATCCCACGCTTTAAAAAACATGGAATTCCTCAATCATTGTGAAAAATGTTAAACAACTGCGAGTATGAGCGTTTTAAAAGGGGTTAGCGTTAAGAAGACTAAGACTAGGGAATATGGATTAGGGTTGGTATTTCAGAGGAATTGAATGAAGAAGGAGTTGGTGCATTATAAGATAATTTTGTATTAAAACGAAGTTTTATCCAAATTGGCATGAAAAAACTATATAAAAAAACCGATACCGAGCCAAATCAATACTAACAAAAACCGAATTCTCGCCATATCGCGTAGAAATCCCATAACTATTAACCGTAAATTGAATTCGTAAAGACAATAACTTTATATCTATCGGGACATCGGGTTATATCTACCCGTAAATGGATCGACTCATCCGGTGCCCGTAGATGACCATCTTTTTTTTTTTTTTTTTTACATAAAATAATCAAAAGATACCTTCGTTTGTGAACACACCCGTTATGCACTACCCGCCAAAACTAAAAAAGAAAAGAATAATAAAAAGCAATATTTCCTTGCACCTGGTGTTGCCACGTGTATAACAAACTAAAAAATCACAATTTCCTCATTTCCTTTTTGTTTTCCATCCACCAAAATCACTAGTGGTGAATCCACAAACACATCATCCCTCAAAAACCACTTACATACACACCATCCTTCTTCACCTCACCTCACCTCACCTCAATACCTCATCATCGAGTATTATTCTCTTCAGTTCACCCATGGAAGCATCTTCTCACCTTAACTGCTGCAGAATCATACCTGACACCCGCACCGGCTTCACCGCCGTTCGCCGGTCATTTCCAAGCACTCTTAGGGTTAACCGTCGTAACAGACTGACACGTGCCATCGCAACCGAACCGAAACCGAAAACAACCGACGCAAAACCGTCACGATCTGTTAATAACGGTTCTGTTAATGGATCGTCAATTAACGGCGCATCGACGGTACGGTTTACTTAGCTTTTGAATTTTAATTATTTGCTGCTAAGTCTGTGAACAGCTATTTAGGTTTTGATTTGGTTTTGTAGAGAATGGAGAGGGTTTCGGCAGAGATAAAAAGAGTGAGGGCACAGATGGAGGAGAATGAGGAGTTGGCGACGCTAATGAAGGGGCTTAGAGGTCAGAATTTGAGTGATTCTCAGTTTGCTGCTGATGATGTTGTTATGCGTCTTGTTGAGGTACATAATAATAATATTATCACTCTCATCTTTTTTTTTTTATAATTTTAAGCATAGGTATATTACAGCATGATTGAAACATTACATTAGGTACTCTTAAGTCAAAATTTGGGGCAGGTATTGCTAAATTCTAGAAATTACAAACGGAGGATTAATTATGTGAAAATGTACTTAGGTTTAACTGATTTACACCTTTAGACTAAGAAAATAAAAAAAATGAAAATAGCTTAAGTTTAGGGAAAGTCTTCGGTCGGAGTCATAATTGATGAAGTTCGGGTTAACAGCAGGTTCTCAAACTGTCTCTGGTGTTTAACTTTAACACATGATTCAGCTTGTCGTGGCCTTTCTGTCCACTGCTTATGGGCCCTGTAATTCTGTTGGGAATTTTGGATTATAGTCGACTTGGCGTGCAAGGCTAAATTAGGCAAATTGAGGAGCAAATAATTAGAAGTTATTAAATGTGTTTATGATTTAATAATTAGTTGTAGACTTGTAGTTATCATGTCCTAGAATAATATATTAATATTTAATTAGCAATCCTAGTTTAGCTTTAGCGTGTTAGGTTAGGCTTCATATACCATGTATTGGGTATCCTGGATTGTAGGTTCAAGTTTTTGAGTAGTTTTCTTGATCTTATAATATTGTGTGAGTTAGCCATAATTTTATGTTTGTTTGAATATCGCTTGGGAGTTGAAAATCCATTTGTGGTCCAAGTCATGCTCTTTCTTTTTAAGTTTGTGTCTTTTCTGCCTTGTTTTCGTCTGTCTAGCTGGTCTTGGTAAGAGTGTGCTAGCTCTTGGATAAGGTCCTTAACAAATTGGATTCTATAAATGTAGAATTTGCACATGAATGTTCTTGTATCAATGAACAGTTTGAGATTTTGATCTATTATGTTGTTGTGTGCTCTGTCAGACTGATGAAAGTAGCGAATTATTGCCTCAAGTGTATGATCCTGCGAGTATCTCTGCATATTGGGGTAAAAGACCACGGGCTGTTGCCACTCGTATCATGCAATTGACGTCTGTAGCAGGCGGATTTCTTTCACGTCTGGCGTGGGACGTAATCAATAAGAAGGTTAAAGAGGTAAGTGATGGATAGATTTGTCTGCACATATGTTTTTTTGGTTTGATCTTTATTACTTCTAGAAGTTTGAGGTGGTGCTCAATTCATCTGATTCTTATCTCTGTGTAGAATGAAGTTGCCCGGGCAATTGAGTTGAGGGAAATTGTTACATCTTTGGGTCCAGCATATATTAAACTCGGGCAAGCATTGAGCATTCGGCCTGATATATTGTCGCCTGCTGCAATGACTGAGCTACAAAAGCTTTGTGATAAGGTAAAACCAGATTTATCTCATCGTTTGTATATGCTGCAAGGTTGTGTTAATAATTGAAAACATGAATCTTTGACATTCCCCAATTTATAATGCCTGTATGCCTTCATGTACTGTGTTTCTGTTCAAAGTGTCTCATTTCTGAACTTTTGTTTCATTATTGTTGAAGGTTCCATCATTTCCAGATGACATAGCCATGGCATGTATTGAAGAGGAACTCGGAGAGCCATGGTACAACATCTATTCAGAACTCACAACTTCTCCAATAGCAGCAGGTGGCTTCATTACTACCTACTCATTTCTATATACTTAAAATATATGATGTCGCTAGCCCCCTTTTTTTTCTGGTAGAGGGTGAATACTTATTTTGTTTCCTTTTTTTTTTCCTGTTTATTATGTTATTTGGAATATAGCTTTTTCCATGATGGTGTAAGTTATTAATACACATGGTTTGTGAAATTGTTTCAGCCTCACTTGGGCAGGTATATAAGGGTCGGCTAAAGGAAAATGGGGATTTGGTTGCTGTTAAGGTACAACGGCCTTTTGTGCTTGAAACAGTAACCATAGATTTGTTCGTCATAAGGAACTTGGGTTTGGCTCTTCGACGCTTTCCTCAGGTAATGCTAGTTAAAAACTTAAAATGCAGTTCCGTATCCTGTTTTTCCTATCAGTGCTTCTGATCTTTGTAGACAAACAAGCGGTTTATGGTATTGTTCATTTATTTCCAGATATCTTTGGATGTTGTTGGGTTGGTAGATGAATGGGCTGCCCGTTTTTTTGAGGAGCTTGACTATGTTAACGAGGGTGAAAATGGAACATATTTTGCAGAGATGATGAAGAAGGATCTGCCACAAGTAATTTTTATTCTCTAACTAAATAAATGAACTAATGTTACCATCTTAATTTTATATTTATTTTAAGATTTCTTTTACATATTTTAATAAGTTCTGGTATTCCAGGTTGTCATACCTAAGACATACACTAAATATACATCAAGGAAAGTTCTTACCACACAATGGGTAGATGGTGAAAAGCTTTCACAAAGTACAGAAAGTGATGTTGGGGAACTGGTCAATGTTGGAGTCATATGCTACCTAAAGCAGGTAAAATTTTGTTATTAATTCAACAAAAAGTGATGTTTGGGAACTGGTCAATGTTGGAATCAATGACTTCAGTTTTAAATAAATAATCAAGCATGAATTTTTTTGCGTCAAGCATATTTTTTTTACAAAGCTTCCATTTGATAATGGTTTCTGACCCATTGTCATTTGTGAATGTAGTTGCTTGATACAGGTTTCTTTCATGCTGATCCACATCCTGGAAATATGATTCGTACTCCAGATGGGAAGCTTGCTATCCTTGATTTTGGTAATAATTACATCATCTTTATTTGCTGAGTTAATTCCAGCTGTTAGAAGTGCTAAATGCTTGAATAATCCAGGTTTGGTAACGAAATTGACGGATGATCAAAAGTATGGGATGATTGAAGCTATCGCTCATCTTATTCATAGAGACTATGATGCTATTGTTAAAGATTTTGTGAAACTTGGTTTCATTCCAGAAGGTGTAAATTTGGATCCAATATTGCCTGTATTAGCCAAAGTATTTGACCAGGCCCTTGAAGGTGGAGGTGCAAAAAATATTAATTTTCAAGAGTTGGCAGCTGATTTGGCACAAATAACATTTGACTATCCATTCCGCATTCCTCCGTATTTTGCTCTTATAATCAGAGCAATTGGAGTTCTCGAGGGTATTGCTTTAGTAGGGGATCCAGAATTTGCTATTGTAGATGAAGCATATCCATATATTGCACAGGTATCTATACTAAAGTTTTAGGCTTACTTCATAATTTAATATATGCATAATTCGTCCTGATTAGTGTAGCTAAAACTTAATACTATAGCCTATAGGACAAATGCCATAAGAACTGTAGGGAAAATATCATTAAATAGCAATGTACTGTTCTGGTTATTTAATTACCAGCTACGGAGGGGAAATAATCTGTAATGCCCTAGCAGCCGTTAATAAAAAACTTATAATTACCAAAACAGACCGCGATTAAAGGTATATTGTTGTATTACTATGATGTTTCCCCTAATTCCATACATAAAGGAAAACAATAGTGTATTATGACATTTTGACAAGTTTGTAATTGAAAGATATCTGAAAGGAGTAGAGGTGGCAAATGGGTGGGTCAGCTGCGTTGCATGATGGGTATTTTTACTATGGGCGAGACTGGGATGGGTTGACCAACAAACACTTCCTTCCTTCCTAAGAAAAGATTATGAATAGTTAGCGTATTAATTATGATTATATACACACCATTCTTACAATAATAATCTGAATCTGACTACAATAATTTAGGAGGCTGTATGCATTAGAAATACACTTTGACCATATGTTTGTTAGACTCATTTGATGAATTCTCTTTTTAGTTAATTTCTTTTTATTTGACCCGTTTGAAATAGGCCACGTTCCAATTTCCAAACCAGTCCATTCATAAGTATTTGGGTTGATCCCCACATATAAAAATTAGTATTTAAATGAACACTGAAGTTAAAACACTAAATTCTCATTATTATTATTATTTTGCCTTATTTCTCACATATCACCTTATTCATGACAACCTTTGAATGAATCTGCTTCAAATCTGTCTTCATAAAGTTGACATTTTCTTTTCTGTTGTCTGACATCAGAGGTTACTGACTGACGAGTCTCCACGTTTAAGGAGTGCTTTACGTTACACAGTATACGGAAAGTCTGGTGTCTTTGATGCTGAAAGATTTATTGATGTGATGCAAGCTTTTGAGAGCTTCATAACCGCCGCCAAAAGTGGTGGTGGGGAGGATTTAAATGGTGACATGGCTGGACTCGGTGTTATTCAAACTCAGACTAACATTTCATTCCCCCGTTTATCAGGCGGTTCTCAAGAATCGCCAGTTGAAACAAGAGCCGCCTTAGCATTTCTTCTATCTGACAAAGGGAATTTCTTCAGAGAGTTTCTCTTAGATGAGGTATTAACATTATGATCATGTAATGATGTAAATATCTTAGCTGTGAGACACAAATTATAAATCGTTTTAACATATTATATACTTTTATAAACAGATTGTGAAAGGCATTGACGCGGTCACTAGAGAACAGTTGGTCCAAGTTATGGCACTACTCGGTATCCAAAATCCTACCCCGGTCTTCAGCATGGTTCCTTCCTTTGGAGCCATCAGACCCTCAGGGTTAATTCCTTACATAACTGAAGAGGACAAAGTTATACTAAACAATGTTCAAAAGATTGTTGAATTTTTAACCGCTCAAGATTCACAACCCCGATCACCAGATCAGGTAATGAAAGAACTGTGTTTTACCACCACGACTACTGAAGTTTCCTTAAATTTATCCTGACCCAGATGTTTTCTGTACAGGGTTTGGATGTGAATCGGGTCATTCGAGAGCTTCTTCCCGTTTTGCCCGGTCTATCAGCTACGGTGCTACCTGAAGTAGTAAGCCGGTTGTCTTCTCGTGTCCTGGCACGCTTGATCCGGGATACATTTTTGTAATTATTGGGAGCCCATTGTTAATTTGAAGCCGCAACGAGCCGCTCAATTGTGCATATATCCATAGGAATTGTTTGTGAACTTCTGTAACTCGACACCCGATGGTCGATTTCTTGTCACATTTAGACAAACCTGTAACTTTCAGTTGTATAGGACAATCAACTCGGCAGATATAAACATGTAAAATTGGAAAAGAAACAACAATAATAAAAAAAAAGTTCGAAACATATAACGAGTTGAATTTTGAGCTTGTATACATTTATCGAACTTTATAAACCCTTTGAACTTGAGTTTTATTGAGTTATTTAAGCTCCAATTTGACTTGAATCTTTATTGAACTTTATAAACCCTATGAACTTGAGTTTTATTGAGTTATTTAAGCTTCAATTCGACTCGAATCGAGTTGTGTAACTGACCACTGTTTCTTGGTAATATCCTTGAGTTTTTTGAGCTCATAGCTCTGTTACAGAAAGTATCAATCAGCTTCTAACATTTGGCCAACAGCTCAAGTAAACACTAGAATGTTAGAATGGTTATCAATGCAAGTTTAAAGAGAATTTAACCTCAATGATGAATCACCGATGTCTTGGTTTAAAAAAAACATGAAGCGATTTTGGCAGCGTGGAAAAGGCTGTGAGGCGAGGCATTTACATGAAGCAGTCTCAGATCCCGCTGCAAAAGTTCTGATGCAAAGCAATTATATAAACTGGTCTGAGGTGGCTCTGAGACGCTTCACTGGTGGAGGTGTGAGATGCTCTGAGGCGACGCTTCGGGTCAAAAATTTTGGTTCTGCTCCTTGGTTTTATGTAGAAATTGTTTCAAAAACATTAGCAGAGGGTTGTGAGCAGCGAGTTGCCAAGTATATCATTCCTACGAGGTCAAGAGTTGCGACTTAAAGTAGTTCATCTTATTTTCTTCAATCTATCATTTTTGTGTTGATCGTGTCTTTTTTCCTCAAACATTGTGTTATATTTCTTGGAATAGTGTTATATTTTGTGATCCACCGTGTTATATTTCGTGATCTATTGTGTTTTTGTATCATTCTTACACTTTTCATTTGTTTTACACTGTGTAGAATAGCTTGACCCTTCTATGGAGTGTGAAAAAAAGCTTGAACTAGGTGTGATGAGAAAATAATCAGGTTTTGTTGTTTAACAGATGGGTCATGTTTGGCTTGGACATATATAGCCTGTTTAACGAAACAGGTCGATCCACCAACCTGTCAAGTTAAAAAGGTCAGCCCACTAACCTGCTTAACCCATTTTCAACCCGCTAACTTGATTAGCACGTTTACAACCTGATCACAACTAACCAATTCGTTTCTGGTTATATACGATATAAAGTATGTGCGAATTAGAGTTCATGTGTTTGACAGAAATATAAATAAGGATCGTGCTCGGGTTGAACAATTCAACTCGTCAACACGTCACATTGACACCCCTAGGTTGAACCACAGTGAACCAAGTCAACCAACACTTCATATTTGCTATTGCACAGCTTCAGAACATCGCAAAATATTCTCTTTAACACAAAAGGGACTTTAAGCTTTTGTAACATATGATACATTTATTCCAATATAAGAAAAAACTACTTACTTTATGACAAAAATGGCAGTCTACGCTCTCCTGATGCATAAGAGATGATGTTCTTCTTCAATGGCGCGAAAACATTTGCGCCATTAAACGCAGCAGCTCGTAATATATTAATTGGTCCAAAATCAACTGAATATGCTTTCTGGAAACCATCTAGAACTGCCATCATCGCTATATTCGCTGTTTTCCTATCTGCTTCATATTTCCTCAGCGAAGTTACCTGCATAGATTATTTGCAATTAAAGCTACTTGAGATTGGCACGCTAAAAGGGCAAAATGAGCTTAACTTAAACAAGCTCAAGCGCTAGCTCTTGCTTATATTGGAGCTCATTTAATAAACGAACTCGAACCTGAGCTTCATTTGTTGATTTTCTATTTCATATATTAGATATATATTTACATAATGGTAATTGTATTGTTATATATACTATTAAGATAAAAGGAGTCGAAATAAATATAATGTTACATATAAAAACTGAGTAAAATATATAGATAAAATTAATTATATATGTATATAAATAGATTGTTAATAAACAATAAACAAGCGGAACCCGAGCCACCCTTGAGTTTGAAAAAACTACTCACAAGCCGATCTCGAGCGTAGGCAAGCACAGTATCGGTTCAGCTCGTTTACACCCATGTTTGCAAATATATAAAACATAGTCACAGAAATGTGTTTGGGGGTACTCAGGTAAAATTGTCAGACCCATACTATGCTACCCATTTTGACCCGAATATCTTTTGATATGTTATCCAACCCGTCTAAAGTTTTTATTTACATACCTCACCGATATCAGATCCCACTGCAACACCATCAGCAATAACATTTGAAAGTGAAGATACATCTCCATACCCCATGTTGACTCCTTGACCAGCCAATGGATGAACAGTGTGAGCCGCATCGCCGATTAAAACCACACGTTTTGACGCATACTGATTTGCATGCATCAAAGATAGCGGAAAAGCCATCCTATCTGAAGCTAGTTTCACCACCTTTGGTGGTGGTTCGAATCTTTCGTGAACCGATGATGTCACGTTTGGTTTAAAGAAGGAAGAAAGTACATCACCACCAAATACCCGTGATTCAGGACGAGGACCGTATCCAGAATCAAGAGCGTGGTTTATAGCTTTCATGAAATCAACCTCGTTCATTATTTTATGATTTGATGCATCCTTAGGAGACATGGTCCAGACAATGTTGCTAAAGTTGTCACCAATAGGTAAAAGCGCAATTGGTCCGGCTGGCAAAAACCGTTGCCACGCACAAAAGTTTTCTGTAGTGTGTTCAACTGTGCAGATAACTGCACTCTGAGAGTAATTCCAACCGGTGGTTTTGATTCCGGCTAACTCCCTAACACGAGACTTGGAACCATCAGCTCCAACCTAAATACATTAATAAGATATTATTTTGTGGAGACGTGTTTTATTAGCATAAAATAATAGTTTTTTAAGGTATTAAAACATACCACCAACTTAGCATACAGGTTTGTGCCATCACTTAAATCCAGCTTTGCTAAATTTGCAAGGTTTTTTGATGATGTGCTTGATACTGAGGCTCCGGCTGACGATACTGAACGGGTCGGAAGTGAAAGTGATGACAATCTTGTAGGATAGATTGTACTGTTAAAATCTTTGTTCTGTTCAGTTTAAATTTCCATCAGTAAAATAGTCATGTTTTATCTCTAACAGGTCGAATGGATAAATAGATAGAAATTACTAGCTAAAAAATAAACAGGTCACAGGCCGAAAGCATATCTGTTACGTAAACAAATTCCAGGATCCTATTAGTCAAAAGAACCATATTGTTATTGCAAGAAAATAAGTTTCGGTAATCTTTCTCAACACATTAGTTATTTATAACAAAAACATAAAATGCTGGACAAATTTCTTATAGTAACCCCACACTACACATTTTGCGCAGTACAAATTTTTTTTCTTTTAACCCACATTGGCATCGAAAAAAACACTTTTGCCACCTTTATGTATAAAGAAAACTATCGGAATTCGGATGTTGAAATAATGGAAGATGTGATTGATACAAGATTCACTGACCTGTAAACATGACAGTAAAGATTTATGCAGCACCTTATTCTCCACAACACAACTGAGTTGAAATCCCAGAAAAAGACAATTAGACATTCCTTAAACAAGTATATAAAATTGTCAAATAACAAACAACAATGGTCTTACCCTAGAACATCTTTGTCAGCATCTCTTGCATTGTACCTTGTGTATCCAAAACCAGTGTAATCCCATACCTGATAAACGGATAATCATGTGCTTTTCAGCATAAGCAAGATCTTTACACAACCACAAGGAAGATATATTTTAGTTCGGGTGAGATTTATAACTACAACTCTATAAGACGATAATTATGATGTTGTACAATATGCATTTTACTGTTTCCATTTTTAAATCATGAAGCTGTAAAGGACAAAAAGATAACTTCAACAACAAGGATCATGACCTAGCAGTGGTAAAAATTACCTGCATTTTGTCAAAATAGGCATGTCGATGCTGTTCTACATATTCCCAAGCACCAACACCTACAAAACGGAAAATGCAATTATTTTTTATGAAGACATGGTAAATCATTTCTTATACATGTACTCTATAGTGGCTAGAAATCTAGAATATGTATTTGGTTACTCTTATCGTGATCGATGCCCTCTAAGGTCTAAAGACCCTAAGCCACACGATATTCAATGCGTTTGTTTTAAAAACACTAAAAGAATGAATAATGATAGTTGTCGCCCCAATACGCAAAAGTGTAAATATGATACTTGTAGCGTATTGAAAAGAAAAAAGGACATGATTTTCTTTTGCCTTCCCTAATGTAACCATCAGTACCCGCATAACATTTAAATATTGATATGCGTTGCCCCCTTACAATGGTAAATACATGGCCTTGTATGTTGATAAAAAGGCTAAAAATGATAGTATCTATTAGCATAGAACAGAAATTGATAAGATTATTGAGAGCTTAATACCTTTAAAGAGAGAAATGGTAGCAGGTGTGACCGTACTAACCCTTGGATCAGGGGGATCATCTTTCTTGATGACGGGCCCATTTGACAAAGCAGGATTGCTGTCAATGATGGCAATGGACAAGTGTTTTGTCAACGGCATGCTTGCTGCAACCAAAGAGTAAATAGACAAACTTGCATTAACAACAGAGCCTTCACAAGTTAATTAAAATCGTAGATTCAAAAGCAATAAAATATATCATAAACTAGAATATAGTTGAGGGAATAAAGCACACACACCTAGCGAACAAGCAAGGGCCATTCCAACCATCCCGCCACCAACAATAGCAATGTCATGCTGAGGAACATCATTCATAAAACCTTCATCGCCCTCAGACTCCTAATGAAGACAAAACACTGACTGAATTCAATGATAACCAACAGGATTCTACAAGTAAATACATTGTAACGAGAGATGGCAACTATGTTAGTTATCGCATAAACCTCCAACTATTTGTAATTAGATGTAAAAGTTGAAGTGTATCCTATCCATTTTCCTTTCTTTTTCAACCTAATTTCCAAATTTCGGCAGAATCTCCTTGGCATCAAAATTAAGGTGCATGGACTTATGAAGCAAAAAATAATCTAGCGGCTATGAGAGCAAACAACTACATGTGAAAAGAGACAAGAACCGAAAACATTACTTTGTTGAAATGGCTTCCGGATGGAACATCATTTAATTTTGCTGGTACATCCGTGCAGAATGCTCTTGTAGCTAGTCTTGGTACAAAGATGTTTGAAGCAAGCTTTCTTGTGGCGAGCAACCTACACCAACAAAAAGTTACTAATTTAAACATCTGAACCAGAAAAAGAAAACATGTATGCAAGAAAACCGTCACTTGTATGATACTATGACAATACAGGGCATAATCCCAGATTCCCAGTTTGCTTAAACTATACTATCCGCACAATCCCACTTCAGTATGCGGCTCATTTTATGATTTTTCCTTCTTTTTCATAGTATTAACCTACAAGCATTTAAACAATGCCTCGCTTAAAACATCCCTCGTATGATCTTTCTCGGTATAAAAGAAGCTTGCTTAACTTACAAAAATACCGATTGAAGCAAATGTTGCCACACAGTAATATCCTGATAACAAAACATTAACGATGCACTCTAAATCAGTCCCAGGACCCTAACATGATGAACATTTTGAACGGAGATCGTATTTCAACTCCTCCAATCCAAACAATAATCTCATAATCTGATTCTCAATGTCAAACCTAGTGCTCATCCAGCAGAAAACAGGATATAAATTTTATTACTTCAAAAAAAAAAAAAAACTGGATTCTATAACAAATACTTAAAAGTTAAAAAAACATATCAAATTATCTAAAGAATTCATACACACACCAATTGACTCCCCCAAAACAAAAAGCTATCTTCTTTCCAAACAAAGACAGTACAAAAAAATTTATAAATTAGGTCACAACTCAATTACTCAAACAATAAATGCAGTACTACTACTAGTCTAATAACCCAATCTTCACAGAAACAAATCCTAAAACTTTATAAATTCATACCCAATTTACAATAAAATTAACATTCATAATAAAAATTGAATCCTAGTCTATGGGCTTCAAATTTGAAATTAGTAATTTAATAATAACATGATCATGGGTCATCAATGAGTTTAATAATTAAGAAGAAATCAAGAAATCAATAAACGTAAGGAATAATATTGGTAATTAAATTTAACTAGTATTTTGCCTGCCGCGCGTTACGGCGGCGCACGACGGGTCGAACCGTGCAGTAGCATCTCGCTTTAATTACGAAAAAAATATCATATACGGTAAAGTATACGATCTTTCCTAGCTATGATAATGCATTCTAAAAAAATGAAGGAAGCAGGATATTGTACCTTGCGTAGACATTTTTTACAACCTACTTACACAGATTCAGCACCAACGGCATAGCAAACGAAAAAATAACAATTAGCATGTAACTGAAAGGAAATATGGCAAGAAGAAAATAACACCGAATCTACACCAATTGAATATCTAAAGGGCAATGAAAGTCACATATGTTACACATTCGCAAACGATAGCTTTATGCTTATAAGTACGTGCATTCGTTCATCTATTATCATGGAAATAACTTATGGGGATAATAAAAAACGAAGACAGAACAAAGAGCATAAGGCAATGGTAAGCACATGTTAGGCCAAAGCATAGAGTAAGGCAACATACGCCTCATACATATTTTTTGGCTGAATTAGGAAGGTTCGTACAATGGCTTGTCGGCCGATTGCGGTGCTTTACCGCCATCACATTCGATACGCAATCATCATAGCACGCAAAATAAGCATGTCACCATGGTTAATAAAGATACCGAAAGTCAAAATTCAAATAATAGGACTCACATATAAAATCAAACATTGCTGTGGTATCAGCGAATCTGCCATATTCAGGACATAAATTAGTAGACAGCCTCTAGCAAGAAACATAGATAAGTACAATACATTGCCCACAATAAGCACATAAAAGTGATACACAAATTCCACACCAAACGCACACGATACAGATATCAGCAATTAGCACAAACACAGGCAGTCCAAACCAAATAAAAGACATCAACCACCTACATCATGAAAACAACAAAGCATAAAAGCAGAGGGAAATGAAACTGGAAATCAGCAAACAAAATAAATAGTAACACAAACAATTTACCTCTGCTCCATCTTGTTGAATACTCTTCACAGATGACACAGTTCCTAAAGAGTCATTTACATACAATTATTCCAATACTATATTCACGATTATTGTTAATACCTTTGTGATTTTAACTTTTAACTAAATATTAGAATTGTTACCTATACCTCTATTCCTAAATTGAAGTTTGGCGGCAGTGTTGGTAGCCCTAATTTTGTGATGGAGGAGAAACAAAATTGCAATAAAACTAAAGTAAACAAGAAAGAAAAACACATGTGTATGAAATTGGGTAAAATTCAGTTCGTGTGCTAGGGCTTGGAAACGATTTCTGCTTATGTACATCATGCTTTATTCACTTGTACAATTTGCAATAGTTTCTTTACACTCACATCCTAAACTTGGTAAATATAGTATGAATAATAATAATAATAAGGGTGAAATGGGTTACCTGCTCATGTCTCCTCAGGTGTTGAGTGATGAACAGAGATTGTGAATGACGTGCTAATAATATAAGGGGCTTATTATTATTCTGATGGAGAGGAGAAGGTGTACGTGGCTCATTAATGGGCCTAAAAGTTGGGCTGATGTTTTGTGTTAAGCCCAAAACATTCTTGAACTTGACCCAGAAGTGATAGACACTGATTAATATGATATCTAGATGTGTACAAAACCAGGTTTGGTTCAAAACCGGTTCGGGTTGTTTTTTTTTTCCTTGGGCTCAAACTGGTTTGACGTAAATCGGTTCGGGTTGAGAAGCGATTTTAGTGTTGAAAAGCCCAATCCGCTCAAACTGATTTGGATCGGGTTCAAAACTGGTTTGGGACAAAAAAAAAATCGGTTGTTTTTCAAATTGGGTCGGGTTACAAAACTGTTTCAAGGAACCAGACTACGAACTGGCAGACGAACAAGTAGGTCAGGTAAGGTCCAAACCGGTTTAGCCTAAGCCGTTTTTTTTAACTAGGTCGAGTTATCGCCAAACCAGTTTTTCTGTAAACCTATGTTAATATCATTAGTCAAATCCTAAATTCATGTTGTGTTTAACAGGACCAAATAAGAATTTGGTTCGGTTTCGATTTTTAACTGAATAAGAAGATTTCAGTTGGAACAACTGATTTTAACCAAATAAGTTTCTATAAACATTATCCTTTTATTGGTATCCAAAACATGGGGACGTTCATTTTAAAGCGATTAATTGTGTTGAGAACTGTGAGGACTGCATGATAAACATGTACCTTTGCTTCAAATGTAATGCACCACTGCCAATCAAATTGTCCTCTCTCGCTAAACTATTAATGAACTACGTATAAGTGTTTTACACGTTTCTCGCGGATCTAATTTCTAAACATAATACTGATTCTAATAACATCTAATTAAATGTTTAAAAAATAAGACATCCCAAGTTATGTATACATTTCAATGATTTTAGAAGAACCCGAGGCTGAAATCATAATTAGTATGTTTGGGATAAGGATATTTCTTTTTTAACCAAAAATCCAACTATAGGATGAACAATGAAATGACTAAATGAGCAACATTGAACTCCTTTTTAATCAAAACTTTTATTCAAGAGAAAATTGCAGTTTTCGTCCCTGTGGTTTGCCTAAACTAACAGGTTCAACCTAGCCTTAACACCCTGAGTCCCTGTGGTTTGTTTCCTAACACTTTACGTCCCTCTAGCTAACGTCCGTTACGTCTGTCGTTACTTGACCCTCACGTGCACCTCACGTGAGGGTATTATCGTCATTTCAACTCGAGTATTTTGATTAACCAGTGTCTTCGTCATCCCCAACCTCATTTCCTCCCCAATTCGAATTCTAAACCCTAATCCCACAAAACCTAATGTCGAATTCAAGGTCTACCCGATCATCAATGTCTAATTCGAGCTCAAATCATCATCGACGAGTTTCACAATGGACTGAGGTTCCTCCATTTTGCAGATGTGGGTCTGAAACACAGGTTCGAACTTCATGGACTGAAGCAAACCCTAGTCGAAGGTTTCACTGTTGTGTAAGTGGATGTGGGTTTGTGACATGGGCAGAGGGTCCAGTTAGTGAAGGGAATTTGAAGGTCATCAATGGCTTAATCAAAAATTTGAACAAACAACAACAATTAGCTGAAGCAAGAAGGTATGAGGCAAGGAAACTGAGGATCATGCTTTTTTTTAGTTGGTTGTTCTTTGTTATGTACTTTGTTTGTAGTTGATTAATGTAAGTGTAAGTATGCAACATTGTAATAAATTTGACCTTTAATGAAATAAAAATGATGTTGTTACTTAAACATTCCATGCATTTGAGGTTGACTGTAATGAAAATGTTGATGTTGTTGTGAATGGGTCAGATTGGTTGTTATTAATGGGTTAGATTGTTGTGAATGTGATGATAACCTGCACATTAAGATGAATGCACAAGCTGCACATAACCATTTGACCCATTAACTTGCACATTAACCTGCTGCATTGATTCACTAACCCATTTTGACCCATTGATGATAACCTGCACATTAAGATGACTGCACAAGCTGCACATAACCATTTGACCCATTAACTTGCACATTTACCTGCTGCATTGATTCACTAACCCATTTTGACCCATAATCAGTAACAACCATTAACAATATGAACCATTCTGACCCATAATCAGTAACAACCAATAACAATAATCAGTAACAACCAATAACAATAATCAGTAACAACCAATAACAATAACAAGTCAAACAAACATAATAAGTTTTAACAACCATTCACCATAAAACATTGTTCACCATTGTTCAAGAAGAAACCATTGTTCACCATCAAACAAACATAATAAGTTTTAAAGTACTTAACATAACAACATAATCATGACTTAATCTTGAGGTGCTGACTGTGAGCACTGTTGAGAGCTTGGTTGTTGACCTCTTTTTCCACAGCTTCTGGAGTTGTGCCCCTTCTGTCCACATCTTTTGCAAGTTGTTGTACCCCCCTTTCTTGACTTTTTAATCCCATCAGTAGTTGCAGCCCCTTCATTGACTTTTTTCTTTCCCTTGTTCTTTGGATCACCACCTTCCTTGCTTGCAGGTTCATCACCTTCATTGGCTGACTTTCTTCTCTTTTTCTTTGGCCTTCCAATCTGTTTATGAACTTTAGGGGCTCTGATAGTAGTTGGGCATGGTGATGGTCTCCATAGGTCCTTACCATTAAGTGGCTCAATAGTGTTCTGGTACACTTTCCTCCATGTATCTAGCCAATACACCTCATCCACCCAACTTTTAGGGATTCCAACTTCATATCCATGCAGAGACATGTCCCATAGCACTGCAACAACATGTTTGCAAGGCATTGCAGTCAACTCCCATTTTCTGCATGTGCAAGTCTTGGCTTGTATGTCAACCACACGTTGGTCTGAACCAGGCATACTCACCTAAAACCAACAAATTGATTAGCCATACAACCATCAATTATTGACATTGAAGATTAAAACATTTGCATACTCATATTTGGTTGGACTTGCCATAAGGACATTATACTGTGCAACATCCTCTTTAATGGCATCAAACATCTTAGTGGCATAAGGTGTCAAAGGTCCTTCACATCTTTCAATGACATTGTGAACCACCATTATCCTCTTAGTCATGTACTGTTTAACAAAATCCAAGCATGTGATGACAAGCTTATCCCTTCCAGGAACTAATTGTCTATTAAAGACCTCACACAAGTTGTTGAGCAGAACATCACATTTGGCCCTACCTGTTTAATGTTTAATCTCTAATTAACTACTAGTGCTTAATTAAACTGTTTACTTAGTTAAGTAACTGTTTATTATTAACATACCAGTAAAGTGAGCTCTGCTCCAACTTTCCACCGGAATTTCCTTCAGCCATTGATATAACTTCACATCTTCCTTTTTAACTTCCTCCATCTTCTTTTCAAACAAAGAAACAGTTGTAGCACTAGCACATCTCCACAACATGGTCTTGTATTGACCTCCTCTCCAATTTGTTTTTCATATTTTCATGGATGTGTCTCAGGCAGTACCTATGCTCAGCCTTAGGGAATGTCTTTGATAATGCAGGAATTAGACCCTAACAATTAACAAGCTGTTTTTTAGGAACTAGTAATTAAAAAAACAATTATAACATATAAGGAACAGAAGAACAAACACATTACCTTTTGCCTATCACTTATGAAAGTGAAATAGGACCTATCATCAATATCAAGATCATCACCTAGATTTTCTAAGAACCATGACCATGACTTAAATGTTTCAGCTTCCACAAGTGCATATGCTACAGGATATATTCCATTGTTTGAATCAACTCTAACAGCAGTCAAGATTTGTCCAGGGTATGGACCTTTCATGAAACAACCATCTAATCCAAGAAGTTCCCTCCCAAGCATTTTAAAACCAGCCTTTAATGCTCCAAAACATATGTAAACTCTCCTAAACTGCCTAGTAGGGGAATTTGGATTGGGTTCAGGTTCAACATCAATTTTGACAGTGGATCCAGGATTAGATCTAAGTAACTCCTCACAGTAGTCTCGAAGTAGATGATACTGATCTTGGTAATCACCATTGATCTTTTTGTTTGCAATAGATCTGGCCCTTGATATTTTCATGAGGGAGATCTGGATCTGCTGTTTCTTTTGAAGTAGGTCTTGCAACTTGGTCAAGGTTATTGTAGGGTTACCATCAATTATTGGTGCAATCTCTCTGGCCATCCAACCCATTGTGTACAAATTTATTACCCTAGTCTGCAAACACTGATGTTTTGGATTGTAGGTCTTCACCTCCCATAAATCATTCACAGTGGGTCTGGAAATTTGCACTGCCCAAGGACAAGTGGGCTTTGGATACTTTTTTCTTGGGGTAGTTGGCCTCTTTTTAATACTACTTTGACCACCACCCTTTGTTGGCTTTTTCCTAGGGGCCGGTTTCTTTTTCTTGGGGGGGGGGGGGGCACCATGTGTTTGAGAAGATTCCCCACTTGTGAACTTTGGATTATGCCCCCTGCACACAACTCTAAACCTTAGATGCTCATTCTTGACAATATGAAGTTGTCTCCTTGACTCCACAGCATGTTCTTTAATAATCAGTTTGATCTCCTCCCTATCTTCAAACATATCACCAACACTAAATGGATGAAAACTTTTATCTCCTCCCTTCCTGTCCTTCCTTAGTTGTTTAACTTTCCTTGGTTCATTTTCATCATCAAACTCATCTTCACTTAGACTATCAAAGTCATCAAGATCTACATGTAAGTCATCTGCATCAATGTCCACATTATGATGTAACTCCTCATCATCTTCTACATCATCAACAACAGACCTAAAATGTTTCATATCAACTTCTGGGTCCTCTACCATATTGTCAGGATCAACAATATAATCAGAGTCCTCACTATCATCCTGTTCAGAACCAGTTTCATCTTCTTTTTCATCACTATCATCTTCTTTTTCATCACTATCATTTTCTTTTTCATCACTATCATCTTGTTGTTCCTCTACCATATTGTCAACCTGTTTTGTATCAACTAATTGTTCCATTTCCCTCTCAAGTTTAACTTTAACCAAAGTAATGGATTCATTGGCATCAATGTCATCAATGGTTGTTTTCCCCTTAACCTTATCTTCTATACCTTGTAACAACTCATCAATTTGTTCTTCAAGTTCAGAATCAGATTCTAAATTAGGTTGGCCTACAGGATCATTACATTCAACCACTACTGCTTGTTGTTGCTTCAGCCTTTCTTGATATTCTCTCTGCCTTTCTTCATGCTCAACCATAAAAGTATTAATCTTTGGCCACCAATGTTGCACATATACCTCCATAACCTTATACTGTGTAGCCAACTTACAAAACCTTTCAACAGAGGCACTTGTAGCCAATGCCCTTAAACCTGTGTCTAAATCCCCATCAGGTAACCTAAAATGATGGTAAAACACCATGTCACAGGGATACCCTACTGATTTAGTCATCTCAACTAAGACGTCTAATCCAAAATCTTCAGTACAACAACAGTCTATATAGCAAGTCTTGCCATTCATATACTTTCTCCTAGGACTATTCATAAACTCACCACCATGAATCAACTTAATTGTAAACAATGTATTATCCTCGGCTACAAATAAAAAAAAACGAAATCAGTTTAACAACATCAATCATCCATAACGATCGATTACAGCTAAATGACAATTGTAAAACAATTAGGGTTTGAAAATACTTACAGTAAATCTGGAATGGGTCGTAATGAACGCCTGGTTCACGAATCATCCATAACGATGCCCACATTGCAACTAATTGTTGTGTCTGATTGTTGATTGATGCAATGAGAGGTTTAGGGTTTATGGTTGGTATGATTTGGGAAGGAATCACTTGAAATCAGAGGGAAAATTAAACGATTTTTTTTTTGTTTTTAATCAAAATACTCGAGTTGAAATGACGATAATACCCTCACGTGAGGTGCACGTGAGGGTCAAGTAACGGCAGACGTAACGGACGTTAGCTAGAGGGACGTAAAGTGTTAGGAAAACAAACCACAGGGACTCAGGGTGTTAAGGCTGGATTGAACCTGTTAGTTTAGGCAAACCACAGGGACGAAAACTGCAATTTTCTCTTTATTCAAAGTTTGAGATGAACATGTGGTTCCTCCTTGGCCCAGTTGGTTGATTCGTCCAAAAATAAACAAAAGCCCACTAATGGACCTTAGTTAAAACGGACCTAAATCCATTGCTTTACTAATAAACCCACTAGACACCTTAATATGCATGCCACAACACATTCTATTTGTGGATAAAAATATGTGCATGATCTTCCTAGATCCAAGTAGAGTTGCACAAATCGGGTTTTTATAACACCCAGATATTAAGAAGAAAAACCCAACCCTATATAATCAGGTAGGGTATGATCGGTAGACGATCTACAATCGATGCAACGGATTTTCCATGTGCACTGAAAGCAACACAATCGATCAAATCATTACACAAAATGGAAGTCCACTGTCGATGTGAAGACCAAGTTGGGAATCGTTTAAGATAAAACTCAGTTACCCACTTTTTTTTAAATGTAAATTTATTTACTAATTTTCATTCTACAATTGCCAATTTTACATCAAAATAGCAGGCAGACGGGCAACAAGTGCCGCCAAAATAGTTTGTAACTATCTAGATTTCGTCGCTTTTGCCAACTACCCACTGATTTATATTTTATAAAATAGTTTGTAACTATCTAGATTTCGTCTCTTTTTTTGGGAACTCATTGCCAATAGAAATATTGAGGATAGGAGTTCTAATAAACTAGTGGAATGCTCGCGCGTTGCGGCGGGTGTCCCGGTTGACATCTTATGAAACGCGGTACTCATTTTTGTTAGTAGTTTATGTTAGTTGTAACGTAATATTTGAAAAAGACGGTGATTAGATTATGTAATTAAATTTTACGTATTTGTATCCGTTCATTTTATTTTTTATATCAATAAAATTTGCCCAGGTTTTAACTTCTTTCACAAAAAAATAAACTTTCACAATTAAAAGATAAAAAATGCCATAAATAGGCAAGTCCAGGCAAATGACAATTACAAGTTATTTGCTAAGTGTTCGTTCGGCCA
The DNA here is from genome assembly GCA_032199755.1 of Ambrosia artemisiifolia. Classification (NCBI taxonomy): domain Eukaryota; kingdom Viridiplantae; phylum Streptophyta; class Magnoliopsida; order Asterales; family Asteraceae; genus Ambrosia; species Ambrosia artemisiifolia. The sequence goes on from CM063517.1 coordinate 25,852,259, forward strand.
GTTATTGATGTATTGATGATGAATTGATGTATTGATGATGAGAACATGTTCTGGAAATGATGATGTGTAACTCATTTTTTAACATAGATATATAGTACAAGTGGATAATGCAATAAGGGGTATAATATGGAAGTTTTACATGACATATAGTGTTTAAAGCATGAGACTCTTGACATCCTATCTTAAAATGTGTGTATAATTCCTTTTCTAGACATGTTTCCTCCTTAATAAGGTAACATAGATATAGATATATATAACTGGCTTAAACGCAACGCTATAACCAACATAAATGAATGGTTGTAATTGGACAACCAATATGTATAGTTATAACTAACTTAGAAGAGTAATTATAATTAAAAATTAATGTCTTAATGTTTAAAATACGCAGTTTCTTGAAATCGATTTTATGTAAAAAAAATTATAAAGGATGACAAATCTATTTGAGTAACCGATGTAACTTGATTTAACATAAAAAGGCAACAATTAGGCTTGTGTAGATTTTGTCCTTCTATCCATGTTTTGCTTTGCATTAATTAGGGTCTTAACATAAACATTGAGACAATAGGCTCAAAATTACACTTTACGCTTCGCATGAAAAAAAAAATCGTAGCAAAAATACATTTATAATGACCCCACGAAAAATATATTTATAATGACCCCACGAAACGTGTAGCTTTGGCACACGAATCGTTCTATTTTCCAATTTTATCCATATTTAACAAAAGAAATTTCCACAAAATAAGTCTACGTACTGTCACAGCTCTTTCTTATTTTCTAACAATCTATATCCCTTGAGTTTAAAGACAACTTTTTTATGGTCCTTAGATTCTTTTTGAAAGTGAAATTAATATATCTTATTAGCAATACATGTTTTGCTAAGTATATAAAAAAAAGAAGAAACAAAGAATGTAGTAGTATATTTAGGTTCATGTAAAAAAAATCAGTTATATTATATATAGTTCGAACAATAACACTCACGATGATAAGATGAAGACACGTTGCATTAGTCATTTGTATAATTGGTATTAAAAGTTGTACATAAGGGCATAAAGGGAAGAAAAGGGATAAAAAATAGAGGATTACACTTGTGACCCTTTGTATGCCATCTTAAAAAGAGGGTAAAATTACCTTTGTAGCGATCTCTCCTCCTTAATAAGGTAACATAGATTATCACTTTACGTTTTAACTTTTAAGGTGTTTGTCGGTATAGGTGACTGATTATCTATCAGTAAGATATACCCGTTGGCTATTCATCAAAAATTAAACCATGCACCTAGAACCAAATTTCTGATGGGTTATCACTAATCAATTCTTGTCGGTAACCCACTTCGTTGACGGTTTTAGAACATAATTGTTCATTAGTGATGTTCATTTGTTTAGTAGTGGATATAAGATATTTCGAACAGTAATAGATTTACAATTTTGGAACAAAAATACATTATCATCATTCATTTCAATCATAAATTAGAACACAACGTACCAAATTTGGGTTAGCATGCCATAGCATCTCATCTCTTTTTTTAACAAAGTCTTTGATATTATTATATTAGGTGACCTACCTAATTGCAATAGTTTAGATAGAAAGCAATATTAAATGCACTATATTGGCAAAATTTTCCTACCAGCGCCGCAACAGTACTACTCATTGGAATGATATATGCAAACCGTTGAACGTCTTTATGCACAACTTAGAGGATATGACCTCTTTAAGTGTTTAGACAATTTTATTTTTATTATGTACCACATAACTAAAATATTAAAATATTATTTGAAATATTGTATAATCGAAGTGTTCGGCTATTTTGACATGTACAAGATAGGTTGGACGGTCCATGGACCTGACCATTTGCATGCAAAAATGTTATTAGCGATATATATTTGAGAAAATATATTAGATAAGGTTTTTGTATATTACATACAGTGTTGTAGATCTCACTAGGTGCTAGTTAGTCGGTAGGGTGAGGACTAGCAATTATGTAATTTTCAATTATACACACACATTTTATAGGTAAACATTTTAAATAGACAGATTCTAACCCCTCATCTACATGGTTTGGTTGGAAACTTGCCAAAATTTACAGGGTTTGGCCATAATTTGGCCGGAAGTTGGCTGAATTTACAAATTTTCGCCAATATCTTGCTGGAATCGTCATTTTTGGCTAGCTGACTAGGGCCGATCAGGTCCCACTAGGACCGAGTAGGCTGACTACCAGCGATTAATCACGATTTTTACAACAATAATTAGATACCATAATCAGAATATATAACTTGATTAGCTTCTTTTGTAAATGTTGCTACAACAAGGAAAATTGCCGGGATTAGGTTTAGAGATGTATAGGATTATAAGTTAAGGGTGTGTTAGGTTTAGGTTTAGGGGATCCTCTAGCTCCTGGAATGACCTGCACAAGGTAACAGACACCGTTAGCCTTAACGCAGGAGGGGGCCTCCTGCGTTTGGACTCCGGCGTGAGAATAAGTATATATTCGATTGGAGTTGGGAAATAATGAAGTAGTGAGTGTAAGAGTGAAGAGAAGAAGTGAGAAGTGAGTGTGTGGAATGACAACCCAAGGGTTTCCTTATATAGGCAGTGGAATTCTGCCCAGGAGCTCCCCTATGGTAGCTTCCTTACTATACCTGGTTAGGATTGACTCTCTTAATGCTCCCTGCAGTAAGACTTTGCCCATTTGGTACACTTTCAGCTTTTACTATTTCCTAGACATAGCTTGGAGCTGTGTGATGTTTTGCCTTTTGCCTATAGTAAGAAGCCAAAGTACCTTTTTACATTTCCAATGATTTTACTGTTTGCTTTTTGCTACATAGCTACCGTATGGCAACCAGACTGCCTTATATTAGCTGCTCAGCTCCAATAAGTCAGACAAACTTTAACACTTTACTTTGCTTTATTTTTTGACAAGGGACTAAACGTGGTCGTTTTAAGACCCACGTCATCAGTAAACATTCTCATCGTACTTATGTAAATACTTGATCAATAATAGTTGATTAATAAATAGTAACATATAAAACCTTTTGAGGTTTTACTTTTTTTTTTAATTAATGTAAAAATCCATGTAGCAGTCCAGATTTTGAAGACAAACAAGACTTGTACCGATAGGTTGTAAAATCATCTACGTATTATTTTCCAGAATCGATGTAATCAAATATTTGCAACGATTAATAGTTATAAATGCTAGATAAGCTTTATAGTCATGACATATAGATAATTGGTAATTTATTTTATACAGCCGGATATGAAATTACGTAATTATGTTGAAGATAGCTAAAACTAAAAGGTCAAATTGTAGGCTACAATACTAATTTATTACCATCTCAAATCAAAGGTAAACCATTTTTGCCCTATAAATATGTTCATGTATTTTAAGAAAATACGTACACCCTCTTGAATTATATTGAAATGGCTTCAACCGGTAACATGAGCCATCTTGGGTTAGCATTTGTCCTGTTAACTCTGTGTTGGGGCGGCTCAATGGCTCAGTCAGGGTGTACTAGTGTTCTCATTGGAATGGCCCCGTGCCTAAACTATGTTACCGGAAGTTCCAAAACGCCATCGTCTTCGTGCTGTTCATCGCTGGCTAGTGTTGTTAAATCACAGCCACAATGCCTTTGCACTGCCCTTGATGGTAGCACGTTGGCTTCGCTTGGAATTAATATTAACAAAAGCACTGCATTAGGCCTTCCGCGCGCTTGTAACGTGCAGACTCCACCTGTTAGTCGATGCAACGGTATAAAAATTCAATACTCATGTCAATATTAGTTTAGGAGTTTTTAAATTTATTAGTATTATTTGATGTGTAACAATGGGCAAGTTGAGAAGATTTAACCAATTGAACCGGGAACTGGACCCATAAACGGTTCGGTTATGTGTATTTGAACCGCTTTCATTTGAACTGGTAGGACTGGCTTTCTATTTTTTTTCAACTTTACAATATATAATATAACGTAAACTTTGTTTTATATCACTGATATAATTATATGTTTAATTTTACACCATCCAGTTTTAAATCCAGTCCGACTAGTGAACTGGTAAGGCGGCCTGTGCAATGAGCGGTCCTATTTCAAAACATTGCTTGTTATATATTCCGTCTCCCTTTATTTCATACTGACATTTTCGTTCATTTAAGCCGGAAGTAATGCACCAACGATGGCTCCAGCCAAATCACCAGCAAATTCAGATGATTTATCCTCAAATGGACCAGCTCCAACTAGCAAATCTGTGGTATGTATAAACTCATTGCATGCTTACATTTTTATTGTATCAATTAAAATGGTATAACCATTATTTGGCATAACTTTTTTTATTGTTGTATAAACAGGAACCAAAAAAACCATAAATTATGAAGCTTCTGATGAACCTGGTGGCAACAAAGGAACGCGTTACATCCTTCTATCGAGTTTCTAGTCATGAGGGTTGTGTTATCTTGTACCTCTAGCAACTTTAAGTAACTATGGAGATATTCCATCAGTAATAAATTGTGTGTTTGCAATTACTTGTTATTTAATGTTTTCTAAAAAATGTACTGTTGTTACGGAGTGTTGTAATCGATTGTTAAGTTTGCATTGTGAAATTTGGTTATGCTTAAAATGCTTACTTTTTTGTTTAACTAGGTTTATTAACAGGCGCGCGTTGCGCGCGCCTTCTGATGTGTTGTGAAAAAATAATCGTGTAATTTTTAATGAATCTGTATGGAAAATGTATACACAATTATTAACCAATAGAAGTTTTAATACCATAAGATTTTCTATTTTATAAGCAGTCTAAAAGCTCATTTTATATTGAGAGAACCTCATATAGAAATAGAGAGTGCAAACACCCTGAGTTGCAACCTTGTTGCCAAACACCCTCAGTTTGAGTTGGCCTATATTTGTACATTTCTTTTACTTCTTCTGTACAAAACAAACACAACACACAGACTACTGTGTGTGTATCTTCTTTCAAATTCTCCACCTACCTCATTCTTATCTTCATCCACTCCTATAAACTTTAAAATACAACTCAAGACTAAAAATGGATCCATTTATTATAAAGTGGGTAAAATATAAGTGTGACTTAAAAAGAGGAAAAAAATACTTCAGGAGAACAGAGTAAGACCACATTCACATGATTACATACCAACTCATAATCTCTCACTTTTTCTCATCACCATAGCATCTTCATCAATCTTTGTCTTTCTCTATTTGTCATGTGAATACCTAACAGCTACCATCATCACAACACCACCATCCAACTCCAACCATCACATAACCTCCCGGTATTTTCAGGCGGCAACAAAAGTTATCATCACCACAGAAGCGGCTGACACACATATGGAACCTACGGTTTAAGTGGTGGTTATAACCACACCATAGATCTGGTGCGAGATACAGACAACAGTGGGTGAAACAGATCGATGTCGGTGAGCCACCAAGCATCCACATCACCAACCGTCGCCACCATTCGCCTCTGGTAACCGACAAAGGCCTAGAGACTAACCTTGGACAATGAGAAAATACAAAAGTGGCAGCGGCTACGCGGAGAATACCGGGAATCTCCCGCGGTCCGCGGCACATGGTGGAGATGGCGCACAGTAGATGTGGCCTGTGACCGGCTGCGTACGTTAAAGTGAAACAGCTATTCATTTCGTGGTCGTTAAATATATAAATAATAAACGAACAAAAACCGAACCCGTGTGAAATCGGGAAAAAAACGCATCATGTCGGGGGCCAAAATGGTAAAAAAAAACTTAATAAAAAAGTTGGTGGCCAAAACGGGAAAAAAAAAACTTAAACAAAAAGCAAAAAAAACATCGTGTGGCCAAAATGAGGAAAAAAAACTTAACAAAAAATTTGGTGGTCAAAATGGAGAAAAAAAAGTTAACAAAAAAAAAACAAAAAAAAAATGTGGCCAAAATAGAAAAATTGAAACCTAACTATTTAAATAAGTTTGATTATTAATATTACTAGGGTATTGCAAAGTCGCGCGTTGCGCGACGTTCGGTTACGCTATTCTACAACCAGTGCATTGCGCGAGAGGCATTTAATTTTACACATAAGGTAGTGATTAAAGCTTAATCATCCAAAGTTTGCCACACGCAGTAAGGTGCTACAACAATGTGCAAAGGGTTTTCATGTTTCAACAACATTATAGATGGTTCTTAAAATCAAAAGTTTGTGATCTGTTTGTCATCGCACAAAAGTCATAGTGGCCTTTAGCTTTTATGTTTACTTGTCTGATTCAGCATGATTTTGTTTCTTTGACGCCGCAATTTCAATTCCTGTATCACATGCGCATCTTTTTAGTATAGTTGGTTTTGTGTGTAGTTTGTGTTACGTAATGTGGCATACCTTGCTGCTGAGTAGTGAGCGTTTGGCTGAACTAATGTCGTGTGATCTTGTCACATGTGTGGCTGGTTAAGGGGTTGATGTTGTTGATGTAAGAACACATTAACCCCATGATATGCTTCCAGTTTCCCCTTTAGATATTGACGGATGTTCAAATCCATAGTTCCAACTATACCGTTTAAGATTGTTATTTTTATGTTTTTTACTTCCTTGCTACCCTATAATGCCGCAATAATTTTTTTAAGAGAAGCATATAATTCTCGAGGCTTGCATAACGTGAATTGTGATAACATGAATCATGATGAAGACCAGGCCAAGTTAATGAATTTCAATGGTAAAAGTAACTCATAAAGTCGTCTAAATGCGTAACAAATATTAAGAAAAGAACTAACATTGTACCGCAACGTTGATGAGGTGATATGAGCCTATGCCCAGTAGCGAGATGCCAACACCACTTGCTGGTAATATACCCTAAATAAAAACATAGTTAACTATTGTCAGAAAAGTTAAAAAGTTCTTTAATTTAGTATATAAGAAGACACATGTATGAATAACAAATTCTGTTGCTAGTGAGGCAGCAGCAAGAAAACATGATCAGACAGCAAAAACAGACACGATTGTTGCCTCTGCTGCCTACTTGTTCTCCGCTCAATGCGTCGAGGCAGCGAAGGTTGTAGGAGCTGCAGAAGTATTCCAATAATCATCATGCATTTTTTCACCACTTACATCGACACCTTTCGATGGCTATCAAGAAAAAAAAAGGGGGAGTCAATAAGGGCGTACTTGTAATTACAAAGCCCAATTGTATTTTTGCAGCTAAATTTGCAAGTTATTCAGTTATTCTTACCAGCATGAGCAGCCAATGTGACCATAATGGCGTCAATACACTTCTCCTTGTGTTGTCTTTCTTGAGTGACAATCATAATTATCTGTGATAGTGAGCTAATCTAGTTTGAATGTACATCTTTTCACCCTTCTCATTGCTTTGTTTTCCCATTTCATCTTCTTCATTTTCTCAATTTATTCCACATATGCAGCCTCCTTACATAGACTAATTTCACATTGAATCAGGCTCAGATTTGCCCACGGAAATGCAATTGGCTGCATCAGAGGTTGCAGGTAAGTAGACAACCCGCCATCCTCATATATTGCCATGCCGAATTGCAGGGCGTAGGTGCCATCATCACAGCCCCTTTAACCAGTAAAGAAACATAATTACAAGACTACCCCAACAAAAGCTTGAAAATTACATCATCATGGACAAACACCAACCAAATTTTTATGGTAAAACCTCAACATAAGATAACCAAGGTATGAACAACTACCTTAATCACTAACCCCAAATTAACAGAGAAATGGCGCAAGAGGCGATGACAAAATAGGGGCAGGCCATGATTAGCACCACCATTGCAACCATACTGTAACAACTGAAACACTTCAGACACATCATCAGTCCATATTCCATCACCTTTAAGAGTCTACATAAGTAATGCCTGAATCTAAAAAAAGCTTACTGATATATGCATCTACCAACAAAATGGTTACATATTACAAGACTGCCATCGGAACTATTCATCAAGTTTGATAAATTAACATATAGGATAATGCGTTGACGCAGGCCATAGTCCCAAAGACAACCAACAATAATCGCTGCCACGGCTTTTAACCAACCGTCTTTACCACCAGAGATATAGGTTTAGCCAATGTTGAAAATAAACCATCAAAATAAATGGTGAAAACATAAGATTACACATTGACACCATAAATTGCACAATCAATTGCTAAATAAAAGAAGACGACAAAAACAACAACCATACCAGTAAATCCCACAAATAGCAAGCTACAAGTAGGGTCTGGGGAGGGTGGGATGTAGGCAAACCTTACATGTGTCCTGAGAATAGAGAGACTAGTTTCTTGACATTTACCAAAGGAAGCTTGCTGGGGCTAGTATTCATGTTAGCAAGGATGTTTCTCACAGTTCCTCAACTTTCTACAAGTAACCAGCTTACATTGCCAGGTAGACCTGGGAAAGAAAATTATATATATTATATTATATATTCATGGAACTCGTAGAGGAACCAAAAAACATTAAAATTTAAGGCACACACTTAGTATTTTTCTTAGCCTTATCTACCATATATATTAAAAGATGAAGTTATTATAACCTATTATACATTTTTTTCTTCCAACTTATATTATAACCGATTGCCATATGGTATATTTTCTACCCACGCAATGAATCATCAACAAAATAGTGGCTTACACCTACATAGAACTTTCCACTTAGATTTTGGGGAGTAGATGCAAGGTGAACACATTTCCTAACTACACATTGTGAACAAACCTCATATTTCATATTTTAATTAACAACCAACCATTTAGTATTACGTGTGAAACAAATATACAATATGGTCAGCCAAGTTCTCACATATGTTTAGGCTCTCAAGCTCTCTATATTTTCCCAACTATTCAAATAGATCTTTCTAAAAGTCCTTCATGAATTTTAACATAACGTGCAGAGGATACATCATAGTGAATGTGCATCTGTATAGGTATGTCATGTGTATAGAAATATTTGTACTTTTAGTTCATAGCTTTCCCAAATTGTAAGATATGTGGCAAATGAGATGAAGTAATGAACAAAAAAGTGTCACCGAGTCAACCTAACTTACGGGGTCAATATATATACGAAAAATATTTTTACCAGTAACTCGCTCATCACCTTATTTATAGAAAAAGGAATTTAATACGGGGAAACTAAGTGTAGTCATTAATACAACCAAATGATAGAAAGAAAATATATCCAAAAAAATAATATACAACAAAGATCACTAAGCCATAGTTGCCAACTTGATTACAACTCTACCTATTTGGGCATCCAGTTTAAACATTTCCCAACCTTATAAAGCAATTAGATCATATAAACAAAATGTTGAAGTTGAAACCTAATATAAGTTAAGCACGAATCTGTCTGTGGGATTTTATTTTGAACTAAGGATGGCTGATGCAGTACATGTATTACTTCAACCTAAATAAACAACAATAAAATCAACACATATATTCAAAACCCTAATAAAAACAACATTGTACAAAACTGAACAATAGAGGAAAGAGAATAGCTCCAACCCAGTCAACTGCCGTCGGCTGACCACCGACAACAGACATCAACCTTTCGTCGGAAAGAGAATAGCTCCAACCCATGCGACTGTTCCAGTGCCGGGTTGTTTCCTGTCGTTTACCGTCACCGATTATGGTGGGAGAGACTTACCAGAAATGGTCACTAATCTTGTCGGAGTTACCCTCAATGGTCGGAAAGCCATCTGACATGCAAGCATAGATCGGTTGTTAGAAAAAGAACCAAGGTTTGGGTTATCATCATGGTTCACAACAGAAAATCCTTGAGTCGCCACCTTCCTTACCGAATACCATATCTGTCACCGCTATCATCATGGTTCACAACAGAACCCTAGAATCGTCATGCGCCATTGAGGTGACCGGCGGTGTGGATTCTAGAAAGAGTAAAGCAGGCGCTAAAGGGGAAAAAAAGGGTTAGAAAGTGACAGGTATGCCCTTGATGAGAACATGAATTACAAGTCTGCCATGTGCTACTGTTCAAATCACTTGGTAAATTAATATATTGTAACTAGTGGCATCAAAAGCGGCGCGTTGCACCTAGGGATTCCTCGCTCTACGCGGCGGATATTGATTTGGTAACGGTTTCGGTTCATTTTGTTACGTTACCCGGCACTTGTTATAACAACCAAAAAAATAAGAAAATGAGTAAATTAAATGTTGATATAAGCGGAAAATGCTTTACATAATTGTTCATTTTGCTGCAACTAACCTATTCGAGGCTTGCTAAGGTTTATCGTTTAGTTTCTCCAACAAATTATTTCATGAAGTTTGTCAAGTCAGTAACATATCACATACAAAAACACGGTAGGTAAATACATTGTAAATTAATAGTATAAACAAAGATTTTAACTCGGTTTCAAAAGGAGTGTTAAAATTGTGATGATGCACATTAGTTTGAATATGAAATTACCCATTGAAAACAAAAATGGCTATAGAAGCAAAACTATAAAAAAAGAACGTGTAACATACTTTGAGTTAAATTATGTTAGTTAAATTATAACGGCTTATATTTTATTTTAGATTTATAACACAAGTTTTTTTTGTTTGCAAAAAAATATTTAAACAATACTTTAGGTAGTCTCGTTAATTGAAACATACAAACAAAGCAACCATATTTTGTTAATGGGATAATATAATTCCTTAATGGAATAAATCTATGGACATGAAGAAAATAACCAAACCAACTCCATTGAAATCCATCTACACCAAACCACCTTCTTTCTCTCTCACCCTACAAACCACTCTCTTTTTCTCCCACCACTATACCGTCATAATACCGCCGCCGCCATACCGCCTCCATCACCATACAATTGCCACAACCACCACCATGCTTCCCTTCTCATCTCTCTCATGATCCTATCGTTTTCTTTCCCTCTCTATAAAACCCAGCTACAACCACCATTATTTGCATAATTTCCTCCCACCTAAGGTGCACTTTTTGACTGGTAAACTATTTTCAGGAGCCAAGTCAAAAGCCATTGTTCAAAAGCAAAAAGTTACTAAAGGGAACTGATTATTCATGTAATCATGTTTATTGTTTAAACAATGTTTCCAGATAAACATTACAGATCCACACGCTTCGGTACACCGCCATCTGTTGACAAACCTACGACTAAGTCGAAGCTTCGGTACACCGCCTTCCTGCCAGAACCAAGCCATTGTCTTCACTCGAAGACCGACAGCCGTCGACACATGCACCGGAGGGTGAAGAATGACAAAGATACCCTCATAAGAAAACAACAATTACAGATTTGCCATATATTAGTGGCTGAATAAAATATATTATAGTTACTGTTTAAATGCAGTCGGTTATTAATATATTGTAGTGTAATGTAATTCTCTATTGCAAAATTCTTGTTGAGACCAGTCAAATTTTTGTTGAAATCCATTCACGTAACTATCATGTCAAAAGCGTGCTAATAACATTCATAAAAACAGATATCTAGTGAACATGCTATGAAAAATATACAAGAAACCAAATTTATGTGTGAAAAGACCATAACACAATATTGTCGTGATTATGAACAACATCAAGGTAAGGAAATCGTTAAAAGGGTGATTTGTTTTGACTAGGAGTTGGAACTAAAAGACTTTTAAAGGTTAATAAGGTTTAAAATAATTACACTCCTAAAAATTCAATATATAGTGTAACAAAAGATATCATTTATGTTATGAACCCAAACCTAGCACAGATAAGATCCAAAAAGCCCAATTCAATCCAACGGCCTAACAAGGTGAATGACACATGAGCAAACGATAAAAATATATAAGCAAGTGAGATGAAAATATTAGGACATGAAGAATGTTTAACAGTATAATGGTTCTCTTCCCATCTCCATATCTAATTTCTCCGTTCCTATCTCCCATCTTACGAGTATTTCAATTCATCAATAAAATACTTTCATAATTTGTCTAATTCTTCTTTTGTGATTGTATCAAATTAACACACACAACAATTTCAATATTTTAAGCCCAAACCATGTGAAAGAATCTGAGTCATTGACTAAATCAATTCAATGCCTAAAATTAGCATATATAGTCGTCTTGTAACTATGGTAAAAGAGGAAATCCGCACCTTTTTTACCTTTTTTTGTTGTTAAAAACAAGGCTCCGGATATTCACACAAGGGTGCATTTTATTCACACAACCCTATACGGCCCGTAAAGGCCTCTACGGCCCGTAGATAAACATGAAAACGAGGTACGAGGTTCAGTCCAGACTACCAATGATTGTGATCCCCTCTACGGGCCGTAGGTAAAGTCTGATTAATTTGGAGTTCAATTTGGATGGGATGGATGGGTTTAGATGGGTATGTAATGTTATTTTTTTATAAAATATATATATATATATATATGCAATTTTTTATTTTTATGCAAATTTTTTTAAAATGTTGTTTTCTATGTAACTATAATTAGAAAACGTGTTGTTTTTACTAAGGTCGTCTCGATAAACGTGCTTTTTTTTTTTTACAAAATGTTGTTTTTATACTAAATATGTTGTTATGTTATATTTGTTAATTTTGATTACCAAATTTTGGTTATTTGTATAAGGATTTGGTTCAAATGAGAACCTTTCCCCAAATTGAGAACAGAGAGAACCATTCTGGGCCACACATTTCTCTAAGGCAAAAAAATTTTTTTTTTTTTTTTTTTTTTTTGCAAAAATCGCTGCTTTATATGTAAGAAATTTTTTTTTTATTTTTTTTGTATTTTTTTTTCAGTATACACATGTGTATAATTGCATTATACACATATGTATAATGCAATATACACATATGTATAACTGAAATATACACATATGTATAGCTGAAAAATACTATATACACATATGTATAATTGCTATATACACATATGTATAATTGACATATACACATATGTATAAATGAAAAAAAAATTCAAAAAAAATAAAAAAAAAAATTTCCTTGCATAAAAATGTGCGATTAAAGCAAAAAAAAAAAAAAATTTTTTTTTTTTTTTTTTTTGCCTTTATATGAAATGTGTGGCCCAGAATGGTTCTCTCAGTTCTCAAATAGGGGTTGGTTCTCTTAGGATCCCTACCCATTTGTATAAAATGTTATTTTTTTGTTACTATAAAATTTTGTTTTTTTGTTACCTTTACCGTCTCGATAAGTGTGTAACCATCAATACAAACAGTTATATAAACGTTTATAATACAAACAAACAGTTAAGATAAAAAAAGGGGAAATAGAATTTAATAATCCCAATTTTGGAGGGTTGGAAGAGAGCAGTCTCAACTTGAAAGTTGTAATATAATGGTCCCAACTTGTCAATGTTTTTATTCTAATGGTCTCAAACTAACCGCAGTTAAGTTTTTCTGTTAAGTGCCACGTGGCATCACACGTGGCAGTCTTACGTGGCATAGTATGTTCAGCTGGTAAAAAACGTGGGCCCCACTTGTTTTTTCAATTAAAAAAATCTATTAATTATTTAAAAAAATCTTTAAAAACGTGGGCCCCACACCACCCCACTTACACCACCACCAACCACCACCAACCACCAACCACCTGCCACCACCACCAACCACCAACCACATGCCACCATCACCAACCACCTGTTACGAAGAACCCTAATTCTATACTCGATCAATTGACCAACGATTCGAACCTGTTAATCAAATTAATGTTAGGGTTATTATAGAAAAATGAATTCCGAACAAAACCATACTAAATAATCACACTAACATGTTCATTTTCGAGGTGTAATCGATTAAAAAGGGTGTTCGGCCACCTAGCATAAAACCAACGAATTAGAGCTTGATTTGGATGTTTTTTATGGGGGGTTTTTGCACAGAATGGATCGACTAAGATGCAGGAATGATTATATGGCTTCAATTCGTGGTATTTATAAACGATTCAATAAGTGCGTTTGTTAAAATGACGGTGGTGGTGGTGGTGAAGATGACGGTGGTGGTGGTTGGTGATGGTGGTGGTGAAGATGACGGTGGTGGCAGGTGGTTGTGGTGGTGGTGGTGAAGATGATGAAGATGATGGAGATGGTGGATAATGGGCCCACCCTTTTTTTTACAGATCCACACTTTATCCCATTTAGGACTGCCACGTGTGATGCCAACGTGGCACTTAACAGAGAAAACTAACTGAGGTTAGTCTGGGACCAACAAAATAAAAAGGTTGACAAGTTAGGACTGCTGTCTTACAACTTTCAAATTGGGACTGTTGCCTTCCAACCCCCCAAAGTTGGGATTATTAAATTCCATTTCCCCCAAAAAAAACAGCGTGTCATCAGTCATAAACGTTTACAAAATATGATAACAAAGATAAAACTACAGCATCTGTGAATCATTAGTCGGCGGCTGCTGCGAGGACATCCCGGCCTGCTGCGAGGACGTACCGGCCTGATACGTGGACGTGTAGGTCTGCTGCGCGCTGGGCCTTATAATCGGTGCGACACGAGGCTGCATGTCCAGGCGGCGATAGATATCCTGCTCGCCATCAATCAACAAGCGCACCGCCTCGTCATGCCGCTCACGCCAGGTGTCCATCCGCTCACGCTACTGACGCGACTCAGCAGCCTCTACCGCAGCCGCATGTATGTCCTCCCTAACCTCAGGAGGCAACCTGATGGAGTGATAAACGCGCGGCGGAACCTGCACCTCCTCAGACTGCGGCTCAGCCATCTCGACGTCCCTCTCAGCGCCCCCCCCCCCCCCTCAGCAACATACTGCAACCCAACCTCAACAGCACCACCCGCAATGGATAACAATAAATAATGATAATAATAATAATCAAAGATTTTATAAAAAAATGGGCAGAGTTTCCCCTGTTTTCGTTTAAACTAGACAACACAAGTTGTCTACAAGTTTCTCAAAAGAAACGCCCAAACAGATAATAATGATAATAATAATAATAGTAGTAGTAGTAGTAGTAATAATAATAGTAATAATATTAATAAAAGCACCTGCAAGGCCGTGATGTACCAACGGCTCCGGTACAAACGTCGCGCCACCAGGAGCAATCAGATAGTAGATGGGTGGTTTATCCGCCGTCTTCGCCGTACAACCCATATTATTCATCGTGGGTTGAGCTAATGGGCTAAAAGAAATAAACAAAAACACAAACATTAACATTAATAATAATAGTAGTAGTAGTAGTAATAATAATAACAATAATACTTGGGCGGTAGTGGCGGAAACTGATGCCGGTCACATAACCAAAATATAGCTCGGCATTACACCGCTCGGCTATCCTACTGATCATCTCCCCGCATGCGATGGCTCCCCGCGTATGCTTAGTGGGAAAGGAGGAAAAGTACTCGGCCATGCACCGATGCAGGGCAATCGGCGTGCCGGTGAGAATGCAGTACAAGTAAAACAGGTCCGTCTTTGTCACCCGATCGTTACAATTGCACCGTGTCGTGCCGTGAGGGAATATGTAATGCAACGGTGAATAACCACGGGGTGACGAATGTTTGTTGCCCTGTCACACCTCTCCCTGCACAGGATAATAATAATAATAATAATAATAATAATAATAATAATAATAATAATAACAATAATAATATTAATACTTCTGGCTTGGCTTCCCGAACTCTGGACCACCAATGGTGGGCCACCACGCATACAACACATCATCAGCAACAGTAGTGACAACTCTAGTGTAGACATCCTGAGCATTATCATTAACATCAATATTAACATTAAGAATAAGAACAAAAATAATAAGAATAATAATAAATAATAATACCTCTGCAAGCTCCTCCTCAGTGTATCACCGGGTGTGCGTAGCCCACTGATCCAGAGAGTAGCCAGACTCAACACCGAGAATAGAAACTCTGGACCACGGGCTCCTCCTGCTCCTCCTCGTCAAAAGGATCCATAACTGCAAAAGCAAAGAATTTATAGTTAGGGCGTTTCTTAAAAAAACAGAAAAAAAAACAGAAAACGACAGGAAAAAAGGAAAAAAACTGAAAAAAAAAACGGAGAAAACAATATAGTTAGGGCGTTTCTTAAGGAACGCCTCAACTAATATAGTTTTGGCGTTTCAAAAGAAATGCCTAAACTAATATAGTTTAGGCGATTCCAAAGAAATGCCAAAACTATATTAGTTTAGGCGATTCCAAATAAATGCCTAAACTATATAGTTTAGGCGTTTCTACGCCTCAATCTTATTTTTTTTTTGTACAGAAAAACTAAATGAAAACGCCAGAAAAAAAAACTCAAACAAAAACTGAAGCGCGCTTTCAGCGCGCAAGTATATACACACACATTCACACATGATTGAACATATATATGTGTACCTATACAAACATCCTATTATAATACACACATTAGATGTATAAAATTTTAGTAAACATACTTTCTTTAAACAGTTAAATGGATCAATATGTCATGATTTTACCATAAAAAGTTGAAGAAGTATATATTCTTCTACATTCCTAAATTATATGTATAAAAATATTCAAACAGGGAATATGCAAATACAAAACATTTCATTTTACATGGTTTATAGTCGTTTTGTTTACGAAGTTATGATAATTGTATGCTTAAGAATGTTTTGCTATTTCAAAAAATCACCTCAACTAATATAGTTGAGGCGTTTCTTAGGAAACACCTCAACTATATTAGTTGAGGCGTTTCCTTTGGAACGCCTCAACTATAATATTTGAGGCGTTTTCTAAGAAACGCCTCATTGCATGCCAATAGTCACACATTCATGCTATCTAAACTAGTTACAACATACTATTATCTAACCTAATTGTCACACATATATGATATAAGTTAAGAACATATTACAAAACAAACCAAAAAATAGAAATGTAAAAGGATCAAATATTGAGATCCTAGATCAAATTAAACCTAAAAACCAATTACCACAACAATTTTCTTAGCAAAACAAACCACAAAAAAAAACCCACAGAAAAAAAAAATCAAACCTGAGCAGGGTTTTGGGTTTAATTTGAGGGAAATGGGTGGTGGTGGTGAACGACGGTGGTGATGTTAATGACGATGGTGGTGGTGGTGAAGGATGCTAGATGGTTGAGGGAAATGGGTGGAGGGTTGGGTTTTGGGATTAATTTGGGGAAATGGGTTTGAGCGACAAGTGGTGGTGGTGAACGACGGGTGGTGGACGATTGTGGTGGTGGTAGTGAATGGGTAGGGTTTGGTGTTTGTTATGTATTGTTTGTTTGTGTGAGAATTGGGGGAAAACAGAACAGGGAGGATTTAAACGTTTTTAATTTTAACTACGGCCCGTAAAGACCTCTACGGGCCGTAGATAAAAATAAAATAAAAAACACTTGGGACGAGGTTCGATCTTGGATCTATTATAACTCTCACACACACATCAGACTTATAGTATATATGGGGACCATATGGGCTACCAGTTCGCTGGTTTCCATATTGAAAAAAAGAATATATATAACACTTACACACTTATTCCCCAAATTATAGGGATTAAATATGTGTTTCCCCATGTTATCTACGGCCTGTAGAGAGCTTTACGGGCTGTGATAAAATGTTTTTTTATTTGTTTTATACATATTTGAATTTTTTTATAAAAAATAACTTTTTTTTGTCTACGGTTCGTAGAGGCCTCTACGGGCCGTAGATACCAGGGTCTCTACAACCCATAGATGGCCTCTACGACCATTTCTCCAACCATCTACGGGTCGTCTAGACCCGTACGACCCGTAGATAAATCTTTCTACGGCCCATATAGCTCCCTACGGGCCGGAGAATGATTTTTTTTTTGTATTTTAGTACTTTTAAGCATATTGTATGAGTTTTTTATAAAAATTTTTTCATTTCTTATTGTATAGGTAAAATAACATAAAGAAAAAAAATTACTTAATAAATCATTATATATTATAAAAACAACGGTACACTGGACTACCAGTTAGGTCAAACCACTCTCTTTCACCGCTCGTATTTCTTCGATATAGCCTACGTCCCTGATCTAGACGATCCCTATATAGCG
This sequence comes from Ambrosia artemisiifolia, assembly GCA_032199755.1. Classification (NCBI taxonomy): domain Eukaryota; kingdom Viridiplantae; phylum Streptophyta; class Magnoliopsida; order Asterales; family Asteraceae; genus Ambrosia; species Ambrosia artemisiifolia. The sequence continues at coordinate 25,870,182 of CM063517.1, forward strand.
CAACCATGGGTTTTGATCTTCATTTAACCAAGTCAACCATGCTCCACTCGGACGTGGCATTAGAGCGTCGTCTACTAGCTTAAGCATGATGAAGTGGTTGGTGTTCACATGGGCTATCGATATGATACGATGTTCTGGTACGTCATCGGGATGAGTGAACAAAGGGAAGAAAGTGCTCGTTTCATTAGCAGAGAAGACTTGAAGAACCACACCAAATGCCTGAGAAATAAGTAATCCAGTGCTAAACTGTCGATAAAGGGGATGAATCCAACACTTAAAATCTCTGATCGCAAATTTATACCTGTCACCACCGAACATTGGGAAATCATGATTAGGGGATGTGTACGTATGTATACATGTATGTATGTATGTATGAATAGTTATTTATGTACCTGTCCCCCACTAACAGTAGAATATCTTTATCACATACTCTCATTTTATCTTTACCTGGATCTGATGGCCTACGTCTTCTAACAGGCTCGTCCTCCTGCAATGGACAACAATAAATAACTAATAATAATAATAATAATAATAATAATAATAATAATAATAATAATAATAATAATACTAACATCTTCTTTCGCATCCTCCTCCTGTTTTTTTTCTGTGATTTTATAGTTGGGCACCCGCGAGTATTTTTTTGTACCTCAGGAGGTTGATGGTCAGTCATACTTGGATTCACCACCGACTTTATTTTTAACAACATATTTCTTTGAACTCGTGGTGATTGAGACAGTAGTGTCTCTTTGACTATTTCCCACTCACTCGCAAGGTCACGTTTCCCCCCAACTACTTCCGGTTCGTAATTCAGTCGTGTCCAGAAGACGTCTACTTCGGAAAACTGTATTTTTATTCCTATCTTCAATAATAATAATAATAATAATAATAATAATAATAATAATAATAATAATAATAATAAATAAAGTAATGGTATTACGTTTATTTATATACGAATCTAATCGACATGCAAATGGCAACCCACAACTCGTGAAAAGCTGATGACCACAACTCCTTCTTTTTTCCCTCAACTTCTCTATATTTTTTATCTCAGTTATCAACAACTCGATCGCTGCATGGGAAATTTTACTGAGTAGGTCCTCAAAAATCGGTATGTCATGGTGCACCTTTTTCACCGACAGACTCTCTTCAAACGAGTGGTTTATTGCCCTCTCTTATGACGTTACCACATCGTCTGCAATCATCACGAGTTTGTGGAGCGAGTTGTTAGGCCCCTTAATGTGCATCTGGCTCTCAACTCTGTTGGTCGTAAAATGACCAAAGTTGTAGTTTGTGTCTGTCCATGCGGAAACAAACCTTTCTTTATAGTCATTGAGCTAGACCCTTTTTAAATATTCAAAAACATCTGTAAAAAATAGAAGAAAGATATTGTTAATGTGTATATGCATGCGTTTTAAATTAAATTAATATAATATCTACCAGATCATTGGTCCTGATATAGTCATCTGTAGAGTCGCCTTAACCAATGCCGGTAAAATTCCGGAGATGAAGATCTACAGAGTCTCTTAAAAGATTTCACAAATATTTTCTAATCTGCATCTCCAAATGCTTATCTGCAGTGCTTTAATATATTTCGTTGAATGTGCCACCTGCATGCTTAATAATAATAATAATAATAATAATAATAATAATAATAATATGTATTACATGCATAACAACTTCGAAGCTGCTGGAAATATTATGTCGCATGCATTCATCAACGCTTTCTCACAATCAGTTACTATAGTACGGGGCTCCGTACTATCTTCTAGCAATTTTTTAAGCCTTTGTAGCACCCATATGTAGTTATCCTTTTTTTCACGGGAGATAAATGCCTGAGCGACACAAAACGACTTGGATGTTGATGTCATACCCACAACTTGAACAAACGGAAGTTTATGCTCGTTCGTTTTGTAGGTCGCATCAATCATCAGCACATGCGGAAACGCAAGCCATAATATGTGCGAGGTGGGATGGACAAACAAAATATCCTCGATCGCATTTGTCGAGGCATTCTGCTGGGTGGATTAAACAAATTTTTTTCCACCAATGTGCTTTCGAGTACCTGCATAGCAATAATAATTAAAAAATAATAATAAATTAGTAGTAGTAATAATAATAATAATAATAATAATAATAATAATAATAATAATAATAATAATAATACCTGCATTTGAGTCCTATCGCCGTATAACAAATGCTTAACCTTGGTTATTGTGTTATGTATGTCTCTTAAAATGCAGTGACTATCCAGGTTTTTTTTTTCTAATGGCCGAATGTATGTCTACTGAAGTAACATTTTGAAAATAAAGTGTATCCACCAATTTTATCTCGCCCGGACCCAGCCACTTAGCATACGCGTGACCCTCGATGTGTTGGAAAGGTTTGTGATTATGTGTTTGGTTCTTGACCTCCAAAGTCCAACCATCGTAGCTGGATCTATATCTCCCTATTAGTTCAAACGGGCAATTACATTTTTTACTGCCCGTCTTTCGAACTCTAGCTATACTACGATGTTCGTCACTACGGTCACTTCGTATCCATGCCGTCTTTATCCTCCTATCCGGCCCCCAGCCTTCAGAATAGTACGTCCGAATACGGTAATTTAATCATTGTTTTTGGCCCTTTCGTAAACCCAATCTGTCAGGTGTTTAAGAGACCCGAATACCTGTCAGGAAGAAGAATATATCTGGACCTCTACGATCCGTAGAGGCCTCTACGGGCCGTAAAGGGCTTAATGCACCCACCAAACCCTGTTATATACGGGCCGTAGAGGCCTCTACGGCCCGTAGAAGGGTTGCTTTTTTCAGACTGACACACTGCAAGTCAGTCTGTTCATTGATTGTCCTCGTACCTTGTACTACCTACGGGCCGTAGAGACCCTTACGAGCCGTCTAGGGTTTAAATGAATTCCACCAACCCACCTCTACGGGCCGTAGAGGGTTGTACAAACCTAATTTTTTTTTGGTTGTGTAAATAAGATGGCTCAAAAATAATAGTTCTAACAATTATTTAACTCAAATAAAACTTATATACTTCATATTCTTTCACTAAAAAATAAAATCAAGAATTTTATTCTCTTTATATGAGTAGACAATTTGTTATAATTTTTTAAATGACATTTTTCGAATACATAATATGCATTGTGTGATATTACTCTATGGTTATATCATTTACAAGGTGCAATTATCTAATTTTACACAGTGTGTTTAACAGTAGTATTAATAATGTGTGTTGATTATCTAATTTTACACAGTGTGTCAATTGATTTGGTGATATGTGCCCAGTTCCTAGGTGAGTTCAATTATGGTTATAACATTTTACCGGGATTTATTACGTGTGACATAAACTCGTGTACATAAATGGATGCAAATACCATTCGCCATTAAATTGACTCATGTAGACAAGTTGCACTAGTTTTAACGTTATTTTACTAATTTCGTGAAAATAACATTAAAAATGACGGACGGTTAATCATGCATCATGTGGTGGCGTTGATAGCCAAAAGACAAAGGGGTACATGCACTGATCGGGTTTCTCCCGATTGCTAAGTGTTTTGTGCCTTATGTCCAAGGCTTGATACCAAACCACATCGAGCCGGGGGTCTCACTGGAAGCAGCCTCTCTATTCTTAGGGGTAGAGGTAAGGCTGTCTACATCTTACCCTCATCAGACCCTACCTTAGCTTTGCTATAGGCGGGATTAACTGAGTATGATGATGATGATGTAGACAAGTCGTCTCCCCAATGTTTCTGATGCTTCTTAGGTGAATTTCGCATAGTACTAGAACCACATACAAAAGATAAAAATGTGTTCTTGGATTTCTTTCGTATACCCATCTTGACGTCTATGGTTGTTTAACCACTACACTTCAAAATTAGTTTGTTTCAAAACTTCATGTGGTTTTCGGTTTCTAATTAGTTTCTTTGCAAAGGGCAATTATGAGAGTTTTTAAATGTTTTAAGACCACCTGTAGTGGTTGACTCATTTCAAGCCCCTCTACTCCTCCAAAGGGAGTGTTTTAATTAGCTCCTCAAAAAATGAAGAATCACGCCCAGGGGGCGGTGTTGGGGCTTAAAGGGGATTGAAATCTTGCTTTTCACGCTCAATTCGCATACCATTACACAAGGTCTTACCGCTTTCATTCACTTTCTAGTTGAAATGCGTGAATTGAACATGTTACATGTCGTCACTAAAATCCTCTTTTCTTGTACTGTCATGGATTCCAGCACATGAAATTTGGAAAAAAAAATTAGTTTCAGTGGTGAATTCTAGTGAGAGTATGATCACAAAGTCACATGAAGGTATATTACACTCTTTCAAAAATACTTATAAATTTTTGTTTTTTAAGTTACATAAATTATTTTGGCTCAAAAAGTGAACAAGAGTTTATGAGTGACACACTAACACTATGGCACCCATCAGTTGCATCAGAAATCTTGGAAGATCACTTAACCCATGAGACAAGAGTAAGTAATATATTCTAAAAGGGAAAATCACAAAACTAAACATGGATCACCCTATAATTACGAAAATAAACACATGAAAGGTCTTAAGTTTAGAGACTTCACAGTATTCAACACTGCTCAAAATTTAACATTTGTCCCAAGAGTCTTAAATAAAGACTCTTTAACTTGTAATGGTCTCACAAACCAACCAATAAAATGATGAGACGTGGGTGAAAAAGACTACTAGACGTTTGAGTTTTGTGGAGTCTTTACCGTAGATGCGTCTATAGTTGGCAAAAATCTTAGTAATGTACAGAAAGGTCTTTAGTTCAAATGAAAAGTCTTAAAAACGTACGGATATGTCTATTGTCATCATTTTATTGGTTGGCTTGTGGGACCATTACAAGTTAAAGAGTCTTTATTTAAGACTCTTGGGACAAATGTCAGATTATGAGTAGTGTTGGATAGTGTGAAGTCTCTAAACTTAAGCTCTTTCATATGTTTATTTTTGTAATTATAACGTGATCAATGTTAAGTTTTGTGATTTTCTCTTCTAAAAATCGTATTCATCATCACATATAATTATATAATTATAATCCATAAGATAATCCTAGTTTTAAGTTGTAATTATTGTCACCAATTTCAAATTAGGATGTGCTAAACTTACCAAACTGAAGAGATATGGTATCAAACACTAGTAATACCATATCACAAAAATCAACTATTACAAAGTTGCGTCTGTCCTCAAATGACGCTGGTCCTCGCGCCTGTTTTACGTCAACGGAACACAACACGTCCATAAACGGCCGCACGGTCGGCCGCTCGTTTTACGTCAGCGGATCACCACGCGTCCATAACTCAACGGACGCATGTTCACCCACCCGTTTTACGTCGACGCAGAACGAAGCTTCCTCAGCAAGATAAGTAAACCTTCGTCGACACAACTGAAAGATTACTTTCAGGGCAGCATCGAGACACACACCCCAGGGCAGTACTACCCGTGGACAACTGTTCTTGACGCAGCAGGCTGCCCGTCAGAGTTCCCAACCCCCACTTGTCTCGGGTTCTAGATGAAGAGATGATTACCCACCGCCCAGAAATATCCAATAGGCAGACGCCATATGTCCGCCACCCAGCAGCGTCCACTCAACGGACGCCACGTGTATCCTCAGGACGGTAACACCCCCCTTTTCTCCCCTTTTTTATCAAAGCCACTTGCACCAATTGGGCTTGAGGATTTGGGCCGGAAACTTAGAGACATCTCTACCTGGTCCGGGCCCCACCAAGGGTAGAGGATGGGTTGAGGAAGTCGAAAGTTGAGGTACTATAAAAGAAGGAGTCTCTTCTCCTTTTATGGGCATCCGACATTCACGAAGACTTTCGCTGAAAAGACTACGAGCACATCGTACTTTTCCAACTCTTGTTTATTTGCTAACGTTTAGAGGTCCGGCTCTTCTAATCTGTTGTCTCTTAACATCATTGGTCTTATTCTTAGACCCTCCACGTTTTATAAACATACATTTTTATAAACACCATGTAAAATCACTACCAAGATCAGCGTTAACCCTGTGATCTAGGATTCGTGTTTCTTCACAATGTTAAAATTATGTTCCGTCTCTCCTCTCCATGATAATATTCGGGTGGTTATAATTAAACCCCCACTTCTATTTTCACCCCCCTGAAAGCGCCTCGCTTAGGCCTAAGCGAGGCGCTTTCTTTACTTTTTAACTACCTCGGTACGAGGTAAGAAAAGGTTGATTTGTGACCCGAAGCGCCTCGCTTTGGCCTAAGCGAGGCGCTTCGAATAAAAAATTTTTTTTGTTATTTTTTGGTCTTTTGAGTTAGTTTTTTTTTTCAGCCAGACGTTTGTCAAAAGAACATTTTTGATGTCAATGGGAGGGTAAACAAAATCGTCGATCCGACTGTTGATTTCTTTCTGCAACAAGGAACAAAATGTCAGCTTTTTCCTGCCACCCCGTATGATTTGGCTAACCTGTCCAGTTATCAATCTCACTGTCCAACAACTGAATTTTACTTCCTTGCATGAAAAGTTGTTTTTAATTGTTCTTTTGAGAAATGTCTGGCTAACCTGAAGTTCCTTTTGGATCAAAATGTCGCTGTCCAACAACTGAATTTTACTTGCTTGCATGAAAAGATTATTTTAATTGTTCGTTTGACAAACGTCTGGCTAACCTGAAGTTTCTTTGGATCAAAATGTCAGCTTTTTCATGCCACCTATAAGCTAGGCGCTTCGGGTCAAATCATACGAGGTGGCAGAAAAAGCTGTATAACCTGTCCAGTTATCAATCTCACTGTCCAACAACTGAATTTTACTTGCTTGCATGAAAAGTTTATTTTAATTGTTCGTTTGACAAACGTCTGGCTAACCTGAAGTTCCTTTGGATCAAAATGTCAGCTTTTTCCTGCCACCTCTAAGCTAGGCGCTTCGGATCAAATCATACGAGGTGGCAGGAAAAGCTGTATAACCTGTCCAGTTATCAATCTCACTGTCCAATAACTGAATTTTACTTGCTTGCATGAAAAGTTTATTTTAATTGTTCGTTTGACAAACGCCTGTGGTCTAATCAAACCACTCAAGCGCCTAGCTTTGGCCAAAGCTAGGCACTCAAGCGCCTCGCTTTGCCCAAAGCGAGATGCTTTGGCCTTTTTAAAAAAAATTGAATTTCTTTTAATTCTTTAAAATTATCTGTTATTGACCAAAAAGTAATTTTAATTCATTTTTGGTTCTTTTAAGTTGTTTCCAAGCCAAGAAAATTATATCTCTCCATTTCGCTTCGTTTATTGCTCGTTTGGGTTTTTCAGTAGAAATATCCAGCTTTGTACAACTTTGATGAATCATTGTACGTGGTCCTCCGACTATACATTCGATATCCATATTTTTTCAGAACATAATTTTTGCATGTTTAATTGATATGCTTGACTTCCGGACTATATTATAATTGTTGGTGGTTTTCATAGCACCTTGTTTGATTACACTCGTGTTCAGCCTTTATCAGGTTGCCTTCATCGTTGACAGTTATCTCTCCGATAACAACTGAAAAGTTGTTTTACTAATTTCATAGTCTTGATACTTTTAACAATCAGATCGACTCTCACACTTATGCGTAGATCAAGGAGATTGATGAAGATATCTCTCCGATAACAACTGACTTTTACTTATGGAATCTTTGTACGAAAAATCGAAACCATCTCATTCCATGTTCTCCATATCCATACCTTGTTTCAACACACACCAGCTTTGTCATCACACTTTCCAACCACTAATACCAGATTGATGATACTCAATTTCGGTTGATATAGAGTATATCAGAGAAAGATTTAGTTGAAAGTGGATACAATGGATTCAGTTAAATGCTTACTGACTTTAAAACTTATACATTACATCAATTTTGAAGATAACTCTTCTGTTATAGGAGAGATATCTGTCAACGATGAAGGCAACATGAAACGACATGAACATTTATAACCTTTCTGTACCTGTGGCCAAAAGAACTAGGCTTCAAACACAACTTTTTGCTCAACGTAATATTATGGTAATATAATATTTAGATTTTGATTGCATTGAATCCAGTCTTCAAAGTACCTCTTCTTTCAAGTTTCTTAGAATCATTGAAGATAACTCTTCTGTTATCGGAGAGATATCTGTCAACGATCAAGTAGGTTGGTGGACTTAAGCACCTGAACGGGATGTTGAAATTTTGAATGATGTTCGTCGATTGCACCAAATCTAGTCTTCAAGGTACCATGGATCAGAGAGATTTAAGCTAATCAAACTCATATCTCAAGCCGGTGCAAATTATGTCGGAGCACTTTTCATCTTTCTCATCACCTTCCTGTAACTTTTCAGTTGTTATCGGAGAGATAGCTGTCAACGATCAAGACAACCTGAAAGTGGATACCATGGATCAGAGAGATTTAAGCTAATCAAACTCATATCTCAAGCCGGTGCAAGTTATGTTGTAGCATCTTTGATCATCTTCTTGTAATTACTTTCAAGTTTCTTTATAGTCATTGAAGACAACTTTTCAGTTGTTATCGGAGAGATAGCTATCAACGATCAAGACAACCTGAAAGTGGATACCATGGATTAGAGAGATTTAAGCTAATCAAACTCATATCTCAAGCCGGTGCAAGTTATGTTGTAGCATCTTTGATCATCTTCTTGTAATTACTTTCAAGTTTCTTTATAATCATTGAAGACAACTTTTCAGTTGTTATCATAGAGATAGCTGTCAACGATCAAGACAACCTGAAAGTGGATACCATGGATTAGAGAGATTTAAGCTAATCAAACTCATATCTCAAGCCGGTGCAAGTTATGTTGTAGCATATTTGATCATCTTCTTGTAATTACTTTCAAGTTTCTTTATAATCATTGAAGACAACTTTTCAGTTGTTATCGGAGAGATAGTTGTCAACGATCAAGACAACCTGAAAGTGGATACCATGGATCAGAGAGATTTAAGCTAATCAAACTCATATCTCAAGCCGGTGCAAGTTATGTTGTAGCATCTTTGATCATCTTCTTGTAATTACTTTCAAGTTTCTTTATAATCATTGAAGACAACTTTTCAGTTGTTATCGGAGAGATAGCTGTCAACGATCAAGACAACCTGAAAGTGGATACCATGGATCAGAGAGATTTATGTTAATCAAACTCATATCTCAAGCCGGTGCAAGTTATGTTGGAACATCCTTGATCATCTTCTTGTATTATCTTTGTTTATTATATTTGCAACACGCACCTTCAACCCATTCCTGGTAAACCAGGGAAAAATGGCTATATTAAAAAACTTCAAGATTATTGTTTTGTGGTGTGGATCAGACGAGGACTTGCCTGTGTATTGGAAACACAAGGATGACACACAAAGCTTTAGACTCCAACCGGATCCCTTGATTGCCGTATTTAATGAAATTTAACGCGCATACTGCATTCAGATTCTGATTGCACTGAATCCAGTCTTCAAGGTGCCTCTTCTGTCAAGATGTTCGTCGATTGCACCTGAACGAGAAGTTGAAATTTTGAATGATGTTCGTCGATTGCACCGAATCTAGTCTTCAAGGTACCATGGATCAGAGAGATTTAAGCTAATTAAAAAAAATTGGAAACACAAGGATGGAATAACCCACAAAAAACCCCTAAAATTTCGGACCCTAACACACACAAGACGAATGTTGCAACATGAGTTCGACCAAGATGACACACGAAGCTTTAGACTCCAACCGGATCCCTTGATTGCCGCATTTAATGAAATTTAACGCGCATACCGCATTCGGATTCTGATTGCACCGAATCCAGTCTTCAAGGTGCCTCTTCCGTCAAGTTTCTTAGAATCATTGAAGACAACTCTTCTTATATCGGAGAGATATCTGTCAACGATCAAGTAGGTTGGTGGACTTAAGCACCTGAACGGGAAGTTGAAATTTTGAATGATGTTCGTCGATTGCACCGAATCTAGTCTTCAAGGTACCATGGATCAGAGAGATTTAAGCTAATTAAAAAAAATTGGAAACACAAGGATGGAAAAACCCACAAAAAACCCCTAAAATTTCGGACACTAACACACACAAGACGAATGTTGCAACATGAGTTCGACCAAGATGACACACGAAGCTTTAGACTCCAACCGGATCCATAGATTGCCGCATTTAATGAAATTTAACGCGCATACCGCATTTATTGACTATACGTGGTTGATGATGTCAAGTTTAAGTCATTGACGTTTGATTAGGGTTATTACTTTGTTTTTTAAATTTTTATAATTATTAAATTAAAAAAAATAAAAAAACCAACTCAAAACATAAAAAACAACTCCAAAATAAATCTTTGATTCGAAGCGCCTCGCTGAGGCCTAAGCGAGGCGCTTTGCTTTTAAAAATCAGCTTTTTCTGCCCCTCGTACTGACCTCCTCGCAATGAAGGCAAAGCGCCTCGCTTAGGCCTAAGCGAGGCGCTTTGAGGGCGTAAAAATAGAAGGTGAGGAGTTGAAATAGACGAGGACTAATATTCATCGAATAATTACAAAGGAATCAATATGAATTCCAAGAGACATCATCATAGCATAGCTGGTTAAAGTAAGCCAGCTTAGGTAGTACTATTTCTATGAATGCATTGCTATCATAGCTCTTTAAACTGCAAATATCACATGGCACATTTATTAATCAGTTATGTTCCCTCCAAGCATAATGCTATGTCAATTAAAAACATTTCGGCCTCAAAAACATTAAATAAAGATGCCAACATAACCTGTTCATCTTTCAAGATGTATACATGTGTGAACGTTAGCGTTTGAAAACGATAGGTACACTAAAGTTTTATTGACCATGAAATATTACGACTTGGTGGACCTAAGACCGGCTCAAGTGTTTTAAGGGCCTAAAGCGAAATAAAATTTCGGGACCTCCAATTTTTTTAGACTTTTAGTTTTTCCTCATTAAATCACCTAACTTAAATATATTATAGTTCACGAGAATTATTGTCTTAACCGGCTATATATAAATATTCTCACGTGTTGCATACATCTTAATATGATTTGTTTATACTTCTTCTTCAATATAAAAACCTAAAATGTAAAATTTTATGTGAAATTAAACGTAATGCAACACAAAGAATATTAATATTTGTTAATAATGTTATAGCAACATATGAAAAGTGAAACAAGTAATATGGAAAATTGACCAGATAGAAAAAAAAAGATAAAAGGAAAAACCCACGTTTTTTTTTGGTTTTATCTAAAGACAATATTTAACAAAAAGATTTCGGGGCAATGGGTTTCGAACCCACATCACATCTACAGAAAACAAAGGCGCCTCTTTTACCACCAACGCACAATGACTTTTCAATATGCATTTATGAAAGTTTTAATAATATTCGAATTTTGTAAAAAAAAAAAAAAAACTAAAAAATAAGGCCTAAAAATTTAGAGGTCCAAAGTCCTAGTTTTAAAATAATTGGGCTTGGACCGACCTTGAATGGACCCTTTGAAAAATCGGAATAAAGTTATTTTTGCACAAGATGATGAATCAAAGTGGCTTATTTTTTATTCGTTAACTTCCTATTCGTTTTGGTGGTATGATAATAGGAAATATAAATGTAACTAGATTAATACTCAGGGAGCGTTCCGGAGTTGAAAAATTAATATGACACATCAATTTTATAAATGAAATAGCACCTAGCCTAAAACAATTAACAATGTATCTTCAATATTAACGTCTAACCTTTAACAATGTATAATTCTAATGTTAACATCCAACCTAAAATAGTGTATAACTCTAATATTAATACCTAACCTAAAACAATGTATAACTCCAATGCTAACACTTAATCTAAAAAAATGTATACCTGTCCTAAAGGCAAAAAAATATACAACTCTAACATATTAATATTGATACCTAACTTAAAACAATGTATAACTCTAGTAACCTATTCTGCTCTGGTTGAAAATAGAATTCATATTTACTGGTTTGAACATAAGTAATAACTTGCCTATACATGATTAATGAATTATCTAAACACAGGGTTGGCAATTCAGACACGATCACGATAACCTGACCGAACCTACACGATTTTAACAGGTTTCGTGTTTGGCGTTAACAGGTTTCGTGTCTATAACAGGTCAACATGTTAAGACCTATTTATTTCCTTTCGTGTTTACCTGTTTCTTGTTCGTGTCTTATCGTGCTCGTGTCTATACACATGTTCGTGTTTGAGAAAAATGACACGATTAGATTTCGTGTCGTGTTTGTGTTTACAGGTTTCGTGTTTGTGTCTTAACAGTTTCGTGTCTTAACAGGTTCGTGTAACCTGTTATGCCAGCCCTACATGAACACGTGTTTTTTTCCTGTATGAACAAAACCCCACAAAAAATAGTCATTATTTTCTCCGTTTTTTATATAGCATTATGGTACTTGTTGGAAAGATAATAAAACACTCGTTAATTTGGTGTAATTTTTTCTTTAAAAAATCTCGTAGATAAAAGATACTAACGTTTAAAATTTATGGGAGAAAAAATAAGAAAGAAAAATCCAATTTTGTTTTTCAACTTTTTTTTTCTTAAAATATCTTAATGCCATATGGTATCCTACATGACACTCTTAAAGAGAAGAATGACTATATGAGTGCTATGTAGGACTATATATATATATATATATATATATATATATACTAGATGTTAGTTGGGTAGTTGGACTTCAAAATCTTTTGTTTGTCATGTAATATTCCCTCACTACTAGAAAAGTGGTCATTTTGTTATTAAATTTTCATACGAAAATAAATGCATAACTAATTTTGATAAAGTTGTTACTCATTTGTTACGAGAAAAAAAACTCTAATTTTTAAACAATTTTTCTACACAATAGGTACAAATACGTAGGAAATTGCTTAGGAAATGACGTAAGAAATGCATTCCAAATTTCCTACACCATATTTTCGTAGGAAATTAGTTGAAAATTGCGTAATAAATGTGTAGTAATTTGTTTCCAACAATGTTTTTTTTTCTAACATTAAGGTTTTATTGCAAATGCGTAGCAAATTTGAATTTGTGACGCATTTGCAATAAAACCTTGATGTTAGAAAAAAAATCGTCGGAAACCATTTACTACGCAATTTTCAACACATTTCCATATGGAAATGTGGTGTAGGAAATTTGCAATGCATTTCCTATGCAATTTCAAAGTAGTTGTCCATTGTGTGTAGCAAATTTGTTTAAAAATATTAGTCTTTTAATTGTTACAAATGAGTATCAACTTTGTTAAAATTTGTGACTTTTTTAGAAAAAAATTGTAGCTGAATGACCATTTTTCTATTAGTGCCGTTTGTAACCTTTTTTTATTTTATTATTTTAATGTTTTTTCCGTTAATAAGAAGATATTGAACGATATTACTAAGTGAAGCGCAACTCCCAAGAACTAGGGCTGCAAATGAACAGTTCATAAACCGTTCGGCGGGAAGTTCGTTTGTGTTTGTTCGTTTAAAAAAGGAACGAACACGAATAAAATATTTCGTTCGTTTAGTTCAATGAATGAACATGAACAGATACCGCGTTCATTTATGTTCATGAATGTTCTGTAACGTGTTCGTTAATGTTCGTGAACGCTCGGTAATGTGTTCGTTTATGTTCGATAGTTAATAGGGTTTTTAATTTATATAATGTGTTTGACATTCTTAATCTTTTTATTATTTTACGCAAATAAACAAATAATTTTGTGTGAGTTAAGTATATGGCTATATGAGATCAATAAACCATACTTTTAGTATAATTATTGAATAAATAATATAAATAATTAATGAAGACTTCAAGTTTAAGATGCGAGTTTAGTTGTTTTAGGCAATACTTTATTATTATTTATACCTATATTATGTTAAGTATTAAGTATGTTTGTATAACTAGGTTATATTTTGGTGGATCTAGATCTTATACAAAAGTTAATATATGTCCCTTTGTGTTCATTCATGAACATTTCTTTGTGTTCATTAATGTTCACTTGTGTTCGTGAACAAAATTAACAAACGAATACGAACATGAGTGTTTATTTAACAAATGAAGACGAACATAAAATGTTGTTCGGTAAGTGTTCATAAACACATAATTTCCTTAACAAATAAACATGAACAAGACCTTGTTCGTGTTCGTTCGGTTCGTTTACAGCCCTAACAAGAACCATTAGAGCAAAAAGGATGTTACAAACTCAAGCTCTTCTTTTACTTTTTTAAGTGATCGATGGTTTTTTCCTTCAAAATGAAGTTTTTGAAGTGTTTTTAAATGCCTTTCTACTAGACCTTTCAATTAATCTTAGTAATATAACGAAATCGTTAACAGACCATCGGTAGTGGCAAAAGGATTTTGGGTGTGAAAATGCCCCCATAACGCCCCAAAATGCCGGAACACCGCCCGTGGGGCATTATCCTTCAAAAATTGGTCTTCACGTGAAAATATTAACGCCTGATTTGGGCGTGCAAATTAATTGCTTCTTTTTTGGGAACTAATTAAATTAGTCCAAGTAGATGGGGCGTTCTTTCTCTGTACCACTACGTATGGTGTTAATGGTCCTCCGTGCTTAAAAATATTAACTTGTAACATGTGAATACGTACCCGTCTCCATGCCCTAATAACGGCAATACCTGAATACGTACCCATCTCGATGCTTTGTTACCCACCCCTTGATGAAAAGGAATTATGTTGAGGCCAAAGAGAGTATGCATAGCATATCCGCCTACACCTAAAGTAGCTGAGGTATTAGTATTTTTGCGAACGTATTGCTATAGTACTACAACATCATTATCCACTTTCACTTTCCATTGAGAAATTAAAGACGTGGTCAAACATAACACATAAAATCCGATGACATGGTACCATCAATATATTGATCCATTCAGCGTATAAGACCAGGAGGTATGGGGGGCGGCATAGGCCGGGCTTGGCTATGCCGGGCCAAGCTACACCACCCCCTGGGGCGGCTTCGGTTTGGAGCGGCATGAGAGGCATAATTTTGCCGATCATGCCGTCGAATGGGATGGTGCCACGTGTGAGGACCGTTGGGCAACGGCTATTGTACCGTTTATTTAAAAAAAAAAAGTTTTTATTTTCAAACTATTTAACCAAACACCCCCTACCCTTTTCACCCCAACTTTTATAAAAACACTCTCAAATACTCTCATTATATTTAAACCAACAATTATTTATAAAAAAAATTCAAACCCTCAAACAACCATGTCGCTATCATCTTCTTCGTCGTCTTCGTCTTCTTCGGGTTCATCATCTACAAACGAAGCCGTAAATTTTGTTATAAACATCGTGGGGCAAGCGGCGCAGATTATTGCCGAGGAGCAAGGAGATGAAGTCGATTCGGCACCTCGAACTAGGAAAGCGGCTATAAATAGAGACCGAGAGGGTAAGTTTTATATTTTTTTTATTATTTATTTGTATTATATATATTTTTTTTAAATATAGTGTAGATTTTTATTGTGTTAATTATATATATATTTTTTAAATATAGTGTACATTTTTATAGTGTAGATTTTTATTGTGTGTATTATATATATTTTTTTGTAAATATATTGATGTATTTATGTTGTTTTAATATTTTTGTAAATATGTGTAGGTGCCCATGATAGATTGGTGGCCGATTATTTTGCCGACGAACCCTTATACTCGGCGGAACTATTTAGGCGTAGGTTCCGAATGAGTAGAAGATTGTTCTTGCGTATAGCCGATGATATGGCTAACTTCGAGCCATTTTTTACCTTACGATACGATGCTAGAAACAAAAGAGGGTTCACCACCCTACAAAAATGCACGGTGGCACTTCGGCAACTAGCGTACGGGACTGCGGCGGATTCCTGGGACGAGTATTTAAAAATGTCGGAAAGAACTTCACGAGAGTGTCTATACAAGTTTAGCAAGTGTGTGGTGAAGCTTTACAGCAAGAAATATTTGCGAAAACCAAACTCCAGTGAGGTCCAACAATTGTATCAGTTTCACCACCAACAACATGGTTTTTCAGGAATGCTCGGAAGCATTGATTGCTACCATTGGCCTTGGAAAAACTGTCCGGTAGCATGGCGCGGAATGTTCAAACGAGGAGATCAAGAATATCCTTCGATAATCTTGGAGGCGGTGTGTTCACAAGATTTATGGGTTTGGCATGCTTTCTTTGGCGTTCCTGGTTCGAACAACGACATTAATGTTATTAACCAGTCGGAGATTTTTGACGATGTCATAAAAGGAACCAGTCCGGATACCAGCTTTACAGTATCGGGTGTGGAGTATAGGCGCGGTTACTATCTTGCTGATGGAATCTACCCATTTTACTCGACGATCGTTAAAAGTATTCACCACCCTCACGATGAAAAAAGAAAGAAATTTGCCAAGTATCAAGAGGCGGCAAGAAAGGACATTGAACGATTATTTGGTGTTCTACAAGCAAGATGGCACATCATTGCACACCCGGCACGTATGTTCACCCTAAAAAAATGCGTTACTGTATGTATGCTTGTATCCTCTTGCATAACATGATAATCGAAGACGAAGGCGCCGCCATTTGTGTGTATGACGAGAACGCCCCGCCGGAGAATACGGTTCCTGTCAACCCACATCAACAAGATTTAAACGAGTTCTCGTTACAAAACGAGTACACACACCGCAATCTTCAAGCGGACTTGGTTGAATATATTTGGAACAACGGGCAAGACTAGATTATTTGTAATTTTTTTTATGTCGAGTAGGTTACTTTAATATTTTTAATTATTTGTAATTTTAGTTATGTTTTTTTTTAAATTATTTGTAACGGTTTAATGTAATATTTTCTTTTTAATAATAATTTAGAATATTAACTTTTTTATTGTAACATTAATATTTTTTAATTAAAAAACAAAAAAAAAAGGAAAAACATTAAATGATGATGGGCCTAAACCACACCCCTTGGACCATCATCTCATGAATGCTCCTACCCCACGCTGACGTGGCAGCTGAGGTGGAGGCAAGGCATGGATGATGGGCCTAAACCACACCCTATGGTCTAAAGGGCGCCGATGTCTATCATACAAATCACTAGTACATCATTCTTATCCATCAATTGTGGCTTAGTGGTAGGAGGCCTTTGTTCTCATTCATGAGACATGGGTTCAATCCCCACAAGTCTCAATTTGATGGATATTAACCCCCACCCTTGTGGTGGGGTAGGTGTTGGGAAGTGATGGAGAGACCCTTGATCCTTGTGGTCATGGGTTCGACTCCTGATCCCTCCAGGTTTTACCGGTTCACTACCGTCGTGCCTTCGGGCGGGTATGCGGGCCGGGTTTTCCCTGGATCAGGAGACGGGTGGGCCGAAGGGCTCTGTCCGTACGGACTAGAGGCCGTCTGGGGCCCCTTTCGGCCATTGGGGGCCGCGTACAGAGTACCCGGCAATACTTAGTTGATCGTTCAAAAAAAAAAAAAACTAGTACATCATTCAAAACTCTTGCATGTGTGAACAGTATTAATAAAATGACACATGCATGGTATAATTTTATTGTCTGTTAGGCATGGAACCAAACCATGTGAATCACGTACAACTATCAGAGCATCTTGAGTATTGTTGTCCTCACATGTCAATTACTAGATTACATACTCCGCAAAAAGTTAAGTACTTTGAAGGTTCACTATGTAGAAAAGATGAAAATATTGAATTTATAGAAACATCATTAGAGATTTTTTTTTTTTTTTAAAGAAAACTCATTTTATTCCATAACTAAGAAAATTACATCAAGATAGCGGGCAGGAGGGCAACAAGCTGCGCCGCCACCCCTTTCTGAATAGCAAATCCTAATCTACTAAAAACGTATCCCTGCCCACCCGGAGCCGAGACACTACTATGAATAACCCGCTGGACCCTGGTCAGGAAACGGGTAGCCTCCGGTGCGAATGAGCCAAAAGTATCAAAGGCCAAGGGTACAAAAACGTGTTGGTTCTCCTCGCAGGCTTTTGCATGTTTTTCTACCTTCTTTGCCTCTGCTTTCTGCACCGCTTGCCCTGCTACAAAGCCACTATCCTTCAACCCAACTAAAGGAGATACACCCGTCAAGTCAACACAAACATGCTTCTCCCTTGTCCACCCAAAGACAAGGAACCAAACGAAAAGATTATGTAACAATTACTAATAATTGGTTAATGTTCAAAATTATAATCACATTGGGAAAAGTTTTGAATGAAAACTCAACATGTGATTCTTTTGTAACAAAATAGTGTGACTTATAAGTGTTGAGCTAAAGCAAAATGTTAAATTTATTAACTAACTAAAAAGAAAAACTCAATAAGGATTTTAAATGAATGAAAATACTTTTTGAAGTGTTTTTTAACTTATGAAGGCCCCTTATGAGATTATGTGGACATAGAGACACATCATAGAATCATTACCTAAAACAGAAACTGTGAACGCATTGCCATATCATAACTATTTTTACCAAATAAAACGAAACAAAGATATCACGTGAAATGTGATGACATGATACCATTAGACCATATGGTATGGGGCACGGCAAGGGGCCGGCTGCCGGATGCCGCCCCGGGCTACACCGCCCCCAGGGCCGGAAATGGCAAGCCCGGCATTCCTTTGCCTTTCTTGCCGGGCCAAAAGCTTGCATTGGGATTGGGATCGAACGTTGGGCAACGGTATAAATATTCAAACGGCCTTAAAAAAAAATTCAAATACTATATAAACCAAACAATCCAACCTTTTTCACCACAATATTTATAAACTCTCTACCATTTTTATAAAAAATCTCTCAAACACTCTCACTATATTTATAAAATACAAACCCTCAAACAACCATGTCGTTATCATCTTCTTCGTCGTCTTCGTCTTCTTCGGGTTCATCATCTACAAACGAAGCCGTAAATTTTGTAATGGTTTTAATGTAATATTTACTTTTTAATATTAATATTAGAATATCTAATTTTTTATTGTAACATTAAAAAAAAGAAAAAAAAAAGAAAAAAACATTAAATGATGATAGGCCTCTCCACACCCCTAGGACCATCATCCTATTGATGCTCCTACCCCACGCTGACGTGACAGCTGAGGTAGAGGAGCATCATCCATGATGGGCCTCCTCCACACCATATAGTCTTATATCCCTTCAAAGCCAAAAAGATAGCAACAATAATGAGACCACCACTTTTCTTATGAATTTTCCGAATCATTGCATTTGAATTTACTTTTTAATTGCTATTGCCTTTTACAAAAATATTGGAAAAAAAAAACTCAATGGAAGGGCATCACAAAGGGGTTGATAAAAAAGCGGTTAACAAAAAGATAAGTATGTTCTCATATGTTTTGTATGCGACCTAACATAACAACAATAATAACGGAGTTACTTTTAAAGGATGTAACATGCTATAAGACCACTTGGTGTGGGTGCGGGGAATGAGGCCGGGGTGATGATTTGTCACCGGGGAGTTCGGGGAACACCGCCCCCCCCCCCCCCCCCGTAAATTTTTCGGGGAAGAAGGGGAAATAGCACCGTGGGCACCGGATTTCATGATTGGCTAATTTTTTTTATTTTTTTTTAAATCAAACTTTAATAATAAAAAATAAGGGGGAAGAAGGGGAATACCATTTCCAAACTTTGGGGGAGGAGAAGGGGAAAATGACGTGGCGCTGACGTGGCACTTGGGGGAGTTGGGGGGAAGGGGGGGCACACCATATAGTCTAAAAGAATAAAAATCAAGGATATCCAGCATTTTTTTTAAGAAAAAAAGCCGAAACAAAAACTTGAAAGTTGCGGCACACATAAAGGATATAGTTTATAATTATGTCAAAAGTATATGGAAACATAAAGGGACAAAATTACGCCCTAAGGATATAATCGAAACTAGCTTTTATCCGACAAAAGATCAAATACAAACTATTATATCGTACGAACTGTACGAATCAAACAAAAAAGGGCGGTGGCAATTTCGTAATTATCTAAAATCCTATTTCATTGTTGCCTATCCCTAAACCCTAATATATTCCTGATGCTGCCCCCTTTAATCAGACAAGATATCCAGAGAATCCTGTCCCTGGTTATATAAAAACAAAAAATCAGTACTAATCTCAACACCTTTCAAAATTAATAAATTTCAAATAAATATATTAAATTAATAAAACCTGAAGCTTAGCTTCCAGCACTCCACTCTCGTGACCAGTCGCGATGGGCATCACATCTTCAGTTTTCTTTGAAACATCTCCTCATACAGCTTACAAACGGTTGACAATAAGTATAATGACTAAATAGTTATAACTAGAGTAATTATGTAACCAGTTTAATTATTACTGGGGTAAAATTATAACAGAAGTAGTTATATTAACCAGTTTAACCATCACTAGAGTAATAATGTAATCATTAGAGTAATTATCTAATCAAGTTTACAAAGCAATAGTACAGAGAGTAATTATAGACCAGTTTACATGTAACTAAAGTAATTATGTTATTACCTTCATTATCATTTGTATCTTCAAGCTCAGCGTCCAGCTCTCCACTCTCGTGACCATTCGCGATGGGCATCGCATCTTCAGTTTTCTTTGGAACATCTCCTCTTACAGTTTACAAACGGTTATTAGTAAGTATAATGACTGAATAGTTATAACTAGGGCAATTATGTAAGCAGTTTAATTATTACTAGAGTAACAATGTAATTATAACTAGAGTAGTTATATTAACCAGTTTAACCATAACTAGAGTAATAATGTAATCATTAGAGTAATTATATAAACCTGTTAAACTATAAGTAGAGTAATTATATATATATTTTTTGAATGAGAAGCGACTATCATTTATAAACCCAAAACGAACAAAAAGTTAAAGCTAGCAAGATACTAGACCGAAACATTGTATACCAAAGCATCCGGACATTGCAATCCGGGTCAACTTTCTTTTATTACCGAAACGCACCTATGATAATTATATCCTCTTTGATGGTACCTAAAAATATCGAATGCTTGTCCCGTGCCGTCTTTGTAATCCTTTACTGTCTTTACACTACCAATCCCAAAGCCTGAATTTTGACCCATTTGATGAGATCGTTCCCGCCACGATCCAGATGCAGCTTAGTGCTCCATTTGATGATGCAGTTAACCGAACCCAAATCCAGAAAATGACCCGACTGAAGTAGAGTAATTATCTAATCAAGAAAGTAATTAACCAGTTTAAAAAATGGTATATACAATAGTACGTAGAGTAATTATAGAACCGGTTTACATATAACTAAAGTAATTATGTAATTACCTTCATTGTCATTCTTATCTTGAAGACTTTGATATTCATTTTACCTTCATTCTCATCATTATTTTCATCACCAGCTTCGTCGTCAGTTAATGGACCATTATTAAACAAAAAATCTTCCATTTTTTGCAGAGTAACATCATTAATGTACTTTCTTGCCGGTGTCTTGATTTCAACATCATTCAATTTAGGCATTTTATGGTAGAGATGTGTGTAGAGTCTTATTCCAAATTTACTATACAATCCAAAACATAACTTCTTCACAAAAATACTAAGCATAAATTACTCTACAAACCAAACTGTACCATACAGTTCACTAATTACGCTATAAGCAAAACATATATGATTTTGGAAATGACGCTACAACATAAACTACAAAAATTACTCTACATAAACATGCAACAACTTCTTAAGAAATTACTCTACAAGCCAAACTGTATAATACAAAGTTCATAAATTACGCTATAAGCAAAAGCATATATGATTTCAGTAATTACTCTATACAAACATGAACATTATACAACACAAAGGAAAATAGAACTAAAATCAAAGAAAAATCATTTAGAATTGTTATAAGCCCTAATTTTTTAGGGCAGAGACATCGTTCGGTTTATAAAAAAAATTATATTATAACAACATTACATAGTACCTGTGGTTTTCTTCCTATTGATGATCTTGAACTTCATCTTTGTTGATCGCTTCGATTTTGTAGTATAATCAAGGTTTTGTTTGTGGTGAAATGTGATTGACAGTTGTTTTGGATTGGTTTTATACAGAAAAGACATTTCAATATAATTACAAATATGCCACCGCCCTTTTTTATTTGATTCGTACAGTTCGTACAGTAAATCTATTTGTACATGAACTTAACTCTTATCCCGGGAGCGTCCCGAGGTTAAAATATCTAATATGACTACATAATTAATAACTTGCAAATACATGATTAATGAATATTATTATTATTAGAAAAAATGGAAATAAATAATCACAACTATTGACTATTGGCCAATAACAGTCCCAACTACGAAAATCATCAATATTGGTCCAAACTTTCGACATATTGGAAACCAACGGACACAAACTAACGGAGGCTAACTCCGTTAGTGTGATGCTGACGTGGCATGTTTAGGTGGCAAGATGATCCTACGTGGCATGCCACGTGGCAAAATGATCCTACGTGGCATCCCACGTGGCATGACACGTGGCAAAATAATCCTACGTGGCATGCCACGTCAGCATCACACTAACGGAGTTAGCCTCCGTTAGTTTGGGTCCGTTCGTTTCCAATATGTCGAAAGTTGGGACCAATATTGGTGATTTTCGTAGTTTGGACTGTTATTGGCCAATAGTCAATAATTGGGATTATTTATTTCCATTATTCCTTATTATTATTATAATTTATTTTGAACAAATCTCTGCCATAAGTTATCATATTCAAATATAAAAAAACGAATATCTGCCTATGAAGTTATGTTTATCGTTTCTTATTCAAACATAAAAAACCCTAAGTAGTGATTTATTAGTAGAGCAAAATATATTTGAAAACAAAACCCGACAAAAAATAGTCGTTTTTTTTTCTCGGTTTTTTATATAGCACTATGATACTCGTTGGAAAGATAATAAAATGCTCGTTAATTTGGTGTAATTTTTTTCTTTAAAAAATCTCGTATATAAAAGATATTAACGTTTAAAAGTTATGGGAGGAAAAATGAGAGAGAAAATTTAATTTTGTTTTTAAATTCTTTTCTTTTCCTAAAATAACTCAATGACTTTTGTTTTTTAATTGGTTCACATAGGTGCCACGTGGGATCCTACATGGCACTTTCAAGGGAGAGAATAGCCTCTTTGAGTGCCATGTAGGATATAAGCCTTTGGAATATTAATATATACTAGGTGATATCCCGTGTGAAACACACGGGAGACCGATTCCTAACTTAAGGCCTGTTTAGTAAAAGACAACATTAAGAACCCATTCGTCTGCTCCGAAGAACACTTGTTTAGTACCGTCTGTTTATTTCTTTATAAACAGATATTATTATAAATACCCAAATTTTAAAAAAACGTATAAAGACCAACTGTTATGGTCTGTTTAGTAAAACCCCAAATTAATCAGCGATCTATTGTTGAAAACAAAAATTGTATTTCGTAAGGTCTGTTCATTTCATGATACTAGTTAATAATACTGATCAGATGTTTAATAACTGCATCTGTTACAACAACCCAAACAGAAATCTACAAACGGATTAAAGCTCTGTTGAGATCACACATATAAATCTACAGACGGATTAAAGTTCTGTTGAATAAAACACAAAAGTTAATACGATTCAATTTAGAATCACAAAAAATAAAAAAAACCATATATAATCTTGAAAGACATACAAAACTAACAACATAAATAAATACAATCAAACGTTAAACATCAAGATACATAGCTAGTTAAAGGAATTAATAAACTTAAGCTTCAATTCCATTGAGGCTTCAAGTTGTGTATGTAGATCTTTCAATTTTGCCAAAAAATCTACGTCTTTACTCCCGGCCTCTGAATTGTACAGCAACGCCAAATCACGAACAACAGTCGAAGGCACTGACTTCAAAATCCGTTGCACATCATCTCGCTCAAACGTGCCCAAGTACAAACTGTCAAAACAAATCTTCAAATCTCTTGTAGTCTTCAAATCTTGAAAGTACTGTGCTCTAATTTGATTAACAACAAACTCCTTCATTTCATGTTCTTGGTTATTAGTTAGGGCAGCCATTGATGCTATTGATGAAGACTGAAATGTAAATGTTAAGATTGTTTATTATGAAATTCGTGATTTGTTTATTAATTTATACATTTAAAACGCGTGAAAATGAAAAGTCATACCGTAGTATAGTTATTATACTTAGGGTGACGTGTTAAACGAAAAGTTTTGTTATAAGGATTATTTAATTTAAAAACGTTTAGAGTATCTGAAGAGTGTATACAACTTGGAAAACATAAATGTAGGAATTCTTTAGAAAACGAACAGACAAAATAATAAATTATCAGTTGCGCAAATCAAAGATTTAAATAATTATATCAAATATCGCGTGAAATTAATTATCTTTCAAAATTATTTCTATAAATATGTTCATATCCATCTTAAAATTTATCAATAAATTCCACACAGTACATATTTTAAACTTCATCTATCAAAATGGCAAACAGATTATACTATCATTTTGCTGATACATCAGATGTTAAGTCAATATTCGGTATTTGGTCAGTAACAGAAAATAGAAAAGATGAAGATGTTAGAAATCAAGTAGAGAAGATGGAAGAAATAGTTAAGCAACAATCATGGACAAACATTGGCGTCCTAGATATGGTGTTGCATGAACCTCCAACTGCTTTGAAAGACAAGATAGAAGACTACATGACTCAACAACTACAAATCAACAACAACATTAACGAAGCAGTGATGGAGTTAAAAAAGAATCTTTCAAGAGAGATTCTGAAAAAGAAACACAGGGTTTTAGAGATTTTAATTAAGTAGTTTATATAGTAGATATGCTTTTTATTATGTATTTTTTAAATGTTAAGAACTGGTTAGTAAAAACAACATCAAGAAGCAAATCGTCTGCTGCAAATAAAATCTGTTTATTACCATCTGTTTGTTTCTTTAAAACAATTACTTTATCGTCTGTTTACTAAAACCAACATTACGAGGTGAATAGTATGCTGTAAAGAAAATTTGTTTACTAACATCTGTTTCGTCCTTTAAAACAATTACTACTGAAAATATAAAAAAGCGTAAACAGTCCAACTGTTATACTCTATTGGTAAAAACCAAATTAAAGAGTGAATCTACTGTTAAAACAAAAACTGTATTTCGTAACGTCTGTTTCTTTCACAATACCAGGTAATAATACTGATCAGATGTTTAATAATTGAAGCTATTACAATGACGGAAACATAAATCTACACACAAATTAAAGCGCTGTTGAGATAACACATATTAAAATAAAAAAGAGGATGAGGAAATTAAAAAGTAAATCTAAAGTTGAAAGAAACACTGTATTTGCTAACGTCTCTGATTACCAATATTTCTAGAAAGTGAGAATGGGGTAATGAATATTGGGAATTTATCCCCTTTTATAGGCTGAAATATAATAACTATTCATAAAGTTGATTTTCAACTTTGTTAGTTGGATTTCAAGTAAATATAAACTTGGAAGTTACTTTTGAAAATTTTAATTTATTTTTTATAGAATGAAAGACATTTGCAACACAACAATAATAATAGAATAATAAAGTAACTTCAAAATCGTAATCATTATTTTTGGGACTTTTTATAACATCTGTTAATCAGATGTTTAATAATTGAAGCTATTACAACCATGGAAACATAAAACTACACACAAACTAAAGGGATGTTGATATAACACATAAAAAAACAAATGAACAGCAGTTACACGATTTAATCGTGTTTATTCAACGGAAATTTCATAACACTGTTTATTCAAATCTTTAAAAGTCATCAACAAATTTGTGAAACAGCAGTTACACGATTTAACCATATTATTACAATTCCATAATTTGAGTTATACATTGAATTTAACACAAATAAATACAAAATGGAAGACTTATAAAAGAACAAATATAAATATCTCTAAAAAACTACTTTAATGACAACAAAATTACAATATGTGACTTTACAAACTACATAAAAATACAAGCAAACATAAAAAACCCTACCAACAACCAAACCCTAAAGAAAGATCTTTGTTGCCAGCATGATCCAAAAAAATCATCCAATGAAAAGCAGTACACGACAGCAGATCATATATAAATATCATTAGGATGCAAAAACCCATATCATTGAAAATAGGAAGGGGATGTATATATGTAATAATGAATTAATGTTTTCCTTTGATTGGAAGAATCATCAGAAAACATCAATTTGAAGTGATTAACCAACTAACTGTTGGTTATCTATTTTCCTTTGATTGAAAGAATCTTTCAAAAAAATTGTGAAAACAAATTGTAAAGTAGTATCATAATGCATATTGGATGGAGAGATGTAAAGTGAGAATGGTGAAAATGAATATTGGAAATTCATCCCCTTTTATAGGCTGAAATATAATAACTATTCTTAAAGTTGGTTTTCAATTTTATTAGTTGGATTTGAAGTAAATTTAAACTTGGAAGTTACTTTTGAAAATTTTAATTTATTTTTTATAGAATGAAAGACAATTGCAACACAACAATAATAATAAAATAATAATAAAGTAACTTAAAAATCGTAATCATTATTTTTAGGACTATTTATAACATCTGTTGATACGTCTATATGTGTAATAAATGATGAATTTCGTTACTTTCCCACTGAAACAACTCTTGAAATTCTATTTTATTTTTATTTAAAAATCAAATTACCTAACAAACACAAATACTATTTAATAAAATTTGTACAAAGATGAAAATGTCATGTTTTACATTTTTTATATTATAATAAGTGTTTAACTTCTGTTTTATCTAAATTGGACATGAAAAGTTGTTTTTTAAAACAATTAGTCATCAAATTAAACTTCAAATATGTTGAATCAGTTAAGCTCATCGTTTTTAAAACCACTTTTTGTAGAAACAATTGTTCATTCAAACAGATGATTCACAAACACTGTCCATAAAATAGATGTTCAATTAAACCATTCTTACTAACAATATTATCAAATTCACGATTACGAAATTGTTGCTATAAATTTATATCAAAACTGATCAACCTTTGCTGAACTATAATAACAACATTCAGAAATACAAAATAAAGATACATCAACTTAATCCCTTTAACCTATGATTTACAATTAAACCCCACCAAAATGAAAGCATTGTATCAACATCAAAATATTTCCACTCCCTACCATGCCATTAATTTTTAGTTATAACCAAAATTCCTAATGATTGATCAAACTTGAAATTACACCAGTCACTTATTTTCAATCCTTTGGAGTTTATAAAAGTTACCCATCTCCTAATTGCAAACCTATAAAGTTAGAATATAAGAGTGTTACTAACACAAATATATTATCTTAGATGAATCATAAAAATAAATCACAATAAAAAACACGGCTGATTTCCATGTTAGTTAAATATTTAAATAAATAAATGAATCACTAAAACTGATAAAAAAACAAAAGTTAATACTAAATACTATAGTTAACTAACTTGTAAATATTCACGTAAGATATCTTGATTGAGAAATGATTTTACCTGATTTAATGTCTGTGAAGTTAACTTTAGTAAATGTAAATAATGGATATCTAGATTACAGATTCAGTTGGAAGTCTTTTAATTTGGTCATTGTAAAATGTGTTTACTTTCGATAGAGTTATAACAATTTTTTTAAATAAAATAGGACAATGTTTAAGTACTTTTGGAGAATAGTTAACCACAATGCATTTTTAATCCTATTTTTTATATTTTTTCTAGCCATCTGCTCGACAAAACAGATTTTACAAACATCTGATAAAATAATGAAGACTGCTACGTATGGTTAAATCATACCACAGTAGTTTAAATATCTGCTGACGTTTATAATCAGTTTTGATGTAAATATGATTTTTTTTTTTAAATAAGACTTTCTTATCGAGTATGTATCAAATATGTTTGGATTAATTTGTGTTGAATGTACCTATTATACAAATAACATAAACAAAACACTAATATTTTATTTAAATATTCTGATATTACATCAAGATCTAATACATTACCATATAAACATATAAAAAAAGATAATAAACATAACATTCAAAATGAATGTAAAAACTTCAACTTCAACTCGATAGAAAACTTAAGTGACTTTACAATATCAGAAATTATTTCCAACTGTTCCAGATCACTTTTCATCGAGTCGATGTAAAAGACTACACCAATGTCACGAATTGTTGATGAGGGCAAACACTTCAATTTCCCCACTACCTTGGCTTTTTTTTTTAATCAAAACAGTTTGAAATACGCGTGAAAGTCTGCTTCAACACATCTTTATACAATGTATCTTTATCATATTGGATAAGAACTTGTCTTATAAAATCGATCTTCAAATCCACTAGGAGTACTGCTGGTGATGATGATGCCATAACTTGAAAAAATTAATAAAAGTAATCTATATACAATATGACTATATAGTAGAAATTTTCAGTAAAAGATCTACATATTTATAAGCCGATAGTTGAAACAAAAGTTACCCATTTCGTATTAATTAACGGAATTTAATGCTATAAATGCGGTAGATGAAAAACCATATTTACAAGTGTGACACCCGGCAAATTCAGGTTAACAACGTTGTCTAGATTAAAGTCTACCTTAGCGAGTAATGCGTATATTATACTTAACTGGGTTAGTTGAGTCGTGTTATGGTTCGGGAACTGTTATTTTAGTCTAGAGGATCGTTAGATATCAGTCTAGAGAATCAGTAGATGTCAGTCCTTAACCAAGTGTACAAGGGGTGACGATTCGTAGAATCGTCAGAGCATAGGGAACATACAAGTCTCGAGTCCCGGGAATTGGTGAACGAGTGTGAATGTGTTTATTTGCAAGTATTATGTGTTTACAATCATTATGTGACTTGTCGGTATGTGAAAATGTGTTAACATATGTTAAAACGGGGTTTAACGCGCAAAATACGCAAAACCAACCCCTATAGGCGATTAGGGAGGGCTAATTGCCTATAGGGTAGCGATTAGCTTCTATTGTTAGGCGATTATGACTTGTTCTAGGCGATTAGCAGGGGTGGCGATTAGCAGCCCTAATCGCCTACAAAAGCTGCATAATCGCCTGCAGCGTACTTGGCGACTAAAAACGACTATAAATACAATACTTGACCTCCTAAACTTCATAATAACAACCCTAGTCGTCCCACAACTCACCCCAACACACACACAACCTCTGGAACACGATTTTGGATCAAAACACACGATTTCAAGCCTATTACATCAATCTATCATAAACCCAAGGTGTGATTTTCATTCATGCAACCTTAATAATGTTTTTATTGAATCCCTAATGGTCCAGACCTGTTTATATACGTATGGGTCTTCTGAAATTCGTTAATAATCGTTGTTAATTGGATTCTAGCTATTATGCATGTTGTATGTGTGTTTATAATTAAAAGATAGGGTTTTTGGTGATTCAAGAATGATTGTTAACATGATTTTAAGGTAGTTACAGATTGATGATGATAGCATGTTGATGAGATCTGAGTAATTGCTCATTAGGGTTTCGGTTATGCATGTTAATGTGATGTTTCATGCTATGTGTATTGTTTTTGGGATACATGGTTGCATTCAGGGCTGATAGAACGAGGTTAAACGAAGGATTTCGATTGAAATATGTTTGATATGGTTGTTTGATTGATATTTGATGTTTACACACGTTCTGGGTTTGATTTGGGGTGTTAAACGCGCGAAAAACCGGAACAGCTGGGTTAATGGCGATTATCAACCCTAATCGCCTAAGCTATAGGCGATTAGGAGGCTAATCGCCTGCTATGGCACCCTAATCGCCTAATAGCTTAGGTGATTGGGGGCTAATTGCCTTTGTTGCATGCAATTGTGATCCTAATTGCTAGCTAAGTCCTGAAATGCATGTCTTATGACCCTAATCGCCTAAAGATGCATGTCTTATGACCCTAATCGCCTATAAACTCCTGAATTGCATACCACATGACCCTAATTGCCTATAGTATAGGCGATTAGCATTCCTAATTGCCTGTTGACCAACGTAATTGCTAGTTGACTTTTCCTAATCGCCTGTATTGCTGCTGTAAGTGTATTTTAGTATTCCGGGACCCGATTTGACACCTAGGAACATGCTAGGAACCCCGTAACATACCTAATAACGTAGTAACATGTGCTCGGACTTATTTATGTGATACGTGAACTATGTGCTAGAACTTGTTGGACTTTAACGTATGTTAAGTGTGATTGCATGATTGTATGTTTGAGAGTGCAAGTATAACACGGGGAGTCTCGGGTCACCAATGGGATGTCAAGTCTTGTACATTGGGTTAGTTTAACAGTCACAGTGTTTTCAAACGAACTTGGTTATGGTCTGGACATCTAGGGACTAACTAACCTACGGGTTATTAGTCTAAGTACTTGTAACTGTCATATGATAGGTCGCCGCTTTACGGGGCTAGCATAGCTTGCTGATCTTATTCGTATTACGAAGTAACGCAACCTAAGGTGAGTTCACGGCCCCACTTTTAACTGGTTTCACTTTTCGGGGGAGAAAACATGTGTTAAACTAATGTTTTGGTAACAACTGTCATACTATGGGTTTTCTATGGTTTACTATACGATCTTTGGAAGTCCCGGGGGGAACCATGAATGTGCGGGTTTGCACAACGGGGAAATGTGAATAGCGCTATTGGGAGTGACCAACCCCACTCGTCGGCTTAGAGGGCCGGGCGGGTGCATATTGTCTCAAACAGGAACAGGTTTACTATTCGGGCACAACATCTGGTTTGCGAGTTAGTAATGGTTTTCCAATCGTAGTAGTAACAAAACATACGCCTAGCTAGCGTACTTTGGTTTACAATTGTTTATAGTATGGACAGGTTGAACTTGGTACTTTGATTTCAAGCCTGTGAACTCACTAGCATTTTTGTGCTGACGTAACTCTTACATGTTTTCTCAGGTCGCTAAGGTAGCACAATGGAACTAGGGCACACGCGTCTGCACGGCGTCTAGTTAGGGTTGCATGGTTTTCGAACATTGAATAACTTGGTTTACTTTTGGATTATGTTTTGAGAATAAGCTTCCGCTGTATTTGGGGATTTTAAACTATGTTTTTGAAATTGCATATGTTCATTTAGATTTGTTTATTGTGATCGTTGACTTGGATCCTGGTTTGTCATGCGCCTCGCGGTAAAACTCCGCAAGTGGATTTTGAGGGTGTGACAGATTGGTATCAGAGCCAATGGTTATAGTGAACTAGGACTGCATGTAGAGTCTAGTCTATAGCCGAGTCGCACACACTAGACGATCACATAGTACTAAAGGTTATGGTGGGTTACGAATGGGCTTGTCGGGGTGTCTCTAAATCATCTGACTTTCCTGTGTTACATCATCCGTTCTCTCTTATGTCGGGTTACTTGCATTCTAGGCAGTGTGGTATATTGGGGTAAATCGTGTACTCTTGAGATTTGTCCAAGGCTCGGACATCTCCCTTTCATACTCCAATAGAAACCCTTGCCATAAACTACCGTAGCATTACGGTGTATAGCTAAGAGTCTATGTCCGGTGATTTGAACTTTGAACTAGGAGAACACTTGGAGGACCATGTAGAGCGGTTTATCATTTTGGGTGCACACAAAATCATAAACCGAAATGCATGAAAGCCCTAGTGAGCTCTGGGTTTGAATGGATAGTCCTGGGTTGGATCTAGCTTTGATCTTGTGAACGCTAGTGGTTATCATTAGCTGTGGAACTAAATTTTCTCGTCCTTTTTGTCAGAATCATGTCTGGAGTACGAGGAGGACGTGGAGGTGGCCGCGCTGGTGGGCGTGGTGGTGGTGGTCGCGGAGGTGTAAACCTAACACATGAAGACCTGAACAACTTGCTGCAAGCTGCCTTCCAGTTAGGGCACAATGGTGGTGGTAAGTTGACTTATCAACATTTGCCTCATTGGTGAACTTTGTTTACATCCTTCGTGGTTTCTCATGTGTTTCATTTCAGGTGGTCCTATTAACCCACCCCACCTATGTGTACCTACCAGATGTTTCGAGACTGTAAGCCCCAGGAATTCTCTGGCACTGAGGGTGCGGTGAGCTTGCTTAGGTGGCTGGAAAAGGTGGAGTCAGTTTTTCTGATGTGTAACTGTCTCCCAGGGGATCGAGTCAAGTATTCTGCTGCGTTATTCCAGGATGTTGCGTTGACCTGGTGGAACGATATCACCCAGACTATGGGTATAGGGGAGGCTTATGCTATGCCTTGGGAAAATTTTGTTCAACTACTGAAGCGAGAGTACTGTCCAAGAGAAGAAATTCAGAAACTAGAGCATGAGGTGTGGAACCTCAAGATGACTGGGTCAGAGATTGAGAAGTATACGGTAAGGCGTAATGAGTTGGCGGTACTGTGCCCTGATCTGCATGTGCCAGAATACAGGAGGATTGCACACTATATCTCGGGGCTAGTACCAGAGATCGCAGGGTTGGTGGCTGCGGGAAATCTTCCTACATATTCAGAGGTGGTCCGATCGGCTCACAGGATGACAAACTTGAAGGTGAATGAGGGCATCTTGCCTGCTAAGGGTTCGACTGTCAAGGCCCCGGAGAGTAACAAGCGTAAATGGGATAATGAGGGGAAAGGATCTGTGCCAGCACCAGCTCAGCAGGGTAAAAGGTTTGACAGTGGGGGTTCATCTTCGTCGGGTTCTAAACCGGGTGGTGGTTATGCGGGGAAGTTACCTAATTGCAACAAGTGTGGGCGTCATCATCAAGGGGACTGTGACCGTAATCGTTGCCATCGCTGCCAGAGATTGGGACATTTTGCTAAAGACTGTCGGGCGACACTTCCATCGACCCAGGCCCCAACTACTACTCCGACTTCTGCCGTTCAAGGGACTTCGGGAAAGCAGGGTTGCTATCACTGTGGGGAGACTGGGCATTACAAGAAGGAGTGTCCTAAGCTGAAACATGGCGGGAATGGGAATGGTAATGGGAACAACGGGGGCGGTGGCAGGAATGCACGCGCCTTCGTCATTGGAGCCGCAGAAGCAAGACAGGATCCTGACACAGTTACCGGTACGTTCCTTCTCAATAATCGCTCTGTTAGTGTTTTGTTTGATTCTGGTGCCGATAAGAGTTTCATATCTCTGGAAGTTAGTCGACTGCTAGATGTAGTATCCGTACCATTAGAGGCTAAGTATGTAATTGAGTTGGCTGACGGTAAAAAGATTGAAGCTACTTGTATCCTTCGGGAGTGTCAACTAGAGTTGTCGGGTTTGTCTTTCCCCATCGACCTTATGCCGGTACCTTTGGGTAGTTTTGACGTTGTTGTAGGCATGGATTGGTTGTCTTTGTATCGCGCTGAGATC
Organism: Ambrosia artemisiifolia; assembly: GCA_032199755.1. Classification (NCBI taxonomy): domain Eukaryota; kingdom Viridiplantae; phylum Streptophyta; class Magnoliopsida; order Asterales; family Asteraceae; genus Ambrosia; species Ambrosia artemisiifolia. The sequence goes on from CM063517.1 coordinate 25,903,445, forward strand.
GTTTGTTACGACAAGATTATTCGGATTCCTCTCCCTGATGGAGAATTCCTTTCTGTGTACGGTATCAAGGGCGGTGCTCCACTAAATCTCATCTCCAGCATGAAAGCCCTTAAGTATCTTCGAAAGGGTTATTCGGCCGTTTTGGCACTTTTATCTGTTTCCTCTACCGATGAGAAGAAGATCGACGATATTCCTGTAGTACGCGAGTTTCCTGATGTTTTTCCCGATGATTTATCTGGTCTTCCTCCCCATCGTCAGGTTGAGTTCAGTATTGATCTTGTACCGGGGGCTGCTCCTATTGCTCGGGCCCCCTACCGTCTTGCACCTCCCGAGATGCAGGAATTGTCTAGTCAGTTACAGGAACTCTTGGACAAGGGTTTCATCAGACCAAGTTCTTCCCCTTGGGGAGCCCCGATTCTGTTCGTTAAGAAGAAGGATGGGAGTTTTCGATTGTGTGTGGATTACAGAGAGTTGAACAAAGTGACCATCAAGAACCGTTATCCTCTTCCACGTATTGATGATCTATTCGACCAACTCCAGGGTTCTAGCTACTACTCTAAGATTGATTTGAGGTCCGGTTATCACCAGTTGCGCGTAAGGGAAGCTGACGTTGCAAAGACTGCTTTTCGTACACGCTATGGCCATTTTGAGTTCTTGGTCATGCCTTTCGGTGTCACAAACGCACCGGCGGTTTTCATGGATTTGATGAACCGCGTTTGCAAACCATATCTTGACAAGTTCGTTATCGTGTTTATTAATGACATCCTGATTTACTCCAAGAACAAGACCGAACACGAGGAACACCTGCGGTTGGTTTTGGAACTTTTGCGACGGGAACAACTTTATGCTAAGTTCTCAAAGTGTGACTTTTGGTTACGCGAAGTTCAATTCCTAGGACATGTGGTTAATGAACTAGGAATTCATGTCGATCCAGCTAAGATCGAAGCGATCAAGGACTGGGAAGCACCAAAGACGCCAACTGAGGTGCGGCAATTCCTAGGCCTTGCGGGTTATTATCGTCGTTTCATTAAGGGGTTCTCGAAGATCGCTCAACCCCTCACCACTCTTACTCAGAAGGATAGAAAATTCAACTGGGGTGAACCACAAGAGTCAGCATTCCAAAAACTGAAGACTAAACTTTGTTCTGCTCCTATTCTGTCCTTGCCTGAAGGCACTGATGATTTCGTTGTTTACTGTGATGCTTCTATTCATGGTCTCGGTTGCGTGTTGATGCAACGCGAGAAAGTGATTGCGTATGCTTCTCGTCAACTCAAAGTGCACGAGAAGAACTACACCACCCATGACTTGGAGTTGGGTGCAGTGGTTTTCGCGTTGAAAATTTGGAGACATTACTTGTACGGTACCAAATGCACCATCTACACCGATCACAAGAGTCTTCAACATATTTTCGACCAACAACATCTGAACGTACGACAGCGTCGTTGGGTTGAACTCATGAACGACTATGATTGCGCCATTAAGTACCATCCTGGCAAGGCGAATGTTGTAGCAGACGCCTTGAGCAGGAAGGAAACACCAAACCCTCGCCGCGTTCGGGCGTTGCAGCTCACCATTCATTCCTCTCTACCTGACCAACTCCGTTCTGCTCAGTTAGAAGCTTTGAAGGAGGAAAACCTTAAAGCTGAGACTATGCACGGTGCCGACAAACACCTCGAGCGAAGGCCTGCTGGCCTGCACTACTTCGCAGAACGCATATGGGTTCCTTTATTCGGGGGACTTCGGGAGCTTGTCTTAGATGAGGCTCACAAGTCCCATTATTCTATCCATCCTGGTTCGGATAAGATGTACCAAGATCTAAAGGTGCTCTACTGGTGGCCAAACATGAGGTCGGATATAGCCTCATACGTGAGCAAATGCTTGACCTGTGCTAAGGTCAAGGTGGAATACCAGAAACCGTCGGGTCTCTTGCAACAACCTGAAATTCCAGAGTGGAAATGGGAACGGATTACGATGGACTTTGTCACACAACTACCTAAGTCACCGAGCGGGAATGATAAGATATGGGTGATTGTTGATCGGTTGACGAAATCAGCCCATTTTCTCGCTATTAAGGAGACCGAAACCATGGACCGTTTGGCTCGTCTTTATCTGAAGGAAGTTGTATCTAAGCATGGGGTGCCGGTTTCTATTATCTCAGATCGTGACTCCCACTTCACTTCTCACTTCTGGAAGTCTTTACACACAGCTAGACATGAGTACGGCTTATCACCCACAGACTGACGGTCAGAGTGAACGCACGATTCAAACTTTAGAAGACATGCTTCGGGCATGTGTGATCGATTTTGGCAAAGGTTGGGAAGCTCATCTACCGTTAGTAGAATTCTCTTACAACAACAGTTACCACACGAGCATCAAGGCAGCTCCGTTCGAGGCACTGTACGGGAGGAAATGCCGGTCTCCTCTTTGTTGGGCTGAGGTGGGTGGGAGTCAACTCACTGGGCCTGAGCTAGTGTACGAAACTTCAGAAAAGATCGTACAGATTCGTAACCGGTTGGCAGCGGCACGGGATCGGCAAAAGAGTTATGCCGATCACCGTCGCAAGCCATTGGAATTCCAAGTTGGTGACAAAGTACTTCTGAAAGTTTCACCGTGGAAGGGCGTCATACGCTTTGGGAAGCGTGGAAAACTCAACCCTCGGTATGTCGGACCATTTACGATCCTGGAACGGATTGGACCGGTGGCATATCGTCTTGATTTACCGACGGAGCTCGGCAACGTACATAACGTCTTCCATGTGTCCAACTTAAAGAAGTGTCTGGCTGACGAGTCTCTTATTGTTCCACTGGAAGAGATCAAGGTTGATGATCGTCTTCGGATTGTGGAGGAACCTGTCGAAATTCTTGATTATAAGATTCGTAGCCTACGTCATAGCAAGATTCGCATTGTTAAGGTTCGCTGGAACTCGAACCGGGGACCAGAGTACACTTGGGAACGGGAGGATCAGATGAAGTCTAAGTATCCTCACCTCTTTCCTAAGGAAGCTTTCGAATCAAGATATGTTTCCACTGCAGCTGGATGAATCTCGGGGCGAGATTTCTTTTTAACGTGGGGATGATGTAACAACTCGGGTAAATCTCTCTCTTGGTTTCTATCTTTTGTCTGTTCTTTTGTTATTCCTCTTGGTACTTGTGCAAATTTTCGGGACGAAAATTCTTTTAACGTGGGGATGATGTGACACCCGGCAAATTCAGGTTAACAACGTTGTCTAGATTAAAGTCTACCTTAGCGAGTCATGCGTATATTATACTTAACTGGGTTAGTTGAGTCGTGTTATGGTTCGGGAACTGTTATTTTAGTCTAGAGGATCGTTAGATATCAGTCTAGAGAATCAGTAGATGTCAGTCCTTAACCAAGTGTACAAGGGGTGACGATTCGTAGAATCGTCAGAGCATAGGGAACATACAAGTCTCGAGTCCCGGGAATTGGTGAACGAGTGTGAATGTGTTTATTTGCAAGTATTATGTGTTTACAATCATTATGTGACTTGTCGGTATGTGAAAATGTGTTAACATATGTTAAAACGGGGTTTAACGCGCAAAATACGCAAAACCAACCCCTATAGGCGATTAGGGAGGGCTAATTGCCTATAGGGTAGCGATTAGCTTCTATTGTTAGGCGATTATGACTTGTTCTAGGCGATTAGCAGGGGTGGCGATTAGCAGCCCTAATCGCCTGCAAAAGCTGCATAATCGCCTGCAGCGTACTTGGCGACTAAAAACGACTATAAATACAATACTTGACCTCCTAAACTTCATAATAACAACCCTAGTCGTCCCACAACTCACCCCAACACACACACAACCTCTGGAACACGATTTTGGATCAAAACACACGATTTCAAGCCTATTACATCAATCTATCATAAACCCAAGGTGTGATTTTCATTCATGCAACCTTAATAATGTTTTTATTGAATCCCTAATGGTCCAGACCTGTTTATATACGTATGGGTCTTCTGAAATTCGTTAATAATCGTTGTTAATTGGATTCTAGCTATTATGCATGTTGTATGTGTGTTTATAATTAAAAGATAGGGTTTTTGGTGATTCAAGAATGATTGTTAACATGATTTTAAGGTAGTTACAGATTGATGATGATAGCATGTTGATGAGATCTGAGTAATTGCTCATTAGGGTTTCGGTTATGCATGTTAATGTGATGTTTCATGCTATGTGTATTGTTTTTGGGATACATGGTTGCATTCAGGGCTGATAGAACGAGGTTAAACGAAGGATTTCGATTGAAATATGTTTGATATGGTTGTTTGATTGATATTTGATGTTTACACACGTTCTGGGTTTGATTTGAGGTGTTAAACGCGCGAAAAACCGGAACAGCTGGGTTAATGGCGATTATCAACCCTAATCGCCTAAGCTATAGGCGATTAGGAGGCTAATCGCCTGCTATGGCACCCTAATCGCCTAATAGCTTAGGTGATTGGGGGCTAATTGCCTTTGTTGCATGCAATTGTGATCCTAATTGCTAGCTAAGTCCTGAAATGCATGTCTTATGACCCTAATCGCCTAAAGATGCATGTCTTATGACCCTAATCGCCTATAAACTCCTGAATTGCATACCACATGACCCTAATTGCCTATAGTATAGGCGATTAGCATTCCTAATTGCCTGTTGACCAACGTAATTGCTAGTTGACTTTTCCTAATCGCCTGTATTGCTGCTGTAAGTGTATTTTAGTATTCCGGGACCCGATTTGACACCTAGGAACATGCTAGGAACCCCGTAACATACCTAATAACGTAGTAACATGTGCTCGGACTTATTTATGTGATACGTGAACTATGTGCTAGAACTTGTTGGACTTTAACGTATGTTAAGTGTGATTGCATGATTGTATGTTTGAGAGTGCAAGTATAACACGGGGAGTCTCGGGTCACCAATGGGATGTCAAGTCTTGTACATTGGGTTAGTTTAACAGTCACAGTGTTTTCAAACGAACTTGGTTATGGTCTGGACATCTAGGGACTAACTAACCTACGGGTTATTAGTCTAAGTACTTGTAACTGTCATATGATAGGTCGCCGCTTTACGGGGCTAGCATAGCTTGCTGATCTTATTCGTATTACGAAGTAACGCAACCTAAGGTGAGTTCACGGCCCCACTTTTAACTGGTTTCACTTTTCGGGGGAGAAAACATGTGTTAAACTAATGTTTTGGTAACAACTGTCATACTATGGGTTTTCTATGGTTTACTATACGATCTTTGGAAGTCCCGGGGGGAACCATGAATGTGCGGGTTTGCACAACGGGGAAATGTGAATAGCGCTATTGGGAGTGACCAACCCCACTCGTCGGCTTAGAGGGCCGGGCGGGTGCATATTGTCTCAAACAGGAACAGGTTTACTATTCGGGCACAACATCTGGTTTGCGAGTTAGTAATGGTTTTCCAATCGTAGTAGTAACAAAACATACGCCTAGCTAGCGTACTTTGGTTTACAATTGTTTATAGTATGGACAGGTTGAACTTGGTACTTTGATTTCAAGCCTGTGAACTCACTAGCATTTTTGTGCTGACGTAACTCTTACATGTTTTCTCAGGTCGCTAAGGTAGCACAATGGAACTAGGGCACACGCGTCTGCACGGCGTCTAGTTAGGGTTGCATGGTTTTCGAACATTGAATAACTTGGTTTACTTTTGGATTATGTTTTGAGAATAAGCTTCCGCTGTATTTGGGGATTTTAAACTATGTTTTTGAAATTGCATATGTTCATTTAGATTTGTTTATTGTGATCGTTGACTTGGATCCTGGTTTGTCATGCGCCTCGCGGTAAAACTCCGCAAGTGGATTTTGAGGGTGTGACAGATTGGTATCAGAGCCAATGGTTATAGTGAACTAGGACTGCATGTAGAGTCTAGTCTATAGCCGAGTCGCACACACTAGACGATCACATAGTACTAAAGGTTATGGTGGGTTACGAATGGGCTTGTCGGGGTGTCTCTAAATCATCTGACTTTCCTGTGTTACATCATCCGTTCTCTCTTATGTCGGGTTACTTGCATTCTAGGCAGTGTGGTATATTGGGGTAAATCGTGTACTCTTGAGATTTGTCCAAGGCTCGGACATCTCCCTTTCATACTCCAATAGAAACCCTTGCCATAAACTACCGTAGCATTACGGTGTATAGCTAAGAGTCTATGTCCGGTGATTTGAACTTTGAACTAGGAGAACACTTGGAGGACCATGTAGAGCGGTTTATCATTTTGGGTGCACACAAAATCATAAACCGAAATGCATGAAAGCCCTAGTGAGCTCTGGGTTTGAATGGATAGTCCTGGGTTGGATCTAGCTTTGATCTTGTGAACGCTAGTGGTTATCATTAGCTGTGGAACTAAATTTTCTCGTCCTTTTTGTCAGAATCATGTCTGGAGTACGAGGAGGACGTGGAGGTGGCCGCGCTGGTGGGCGTGGTGGTGGTGGTCGCGGAGGTGTAAACCTAACACATGAAGACCTGAACAACTTGCTGCAAGCTGCCTTCCAGTTAGGGCACAATGGTGGTGGTAAGTTGACTTATCAACATTTGCCTCATTGGTGAACTTTGTTTACATCCTTCGTGGTTTCTCATGTGTTTCATTTCAGGTGGTCCTATTAACCCACCCCACCTATGTGTACCTACCAGATGTTTCGAGACTGTAAGCCCCAGGAATTCTCTGGCACTGAGGGTGCGGTGAGCTTGCTTAGGTGGCTGGAAAAGGTGGAGTCAGTTTTTCTGATGTGTAACTGTCTCCCAGGGGATCGAGTCAAGTATTCTGCTGCGTTATTCCAGGATGTTGCGTTGACCTGGTGGAACGATATCACCCAGACTATGGGTATAGGGGAGGCTTATGCTATGCCTTGGGAAAATTTTGTTCAACTACTGAAGCGAGAGTACTGTCCAAGAGAAGAAATTCAGAAACTAGAGCATGAGGTGTGGAACCTCAAGATGACTGGGTCAGAGATTGAGAAGTATACGGTAAGGCGTAATGAGTTGGCGGTACTGTGCCCTGATCTGCATGTGCCAGAATACAGGAGGATTGCACACTATATCTCGGGGCTAGTACCAGAGATCGCAGGGTTGGTGGCTGCGGGAAATCTTCCTACATATTCAGAGGTGGTCCGATCGGCTCACAGGATGACAAACTTGAAGGTGAATGAGGGCATCTTGCCTGCTAAGGGTTCGACTGTCAAGGCCCCGGAGAGTAACAAGCGTAAATGGGATAATGAGGGGAAAGGATCTGTGCCAGCACCAGCTCAGCAGGGTAAAAGGTTTGACAGTGGGGGTTCATCTTCGTCGGGTTCTAAACCGGGTGGTGGTTATGCGGGGAAGTTACCTAATTGCAACAAGTGTGGGCGTCATCATCAAGGGGACTGTGACCGTAATCGTTGCCATCGCTGCCAGAGATTGGGACATTTTGCTAAAGACTGTCGGGCGACACTTCCATCGACCCAGGCCCCAACTACTACTCCGACTTCTGCCGTTCAAGGGACTTCGGGAAAGCAGGGTTGCTATCACTGTGGGGAGACTGGGCATTACAAGAAGGAGTGTCCTAAGCTGAAACATGGCGGGAATGGGAATGGTAATGGGAACAACGGGGGCGGTGGCAGGAATGCACGCGCCTTCGTCATTGGAGCCGCAGAAGCAAGACAGGATCCTGACACAGTTACCGGTACGTTCCTTCTCAATAATCGCTCTGTTAGTGTTTTGTTTGATTCTGGTGCCGATAAGAGTTTCATATCTCTGGAAGTTAGTCGACTGCTAGATGTAGTATCCGTACCATTAGAGGCTAAGTATGTAATTGAGTTGGCTGACGGTAAAAAGATTGAAGCTACTTGTATCCTTCGGGAGTGTCAACTAGAGTTGTCGGGTTTGTCTTTCCCCATCGACCTTATGCCGGTACCTTTGGGTAGTTTTGACGTTGTTGTAGGCATGGATTGGTTGTCTTTGTATCGCGCTGAGATCGTTTGTTACGACAAGATTATTCGGATTCCTCTCCCTGATGGAGAATTCCTTTCTGTGTAAGGTATCAAGGGCGGTGCTCCACTAAATCTCATCTCCAGCATGAAAGCCCTTAAGTATCTTCGAAAGGGTTATTCGGCCGTTTTGGCACTTTTATCTGTTTCCTCTACCGATGAGAAGAAGATCGACGATATTCCTGTAGTACGCGAGTTTCCTGATGTTTTTCCCGATGATTTATCTGGTCTTCCTCCCCATCGTCAGGTTGAGTTCAGTATTGATCTTGTACCGGGGGCTGCTCCTATTGCTCGGGCCCCCTACCGTCTTGCACCTCCCGAGATGCAGGAATTGTCTAGTCAGTTACAGGAACTCTTGGACAAGGGTTTCATCAGACCAAGTTCTTCCCCTTGGGGAGCCCCGATTCTGTTCGTTAAGAAGAAGGATGGGAGTTTTCGATTGTGTGTGGATTACAGAGAGTTGAACAAAGTGACCATCAAGAACCGTTATCCTCTTCCACGTATTGATGATCTATTCGACCAACTCCAGGGTTCTAGCTACTACTCTAAGATTGATTTGAGGTCCGGTTATCACCAGTTGCGCGTAAGGGAAGCTGACGTTGCAAAGACTGCTTTTCGTACACGCTATGGCCATTTTGAGTTCTTGGTCATGCCTTTCGGTGTCACAAACGCACCGGTGGTTTTCATGGATTTGATGAACCGCGTTTGCAAACCATATCTTGACAAGTTCGTTATCGTGTTTATTAATGACATCCTGATTTACTCCAAGAACAAGACCGAACACGAGGAACACCTGCGGTTGGTTTTGGAACTTTTGCGACGGGAACAACTTTATGCTAAGTTCTCAAAGTGTGACTTTTGGTTACGCGAAGTTCAATTCCTAGGACATGTGGTTAATGAACTAGGAATTCATGTCGATCCAGCTAAGATCGAAGCGATCAAGGACTGGGAAGCACCAAAGACGCCAACTGAGGTGCGGCAATTCCTAGGCCTTGCGGGTTATTATCGTCGTTTCATTAAGGGGTTCTCGAAGATCGCTCAACCCCTCACCACTCTTACTCAGAAGGATAGAAAATTCGACTGGGGTGAACCACAAGAGTCAGCATTCCAAAAACTGAAGACTAAACTTTGTTCTGCTCCTATTCTGTCCTTGCCTGAAGGCACTGATGATTTCGTTGTTTACTGTGATGCTTCTATTCATGGTCTCGGTTGCGTGTTGATGCAACGCGAGAAAGTGATTGCGTATGCTTCTCGTCAACTCAAAGTGCACGAGAAGAACTACACCACCCATGACTTGGAGTTGGGTGCAGTGGTTTTCGCGTTGAAAATTTGGAGACATTACTTGTACGGTACCAAATGCACCATCTACACCGATCACAAGAGTCTTCAACATATTTTCGACCAACAACATCTGAACGTACGACAGCGTCGTTGGGTTGAACTCATGAACGACTATGATTGCGCCATTAAGTACCATCCTGGCAAGGCGAATGTTGTAGCAGACGCCTTGAGCAGGAAGGAAACACCAAACCCTCGCCGCGTTCGGGCGTTGCAGCTCACCATTCATTCCTCTCTACCTGACCAACTCCGTTCTGCTCAGTTAGAAGCTTTGAAGGAGGAAAACCTTAAAGCTGAGACTATGCACGGTGCCGACAAACACCTCGAGCGAAGGCCTGCTGGCCTGCACTACTTCGCAGAACGCATATGGGTTCCTTTATTCGGGGGACTTCGGGAGCTTGTCTTAGATGAGGCTCACAAGTCCCATTATTCTATCCATCCTGGTTCGGATAAGATGTACCAAGATCTAAAGGTGCTCTACTGGTGGCCAAACATGAGGTCGGATATAGCCTCATACGTGAGCAAATGCTTGACCTGTGCTAAGGTCAAGGTGGAATACCAGAAACCGTCGGGTCTCTTGCAACAACCTGAAATTCCAGAGTGGAAATGGGAACGGATTACGATGGACTTTGTCACACAACTACCTAAGTCACCGAGCGGGAATGATAAGATATGGGTGATTGTTGATCGGTTGACGAAATCAGCCCATTTTCTCGCTATTAAGGAGACCGAAACCATGGACCGTTTGGCTCGTCTTTATCTGAAGGAAGTTGTATCTAAGCATGGGGTGCCGGTTTCTATTATCTCAGATCGTGACTCCCACTTCACTTCTCACTTCTGGAAGTCTTTACACACAGCTAGACATGAGTACGGCTTATCACCCACAGACTGACGGTCAGAGTGAACGCACGATTCAAACTTTAGAAGACATGCTTCGGGCATGTGTGATCGATTTTGGCAAAGGTTGGGAAGCTCATCTACCGTTAGTAGAATTCTCTTACAACAACAGTTACCACACGAGCATCAAGGCAGCTCCGTTCGAGGCACTGTACGGGAGGAAATGCCGGTCTCCTCTTTGTTGGGCTGAGGTGGGTGGGAGTCAACTCACTGGGCCTGAGCTAGTGTACGAAACTTCAGAAAAGATCGTACAGATTCGTAACCGGTTGGCAGCGGCACGGGATCGGCAAAAGAGTTATGCCGATCACCGTCGCAAGCCATTGGAATTCCAAGTTGGTGACAAAGTACTTCTGAAAGTTTCACCGTGGAAGGGCGTCATACGCTTTGGGAAGCGTGGAAAACTCAACCCTCGGTATGTCGGACCATTTACGATCCTGGAACGGATTGGACCGGTGGCATATCGTCTTGATTTACCGACGGAGCTCGGCAACGTACATAACGTCTTCCATGTGTCCAACTTAAAGAAGTGTCTGGCTGACGAGTCTCTTATTGTTCCACTGGAAGAGATCAAGGTTGATGATCGTCTTCGGATTGTGGAGGAACCTGTCGAAATTCTTGATTATAAGATTCGTAGCCTACGTCATAGCAAGATTCGCATTGTTAAGGTTCGCTGGAACTCGAACCGGGGACCAGAGTACACTTGGGAACGGGAGGATCAGATGAAGTCTAAGTATCCTCACCTCTTTCCTAAGGAAGCTTTCGAATCAAGATATGTTTCCACTGCAGCTGGATGAATCTCGGGGCGAGATTTCTTTTTAACGTGGGGATGATGTAACAACTCGGGTAAATCTCTCTCTTGGTTTCTATCTTTTGTCTGTTCTTTTGTTATTCCTCTTGGTACTTGTGCAAATTTTCGGGACGAAAATTCTTTTAACGTGGGGATGATGTGACACCCGGCAAATTCAGGTTAACAACGTTGTCTAGATTAAAGTCTACCTTAGCGAGTCATGCGTATATTATACTTAACTGGGTTAGTTGAGTCGTGTTATGGTTCGGGAACTGTTATTTTAGTCTAGAGGATCGTTAGATATCAGTCTAGAGAATCAGTAGATGTCAGTCCTTAACCAAGTGTACAAGGGGTGACGATTCGTAGAATCGTCAGAGCATAGGGAACATACAAGTCTCGAGTCCCGGGAATTGGTGAACGAGTGTGAATGTGTTTATTTGCAAGTATTATGTGTTTACAATCATTATGTGACTTGTCGGTATGTGAAAATGTGTTAACATATGTTAAAACGGGGTTTAACGCGCAAAATACGGAAAACCAACCCCTATAGGCGATTAGGGAGGGCTAATCGCCTATAGGGTAGCGATTAGCTTCTATTGTTAGGCGATTATGACTTGTTCTAGGCGACTAGCAGGCTAATCGCCTAAAGGGGTGGCGATTAGCAGCCCTAATCGCCTGCAAAAGCTGCATAATCGCCTGCAGCGTACTTGGCGACTAAAAACGACTATAAATACAATACTTGACCTCCTAAACTTCATAATAACAACCCTAGTCGTCCCACAACTCACCCCAACACACACACAACCTCTGGAACACGATTTTGGATCAAAACACACGATTTCAAGCCTATTACATCAATCTATCATAAACCCAAGGTGTGATTTTCATTCATGCAAGCTTAATAATGTTTTTATTGAATCCCTAATGGTCCAGACCTGTTTATATACGTATGGGTCTTCTGAAATTCGTTAATAATCGTTGTTAATTGGATTCTAGCTATTATGCATGTTGTATGTGTGTTTATAATTAAAAGATAGGGTTTTTGGTGATTCAAGAATGATTGTTAACATGATTTTAAGGTAGTTACAGATTGATGATGATAGCATGTTGATGAAATCTGAGTAATTGCTCATTAGGGTTTCGGTTATGCATGTTAATGTGATGTTTCATGCTATGTGTATTGTTTTTGGGATACATGGTTGCATTCAGGGCTGATAGAACGAGGTTAAACGAAGGATTTCGATTGAAATATGTTTGATATGGTTGTTTGATTGATATTTGATGTTTACACACGTTCTGGGTTTGATTTGGGGTGTTAAACGCGCGAAAAACCGGAACAGCTGGGTTAATGGCGATTAGCAACCCTAATCGCCTAAGCTATAGGCGATTAGGAGGCTAATCGCCTGCTATGGCACCCTAATCGCCTAATAGCTTAGGTGATTGGGGGCTAATTGCCTTTGTTGCATGCAATTGTGATCCTAATTGCTAGCTAAGTCCTGAAATGCATGTCTTATGACCCTAATCGCCTAAAGATGCATGTCTTATGACCCTAATCGCCTAAAGATGCATGTCTTATGACCCTAATCGCCTATAAACTCCTGAATTGCATACCACATGACCCTAATTGCCTATAGTATAGGCGATTAGCATTCCTAATTGCCTGTTGACCAACGTAATTGCTAGTTGACTTTTCCTAATCGCCTGTATTGCTGCTGTAAGTGTATTTTAGTATTCCGGGACCCGATTTGACACCTAGGAACATGCTAGGAACCCCGTAACATACCTAATAACGTAGTAACATGTGCTCGGACTTATTTATGTGATACGTGAACTATGTGCTAGAACTTGTTGGACTTTAACGTATGTTAAGTGTGATTGCATGATTGTATGTTTGAGAGTGCAAGTATAACACGGGGAGTCTCGGGTCACCAATGGGATGTCGAGTCTTGTACATTGGGTTAGTTTAACAGTCACAGTGTTTTCAAACGAACTTGGTTATGGTCTGGACATCTAGGGACTAACTAACCTACGGGTTATTAGTCTAAGTACTTGTAACTGTCATATGATAGGTCGCCGCTTTACGGGGCTAGCATAGCTTGCTGATCTTATTCGTATTACGAAGTAACGCAACCTAAGGTGAGTTCACGACCCCACTTTTAACTGGTTTCACTTTTCGGGGGAGAAAACATGTGTTAAACTAATGTTTTGGTAACAACTGTCATACTATGGGTTTTCTATGGTTTACTAGACGATCTTTGGAAGTCCCGGGGGGAACCATGAATGTGCGGGTTTGCACAACGGGGAAATGTGAATAGCGCTATTGGGAGTGACCAACCCCACTCGTCGGCTTGGAGGGCCGGGCGGGTGCATATTGTCTCAAACAGGAACATGTTTACTATTCGGGCACAACATCTGGTTTGCGAGTTAGTAATGGTTTTCCAATCGTAGTAGTAACAAAACATACGCCTAGCTAGCGTACTTTGGTTTACAATTGTTTATAGTATGGACAGGTTGAACTTGGTACTTTGATTTCAAACCTGTGAACTCACCAGCATTTTTGTGCTGACGTAACTCTTACATGTTTTCTCAGGCCGCTAAGGTAGCACAATGGAACTAGGGCGCACGCGTCTGCACGGCGTCTAGTTAGGGTTGCATGGTTTTCGAACATTGAATAACTTGGTTTACTTTTGGATTATGTTTTGAGAATAAGCTTCCGCTGTATTTGGGGATTTTAAACTATGTTTTTGAAATTGCATATGTTCATTTAGATTTGTTTATTGTGATCGTTGACTTGGATCCTGGTTTGTCATGCGCCTCGCGGTAAAACTCCGCAAGTGGATTTTGAGGGTGTGACAACAAGTGCCAACTATAAAATGTATAGACTTCCAATTTAAACGTCACTGCGTAAAGTTTAAAACACGTGTACATACCGTGTTTAAAGTTATTTGCTATTCACACCACCATGTATATATACAAAACACTCTATTACAATCCACATCTAACCTTCCAATAACCAAGTACTTACATTACGTAACATAAAAACATGTCATCCTCTGAAAATTACCAAACCAGTGTACAACAGACAGCCCATGAAATTCTTATTAAGTCTTTCAAAAAAGAATCTTTTGAAGAAGAAACAATAAGAAACTCATGTGGAATGCTTACATCTCTACTTGTTACGGATCTAAGGAAAAACGGCAAAACCATGATTGATACGGTTGAAATTCCGGAATCAATTGAACGAAACATAGCTCTACAATACCTAGCGGATCAAATCGGACTAAACGACGACATTTCCAAGAAGATGAAAGGTCTTACTGATAATATTATTTCCATCAGCAAGGAAAGGAAGCAAAATCGTGAAGAAATTATCAATGGTAACTGTAATTTCTCACAACAATGTAATTTTGGATTAAAAATCCTTGAAAAATGTAAATCTTATTTATCTATATATACATATATTATGCTGTTTATATTATATTGAATTTTAAACAAACATAGAGCAAATCAAACAGAAATTAAATAGATGATGAAAACATTTATTTCACAAAACACATTTTATAAACAAATAGTGATAACTTTTACATTCCTCATACTTAAGTTAATTTATTATTATTTTTTAATCAATACAAATATCTATATATTATTTTTTGATAAATAAACATAAGTAAAAAATATCGAACAACTTCAAAATTCGAGTTTCAAGGTAATGATTATTACTGGCAGTGAATAGCCCTAAAACGCTAGCATGATTACTCTACAGTTCAAGAATCTAGATGGAAAATTGCAAAATACGGCTGTAATTAATGCTACTTGAAAAAGTATACTGATTTTATTGCATATAGTCTGTTTTACAACATCTGTTGAATGATAAACAGCGGTTATCAAACAACTGTCAATCAATACAATTTTACCATTAAAGATTAAAATAAATATACAATTCAAATTGAAAAAAATTTAAATAAAATATCAAAACTAAATTTCAAAAGTTTAATCCTTAAATTTAAATTTTGACAATTTATTTAGATGAAATAAGTATATCTTTAAAAATATAAGTAGAACTCATTGAATGTAATTAATATTTTAATTAAGTAAATTCATTATTTGCATATAAATCAACAGATGGTTATTTGAGTTGCAGTAAATTAAAATTTTAAAAAACATATTTCAGTCTTTATCCAAGTATAAGATTTTAATGTGACTTTTAAGTCCTTATATTAAGCCTTATTTTGATGATTAAATAAGTTAGTAATATTAAAGTTGTTAATAAAAGTTTTAGACCAACTACGACAGATCATAATTATTATTTACCATACAACACTATTATTAATCAACTGATCTTTTAGTCTTATTTTGACTTAATATTTTGTGATATGTTTTTGTAACAACCTTTTAGGAAATAATATCAGTCTTTTTGGGGAAAATCTTCATTGTTCAAACGTATCTTAAATATATTCTATACTACAATACTGAAAAAATGTATAGCAATAAAATTCGTCATTCCAATTGCATAATTGTACATAAAATTTAAGGATAAACAATCATACAAGATACAAATTACAACGAAAACACTACTAACGAAAAATGCTTACAAAAATACAAAATAGAAGTACTGTAACCAAAAACTCCGATATCGCTACAAAAGTGAACTAATACCAACTAACAACTCTAATCTATAAGGCAAAAAAAATTACAAAATAAAGGCTCAAAGAAAAAGAAGGCGCGCTCCAAAGAAAAAGAAAACAAATACAATAATATGGCTCTAAGTAGCGGAAAAATTAGAGACATATTATTTATATTGAGACCCATCTCATTTTGGACAAGCTCTCGTATTATAATATAACAGATAATATTTTCCTTTGATTGAAAGAATCTTCCATCAACACCGATTCCAACTTGATTAGCAACGGATTATTGGTAATACATTTTTCGTTCAGACCGAGAATTTTTGAGAAGTCTTCGGGTACGAAATTTACATGAAATAACATTATATACTGAAGGTATAGAAGGTTGGTTTGCTTTTCAATGTTTCAAGTATTATAAGCTTGCAAACTGAAATGAAGAGTTACTCGCCTTTTATAGACTGAAAAAATAGGTATATACCTACTATAATAATAGTGTTTTTAATTCATAATAATTAGTATATATATTAATTTGCAACCGTCGGTGGAACAGCCACCTTTTCGTTTCCCAACTTTTCTCCACAAAGTGTTAGTATTTCGGATTTGGCCACTTTTTTTGAACCAATGTTTCAACGTTGCCGCAACACTGAAACAACGGTGACGCTTGAAAATACGGGTTTGCCCCTCTATGCACAACATACATCCGTCTTCTAAAGGTCGCCAGTGATCATGAACCACCACGGCTGATGGCTGGCGCTTGTGCCGCTGTTGTGCAACCATTCTGCTACAGAAGCGTCAATCGGTTAGAAACGCCGCTATTGTGCAGCCATTCTGCTACAGAAGAGTCAATCAGTTAGAAACCAGGATCATTGCGACACCGCCACCAGCATTGCTGAAGATATTACTTCCCACCGTTTCATTTTCAGCTCCGGCATCTTCGATTAAAACCAACGCCAAATGCATAACAATCAAAAGCACGACATCGGTTTTACAGTTTTAGGCTACGATGGCGGTGCTTCAACTGAGGGGGTTTAGGAGATGACGAACTCCGTTTAGATCTGGGGATAGATTGGGGACGACTGGTTAATATTATTTCCATGTAATTATAATTTTTATTGAAGACTTATTAAGTTTAATAGTATTTCATTACAAAGTTGTTTAACAAATGACGTGAAATTTACTCGTGTAACTAAAATTATAAACTTTTTTTTACCTATAAACCTAACTTATTATAACCATCTCTTACATAATGTTTATCAACAACTATTGAATTGCCAACAAATATTAAAAGTCAACAAAGGTTAATAATCCCACTGTACAGATGAAAGATTTGTAAAATAGAAGTTACAATTTCCATAAGACATATTTTATAAAAATAAAAATTGTTAAAAAAACATCATTGTTAAAATTGTAATATTAGTTTTTATTTACAATGTATTACGTTTTAGATTATTAGTATTACCATTATCATTAGTTTCAACATCCTAGTAATAAATTTTGATATACAAACCCATTCTAAGTTAAAATTAATACAATAATTGATGACTTGTCAACAGATGTTGTCAAACAACCGTGATCCATTACAATTATCCACTGAAGAATAATATAACCAGATTTTTAAAACAGCCTTTGTAATGAAAATCTAACGAAATAACTATAAATTTAAATTAAACCAGTCTTTTCAAATTCATAATTAGTAACAGTGGCTACAACCCTAAAAGTCTTTGTTGCCCAATGCACAGATGAACGATCTAGAGCAACCTGACAGAAAATACAGCGGCAATTAATGTTAAATGTACTTATTTTTACTATGCTTAAACAACAAAAAAAACGTCACAATAAAAATTCTTAAAAAATTAAGACATATTTTATAAAAATAAAAAACTCTTTAAAAAATCAGTATTGTTAAAATGTGTAATAATAATTTTTATTCACAACGTATTATATTTTAAATTATTAGTATGAATATTATCATTACTTTCAATTACATAGTAATAAACTTTCATATTGAAACTTATTCTAAGTTCAAAGCTATACAAAATTTGACGACTTGCCAACATATGTTTTCAAACAACTGTGATCAATTACAATTTTCAACTGAAGGATGATGTAACCAGATTTTTAACACAGAGTTTGTAAAACCTAACTTGAAATCAATATCTAACGAAATCAGTCTTTTCAAATTCATAATTACAAACAGTCGACACAGCCCTAAAAGTCTTTGATAGCTACTGTAGAGATAAAGGATCTAGATGAAAAACATAACATAAATTTACACATTATTCTTTTTATATTAATTAAACAATTAAAAATATTGTTCTTACAAATGATTTGAAATCTTTTATTGTTCCTATAACTTTAAAACAAGAAAATATATTTTATAGCAATAAAAATTCTACAAAAATATCACCATTTATAAAATATGTAATTATAGTTTTTATTGATGAATTATTATGTTTTAAATAGATAATATTTACTTGACAAACTTTTTTAAGAAATGACATGAAATATTTACATATAACTCATTTAAGTTATTATAACCATCTGTTTCATAATGTTTATCAACAACTATTGAATTGTAAAAGATATTAAAATTCAAGAAAGTTAATAATGCCCACTCTAAAGATGAGCGGTTTATAAAGTACAAGTTACAATTTCCATAAGACATATTTTATAGCAATAAAAATTGTTAAACAAAATCACAATGTATTACGTTTTAGATTATTAGTGTTACCATTATAATTAGTTTTAACGCCCTAATAATAAAGTTTCATATACAAACGTATTTTAAGTTAAAATTAATAAAATATTTGATGACTTGTGAACAGATGTTCACAAATGACAGTGATCCATTATAATTATCCACTGAAGAATAATATAACCACATTTTAAAACAGACTTTGTAATAAATATCTAACGAAATAACTATAAATTTAAATTGAACCAGTCTTTTCAAATTCCTGACAGAAAATACAGCACCAATTAATGCTAAATATACTTATTTTTACTATTCTTAAACAACAAAAAAGGTTACCATGAAAATTCTTAAAAAATTTAGACATATTTTATAAGTATAAAAAGTCTTTAAAAAAATAAGTATTATTAAAATGTGTTTTTTTGAACATTTATTATTTAAATGTGTAATAATAATTTTTATTCACAACCTATTATGATTTAAATTATTAGTATGAATATCATCATTAGTTTCAACTACATAGTAATAAACCACATTTTGAATCCTATTGTAAATTCAAACATGTACAAAATTTGACGACTTGCTAACAGATGTTTTCAAACATCTGTGATCAATTACAATTTTCAACTGAAGGATGATGTAACCAGTTTTTAAAACAGAGTTTGTAAAACCTAACTTGTAATCAATATCCAACGAAATCAGTCTTTTCAAATTCATAATTACAAACAGTCGACACAGCCCTAAAAGTCTTTGATGACCACTGTGGAGATGAAGGATCTAGATAAAAACATAACATAAATTTACACATTATTCTTTTTATATTAATTAAACAATTAAAAATATTGTTCTTATAAATGATTTGAAGACTTTTATTGTTCCTATAACTTTAAAAAATGAAAATATATTTTATAGCAATAAAAATTCTACAAAAATATTAGCATTTATAAAATATCTAATTATAGTTTTTATTGACGTATTTTTATGTTTTAAATAGATAATATTTCCATGACAAACGTTTTTAAGAAATGACATGAAATATTTACATATAACTCACATAAGTTATTATAACCATATGTTTCATAATGTTTATCAACAACTATTGAATTGTAAACAGATATTAAAATTCAAGAAAAGTTAATAATGCCCACTCTACAAATGAGCGGTTTGTAAAATACAAGTTACAATTTTCATAAGACATATTTTATAGCAATAAAATTTGTTAAACAAAATCATCATTGTTAAAAATTGTAATAATAGATTTTATTCACAATGTATTACGTTTTAGATTATTAATGTTAACATTATAATTAGGTTTAACGCCCTAATTATAAAGTTTCATATACAAACCTAAACTCAGTTAAAATTAATAAAATATTTGATGACTTGTGAACAGATGTTCACAAACGACTGTGATCCATTACCGAAGAATAATATAATCACATTTTTAAAACAGACTTTCTAAAGAATATCTAACGAAATAGCTATAAATTTAAATTAAACCAGTCTTTTCAAATTCATAATTAGTAACAGTCGCTACAACCATAAAAGTCTTTGGTGGCCAATGCACAGATCAACGATCTAGATGCAACCTGTAAGAAAATACAACACCAATTAATGCTAAATGTACTTATTTTTACTACTCTTAAGCAACAAAAAAGGTTAACATCAAAATTCTTAAAAAATTAAGACATATTTTATAGGTATAAAAACTCTTTAAAAAAATAAGTATTATTAAAATGTGTTTTTTAAACATTTATTATTAAAATGTGTTATAATAGTTTTTATTGACAACGTATTATGATTTAAATTATTAGTATGAATATCATTATTAGTTTCAATTACATAGTAATAAACCACATTTTGAATCATATATTAAGTTTAAAGCTATACAAAATTTGACGACTTGACAACAGATGTTTTGAAACAACTGTGATCCATTACAATTTTCAACTGAAGGATGATGTAACTAGTTTTTAAAACAGAGTTTGTAAAACCTAACTTGTAATCAATATCCAACGAAATCAGTCTTTTCAAAGTCATAATTACAAACAGTCAACACTGTCACACCCTCAAAATCCACTTGCGGAGTTTTACCGCGAGGCGCATGACAAACCAGGATCCAAGTCAATGATCACAATAAACAATACTAAATGAATTTCAAAAACATAGTTTAAAAATCCCAAACATCAGCGGAAGCTAAATGTCGTTACATAAACAAAACAAAACCAAATGTTTAATGTTCAAAACCATGCAACTCTAACTAGACGCCGTGCAGACGCGTGCGCCCTAGTTCCACTTTGCTACCTTAGCGACCTGAGAAAACATGTAAGAGTTTACGTCAGCACAAAAATGCTGGTGAGTTTACAGGTTTGTAATCAAAGTTCCAAGTATAACCTGTCCATACTATAACAATTGTAAACCAAGTACGCTAGCTAGGCGCATGTACCATTACTACTACGATTGGAAAACCATTAATAACTCGCAAACCAGATGTTGTGCCCGAATAGTAAACCTGTTCCTGTTTGAGACAATATGCACCCGCCCGGCGCTCCATGCCGACGGGTGGGGTTGGTCACTCCCAATAGCGCTATTCACATTTCCCCGTTGTGCAAACCAGCACATTCATGGTTCCCCCCGGGACTTCCAAAGATTGTATAGTAAACCGTTTGAAAACCCATAGTATGACAGTTGTTACCAAATAGTTGTTTAACACATGTTTTCTCCCCCAAAAATGAAAACCAAGTAAAGTGGGGCCGTAAACTCACCTTAGGTTGCGTTACTTCAGATAACAGAATAAGTCAACAAGCTATGCTAGCCCCGTAAAGCGGCGACCTAACATATGACAGTTACAAGTTCTTAGACTAATAACCCGTAGGTTAGTTAGTCCCTAGATGTCCAGACCTTAACCAAGTTTGTTTGACAACACGTTTACTGTTAACATGACCCAACGTACAAGACTCGACATCCCATTGGTGACCCGAGGCTTCCCGTGTTACACTAGCATTCACAAACATATAATCATGCAATCACACTTAACATACGTTAAAGTCCAACAAGTTCTAGCACATAGTTCCATTAACACATTATTGACCCGAACACATGTTACCAAGTTATCAGACGTGTTACGGGGTTCCTAGCATGTTCCTAGGTGTCAAATCTGGTCTCGGAATGCTAAAATACACTTACTGTAGCAGTTCAGGCGATTAGGAAAAGTCAACTAGCAATTACGTTGGTCAACATGCAATTATGAATGCTAATCGCCTACTGTGTAGGCGATTAGGGTCATGTGACATGCAAATTTCTGAGTTTGTAGGCAATTAGGGTCATGTGACATGCATTTCAGAACTTATCAGGCGATTAGGGTCATGCAGCATGCAAAAACACATCCTAGCAGGCGATTAGCCCCTAATTGCCTGAAGGGTAGGCGATTAGCCCATCATGGTAGGCGATTAGCCTGCTAATCGCCACCCCTCTTAGGCGATTAGCCTGCTAATCGCCACCTGCACACCAGATTTGGTTTTTCGCGCATTTAACACTCCAAATCAACCCTAGAACGTGTGTAAACCTCCAATATCAAACAAACAAGTATCCTAAACATGTTTAGATCAAAATACATCGTTTAACCTTGTTCTAGCAGTCCTGGACGCAATCATGTTTCTAAAACATAACATAAGTATCATGTAATCATCACACTAACATGCGTAAACACAACCCTAATGAACAATCAATCAGATTACTGTATCAAACCATCATCACAGATCAGTAACTAACCTAACATCATGTTAATAATCCTTCTTGAATCATAAAAATCCAATCTTTTAATTAAAACCTACACATACAACATGCATAGCATCTAGAATCCACACAACAATGATTATTAACGATTTACAGAAGACACAAGTGTTTATGAACAGGTCTGGACCATTAGGGATTCAATAAAAACGTTAGAAAAGATTGCATGGATGAAAACCACACCTTAGATTATGATTGATTGATGAAATAGGCTTGAAATCAAGTTGTTTGATCCAAAATCGTGTTCCAGAGGTTGTGTGGGTGTTGGGACGAGTTGTGGGGCGACTAGGGTTGATGTTATGAAGTTTAGGAGGTCAAATATTGTATTTATAGTCGTTTTTAGTCGTAACCCACGTTGCAGGCGATTATGGTCCAGTTGCAGGCGATTAGGGCTGCTAATCGCCACCCCCTTAGGCGATTAGCCCCCTACTCGCCACCTGGAGGCTGCTAATCGCCACCTGGAGGCTGCTAATCGCCACCCTGTAGGTGATTAGCTCACCCTAATCGCCTACAGGGTATGTTTCCAAGTATTTTGCGCGTTAAACCCCGTTTTAACATATGTTAACACATTTTCACATACCGACAAGTCACATAATGATTATAAACACATAACACTTGCAATTAAACACATTCACACTCGTTCACCAATCCCCGGGACTCGAGACTTGCATGTACCCTATGCTTTGACGATTCTCCGAATCGTCACCCCTTGTACACTTGGTTAATGACTGACATCTAACGATCCTCTAGGCCAACATCTAATGATTCCCTAGACTCACATAACAGTTCCCGAACCATAACCCGACTCAACTAACCCAGTTAAGTACAGAATACGCGTGACTCGCTAAGGTAGACTTTAATCTAGACGACGTTGTTAACTTGAATTTGCCGGGTGTCACATCATCCCCACGTTAAAAGAATTTTCGTCCCGAAAATTATGCAAGTACCAAGAGTATGAACAAAAGTAACAGACAAAAATAGAAACCAAGAGAGAGAATTACCCGAGTTGTCACATCATCCCCACGTTAAAAGGAATCTCGCCCCGAGATTCATTCCGTTGCAGTGGTAACGTGTCTCGATTCGAATGCCTCTTTAGGAAAGAGATGAGGATACTTAGACTTCATCTGATCCTCGCGTTCCCAAGTGTATTCCGGTCCCCGGTTCGAGTTCCATCGAACCTTAACAATGCGAATCTTACTGTGACGTAGACTGCGAATCTTGTAATCAAGGATCTCGACAGGTTCCTCCACTATCCGAAGACGATCATCAACCTTGATCTCTTCTAGTGGAACAATGAGAGACTCGTCAGTCAGACACTTCTTCAGGTTAGATACGTGGAAGACGTTATGTACGTTACCGAGCTCCGTCGGTAAATCAAGTCGATATGCCACCGGTCCGATCCGTTCCAGGATCGTAAATGGACCGACATACCGCGGGTTAAGTTTGCCACGCTTCCCAAAGCGTATGACGCCCTTCCACGGTGAAACCTTTAGAAGTACCCTGTCACCAACTTGAAACTCCAATGGCTTACGGCGATGATCAGCATAGCTCTTCTGTCGGTCCCGTGCCGCTGCCAATCGGTTACGAATCTGTACGATTTTCTCAGAAGTTTCGTACACTAGTTCAGGCCCAGTGAGTTGACTCTCACCCACTTCAGCCCAACAAAGAGGAGACCGGCATTTCCGTCCGTATAATGCCTCGAACGGAGCTGCCTTGATGCTCGTGTGGTAACTGTTGTTGTAAGAGAATTCTACTAACGGTAAGTGAGCTTCCCAACCCTTGCCAAAATCGATCACACATGCCCGCAGCATGTCTTCTAGAGTTTGAATTGTACGCTCACTCTGACCGTCAGTTTGTGGATGGTAAGCTGTACTCATGTCCAACTGGGTACCCAAAGCCTTATGCAAAGACTTCCAGAAATGCGAAGTAAAATGAGAATCACGATCCGAGATAATAGAAACTGGTACCCCGTGCTTAGAGACAACTTCTTTCAGATATAAACGAGCCAACCGATCCATGGTGTCGGTCTCCTTAATAGCAAGGAAATGGGCTGATTTCGTCAAACGGTCGACAATCACCCATATCTTATCATTCCCACTTGGTGACTTAGGTAGTTGTGTGACAAAGTCCATCGTAATCCGTTCCCATTTCCACTCTGGGATTTCAGGTTGTTGCAATAGACCCGACGGTTTCTGGTATTCCACCTTGACCTTAGCACAGGTCAAGCACTTACTCACGTATGAGGCTATATCCGCCCTCATGTTTGGCCACCAGTACAGTATTTTTAGATCCTGGTACATCTTGTCTGAACCAGGATGAATGGAATACCGAGACTTGTGAGCTTCATCAAGAACCAGCTCCCGAAGTCCCCTGAATAAAGGAACCCAGACGTGTTCTGCGAAGTAGCGCAGGCCATCAGGCCTTTGCTCGAGGTGTTTGTCGGCACCGTGCATAGTTTCAGCCTTAAGGTTTTCCTCCTTCAAGGCTTCTAACTGAGCAGAACGGAGTTGATCAGGCAGAGAGGAATGGATTGTGAGTTGCAACGCCCGAACGCGACGAGGGTTTGTCGATTCCTTCCTGCTCAAGGCGTCTGCCACAACATTCGCCTTGCCAGGATGGTACTTAATGGCACAGTCATAGTCGTTCAGAAGTTCAACCCAACGGCGCTGTCGTATGTTCAGGTGCTGTTGGTCAAAAATGTGCTGGAGACTCTTGTGATCGGTGTAGATGGTGCATTTGGTACCGTACAAGTAATGCCTCCAAATTTTCAACGCGAACACCACCGCACCCAATTCCAAATCATGGGTAGTGTAGTTCCTTTCGTGCACTTTGAGTTGACGAGAAGCGTACGCAATCACCTTCTCGCGTTGCATCAACACGCAACCGAGACCATGAATAGAAGCATCACAGTAAACAACGAAATCTTCAGTGCCTTCAGGCAAGGACAAAATAGGAGCAGAACAAAGCTTAGTCTTCAGTTTTTGGAATGCTGACTCCTGTGGTTCACCCCAGTCGAATTTTCTATCCTTCTGAGTAAGAGTGGTGAGGGGTTGAGCGATCTCCGAGAACCCCTTTATGAAACGACGATAATAGCCCGCAAGGCCTAGGAATTGCCGCACCTCAGTTGGCGTCTTCGGTGCTTCCCAGTCCTTGATCGCTTCGATCTTAGCTGGATCGACATGGATTCCCAGTTCATTGACTACATGCCCTAGGAATTGGACTTCGCGTAACCAAAAATCGCACTTCGAGAACTTGGCGTACAGTTGTTCTCGTCGTAAGAGTTCCAAAACCAACCGTAGATGTTCCCCATGTTCGGTCTCGTTCTTGGAATAGATCAGAATGTCATCAATAAACACGATAACGAACTTGTCAAGATACGGTTTACAAACGCGGTTCATCAAATCCATGAAAACCGCCGGTGCGTTAGTGAGACCAAAAGGCATGACCAAGAACTCGAAATGGCCATAACGTGTACGAAAGGCAGTCTTAGCAACATCAGCTTCCCTTACGCGCAACTGGTGATAACCGGACCTTAGATCAATCTTGGAATAGTAGCTAGAACCCTGGAGTTGGTCAAATAGGTCATCAATACGAGGAAGAGGATAACGATTCTTAATGGTCACCTTGTTCAACTCTCTATAATCCACGCACAGTCGAAAACTGCCATCCTTCTTCTTAACAAACAAAATCGGGGCTCCCCAAGGGGAAGAACTAGGTCTGATGAAACCCTTATCCAAGAGTTCCTGTAACTGGTTAGACAATTCTTGCATCTCAGGAGGTGCAAGACGGTAGGGGGCCCGA
The DNA here is from genome assembly GCA_032199755.1 of Ambrosia artemisiifolia. Lineage (NCBI taxonomy): Eukaryota > Viridiplantae > Streptophyta > Magnoliopsida > Asterales > Asteraceae > Ambrosia > Ambrosia artemisiifolia. The sequence continues at coordinate 25,929,365 of CM063517.1, forward strand.
GCAATAGGAGCAGCGCCAGGTACAAGATCAATACCGAACTCAACCTGACGATGGGGAGGAAGACCAGATAAATCATCAGGAAAGACATCAGAAAACTCGCGTACAACCGGGATATCGTCGATCTTCTTCTCGCTGGTAGTGGAAACAGATAAAAGTGCCAGAACTGCCGAATAACCCTTCCGAAGATACTTAAGGGCTTTCATGCTAGAGATGAGACTTAGCGGAGCACCGCTCTTGTCCCCGTACACAGAAAGAAATTCTCCATCAGGGAGAGGAATCCGGATGACCTTGTCGTAACAAACGATCTCAGCGCGATACAGAGACAACCAATCCATGCCTATAACCACGTCGAAACTACCCAAAGGTACCGGCATAAGGTCGATAGGAAAAGACAAACCCGACAACTCTATGTGACATTCCCGAAGAACGCAAGTAGCTTCTATCTTCTTACCGTCAGCCAATTCTATAATATATTTAGCCTCTAGAGGAACAGGTACTACATCTAGCAAACGACTAACTTCCACAGATATGAAACTCTTATCGGCACCAGAATCAAATAAAACACTAACAGAGCGATCGTTGAGAAGAAACGTACCAGTGACAGTGTCAGGGTCCTGTCTCGCCTCTGCAGTCCCAATAACGAAAGCACGTGCGTTCCTGTTTCCGCCCCCGTTGTTACCATTTCCATTCCCATTACCATTCCCGTTCCCTCCCTGTTTCAGCTTTGGACACTCTTTCTTGTAATGCCCCGTTTCCCCACAGTGAAAACATCCCTGTTTGCCCGCAGTCCCCTGAGTAGCAGAAGTCGGAGTAGTAGTTGGGGCCTGAGTCGATGGAAGAGTCATCCTACAGTCTTTGGCAAAGTGCCCCAACTTCTGACAGCGATGGCAACGGTTATTGTCACAACCCCCATGATGATGGCGTCCACACTTATTGCATTTTGGTAACTTTCCCGCATAACCACCACTTGGCTTAGAACCCGATGAAGACGAACCCCCACTATCAAATCTTTTTCCCTGTTGAGTTGGTGCTGGTGTAGAACTCTTCACTTCATTATCCCACTTACGCTTGTTGCTCTCCGGAGCCTTAGCAGTTGAACCTTTGGCAGGCAAGATACCCTCACTCACCTTCAGGTTAGTCATCCTATGAGCAGATCGGACCACCTCTGCGTAGGTAGGAAGATTCCCCGCAGCCACCAACCCTGCGATTTCTGGCACAAGACCCGAGATAAAATGCTCAATCCTCCTATATTCCGGCACATGTAGGTTAGGACAAAGTACAGCCAACTCGTTCCGCCTCACAGTATACTTCTCAATTTCCGACCCAGACATTTTGAGGTTCCACACCTCGTGTTCCAGCTTTTGAATCTCCTCCCTGGGACAGTACTCCCTCTTCAGCAGTTGCACAAAGTTCTCCCAAGGCATAGCATAAGCCTCCCCTATACCCATAGTCTGGGTGATATCGTTCCACCAGGTCAACGCAACATCCTGGAGCAACCCAGCAGAATACTTGACTCGATCCTCCGGGAGACAGTTACACATAAGGAAAACAGACTCCACTTTCTCCAACCACCTGAGCAAACCTACTGCACCCTCAGTACCCGAGAACTCATGGGGCTTGCAGTCCCGAAACATTTTGTAGGTGCACATGGGTGGTGGTGGTGGATTAACATGACCACCTGTAAAGAAACACGTAAGAAAACCACGGAAATGTAAACAAAGTTCACCGATGAGATAGAAGTGGTTAGGTCAACTTACCGCCATTGTGCCCTAGCTGGAAGGCAGCCTGCAGCAAGTTATTCAAGTCATCCTGCGTGAGGTTCACACCCCCACGACCACCATTACCACGCCCACCATTGCGGCCACCTCCACGTCCTCCTCGTGCTCCAGACATGATTCTGGCAAAAAGGACGAGAAAATTTAGTTTCACAGCCAATGATAATCACTAGCGTTCACAAGATCAAAGCTAGATCCAACCCAGGACTATCCATTCGAACCCAGAGCTCACTAGGGTTTTCATGCATTTCGGTTTATGATTTTGTGTGCACCCAAAATGATAAACCGCTCTACATGGTCCTCCAAGTGTTCTCCTAGTTCAAAGTTCAAATCACCGGACACAGACTCTTAGCTATACACCGTAATACTACGGTAGTTCATGACAAGGGTTTCTATTGGGGTAGGAAAGGGAGATGTCCGAGTCTTGGACCAATCTCAAGAGTATACAGTTAACCCCAATGTACCTCACTGTCTAGTAAGCAAGTAACCTAGTAAGAGAGGATGGATGATGTAACACAGAAGGGTAAGATGATTTAGAGACACCCCGACAAGTCTATAAGTAACCCAGTATAAAGTTTAGTACCATGTGATCATCTAGTGTGTGCGACTCAGTTATAGACTAGACTCTACATGCAGTCCTAGTTCACTATAACCATTGGCTCTGATACCAATCTGTCACACCCTCAAAATCCACTTGCGGAGTTTTACCGCGAGGCGCATGACAAACCAGGATCCAAGTCAATGATCACAATAAACAATACTAAATGAATTTCAAAAACATAGTTTAAAAATCCCAAACATCAGCGGAAGCTAAATGTCGTTACATAAACAAAACAAAACCAAATGTTTAATGTTCAAAACCATGCAACTCTAACTAGACGCCGTGCAGACGCGTGCGCCCTAGTTCCACTTTGCTACCTTAGCGACCTGAGAAAACATTTAAGAGTTTACGTCAGCACAAAAATGCTGGTGAGTTTACAGGTTTGTAATCAAAGTTCCAAGTATAACCTGTCCATACTATAACAATTGTAAACCAAGTACGCTAGCTAGGCGCATGTACCATTACTACTACGATTGGAAAACCATTACTAACTCGCAAACCAGATGTTGTGCCCGAATAGTAAACCTGTTCCTGTTTGAGACAATATGAACCCGCCCGGCGCTCCATGCCGACGGGTGGGGTTGGTCACTCCCAATAGCGCTATTCACATTTCCCCGTTGTGCAAACCAGCACATTCATGGTTCCCCCCGGGACTTCCAAAGATCGTATAGTAAACCGTTTGAAAACCCATAGTATGACAGTTGTTACCAAATAGTTGTTTAACACATGTTTTCTCCCCCAAAAATGAAAACCAAGTAAAGTGGGGCCGTAAACTCACCTTAGGTTGCGTTACTTCAGATAACAGAATAAGTCAACAAGCTATGCTAGCCCCGTAAAGCGGCGACCTAACATATGACAGTTACAAGTTCTTAGACTAATAACCCGTAGGTTAGTTAGTCCCTAGATGTCCAGACCTTAACCAAGTTTGTTTGACAACACGTTTACTGTTAACATGACCCAACGTACAAGACTCGACATCCCATTGGTGACCCGAGGCTTCCCGTGTTACACTAGCATTCACAAACATATAATCATGCAATCACACTTAACATACGTTAAAGTCCAACAAGTTCTAGCACATAGTTCCATTAACACATTATTGACCCGAACACATGTTACCAAGTTATCAGACGTGTTACGGGGTTCCTAGCATGTTCCTAGGTGTCAAATCGGGTCTCGGAATGCTAAAATACACTTACTGTAGCAGTTCAGGCGATTAGGAAAAGTCAACTAGCAATTACGTTGGTCAACATGCAATTATGAATGCTAATCGCCTACTGTGTAGGCGATTAGGGTCATGTGACATGCAAATTTCTGAGTTTGTAGGCAATTAGGGTCATGTGACATGCATTTCAGAACTTATCAGGCGATTAGGGTCATGCAGCATGCAAAAACACATCCTAGCAGGCGATTAGCCCCTAATTGCCTGAAGGGTAGGCGATTAGCCCATCATGGTAGGCGATTAGCCTGCTAATCGCCACCCCTCTTAGGCGATTAGCCTGCTAATCGCCACCTGCACACCAGATTTGGTTTTTCGCGCGTTTAACACTCCAAATCAACCCTAGAACGTGTGTAAACCTCCAATATCAAACAAACAAGTATCCTAAACATGTTTAGATCAAAATACATCGTTTAACCTTGTTCTAGCAGTCCTGGACGCAATCATGTTTCTAAAACATAACATAAGTATCATGTAATCATCACACTAACATGCGTAAACACAACCCTAATGAACAATCAATCAGATTACTGTATCAAACCATCATCACAGATCAGTAACTACCCTAACATCATGTTAATAATCCTTCTTGAATCATAAAAATCCAATCTTTTAATTAAAACCTACACATACAACATGCATAGCATCTAGAATCCACACAACAATGATTATTAACGATTTACAGAAGACACAAGTGTTTATGAACAGGTCTGGACCATTAGGGATTCAATAAAAACGTTAGAAAAGATTGCATGGATGAAAACCACACCTTAGATTATGATTGATTGATGAAATAGGCTTGAAATCAAGTTGTTTGATCCAAAATCGTGTTCCAGAGGTTGTGTGGGTGTTGGGACGAGTTGTGGGGCGACTAGGGTTGATGTTATGAAGTTTAGGAGGTCAAATATTGTATTTATAGTCGTTTTTAGTCGTAACCCACGTTGCAGGCGATTATGGTCCAGTTGCAGGCGATTAGGGCTGCTAATCGCCACCCCCTTAGGCGATTAGCCCCCTACTCGCCACCTGGAGGCTGCTAATCGCCACCTGGAGGCTGCTAATCGCCACCCTGTAGGTGATTAGCTCACCCTAATCGCCTACAGGGTATGTTTCCAAGTATTTTGCGCGTTAAACCCCGTTTTAACATATGTTAACACATTTTCACATACCGACAAGTCACATAATGATTATAAACACATAACACTTGCAATTAAACACATTCACACTCGTTCACCAATCCCCGGGACTCGAGACTTGCATGTACCCTATGCTTTGACGATTCTCCGAATCGTCACCCCTTGTACACTTGGTTAATGACTGACATCTAACGATCCTCTAGGCCAACATCTAATGATTCCCTAGACTCACATAACAGTTCCCGAACCATAACCCGACTCAACTAACCCAGTTAAGTACAGAATACGCGTGACTCGCTAAGGTAGACTTTAATCTAGACGACGTTGTTAACTTGAATTTGCCGGGTGTCACATCATCCCCACGTTAAAAGAATTTTCGTCCCGAAAATTATGCAAGTACCAAGAGTATGAACAAAAGTAACAGACAAAAATAGAAACCAAGAGAGAGAATTACCCGAGTTGTCACAAACACAGCCATAAAAGTCTTTGATGGCCACTGTGGAGATGAAGGATCTAAATGAAAACATAACATAAATTTACACATTATTCTTTTTATATTAATTAAAAAATTAAAAATATTGTTTTTACAAATGATTTGAAGTCTTTTATTGTTCCTATAACTTTAAAAAATGAAAATATATCTTATAGCAATAAAAAAAGTACAAAAATATCAGCATTTATAAAATATGTAATTATAGTTTTTATTGACAAATTATTATGTTTTAAATAGATAATATTTTCATGACAAACTTTTTTAAGAAATGACATGAAATGTACTGACTATTCCAAATATTTTAAAGAAAGTAAACTGAATATTTACATATAAAAAATAATAATTCATTTTTAAAAACTATTACATTGTGAATAAAAACTATTATTCGAAGATTATAGATATAATCTTTGGTATTGAAACCTATTCAAATTCATAATTACAAACAGTCGCCACAGCCCTAAAAGTCTTTATTGATGACTTATTATATTTTAAATTAAAAATATTTCCATGACAAACATTTTAAAAAAAATGAATTCAAGTTTAGTAATTCTAGCTAATATTTTAAGAAATAACTATAAAAAATTTAATATTCAACTACTATAAAATACTCGAGATACTATTGTTTGAACAAATATTGGATAACAGAAGTATAACAAATGAAATTAAATAACATTACATCCACTGGCACAACAGATGTTAAACAACAGCTGTTAGCTAAAATATATTCATCCAAAATTGTTAATACAGTCTGTACAAAATTAACATACATATCTTTGAAGTTCAAAAGATGTTAAAAAAAACTTACAACTGAAAAAACTAAACCAACATCTGAATACGTTAATAATAAGTTCTAACTTTTGAGTCTAGCAGCCTTCTTTTTTAATCTTTTTCTTGTACAACTTTGGTCAGCAACATTTACATTAACACGATCTTCAACAATTCTTTTTCCATTAGGACTTGTGGGAGTATCCACAACGGCATCAACACATAAAACATCCTTAAAACAAATCAGGAAACAACTAATAAAACGTTACATGACAATACAAATTGTAAAAAAAAGTTAGACATAATTGCACAAAGGTATTAATACCTTAGGAGTAACTTGAAACCCAAGTTGCGAAGATTCTGAAAGGTTAACAGATTTATTTTCACAAACTTCCTTAGTGACCTAAAAAGTGGTCATATACAAATAAACATAACAAATTTGAAAATCTACTGAATATAAATGCTTATTACAAAATAATTAGAATAAATACCTCGACAGAACTATCGTCTACATTCTCATGTCCGTCGACCAACTCTTCAATTATAACAGGATCATCACAAATCTTAACGACAGTGTACACATGATAGTCATTTGTAAGGTTGTAATCAGAAACATTTTGTTTCCGAAGTAACTCGCATCAACTAGCATTAGTTTGATGTGAACCTTCAGGAGTAATTCATTAAATTGGTTAGATCTAAACTAATAAGATACCCTTCATATGATCTCACTAAAGATACCACATACATATAGATAGACCCACGTTACAGTTCCGCCATCCGCCGATTCGGGTCTATTTGAAAATGGCTAGAAAGCAAGCTTCTTTTCAACGATTCGGGACAACTCATGCGGCAAACTTTTTGTGTCGCCTTCCTTCAACTACCTTTCCCTGATATCACCTGTAACAGCTCCAATAAGCCTCATAACAACTTTATCGAACATCACAAATGATACACTAACGGAATCATCTTGAACTCTTATCTGCAACTTGAACCTTGAACCTAAAACAAATAAAACATAATTTATCTAAAAAAACTGCATGAAATGAAATAAAAAATCTGAAACAAAAAATGTGTATACATCTACAGCTTTACATACTTTGTGGTAACGGAACTACATTCACACTGGCATTTTCGACAAACCAAAGCAGTAGCAGGCAATTTGAGAATTGCTTCAGCCACTTCTTCAGCGTTTTGCAAATAGTCTGACTTACTTAAAACTTTCTTGTTACACTTGCGGCAGGCAGCATAAAACCAACCATAGCTTTCTTCAAAACTTTTTATGGTCGCAACGACAACATAAGACATCGGCTGCAAACACAGTATATATGTATGCAACAAACAATTTAAAAGAATACAAACATATAATAAACTAAACACATATAAAAGGTACGAATAAAATATTGAAACCTGTTGAATGTCAATGAGCTCATCAACACGCTTCTTCTCTATTCCAACTATGAATTCCTGGCACAATGGATAAACAGTCTGCGACGAAAGAACAGTTTGAGAGGTACAACCAGACTCTTGTTCTTGTTTCAATATCAAACTACATAAAAATGAAAAGAATTACATCTCTTAGCTAAAAGAAAGTATAAATGTAAAGTTGCGTATAGAAATATAAATAAATAGCACCTCTTCTTTAGGTCAGACACCTCATCTATAAGTTGATTGAGAAAGAGGCGAGATCCATATTTATCGGTTTGAACTGTAATTCTTTCTAAAAATTTCACAACACACATATCTTTACTTATTTCATTTATATTAATATGTTTTTAAAATAAGAACACTGAAACACAAGTTACAGTTCCAGTCTCTAATCCTTCCATGCTGGATAACAGCGAGTACATGCTCCTCAGTGATCTTTGAAATGAATTCCTTAAACTGTATTGCGTAAGAGTTCCACAATGTACATCTTATGGTCGTACCTCTGCAACAAAACAACAGAATCACAAATGTAAAACAAAAGCAAAAACCTGATACTATACAAACATTAATTACAAATAATTTATTACATTAATAAATGTGTTCCACATGAGATTCAAAACAGCCAGCCATAGAATAACTTCTTCATAACATTTATTACAGAAATTAAATTTGCATTTCTAAACAATGATTGTTTACAACTATTGATGCATAAGAATGACATTAGAAAAATAATGCTTTTGTAGTTTTGTTAAGCGTCAGGTATGTGAATAGAAGATACAACACTTTTCGAAAAAAATGTATAACAATTTTAAGGAATCCTTACTCTAAGTCCCGAATATCAAGATTCATTCGTTAGGTTTCGTTAGGAGGTCGTCCAAAGACATCCAAGTCGCTACACCAGATGACGCTTCCAGCAACATCTGTAAAAAGAAAACAGACAACTTTACCAAACATCTGTTAAATATAAAGCAACAGTGTTTAACCAAACTGAATGTTAAAGCTAGCTTGTACTAAGGTAAAGAATAAAATACAAACCAACACTCAACAGATTCTTGGCTTCTCCGTTAAGGATTTGGTTAAAAGGTAAGAAGTTGAAACCATACTCCACACCTTCCCAACCCTTAACCTGTTTCACAGTTGTACAACGATAAAAAATGATTTTGAATTGATGAGCTACAACTCTGTAGATGTCCTTGTTTTCACCTACACCGAACTTAGACAAGACAACCACACCGTCTTCTTCAATTTGGCTGTCAAAAACTTGCATAAAAGGTGTCTTGGCAGAACCTTGAATCTTATCACCCTGCATATCAGTTAACAGAAGGTAAAAAAACATGCAGAAAAGAACATGTCTTCACGAATAAGAGAAAAAACCAAGGTATAAAGTTTACCTGCTCATCAATGAATATGACCTCCAACTTATAGGCTGTCTTCCACTTCCTTATGACTCGAGCCTTCATGTACCACATGTCTTTGGCTGGATTCAGATCACGAATGAAAGTGACGTGCTTTTCTTCATTGTCCATTGACGTCGACACGATTTTAAAGATATCTTTTAAGAGGGAAATTTGAAAATCTTTGTTTAGGTTTAAAAAATTGAAAGCTGATATTAGAAATGACTGAATTGTTGGTGTGCTTATATATAAGGAGCTAATGAGGCACGTTTCCCTACGTTAATTTAAATTTTCCCCCTTAAAATTTAAACTTAGGGCCTAACATCTGCTGCTTGACGGTAGACCCTTTGGTTGTGAACCGCTGTTGAGGACAACAACGGTGCTTTAACGTGGCCCACATATTTTTTGTGAATATTTTAAGGTGATTACTGACGTCAGTTTTTGCATCACAGGCATTGGTGGCCTGCCTAAGGTGTTGACACATCAGCTTTCTGACGTCACTCACGACTCTCCTATTATTGAATGTATAGATATATAGTTAAGGAACGGAAAATTAAAGTAATATTCAGAAAGTCTAGTTTCAATGTTTGAAACATAACTTTGCATTTGGATTTTTAGATTTCTTTCCAAGTCACTTTCCATTCCATTCCATTCCATCCTACATCGAACAACTTTGAGCTCCACTTAATAGAATAAAAGGTCGAAGAAAAAGAGAGGAGCCTTGAGTGCGCGCGCGCCAATTTGTTAGCATTATGAGGGGTGTTTACGGTTTGGTTTCGAACCAGGAAACCGTCTAAACCGGTTATCGGTTTGATTTCACGGTCGGTTTTTACACTTAACTTTCGGTCAATCGGTTTCAATATTTTTAAACCGCATCCAACCATTTGGTTTACGTTTATACCAAAAACCAACCATGTAGAACCGGACTGTATCGTAAGAATTTATTTCAGTAATGTTTTTAAATATTTCATATTACACACATATATATAGAAATAAGTTAAATTAAATTTATTTTAATATATATGACCTAAGTTAAATTAAATTTATTTTGACATATAATTAAGTTAAATCCAAAAAACCAAAAAGCACATTCTCTAACTTGAAGTATAGAAAAAAGAATATTGATAGAAAAAAGAATATTGACAGTAGCAATAAGTACGCGACATTACTGTTATGACGCCCAGCCTCACACCCCAAAACCCACCCACGGCCAGCAGCCCAGCCTCATCTCCCCGCCACACACCTCCGCCCTCTCCTCCACGCCCCTAAGGGGTGGTGTTCCCGCCATTGAAGAGCCTTCCCCCCTTCTTCCCGCCCCTACTCCCTCCACTCTTATGCTTCGGATATTTACACAAGGGTGCATTTTATCCAAACAATCCTATACGGCCCGTAGAGGCCTCTACGGGCCGTAGGGATCAAATTTTGACCTATCTACGGGCCTTAGAGATCTCTACGGGCCGTAGGTGAACATGAAAACGTGGTACGATGTTCAGTCCTGACTATCAATGATTGTGATCCCCTCTATGGCCCGCAGAGCCCTCTACGAGCCGTAGGTAAGGTATGTTTAATTTGGAGTTCAGTTTGGGTGGGATGGATGGGGTTAGATGGGTGTGTAAGACCTCTACGGCCCGTAGGTAAAGTCTGATTAATTTGGGGTTCAATTTGGATGGGATAGATGGGGTTAGATGGGTGTGTAAGATATGTAATGTTATTTTTTTATAAAAAAAATAAAAATATATGCAATTTTTTATTTTATGTAAGTTTTTTTAAAATATTGGTTTCTATGTAACTATAATTAGAAAACGTGTTGTTTTTACTAAGGTCGTCTCGATAAACGTGTTTTTAATAATATGTTGTTTTTATACTAAATATGTTGTTACGTTATATTTGTTAATTTTCATTACCAAATTTTGGTTATTTGTATAAAATGGTATTTTTTTATTACTATAAAATGTTATTTTTTTTTGTTACCTTTACCGTCTCGATAAGCGTGTAACCGTCAACCCAAACAGTTATATAAACGTTTATAATATAAACAAACAGTTAAGATAAAAAAACAGTGTATCATCAGTCATAAACGTTTACAAAATATGATAACAACGATAAAACTACAGCATCTGCGAATCATCAGTCGACGGCTGCTGCGAGGATGTCCCGGCCTGCTGCGAGGACGTACCGGCCTCATGCGTGGACGTGGGGGTCTGCTGCGTTCCGGGCCCTATATTCGGTGTGACACGAGGATGCATGTCCAGGCGGCGAAAAATAGAACAAAGATATTGTTAATGTGTGTATGCATGCGTTTTAAACTAAATTAATATAATATGTACCAGATCGTTCGTCCTGACATAGTCGTCTGTAGAATCGCACTAACCAGTGCCGGTAAAATTCCGGAGATGAAGATCCACAGAGTCGCTTAAAAGATTTCACAAATATTTTCCAATCTGCATCTCCAAATGCTCGTCTGCAGTGCTTTAATATATTTCGTTGAATGTGCCACCTGCATAATAATAATAATAATAATATGTATTACCTGCATAACAACTTTGAAGTTGCTAGAAGTACTATGTCGCATGCATTCATCAATGCTTTCTCATAATCAGTTATTATAGTACGGAGCTCCGTACTATCTTCTAGCAACTCTTTAAGTCTTTTTAGCACCCATAGGTAGTTTTCCTTTTTTCACGGGAGATAAATGCATGAGCGATACAAAACGACTTGGATGTTGATGTTATACCCACAACTTGAACAAACGGAAGTTTATGCTCGTTCGTTTTGTAGGTCGCATCAATCATCAGCACATGCGGGAACGCACGCCATAATATGTGCGAGGTGGGATGAACAAACAAAATATCCTCGATCGCATTTGTCGAGGCATTCTGCCGGGTGAAGTACACAATTTTTTTTTCCACCAATGTGCTTTCGAGTACCTGCATAGCAATAATAATAATTAAAAAATAATATTAAAGTAGTAGTAATAATAATAATAATAATAATAATAATAATAATAATAATAATAATAATAATAATAATAATAATAATAATAATAATAATAATAATAATACCTGCATTTGAGTCCTGTCGCCGTATAACAAATGCCTAACCTTGGTTATTGTGTTCTGTATGTCTCTTAAAATGCAGGGACTATCCGGGTTTTGTTTTCTAATGGTCGAATGTATGTCTAGTGGCGTAACATTTTGAAAATAAAGTGTATCCACCAATTTTATCTCGCCCGGACCCAACCTCCTAGCATACACGTGACCCTCGATGTGTTGGAAAGGTTTGTGATTATGTGTTTGGTTCTTGACCTCCAAAGTCCAACCATCGTAGCTGGATCTGTATCTCCCTATTAGTTCGAACGGGCAATTACATTTTTTATTGCCCGTCTTTCGAACTCTGGCTACACTACGATGTACGCCACTACGGTCACATCATATCCCGACCGTCGTTATCCTCCTATCCGGCCCCTTGCCTTCCGAAACAGTACGTCCGAATACGGTAATGTAACCATTATTTTTGGCCCTTTCGTAAACCCAATCTGTCAGGTCTTTAAGAGACCCGAATACATGCAAAATTTATATACGAGTTCAAATAACAACTAATATATACGACTTCAAATCTCACAAACCCTACGAGTTCAAATAAAAACTAATATATATGAGTTCAAATATCACAAACCCTAAAACAAATTTATGTACGGGGCTAAATATACGAGTCTAAATATGTACACTACTAAATATACACGGATATAAATTATAAACAAGTGTAAATACATAAACACACCTGACTTGTTTCAAAAGTAACATCCGGGTCAGGTTGGTCGCCATCATTATCACCTCCCTCGTGTGAATCCTTGAAGCTGCCATCACCCTCCTCATGCGAATGGTAAGTCCCGTATTCGTACTGTGGGTGACTTGGCGGCACGTCAAATGACTCTGGTTTTTCTACGTACCCCTTGTTCAAATCAGGCAGCAGGTTAAAATCGGGCAGCGCCTTCCCGTCACCACAGTGAACAACGGATCTAACCTCCTCCTCACCACGTTCCACTACGGGTCCAAGAAGGCTATCCGAGACGTAAGATAAGTCAAACGAGCGCTCCCATTCAACCGTAACACCACTGAGGTGCCCCGAAGACATCGCGGTAGCTTGGTATTGATCGGATTTTAGGTGGCCCGGTTGTTTTGAATGTTTTCGTCGACTGAGAAACGAAGACAAGGAAGAAGAATATATCTGGACCTCTACGGCCCGTAAAGGCCTGTATGGGCCGTAGAGGGTTTAATTCACCCACTAAACCATGTTATATACGGGAATAGAAGAAGCGTCTGACTCCTTCATGCATGCTCCACTTGCCAAAGAGTCGGCGGGGGGAAAGCTCTCCGTTCCTGGTAGAGACCTCTACGGCCTGTAGAAGGCTTGCTTTTTCAGACTGACACACTGCAAGTCAGTCTGTTCATTGATTGTCCTCGTACCTCGTACTACCTACGGGCCGTAGAGACCCTTACGGGCCGTCTAGGGTTTAAATGAACTCCACTAACCCACCTCTAATAGAGGCCTCTACAGCCCGTAGAGGCTACCCTCATTTAATGCACTGACACCCTCTTCGGGCCGTAGAGGTCTCTATGGGCCGTAGAGGGTTGTGCAAACCTAATTTTTTTGGTTGTGTAAATAACATGGCTCTTTCTTTAAATATGTAGGACGACTTTTATGATATTGTGGAATCTGGAAAGTTTTTTTTTTTTTTTTTTTTTTTTAATTTGAGACAACTTATCTAAAGCCCCAAACAGTCCAAACCGTGAGATCAAGCCGGAACCGAACCGTTAATAATTGTTTGGTTCGGTTTAAGAGTTCTAAGGTTTGGTTCACGGTTTAACCTAAAAATCGTAAAAACCGGACCATGAAGACCCCTACGCATTATTGTAATGTACATCTATATCCATATATATTAATAAAAAAAACACTAAAGCTGACATGACGCTCAATGAGGCCATCCCCCCATTGGATGTGCCACGTGACATACTCCTCATTATTCACATCCAAAAGTCTTTTTCTCTTTCATGTTTCCCCCACAATTTTAAAACGTTAATAACTTTTATATACAATATTTAAAAAAAAATAAACCAAATTAACGAACGTTTTATTATCTTTTCAATGAGTACCATAGTGTTGTAAAAAACAATTTTTTTGTGGGTTTTTGTGCATATAGGAAAAAAACAAAATGTGTTCAGATAATTTATTATGCATGTCTAGGCAAGTCACTAATCATGTTTGAACTAGGAATTTTATTTTCATCAGGAGCATAATAGGTTAAAACCACTTTTTCCAAAAAAAAGTCACGTACACCTTCAAGACCACTGCTTCAATCATGCACCGTAGTGTTTGTTTCTATCTCTACTCGTCATCCAAACATACATCTTCTTTTTAATATACATTTTCATTCTTATTCACATGGTTAAAATTGTTGTTTTCTCATATCATAGTACATTAATTTCTATATTAAATCACAACACATATTTTATGACTTTGTATTGAATTTATTTATCCTGGAAAGCTTCCGAGATATAATCTAGCTAGTATAACTGTATAATAACATGTGTAGCGGTAAACAAGTGAAATCACTGTATGTCCACGTCAGCATGAACACTTCACATATGAAATTGCGTAAAAGATAAAAAGTAATGAATAAGTAAAAAAAGATTATTGACGAAAGAAGAGAAAATACAGAGCCATATTTTTATATGTAACATTCAACTACGGAGATATGTAAACTAGTACATCTTTCAAATATTCACTAGTAATAAAGACACAACTAACATAAAGAGTTCTGAACAATGTGAATCACAACTCACAAGATCTATTGCAAACTCTACGTCAAAATTCCATACTAGTGATTTTGTTCTATTATAAACATAAAAAGCATCAACTTCAACTAAAGTAATATATAACACTAGTACATCTTTCAAACCCCACATATGTGAATCGCAAACCAAGTCACATATTCATGAGTAATAAATTAAGAGACACGTGCACCATAAGGAGTTACTGTCCGTGAGACATTTATCTAAACCATGTGAATCACAAGATACATTTGAGCATCTAGAGAGTTGAACGTTAAATACTGAGTATAAGCGTGCAGAATTCAGTTTTTCAATGTTGACGAATTATAATGGCAAACAAGGTAAGAGAGTGGGGGAAGAAGTTTAAGTATGATGCAGACACAGTGAGGAAAGCTGGCTCTTGCGGTAGGTGACTACACAAACAATATTGTTTTTGTGAGGGAAGATAAAAGTAGATGATCTAATAGGTTTGTTACCCTTTTAAAGATTCTGCAATAAATTTGAAGCTTATCACTACATCATCCCTTGAAGTTTGTAAAATATATATGGTTTCTATTAGTTATTAAGTGTAACCACCAAGGAGAAAGAAGTTTTGGATTAAAATACAAGGTTTAATCTACTTGAAGGGAACTTACCCAAAATGCAAAGAATTATTCTATATATACACATTAAATCAATCTTAATGCATTATGTAATTTAAAGTTATTACGTCCCAATAAAGATCACAAAAAGAGAGGTGCTTTACTGTTCATGGTACAGTAAAGATGCCTCATGACTTGGAAGTTGACAATTGGTAATCGAGTATGAAGTGATGTATTCCAATTATGAAAAACTTGTATAACATTTACGAGTGAATTTAGAGCGTTAGGAGTTAGGACCCATATGGAAAAGAACCCATTATCATGGACTTGGTGACCAAATTATTAAATCACTTGAGGATGTGATGTTATATTTGTCACAGTTGATGCCAAATGATGAATGCCTATTGTTTATTGTATGGATAGATGTATGTACTCTTCGGAAAGAATATCTTAGTCCATCTCCAACGTTGGAGAAGAAGGACGCATGTGGAGGATGTGATAAAGGAGGTGGAGGAGAGAGAGCCAACAACAGGAAGATGTGGCGGAGAGAGGATGTTGGTGCCACCCTTGCACAATGGCGTGCCTGTTGAGGAGATGTTGGGTTGTTATGAGAGGGAAGATGGACCCACAGTTCCAACGCCCGTTGCAAAGGAGGGGGAATGGCATGGCAGCTGAGGTGGCACCGGGCAGGAGAGATGGGCAGAGGTCTGGTGCCCGTTGCATTGTGGATAGTCTTATACATGTGTTTGAATGATACAATGACTTGGCACGTTAGGTTCATATGGTCTTATTATTATTTTTTTTAATCAAGATTCATGTTCACTTCTAGTTTCATAAAAAAAGAAGTTACAAGTCAACTAAATGAGTATAATATATAACCCACATAATTACGCACAAACTAACACTACTAAACATAAGAGAAACCATTATGAAATCCATAAATTAACCAAATGTGGAGGTGCCTATCATCATCTTTAACAAGCGAGAAACTATTCCGAAATTTAGCATCAACCGAATGAAGGTCAATCGAAGCATAATATGACATGGTATAGATTTATAGGAAGGAAACTTTAATTACATATATGTATAATGTATACACACACGAACGTTGGAAGAGGATGACCTACTTTTTGAGTTTCTATGGACGAAGATAGAACTGTTGTTACCGGACAAGCCTTCCAACACTGTCGTTCGACCACATAGACATAAGTTCTCTGTCCGCAATCAAGCACTACTATTGTCGGTTGAGATCAGAGAATAATGATTTTATTATTGATTGATGATCAAGAAATACCAAGAAGACTATAATTTATAGAATACAAAAAATATTAAATAAGGAATGGATATCATCCAAACGGCTAGTTGCTTGGTTGCCTCCTTAGCTGTTGTAATCTCTTGATTAAGGAAATGATGAACATTCTCTTATCCTAATTGATACACTTTCTAAAACTCCACCTCAAGTTGACTAGTGGGATTTCCTATGCTCAACTTGTGTAGACACTTATTGTAGAGTCTCCCGTTGACAGGTTTCGTTAATATGTCTGTTAGTTGGTCTTCTGATAGGACGAACCGGAGTTTTATTGTTCCATTTTCTAGTTTCTCTTTAATAAAATGTCTATAAACTTCCACGTGTTTAGTACGGTCATGTTGAATAGGGTTCTCAGAAATTTGTATAACTGCTTTGTTGTAGCATAAGATTTTACTTGACTCGGTTTGAGAGAACCCAATTTCATTTAGAAGTTTGCGTATCCATAGAACCTCTGCCAGCCTTCTAATACCTCTGAATTTTGCTTTAGCGCTTGATAAAGCAACAACCTTTTGTTTCTTGCTTCTCTAAGTGACTAAATTCCCTCCAACTAAGGTGAAGTAGCCTGATGTCGATCTTCGGTCTTGTTTATCTCCTGCCCAGTCAGCATCTGTATAGGCTTGGATTCTTAAATGCTTGTCAGTCGAAAGAGAATCCCATGACTAGAAGTCCCTTTAAGATACCTTATAATTTTCCGTACAACTTCCATGTGGTTAGTTTGAGGTTGGTTCATGAATTTACTAACCACTCCTACTGCGTATGCAATGTCAGGACGAGTGTGTGAGAGCTATATAAGTTTTCCCACTAGGCGTTGATACTTTTCTTTATCTGCCAGTTTTGTCATCATTGGTGTATTAGCTGGCTGCAGTCAATAATTTCAGTTTCGGCAAGAAGATCAAGGATGTACTTCCTTTGACGTATGAAAATCCCTTGCTTGGATCTTAGAACTTCAATTCCAAGGAAGTACTTCAGTCTTCCCAAATCTTTCATTTCAAACTCCTTGAACAGATTTGTTCTTAACATTTCCATTTCTTCTTCTTCGTTTCCTGTAATGATCATATCATCAACATATATAATTAAACAAGTTACAAGTTTACCTTTTCGTTTGAGAATAATGTATGATCCGAGTTGCTTTGTTTGAAGCTGTATTTCTTCATAGCTAAGGTAAATCTGCAAACCAGACTCGAGGAGATTGCTTAAGTCCGTAGAGGGTCCTTTTTAACGGGCATACTTCCTGTTTTTGAAGTTGGTTGTGAACCTGGGAGGAGCCTCCATATATACTTCTTCTTCCAACTCTCCGTGAAGAAAGACATTCTTAACATCAAACTGATGAAGAGGCCATCCTTCAGTTGAAGTAATGGAGAAAAGCACACGAATTATATCTATTTTGGCTACCGGAGAGAATGTCTCGGAATAATCAATCCCGTATGTCTGTGTGTACCCTTTAGCTATGAGCCTGGCTTTATATCTCTCAATGGAACCATCTCGTTTGTGTTTAACAGTGAAGACCCACAGACAACAGACTGGTTTCTTTCCTGTGGGGAGAACACATTTTTCCTAAGTCTTGTTTTTCATAAGTGCCTTCATTTCCGTTTACATAGCTTCTTTCCATTCTTTGGATTTCAAGGCTTGTTCTACTGAGATTGGAAGTTGTTCATTAAATAGGGCAGCAGTGAAGCCTTTAGCTTCTTGAGACATATTCCCGTAAGTCGCCATAGGATACCTAGCTAGTCTTGTCTTTTTTTCTAGAGAGTATCGTCTTGGGGGTACTCCTATATTGGCCCTCGGGGGTAATACATACTTTTCGGTTGTTTTGTTTTGTATTTATTCCTCCTATACCTCTTGTTCTTCTTGCGTCACCTGTTCTCTTGCTATTTCAATGGAATAAGACATATTAGTAGAAAAAACAATGTTACCAAGTATATTAAGGGGGTCTTGAGATTCGACATTTTCTTCATTTTCACTTTCAGTTTCCTCACATGTTTCATGTGTATGTGGGTGATCATCATTTTCGGTTTCCTAATGTGTTTCACATGTAGGACTAGGAGAATCTTGGTCAGTAGGACTAACGGTTAGTTCGGATTGTGAGGAAGTAAATGGGTCACCTAGGGTATTGATTGTCGGTTGAGATAAGAGAAAATGGTTATGTTATTGATTGATAATCAAGAAATACAAAGAAGGCTATAATTTATAGAATACAAAAATATTAAATAAGGAATGGATATCATCCAAATGGCTAGTTGATTATTGCCTCCTTAGCTATTATAATCTCTTGAATAAGGAAATGATGGGAATCAAGGGCGTCATATTCTAGGAGCCCAAACTATGTGATTGAATAAATCCTCCTCTATCTGTTGCCGGTTGAGGGCTCCTTCTCCTTCCCCCTCTTCAAACTCCGATTCGTCTTTTTCATAGCGAAATCTCTGATCAAGGATAGAACAAGATCCTTTTTGCATCATATCTAAGGGATTCCTTGGTTCGGATTGAAGAAGCAATGTCACTCGATCCTTATCAAACTGACTGCATGTCCGTGAGGATCCCACCAGAGCGCCTTCCACTTCTAATAGGCCACGAATTAGACCCGAATCATTCTCAAGGAGTCCATAAGGAGTGATCCCATTTTTTTCATCGGGTCCGGGTAGAGACCAAAGATCTTGAGCGACCGATCCGGCAGAACAACTCAAAAGCTAAAGAAGTATCGTTAATTTTTTCATGCTCGTTCCAAGTTCGAAGTACCAATTGTATAAATAATAATTCTCATCCTAATTGATACACTTTCTAACAAATGCTCTCACTTATTGTCAGTTTCCATAGAATGAGGTACCATCTACATCATCAAGATATTCTCAAGAGTGGCATAACTCATTCATCTACAACCAGTCTAACATAATTTTCAATCTAATTGACGATTGTTTTTTATGTACTAATTGAAAGTTTAGTGCTTTTTATGTGAAAAAAAACTGTTGAATGACTTTAGTGAGAAAAAACACTATTTTAGTTTTGTGTAAATTTTTGAATTGTTTTTAACAACAGAATTAGGAGTAAATATTTTAAATTGGTTTTTAACTAAATGGATTAAAGAAGTTGAAAAAAAATATATATTATGTTTGCATAACATGAAATTATCAAGCTTGATAGAACATGAAAACAATAAATATTCTATTCCAATGTTTTATAAACCTGTTGTACCTAGAGGTTCAACCATTCGTCTTTTTTTTTCTTTTAACTTTGTATAGACAATTATTTATGTCATTTTCAAAAAAAATATCAAACATGAGCTTCATTTGCCTATAAATGTTGTGCATGTCTCATTTGATTTTAAACCAAGTCACAAACCAAACCAAACCAAACCAAAGCATAAACCCTCATTTCTTTCATCAACCATGTCACCACCACAATCCACCACACCAACGACATCCCACCGCAAAATCCTGATCGTCGCCTATGCCGGCCAAGGCCTCATCAACCCGTCTCTCCGCTTCGCAAACCGCCTTCTTAAAACCGGCGTCTCCGTCACTTTTTGCACCACTTTCAACGTCGTGCAATGCATCGACAAACAAACCACACCTCTTGGTCTAACTTTTGCCCCATTCTCGGATGGCCACGATAACCACATCATTGGCCAAAACCCACCCACCACCCTTGAACAAAAAATCTCTGATTTCGCTACACACGGGGCGCCTGCTGTTGCGGAAATCATCACTTCCGCAACAGCGAAAGGCGAACCGTTTGCCCACGTGGTCTACACCACGATTATCCCGTGGGTAGCTCGTGTGGCGAATGCTCATAATGTTAAATCTACTCTTTTGTGGTGCCAACCAGCTACTGTGTTGGATATTTACTATCACTATTTTAATGGGTTTGAAGAGTTGATATCTTCTAACAAACATAACCCACTGTTTCCGATTAACTTACCGGGTCTGCCATCACTAACATTGGCTGATCTGCCGTCGTTTTTCTTTCCGGTAAGTCCCATGGAACACAATTTTCTATACCACTTTATAACATTTTTTTTTTCTCATATCGTTTTAGCAAAATGAAAAGTGTTTTTACAGATCTTTTGACGAAATTTTGGTTTCTAGAGAGTTTTCTACTTAGGATAGTGGACTATAAAAAAAACCGACACAAGATATTCACGTAGTAAAGCGAAATTTTGCCAAGTGTTTAACAAAATATTAAGCGTAGGTATTTCTAAAATGTTTATTTTTAAGGGGTTTTGGTTTATAGGGAGTATGCTACCAAGGGCAAGGGACTATGAAATTCACGTGCTTAAACATGGACAAAAACTAAAAAAATGAGTCAAACTTCTTTGGGGTGTTTGGGATTGATTATTCAAAATAGATTATGCGTTTTGAAAAAGCAGTGGTGGAGCTGCTTATAGATTATTGCGTTTTGATAGACTAAAAACTGATTATCTGCGTTTTCAAAACGCAATCCCAAATACTAAAAACTGATTATTTGCATTTTCAAAACGCAATAATCTAAAAATCAGATTCAAAACGCAATCCCAAACACCATTAAGACTTCTAGCGAATGATTAAGTCACCTCGTTTACCATGCTTTATTTATTTTCTTAACTTTATGTATGGCTGATCATCCCACGTTTTTCTTGCAGTCAAGTCCCAAGGAACACGACTTTCTTCTACAAATTTATAAAGATCATGTTGACGTAATTAAAACTGGCTCAAGTGTTCTTGTCAACACTTTTGAGGAACTAGAAGTTGACTCAATCAAAAGAAGCAAACACTTTAAGTACTTTCCTATCGGACCCTTAAACGAAAAAGACTCATATGGAAAACCAACGGACGGTGATTATGTCAATTGGCTAAACACACAACCAAAAAATTCGGTAGTGTATGTTTCTTTTGGAAGTTTGTCTCGTTTGTCAAGTGATCAAGCAGAAGAGATTGCAGCTGGGTTGCTAGAAAGCGGTCGCCCATTTTTGTGGGTGATAAGAAACCCTGATGAAGCATCAAAACTTAGCAAGATAAGTGAGTTGAAGAAACAAGGGTTGATAGTCAGTTGGTGCTGTCAGGTATGGGTGTGCATGAAACCGAAATAACATGTTAAATATAACTTAAATAACTGAATTGAACCCAAAATTGACGGTTTGGTTTTATGGTTTCTCAAAAAAAAAAAGAGTTTTCGGTTCAGTTTCAGTTTTGCATGTACGCAAACATGAAAATACCTAGGATTGAATCATAAACACCGGTTTTGCATGGGCTAATCGTTTTATTTGAATGTTTGGTACTTAATTTATGGATCAATTTTTATTTTTGAATGTTAAAGAAATTTGTAAGAAATTAATTTCTTTTTTGAACGGTTAATGTTACCCCAGTATATTTTACATACATAGTTACATAGATTTGAACTTAAGATATCCACTCTACCAAGTCGGTTACCTCATATTGCATAAGAAATTAATTAATTGTGAATGTTAGGGTTAAACCTGGTTTTGCATATTAAATCTTTTTATTTGAATTATGTTATTGAATATTGGATTATAATTTTTATATTTGAAAGTCAAGTAATTCACAAGACATTATTAAATCGATCGTGAGTTTTAGGTGGAAGTGTTGAGCCACCAAGCCATTGGGTGTTTCGTGATGCATTGTGGGTGGAATTCGACGGTGGAGGCGTTGGCGGCAGGTGTTCCTATCGTGGCTTATCCACAGTGGACAGATCAGCCGACGAACGCTAAGATGATTGAAGGTGTGTGGAAAACTGGAGTTAGGGTTAGGAGAGAGGGAGATGGAGTGGTGAAAGGAAAGGAGATTGAGAGGTGTGTAAAATTGGTGATGAGAGATGAAAACATAAGTAGAAATGTGTCGAAATGGGAGGAGTTGGCAAGTGAAGCTATCAACAATGGTGGATCCTCTTCCTTCAACCTCCAAGCATTCTTGGATGATGTTTGAAGCTAGATGTTGTGTGTTTCAAGAATAAGGTGGTGCTTCATTTGGTTTGTTGTTAGGTGTGTGATTTGTACAACGCGTTGAATGAGAATGGATTGTGTTACCATTTTCATTGATGGTGTTTGGTTTATTCCTAGATGTCTATGTTTAATTAGTATTCTTGTGGTTTTATTCTTAAATGTGTTGCGATGATGTTGTATCGTAGTTGCTCAATTAATGTTATTATTTATCTTGTGGTTTATATAATTACTTGGTATCCTAGTCTCTCTATCTATGTGTAAGCTAGTAGGATTTTTTTTTTTCAAATGACCTGATGTAAATTTAGTTGGTATTAGTTCTAGTTCGGTTTCTTATGGTACTTAGAGGTGTGAATTTCTAACAATAACCCAAAAACATAACCTGAATCTAACATTAAATTAACGATTTTCGGTTTTGTCTAAATGGGTTCGGGTCAGTTTCAGGTTAAACCCGCAGACCCATTTAGCTAAACGGGTCAGGTTCGGGTCAACCCTAGTAGGTTAGCGGGTTGACCCGTTATCCCATTTATACTATATTTTAGATTTTTACAATATGTTTTGCGTTATAAGTTAATTTGGTTAGGTATTTTATGCTATAGTCATAGTTTATTGGGTCTGGTTGGACCCGCCAACCCGCAAACACGACCCGTTTAGCACTTCCACGGGCATAAAAGTTGTCTTGTGTAATGCAAGAAATAAACTCGTGATATTTCGGTACGGTATGGGTATCGATACTAGTATTTCGTTACGGTATCCATTTTGGTACCACTTTGTTATTTTTCTTTTTTAAGCACTCATACTGGTACCAAGTAGGTAACCATTACAGATATCAATACTATACGGGTATCAATTGATAAAATTGATACAAAAACCAATACGATACATGTACCCGAAGAAACAACGAGTAAGACTTACCTCAACCGAGGTGCGTGGGGTGTTAGACTCGTGGTTGCTGCAGGGTATAATCTTTTGCTCACCCCTCGTGGCTAAGAAGTCACAATAACTTATAATAGCAGTCACAAAAATGGTGTTATCTCGGTACGTTGTAATAGTGTATGATCGATCCCCAACAAAGAAGGGGTGAGCTCTTTTATATATGACATACAAGGGCCGGACATCATTAACCCATAACCACGATTACGGGCTTGGTCCCGGTTATGGGCTTGCCTCCTTTCAGCCCATTCCGTTTGTATTGGACCAAATAATTAGAATCAAACTAATCGCAATTAATGCAGGAGAGAGAGAGAGAGAGAGAGAGAGAGAGAGAGAGAGAGAGAAAAGGTGTACCGCCCTGCCATTGGTCCACGTGGCGCAACTATATTGGCTGCAAGAGGATCTTTCTCTGACTCTATCAGTCTGCTTCTTCTGGAAGGCGTATGATGTGACATCTGACACAAAGGTGAACAATGCAACATGATGGGGATAAGGAGGCTGCACCTTCACTGTTGGCGATCAGACTTGATGGGCTAGTGCTGACATGCGTCGTCTTGTGAGTGGTTTGCGGTAAACCTTCGTAGTGTTATGCGATGGGGCTTGCGCAGACAGATTGGACTCCACTTTTGACTCTGCATATACCTTGGAGTATGCGGAGGTTTAGACTCCGCGTTGGAGCCTCCGCGGAGGGTTGTTGCCCTTATATTATTGGCTTTGTGATTAGCGTTAGTGATTCATCCCACTGAGGTCTTGTGAGTCAGCAATTTTATGGGGTAGGGTCTGTCTTCGCGCAAGGAATTGGGACCCTATCCCTTCAAGTCCCCCAGTCCAGTACGTCTCCTGATCTTGCAGAAAGATCTGGTGGGGTGCTGGACTAGAATTAGTTATACGTGGGTGAAAGCTAATCCATTTGCATTGTGGCAACCTATCACATAATGATGACGTAGTTAGCATGTTTCTTAGGAGATATTATGTGGAGAATGTCTTTTTAATTTTACGTCAACCCGTTGTAGGGTGATGACGTGGCAGGCATGGTCCTAAAGAGGAGATATGCGGAGAACATCCTTTTGAATTTACGTCAATCCATCGCAGGGTGATGATGTGGTAGGCATGGTTCAACAGAAGAGACATGCGAAGAACGTCTTTCTGAATTTACGTCAACCCATCGCAGGGTGATGATGTGGCAGGCATGGTCCCGAGGAGGAGACATGCGGAGAACGTCTTTTTTGAATTTACGTTAACCCATCATAGGGTGATGACGTGGCATATCTACTGAGTTGGAATCCTGCGTGTTACGTGTCTCTACCTTTTTGGATAGTTAATACGCATCCGTCGTCATTAATATTGGATATGGTTTAAAGTAATTGCGCTGGAAATTTGAAAAGGTTGCATTAATTTTGGAGGTTTTCGACGAGTCGTGTTGTAGAAGTCGAGGAGGTACATCAGGTATGTCAGATGATAGACAGGATGTCTGTCATGATAGCAGGTCACGTATGGCATGTGGTATGCCATTTTTTCGTCTGTGTCAGGCGCATGGCCGCCCAAGCGCGCGAGTGTAACTGCCTTTTGAGGTTATGGGCCACATGTCACGCTGTGGGTGATCCGGGGCCCGAACCGTCTACACGTTTTGTCCAACTGTAACCCATCGCAATTAATGCGATGAGTATAAATATGGTTCCCCCCCCTCTCTTCTACATACTTTCAAAATTTTCCAAGTTTTTCTTCCAAATCCTCTCACTTATCCAGCAAGTCTTCATCTTCTTCAGTTATTCTTCAAGTTTTCCGGCGACTACTTCTTCCTTTTCTCCGTTATATCTCCCTATGTTAGAGAGTTCCCAAACCAGTTCTCAGACTCCTAAGAAGGGTACTAAAAAATGGCTGAGAAAACAAAAGCCACTCCCAAATTGATGGCAAACATGACCGTCAAGTGGAGCAAAAAGGGGTTTGAGGATTTTTCCCGACTAATGGACTTAGATCCATCTTGGGAGCCGGAGCTTCCGTCCATCGCGCCACAGCGTTGACCCCACCTCTGGGCAAGATTGCCCTTTATGAAGATCACTTCACCAAGTGTGAGTTTCGTCTTCCAGCAACAAGGTTTCAGATAGATACCCTGGTGGCATATGGGAAACACATAACCCAACTGAGTGGCTTTAGGATGATCAGCCTCGTTCATTTCGAGGCTTGATTGTAAATACACCATTCGGATATGTCCCTAGCTTGGATATCGGGTCAGGATCATGTTTGAATCGTTTAGTGTTTGGTTGGTTAGTGGTATGATGTTCAGGGTATGGTATCAACTGTTATAGTCTATACACGTATCATAGATTAATACGTGTGCCATGGAACACGTATGGAACCCATACGTGCGGAGTATGGATGGCGTATGGACTTAGGCTATAAATACTCCATGCCTCGTATCATGTTTAGAACTTTTGCCATATTATAAACTTGCAGCCCTTAAGTGTGTGTTTTTGTGTGTGTGCTCTCCATTTGATTATCCTTTTCACAAACACTCAACTATAACAACTAACCAGATTATTGATTCCGCCTTTAATCCGATACACGCGCGATACTCATTTCTTGTTCGAATCCGATCCTACAAGTGGTATCAGAGCTACGACTCATATCATGCGTGTTGTTATAAGGTTTTTGCATCAGATCTGAAAGTTTTAAGGCAATTGTTATAGAAAACCGATTTTGACCTGTTTATTGCATCACCTATGGTTGCTACACCTTCTAATACTCCACAACAAACAGAAGAAGGTTCAAGTTCAAGCAGTTCAATTCCTCTCAAGACCAGACCAATTACAGACTTGTATGCTACTACTGAAGAAATTCATGCAGATTATCTCAACTGTCAATTTGCTCTTAACATTGCTGATCCCTTGTTTTATCATGATGCTGCCAAGAAAAAGGAATGGCAAGAGGCTATGAAGGAGGAGTTAGATGCAATTACAAGAAATCAAACTTGGCAGCTTGTGTCACTGCCTGTTGGAAAGAATGTTGTATGACTTAAATGGCTTTACAAGACAAAGATTGGTCCTGATGGGAAAGTGATCAAGTACAAATCAAGGCTTGTGGCCAAGGGTTATTCTCAAAAGTATGGGGTTGATTATGAAGAAACTTTTGCCCCAGTATCCAGGTTTGAAACAATCAGGATCATTATAGCAGTTGCAACTCAGAGGGGTGGCTTTTACATCAATTAGATGTGAAATCTGCCTTCCTGAATGGTGATCTAAATGAAGAAATATATGTTGAACAACCTGAAGGTTTTCAGGTTAAAGGTGAAGAAGACAAGGTCTATAAGTTATACAAGGCCTTATATAGATTGAAGCAAGCCCCTAGAACCTGGTATGCAAAGATTGATGGGTATTTTCACATTAATAGGTATGTTAAGAGCCTCAATGAACCAACTCTTTATGTTAAACACAGTGCTACTGATGTTATTTTTGTGTGTCTTTATGTTGATGACATCATATGTACTAGTTCAAGTAAGGAGTTGGTTGTGGAGTTCAAAGATGGAATAAAGCAGGTGTTTGAAATGACAGATTTGGGGTTGCTCAATTATTTCTTGGGTTTAGAAGTAAAACAGACTCAAGAAGGTGTCTTTATCACTCAGCAAAAGTATGCAAAAAGTCTGCTGATGAAGTTTGGTATGCAAGATTGCAATGTAGAAGAAATACCTATGAGTCCCTATGAGAAATATCAAGTTGCTGATGGTGAAGATAAGATAAATGAAACAAGATACAGAAGTCTCATTGGAGGGCTTATCTACTTAACACATACCAGGCCTGATGTGGCTTATGCGGTTGGAGTGTTATCAAGGTTCATGCAGTGTCCCTCAAAGTCTCATGGTGGTGCAGCTAGAAAGGTGCTTAGATACATAGCTGCAACTAGTAATTATGGAATTTGGTACAAGAAAGGAAGCAAGATAGAACTGATGGGCTATTCAGATAGTGATTGGGCTGCTTGTGTGGATGATAGAAAGAGTGTTAGTGGAAATGTGTTTACTATTGGCAATGGTGCAGTCTCATGGAGCTCAAAGAAACAAAGTATTGTGGCTTTGTCCAGCACTGAAGCTAAGTATATCTCAGCTACAAGTGCAGTCTGTCAGTGCATATGGGTCAGTCGAATTTTAGATGATTTGGGCATTAAGCAGTCCTCTCCTACAACTATTTGGTGTGACAGTCAATCAGCTATCAATCTGTCTAAGAATCCAGGGCAGCATAGCAAGGCCAAACATATTGAACTAAAGTATCATTTTATCAGGGACATGGTTGGTCAAGAGAAGATTGTGTTGAAGTTTTATAGAACTCATGAGCAATTGGCAGATTGTTTAACAAAGGCTTTGGCTAAAGAAAAGTTTGTGTACTTCAGGAATCAAATGGGAGTTATGGAGTTAGAATCAAGAGGGGGGTAATAAAATGTGATTCATAACTCCGGATTGCATGCATGAAGTCAAGACCATGCACGTGGAGATTTGATTGGGTCATCCAGATTTCTAGGCTTTACTATTTCCTTGTTTACGTTTGAAGTTTGAATTTCTAGTTGTTAGTCGTCCAATTTTTTAGTTGTTTCTGTTGCTTGGCTGCCTATATATTGCAGCCTTTGTTTCCTTGTTTTGTATTCAGTTTTCAAGCAATAATAAAAAGCCTAGTATTGATCCAATTCTTTTCTTATTCGTGAGTTAATTATAGTTTTGATATCAACACATGCTGCTGATACACCCAACATACAAGACAAACGAGTACAAGCAGCCGATCATCCTGATTATTGACTTCACGTCGACGTTGCGATCATTTTGCATTGTCGATGTTTTTTAAGAAACGAAAAGGAGGAAATCTTCGTATGGATGCTAGAGAAATTGAAGTACTCCTAATCATAAAAATCTATGATGCCCCATGTCATCGTAGTTGACAGAGACCTCGTGTTAATGCATTTGACCTTGTGTTTCCAAATGCTAGTCATTTGCTGCATAGGTGACACATATCACATACTATATTAAATAACTATAGGCCATGTTTTGGATAAGGTAAAAGTTAAGAGCGGTTTCAATATTAGTCGGCCGTCCAGAATAATTCTATGGAATTGATTGTCTTTTTTTAATAACCTTATAATTTTTTTACTTAAAAGCTTTATCAAATTCAAAATTATCTTAGTTAAAGTATTTAAAAGAAGAATAATGATGATAATTCTAATACAATAACACGTGTAGTGTTTTCGTGATTACCAAAAGCTATGAGGTGTATTTTTGCCATTTGGGATGGCTGGGCATTAATTATGACTTATTTGTTGGGTATTTTGGTCATTTTCTAGGGTTATTTAATCATTCTTCCTCTCTAACCTATTGCACGAACCAGTCTCTCTCTCGCTTCCGTACATTACCATCTCCTCTTGGTTTCTCTCTCTAACCGATGTCTCTTTTTTGGCACTGACTGCCTCTGCATGTGGTTGTTTTAGTCCATCTGTTGCAGGATTTTGGTGTTGGTTGAAGTTAATACTATGACGGTGATTTTTTCGTTGTTTTCTTTAAATCTTTTCTATGTATTTGTTTCAACCTTTTTTTTATTTTGAAGTTGTTGTTTTGTGTCGTCTTCAGGAGTTGTGATATTGTTGTGTGTGTTGGGTTTTATGACGGTGATGTGTGCTGTTGTTTGATTTGTGTTGTTAGGTGCATTATTGCTTTGTTTTGTCTTGTATTTGTGGGTCTTGTCATGTTGCGGTTGCGTGGTGGATGGTGATGGTGGGGTCATTCACATGTCGCTGGTGGCCCTATGTGGCCACCTTAAGTGGCTTGTTGTTCGGTGTTGCGATATTGTGATTCAGGGTTTACACACATGCCGTTGGCCTTCTATGGCCAGATAGGGTGGCGTGTTGGTGGTTATGATGATGTTCTGGTACATGGAGGATGATATTGTTGTAGGTGTGTGTTGTGTGGTGTTGTAGTGAGTGGTGGATGGCGACGGTTGGGTCCTACCATATAAGCTGGTGACAGTGTTGACATGTGTTGCGTTGGGTGGCTGATATTGTGTGCTTTTACGTTATTGTTGTTGTAGTTGTGTATTTGGTTGTTTTCGACTTGCATGATGTAATATGCGTTCCACGAGGTTGTTCTCAGTGTGTTTTCAATGGGTTAATGTTGTCAGTTGTTTCTAAAACGTTCTCAGCATTGCAGTGTTGGCGGGTTTTGTTTCATCTATACTTGCTGTCGGGGGCCTTTTAAGCCCGCCTGTGGAGGTGTGTGTTACCGGCTGATGTTTATGCCGGTGGGTGCTTTTTTTTAGGTCAAGCCTATATTTGTATTGTAACCCCCCAACCGATGGCGGAAACATCAAGGTGCCACGTAGTAATGATTGTTCAATAGCTCATGGTACTGAATGAAAGTTAAATATTATTAAATGATTTACAGTTTTCATATGACTAGTAACATGAACAAACTGATTACATAAACTTGGTTAATATAACTAGGTCCAAAGCTCCTATGTGTTCCAAGACTTGTACAACTTCCAATAGCATATAACACCTGAAACATGTTAAGTTGGAAAGATGGGGGGATCAACTATAAATAGTTGGTGAGAATACATAGGTTTTGCATATAGTTGAAAACAATGTTTTGTATAACAATCACAATTGAGATATAACAATGAGTAATGTAAGAATGTGAGTCCGACATGTAACAATGCGTCTTTTGTACAATCAAACCTTGTGTCGACTGAGACCTAGCTCGCAAGTTAGTAAAAGTGTAACTGTTATCGATCATCCATGAATTTATGCGGGGGGATGGGTTTGTCAGACCTATAGCGCTATAATCTAAACAGGCGGCTTGATCGATGTTAATGATTGTACTGTGTCTTTTTGTTACAGTCAAATTGAATCAACAAGTTTCAACAATGTAAGAATGAGTAATTGCTAGTGTATAAAAATGTTAAAACATGTTTCACCCTAAAAATGTAAAACAGAAAAAGGGGCTATGTAAACTCACCGTTTGTTCAGCAAATAAGCATCCAACAAGCAACGTGCAGCTAACAATGTGATTCACGAGGAATCCGCCTAGATAATGTAAACATAGTCTAAGAATGCACGTCTTAAAAGTCTAAAATTTTCTAGATCGAATTGATTAGGATTTTCCTAAATTTTGGGGATTTAGGCCAAGTATTTGATATTCATAAAAAAAAAATAAAAGGTTTAAAATAGTCTAAGAGTATTAAATTATATATTTTTTTCTAGAAATAAATTATAAATTAGACATGTTATAAATGATTTTAGACGAAAAAAAAATTTGGTGTTAAAACCATACAAAATGGATTATTATGATTTAATTATGATTAACCCAAAAATAAGTTTTAAAATAATATATGCATACATTTTCAGAATAAAAATCATAATACTTAAGTTTCATATTTATGAAACCTTAATTATTGGATTTTTATAGAACTTTGCGGAGGGTTGGGTTATTCTACAAAGGCTACAAAAAATGAGAAGGGTGAGAAGCCACTAGAAAATGAAATGTGTCAAAGGATTAAACAAGTGTGAGGGGTAATTTTGTCAAAAAAATATGCACTTGCAAGTCACATGCCATTTCCACCTTCATTTTTAAATGTCCGTAACTTTTTTAAACGTCATCGTTTTTTTAAAAAAATTATACCATAAAATCGAGCGTCTTTTCATCTTTAGTGAGTACTATATTGTTATACATTCAAAAAAAAAGTCAAAAACCCACTTGCGTAAGACACAATGAAGTGTAAAACACAATGAGCACGAATTAAATATAGGGTATAAAACATAATCAACAATCTAATAAAACACAATGGACGACATACTAAAGACACAATGAATAGAAGACTAAAACACAATGAATACTTTTGAGAAAAAAGTTGAAAACCCAGTTGCGTAAGACACAATGGATGACATACTAAAGACACAATGAACAGATAACTAAAACACAATGAATACTTTTGAAAAAAAAAAAAGTCAAAACCCAGTTGTGTAAAACACAATGGATGACATAATAATGACACAATGAATAGAAGACTAAAACACAATAAATACTTTTGAAAAAAAAGAGTTGAAACCCAGTTGCATAAGACACAATGGAGATGACATAAAACACAATGAGTACTAATTAAATATGTAATGAACAATAGGGTATAAAACACAATGAACAGTCTAATAAAACACAATGGACAACATACTAAAGACACAATGAACAGAAGACTAAATCACAATGAATAATAGACTTAAATACAATGAACAACATAATAAAACACAAATGTACACCTAAATACAAAACTTATTTGCGTAAAACACAATGAAAAGCATACTAAAAACACAATGGACAAAGTTAAATCATGTGTAGACTAAAAAAACATAAATAACATATTTATAAAGCACACGTGCATATTATAACACAATGAATGAGCAAAAGACACAACGGAGAAGAAAACCCATTTAACACGAAATTTTTTTTCAATTTTAATGTAGCAATGTGGTACTCATATTAAAGATAAAAAAACGCTCGTTAATATGGTGAAATTTTTTTGAAAAAAAAAATATCGTATGAAAAAGTTATAGACGTTTTAAAATGATGGAGGAAAATTGACATGTGAATTGCATGTGGAGAGAGAAAGTTAACAAATGTAGTTTTCCTTTTATGCCCTTTCTCTAATTTATTATTTATTTTTTTCAAAAAAACAAATCTCAACCCTTCAAATATATGATCAATGGATCACAATCCTTCTCACCCTTCCCAGAAAAAGTATCTTGTGTATTTGATCATAACCCTATGTCTAAAGCATATAATGAAATGTTTAAAGTTTGATGTAATAAAAGAAAATAAACGAATAATAAGAAAAAGAAAAAAAAAACAGGGTAGAGTCTAAGGGTCTAAATCCGTGACCTGGGTTTTAGAATGTATGTGTGTTATCCATCTGATCTGTTGATTGTTTTGTTTTTGAAACCGATTCAGATTTTAAAACTTAAGTTTCAGTGTTTAGATTTTCCCCAAACATAAACCCTAATTAACAACCGATCCAATTACACTCAAGAACGAACTCGAACTGGATCAGAAGGTTAGGGCTTTTGATTAATAAATAAAATCGAAACAATAACAAATAAAAATTACCAGTATCCGCCAAAGATTGATGGTGGATTAATGATGATGATGATGGTCGACGGCTCACAAAGAAAAAAAAACTTCAATTCGCCGCTGTGGAACGATATTGAGTGATGTTTTGGGTGCAGGGAATGTCGAGCATGGTGTCTGTGTTGGGTTTGCATAATCATTCCTCTTAGAACTGACGAATTGGTAGGATTTATATGGGCCGAATTGGGGTTTCTAAATTGAGAGTCAACTCCTCAAATTGATCCCTTATTCAGTGTAATTAACGCGTAATTTGATTTTGGAAGAGTGTATCACGATCCTTAAACGACGATTTTGGGATTGATTACATTAAAACGTGTTGAATGGCCATAAATTTATGGGTCAAAGTTCATGGAGTTTGACCTTGACTTGAGTCAAAGTCTAATAGATCTTGGGCTGGATCTGAAATTTGGGTTGGTCCATTAGGCTAGGGACAAGTGGGCTTTAGTTGGGTCAAAGGTTGTTAGTTATGGCTAATAGGCATGGATCTTAATGTGTTAATAATATAAGTTTTTAAAACCTTGATATTTTTTTTAAAAAAAATCTGAATTTTTTTTATTGTTATTGTTTTATATTCTAAAAATATAAATTTAAATAATTCCTTATTTAATTCAAAAAAAAAATCCCTTAATAAATAAGGATATATATTTACATATATTTTCTTTTAAGAAGAAAAATAGTATTTTTAACCGGGAATGGTATAATGGATACGATCTCATTTAAAAAAAATTAACTAAATAAGTAGATAAAACCATAGTTTATTGAGGAAATTTCGTATTTGTTTGAATTTATATCAATTTTAAAATATTCGAAATATATATATATATAAGAATGTTTTTGAAATGATATAAAAATTTAGCCATGGTTATACATGTACAAAGAAGTATAAGATAGGTAAAGTGGAGATTTTTTTTATTAATTCAAAATTTGGGGAAAAATGCGTGATGTTACATGTATAGAGTTGTTTGCACTGAGTTGTTGTTGTGGATTTGTTTTGCAGGTTGTTTTTACAAAAAACAAAGTCGTATTGTGGTGTTGTTTATGTTTGTAGTGATTGAATAGTAATGGATGTCGGTTTTGGGCTTTCGATGGTAATTCTAAGTTCTTTGATATATAGCCTGTTGTATAAGACGTTATCTATTTGCTTCCTCATGTGTGCGGTTATTTTTGTGTATGGCTATGAGCAGTTTTTGTGTCTTGCTGGAATTTGGATTTGCCTTCAACTTTTGTGTGTCAGGGTGGAAGGCGGATTTTGTTGTCTCGTAACCACTTGCTAACATTGTGTTTATGGATTTGAACATGACGCTGGCATTTGTGTTAATTAAGCGTGTCAGTATTCAAGAATGGCACCTACGGTTGTGCAACCTACCTGGGGCTCAATGTGGTATTGTTTTCTTGACTTTGAGCCTGCATTGCGTTTTAATATGTTTATTGTGTTTTGCAGATTTTTTCCCCGAATATGTGTTTTGGCTCTTTGTGCCTTTCAAAGTTTGTTAGATGGGTGTTTGAAAAATTATTTTGCTCGATTGCCATGCTTTAAACATTCATTATTCACTTTCATGTGTTTTCTAGGGCAAAGAGGAAGTTTTTCTGAGCCCGCTTTTTTCTATAAACAAAACATACGTTTTTCTTTAATATTTTTTTTGTCCCAGAAAGGTAAAGATGAACGCCTTTAGTTGTATTGTTTGGGTTGCATGATCCCATGGACCGTAAATTGTTTTTTCTAGTGTTACGTTTTTTTTGCGGGAAAAAAAGCACGCGGCTATTGCTCTGAGCCTATCGATATTATTATGTGTCCTTTTGGGCAATAATGATGTTTTTTTGAGCCTCTTTTGGAGCCATGAAAGAAAAAAAATGTATGTTGCAACGGCAATAAGTCAGGTTGTTATTGTGCAATGGCGGAAAAGTAACGCTCAGCTTCAAAGGTTGCAAAGACAATAAACCAAGTTGTCATTGTTGAAGAACGCAAAAGCAACGATGATTTTGCTTAAGGTTAGCTTGTTTTACTATTTTTCATTATTTAGTCTTCCTTTGCTTTTGTGTGTTTTAACGTTTAATCTAACTCTTACAAGTTTTCTCTTGTTTTGAATGTTTATAGATTTAGAACTCTAATCCAAGTGGAGCATAAGTGACGGCTACGTTTTTTTGACATGATTTCATTTATCAAGCATTGATAGTTAAAGAACGTGCATCAAACTATAGTAATAATCCAAGTTGAGTATGTGTGACATCCGCACTTAAAGGAAAATAATTGAGTGTAGCATAAATGACCATCTTGGTATCTAACTGCTCCGAAGATAGAATATTTATACCTAACGAAGATGGTAAGTAGGCAGATCATGTGACCGGGTTTAACCCATGTTACACTAATTGCTAGCTACAGTTTCTATAATTTGGTTGTATACTAGCGGGGAATTTGTGTTGTGTTAGTATTCATTTTAGACTCGAGATTGTGTGTATAGAAAGTTTGAATTAACGGACTCATGTGAGCGTTTTTGGTGTTACATACCATTCTCGAGTTTTGATGTAAAAATTTAATTTACGTTGCTGAATTTGTAGTAAATTAGCATTTTGATTTACAAGATATATGTAACTATGTAAGCCATTTTGATTGAAAGTGTTTGTTCTAGAAGTAATTCTCTAGTTTCAATATAAATATTTGATTTCAATGGTTGAGGTTTTATTCAGTTTCATGCTTCGATATAGGTCGTGAAAAACTATCGGACAACACGCAATGCGCGCCATTTAACAGGACAAGTTATTTTATTGGTGATTTCTAAAAAAATTAAAATATTTAATGTGAAAGAATGGTAAAAATATAATATGTTAAATTAAAAAAATATGTGTATTAAAATTAAAACTGTCACATCAATATTAATATTTTAAATACATATTATGACGACTGCAAATGTTAACGTATTACGTTATATTTAATTCTATTAGGGTGGTTGGGGTTGTTGGGGTGGTCGGTGATGGCCACACCATGATGGCCATGAACTTCATGATCACCGCCCCACCAACTGTATCACGCCCGTGACCCAAATAATTCGTGACAACCATCACGTTAAGATTGAACTGTTGGCCAACGGTCTTTTGACCATTTGGGATAAAAAAGAGTTTTTTTTTTCTAAAATTCTATATATAATCTTCATTTTTCAACCAAAATCAATACCACAAAGAATCAAACAATACCTCCAACAATCAAACAATCTAAACCTCAATCAAAATACATTCAATCTTCAAAAAAAAAAAATGGAAGTATCGAGCAAGAAACAAATCGGCTATGAAGCAAAAGTTTAGACCAAAGGTTCAGTCTAATTTAGGCGGATCGGCTAGTTTTCGTCAAGACAAACCACAAACCCCACAACTTACACACCAAGCATCTAAAACCCAACATATGCCCACCCCACCCTTTTGAAGCCAAGGTTTTCGAAGCCTTATGTATCAAACCCAACAATTTTCGCTTCCAAACCAATATCCACTACACTACTCCCAACCCAATATGCCAACCTAAGTCGCATCCAGGGTGTTCCACATACCTCACGATCCGATTGATGAGCCAATGTTTGACCGTTTTGGGATTTGCGATTTGCCAACCGTACCAAAATAATCCGTATGGTAACGCAGTTCCGATCGAAGATTCGGATGAAGATGAAGATCAAGAAAAAGAAAAGGGGGAGGAAGAGGAAAAGGAAGAAGAGGAGATACAAGTCTACACAAGCCCCACCTCGTCATGTAAAAAATAAACATTCGACAAACAGGACGTCGAATGTGAAAACTCCTTGGTCGCAAGGCCTTGGTAAAATCATTTTTACATATTTTCGAGGACAAACACGTCGGAAAGCAACAACCAAGAGAAACCTTTTGGCATCGAGTCATAGGCCACTTTTCACAACTTATCGATGGAACCATATGGCACATGGATCAAATACCCAGTAAATGGACAGATTTAAATTAAAAAATGAGTCAATTCAATGGCCTCTACGTTACACAGGTATATTATTAATCGTTTATAATTTTTTTATTATAAATTGTTAAGTTTCTACTTTTTTAGAGTAAACTGCCATTTTGGCTCAAAATGCCACTTTAGATAGAAAAGTTTTTTTTATCACTGGAACCCTGTGGTTTCATTTTTAACATTAGATAGTTAAAAAAAAATGGACCAAAATGGCACCAAAATGAAACCACAGTGGTTCCAGTGATAAAAAAAAAATTTCTGTCTAAAGTGGCAATTTGAGCCAAACCTCAGGGGCGAAAATGACAGTTTACTCTATTTTTTACTTTGTCAAATTTTTTATAAATTATTTACTTTATATTTTTTTTTTCAAAATGGAAACGTGTTTGGCCAAGTGGATCGAGATGTGGAAATTATACTTGTGACCCTTTGCGATTATCAAAAACTCTACACAAAGAATGGATTTCAATCTTTGGATGCTTGGGAAGTTGCAAGAGTTCATTCCCAGTGGGTTTCCGTTGACATTCCCGGGGTGATTGAACATGGGCCAACGAGAAATCGTGGAGAAAGGGTAAGGAGAAGGGGAAATTGTACACCATCAATGGATGGGTTGTCAAACAACATACCCGATATCAATTTGAATGATGAATTTCCCGACCTTACCGACGACACAACCACAAAGAGAACCACGCTCGAAAGAAAGGTTTTGAGTCGTCAAGTGGCAAAGGGAAAGAACCTTGGGTGGAGGTGATGACCGAATTCAAGTCGGCAAAGTTTGTGGAAATGGATGAGAATCGAGAACGGTGCAAGTTGTTGGTGAACTTGAAAATGCAAAGAGAAAACACCTACATCAAACATTTGTCCGAAATTGAAAAAAATAAAGATTTGATGGTTTTGAAGGAATCGCATGAAAACGCCGAAGAACCTTACAAGTTGATTCTCATCGAACGAAAACGTGAAATTTGTCACAAGTGGGGTTGGGTCGTTAACTTTTAGTTTTTTTTTATTTTTATGTTTATTTTATGTTTTTTATGGTTTTTTTAATGTAATGTTTTTACTATTATTTAATGTAACTTTTTATTTTATTTAGTGTAATGCTTTTATTTTATTTTAAAAGAAAGTTTAGTGATGTGTATCATTCCACCGATAGTTTTAGTGATAAATTTGATGGAAATGAGGTACCACAATATTGTTAGGTGTGATGGGTGTGATGACTACCTCATCCACCCGTAGTATGATGCACAAGATTATTCAAGTGTGAAATGCACATGATATTTGTAAAACATAATTTTTTTAATTACTAATTATATAACATTATTTTTATTGAAACATATTATATATATATATATATGCATTTACCAAATAGTTTGCAAATAGTAATTTCCGTTAAATTTGACGGCCCGTCAACGCCACCGACACCATCTACACCGTCACTGTCATCGCTACGTGTCCTAATCTCATGCGTTTGCACTTTCCTTGACTCGACCTCTTTTCTCCAATAGAAAACATACCGGTCAGTCCACAGCATAAGAGCCCTTCCTGCCAGACTCCACTGCAAACGTCAAACACACTCGGCACCACCGTCGCTGCTAGCATAACCCTAAGCAGGAACATGGTTAAACTCCGGAGGCAACAAAAAGTGTATCATGCAACAGTAGATCGGCACTGTGGTGACCTTAAACAGTCATAAATAGTTGTCCGAGCGCCGATCTAAACCCATATGTATGTTACCGTAGTCATCGTTGTTTAGAGGATGTTTTACGTAGCCGAAGGTCACGGTTGTAAACCAAAAACCCAAGAAAGCTACCGCTGCTTCCTGCAAAGGATGGCTACGTCACTGGCAATAAACCATCGTAGAGGTCTTAAACATCGGATAATCATAAATCGGAACTAATGAAACATGGAATTTTGGCCGTCGGTGGTAAGAAGGTGAGATTGAGGAGAGAGTTCGTAAGAGGGGGAGATGGAATGTGGTGGTCGTGTTGTGGTGTGACGGTGAGAGTGATGGTTTCGTTGTAGAATTGAAAGTAGTGTTGTGTAGAGAGAAAAAGTTAGTTGTTTTGCATATGGAGGCCCTTTGTATTCTTTGGTGTGAGATTAGACAACACAGATGAAGATGAGGAGTTATTGCCATCTTTACTGTATACTGATTGTTTTGTTTTATGTTTAAATTAGCTACATTTATGACGGATTTTATTTAATAGCAATTCACTAAAATTAAGTTTATTTCTGCCACCGTTTTTCTTACATGGTTGCGTGAAAATTGTTCTACCTTAGTTGGTAGAGCGCCTACCTTTTAACCACGTGGTCATGGGTTCGAGTCACATGGATGGCGTTTTTTTTTCTAGCCATATTTATTCTTACCAGGTTAGATACGTGTCTGCGGGCAACACCCGCGGATCAAATACAAGTTAATTTATACATCATAATAACATATACCTAATTCGTCTGTTTGGAATATGGTTCTGCGCACTTATGTGCTATACTCGAAATCTTGAATATTAAAAAAATACTTAAAAGGGTTTTTGAAATACACTGGGTAGAAGAAAACGGAAGACATAATACAAAACATAAAAAGAATATAATACAACATGATTGTTGAAACTAAACTTCATTTAAACGCATGATTATAGTCATGAAAATGAAAATTTTTGTAAATGAAATGTGATAACCATTTTGATCCCACAAAGCACAAAACTGCAACAACTGCGAGTGTGTTTCTTGCGGTAGTTGATATCATCACAGGCTTGCTTGCAGCCATAATAGCCACTAAAGCAACTGAAAGCACTTGAAGAGAGATCTTGAGTGCATTAAAACCTCTATATGCGCCATTGCAGCTGCTGCAATTCACCACATGACTCCAGTACCTAAACAACAAATATATTAGGAAGCAAATTAACAAACCTTATTGCTGTTAAAATTTACACAAATGACCTGTCCATGAGTTGTTCTCTAAGAGGGGTGGGTGATATACATCCATTAAATTTGGGTCCCCAGTTGATTTGACCACCTGCATATTTCTTTAGCCACTTCCTAAATGCCACAACATTGGTATCTGCTTTGGTTGGGACAAAGCATACTTTTTGCCAATTTAAAGGACCTGCCTCAGTCAATTTCTCCTCCTAAAAGATCCATAATATATCAAAGGTTCTAATAGATTAATCGGAATCATAATTACACCTAAGATATATAGCTAGTTTTACCTGAACCCGAAGAAGATAAAAATCCGAATCAATAACCAAATTCTGCATGATATGGTGCATCCATCTTGAAACAAATGGATCTTTCCAAAGCCGAAAGTTTCTTGGGAAAACTGATATCATTCTACTGTTACCCGGGCTCACTGGAGCACAAAAGAAGATAAAAATGTCTTTTCGAGGTGGCTTCTGTGCTAACTTTCCCTGAATCAATCAAATTGAAAGAATGAAGTACCAAGTGAGTATATACTATGGGTGTGAATTTCCGACACGAAAATAAACACAACTTTTGGTTGGTGAGGGGTTTGAACCCCCAACTACGCACACGATCCAATTAACACCAGTACTTACCAAAGTTAAGTTTATACCTGTGTGTTATCTGGACTTTCCTTGATTGTTAGGGTACCTTGTAACAAACAAGGAGCGACAAAGTTCCATTTACGATTTGGCTGCTCAATTGTAGTAAAACCATTTTTGTCTAGTTTTTGTATGTTGACATCAATAGGTGTACCCCCTTCTCGATCAACCTTAACAGTGCACGAAACTTGTGTTAGGCGGGTGATTGTCAAGGCACAAGAAATTTGAGGATACAAGAATTATTTGATTGTTAAATACTTATCTAGGCAGTGGTGCGATCCTCATTATCCCATGATGTGCATATTGAACATGAGAAGGGTCCATGAGATTTTCAATCAGGACTTCATATCTAGAAGAATTAACAAAACCGATGATTTTTCATAAAGAATTTGAATTGCAGCAAGTCTAAAACTACTTTCATACCCGTATGGTATATCTCTATTAAACATTTGGAAGGAAAATGAAGGATCATCAAGTTCAGGGATGTATGGCGGTTTCTTCTTAGTGAGGATATCTTTATATTGTGGATCAGTGTTGGGCCAAAACCAAACAATTCCGTTTTGAACCGTGCTTGGATAAACAGCAACACACGCTTTCGGTAGAGAATGAACCTACAAGCATATTTTTATCAGTAAACTTTTAATATAATCATGTCTGAAATATTGGAAAGAAAATCGCAAGTGAGCTAATTTACCGGAGGACCATCAAGAGGAGCTTGGGGAATTAACTTGCAGTTACCAGATCCACTAAAGCACCAACCATGGTACACACATTGCAACCTACCCCATTGATCGATCCTTCCTTCGGAAAGTGGAGCCAACCTGTGCGGACAGCGATCATCGAACACTTTCCATTCATTTTGGTTCCTATCCCACCACACCACAACATCAAGACCCAACACCTTCATTCCATGGGGAGCCCTCTTGTCCAAATCACACACAGGCATGAGTGCATACCAGTGAGAAAACCAGTCAAAACTTTCATCTTGCTCAAAGGTTTCGGTTTCTTCTTCAGGTGGGGATATTGGTTTGGCGGAAACAGATGGGGAGATAGCAGTAAACTTTGTGAATCTTGATTTTGGATATCGGGTTAAAGGAGATTTGAGTCTTTTCTGATTAAAAGAAAGGCTGCAAATGGGTTTAAGCAAGTGATCGCTGACAAGTGGCACTTGAGCAACAGTCGACACAGTTCTTGGAGCTTCCATGGCGTTTGATTTATCTTCAGTGATTTGAATTTCTAGGTAGTTGCATTATTGCATATAAATACAATGCACGGGAACGTGGTTAGATAATGATTTATCTTCTTTCCATTTATTAAACCATGTAACGTTCAACATTTGTAGCCTAGTTGGTTGAGGGCTTAAAGTTTCTTATGGGAGGCTTGGGTTCAATTCCCACTAGCTACATTTGGAGGACGTTGGTGGAGGGAAAATGAGGGATGACCCGGCCATTGGCTTGGGTTTGAGTCCTGATCCCGACCGGTTTTACCGATTATTTCACTGTCGTGCCTTTGGGCGGGTGAGTGGTCGGGTTTTCCCTGTAATTTGTGGCAATTGGTGGCCCGGGTACTCTCGAGTACCTGATTCGCCAAAAGGGTGCCCGAGAGTGATCGGAAATTGATTCGTTGGCCGTTAAAAAAAACCATGTTTTTATTATGCAATGGAAAGCTCTCCAACTTTAATTACGTCGATTGTTGTTCATAACTTGAATCAAAATGCCACTCGCTCCTTGCTTTCCTTGTAGGAGGTGGGGAGTTCGAGTCTTACCGACACCAAAATGTTGCTGGTGGGCCGGGGTTTAGCGCAGTAGGTATTCGAGCAACGAGTTTTCTCCGGAAACTGTTGTGAAATTATTTGGTGGACTCGGGTTACTCTCGAAGTACTCCTTTGTCTTGTGAGTACTTCGTGAGTGTTCGGGATTTGTTTGCTTTAAAAAAATGGTACACATCATTGTTAAACAGTATAATTATTAAAAACTCATCATAACACGCTTCATATTTGATGAGATTGCAACGTAGGAATTTCTTTAAGATATCGGTATGTACATGGTACAATACTATAGTCTACGGTATGATATATATATATATATATATAGATAGAGAGAGAGAGAGAAAGTATATTCAGGAAACTCATCTGAGTTAAAGAAACTTCAAAAACCCAATGTGCGGCTACCATTGCTCCATGTCCTCCTTATTATAAAGATGCTCTAAAGGGTAGTTTAGGCAACTTAAATTTTTTATCTTACCATGTCTACAACTAGTTTGTAATATCACATGTTCTCTCACCCTCTTTCTCTCTCATATAATTGTCACCTCTTGCTTTCTTTCTTTCTTTTTTTTGTTTTATAAAATTTTAATGTATCTTCACAAGATTCATCCATTATTCCTCTCTCTGTTCATAAATCCACCTCAATCTCTACTGTTTTCATCTGAGAAAGTATAAAGCACTCCCATCAACCACTCAATGATGGGTAGCTTACAAAACGAGACTCTAGTTGAAGGTGGTTTTAGTCATCAATGTCAAGATATTCGCCGGAGCTTCCCGGAGATAACACCGCCAAATAGGTTACATGAAGGTGTTTTTCGTCATCAGATTTGAACCAGTCTGCTAGAGCCGTAGCCATCAATCTAAACTCTTCTCCTTTTATATGTAGTCACATGTGGTTTTCATAACTGTCGCCTTCTTGTGTCACAACGCGAGCCCTTGCTGTCTCCGTTGGTTTTGGCGGTGATGATGATATGGCCATTGAAATAAGAGTCAGGTTTTGCAAGACAACTAAAAATGAGACTACTAATTTTTCTTTAATTCTTTATTGTTTATTTGTAACGTTTAATGGACTTTTTTTTTGTCATTTCCAATTTTTTTTGTTATAGCATTGAAATATTATGAAAATAAAATGGCATATTCAAATAGAACTTGCATAAAGAATGAGAGATTGAGAGTTGACATAATTTGTTTTCTATTGAGTTACCAACTTGTAAGTTCCTAATTTTTTGTTTAAGTATTTGTAGGAATTTACAACGAACGAAGTAGTTTTTTTGTTTATCTTAATTATTATTTTTTTATTGAGTTCAGTACCAAAAAAAGAGAAAAAAATATATATTATTTGTTTGGATTAATTTTTTTTCTAGTGACATGATATTCATCTTAAAGTTCTCTTAATTTTTTTTGTTCGGATTTAATTCTTTTATGGTCTTGTTTTGGTTTAATTTTTTTTTCTTTGTAAGATACAAGCTTAAACATTTTGCCAAAAAATGGATTGTTTAATTTTTTTTATTTATTTTTTTTATTGTTTAATCGAAACTAAATAATAGTTAAATTATTGAAGTTGCTTTCTTGATAGCATTATGTAACAGATCCAGAAAATAAAGTGGTTTTTTTTGTTATTGTGTTTTTTAAAAGATTCAGTTGTTACATATATGACCTGACTTGTTACGTTGTTACAGAACATGAGATGGTTTCTGATGCTTTTCTTTCTTTTTAATAATATTTGAGTTACATAAAATATATGGAATATGTTATATATGTAAATTATATCGACTATGTAACATTGTAAATTGTATATCGTTTATTTAGCAACATTTTAATGTAAGATGTAACCGTTTATGTAACATGGAATATGTTATATATGTAAATTATATCGAATATAACATTGTAAATTATATGTCGTTTATTTAGCAACATTTTAATGTAAGATGTAACAGTTTAAGTTACATTTTTTTACCGACAATTAACTATTTAACAAGGCCTTTATGTTTTTTATTTGTAATTTAAGAATAGGTATTTAGTTTATTTAGCTAGTAAGTTATGTTAATGTGTAATAACAAACGTCACATAGTATTTTATAATTTATAAGTGTGTAAATAGTATGTTACATGTGTTTTTAAATTTTGTAACTTTTATTAATATTTGTAATTAAAAAATTTGTAACATTTATTAACATTTTATAATTGTAAAATTTGTAACATAAAGTATTAGCTAAAGAAAACATAAAACTTTTAACAAAAAGAAAAGGCATTAAAATAAAATAAAATATTTTTAGGTGCTAGAATGTATATTAGGGATGTACTTTCTATATTATCTTTATTAGTAAACAATATTAGGGTAAGTGGGTGTAAGGTAACAAGAATACATTTACAATCTATCTCATCTCTTTTGATTAATACGTGTACAACATCTACAATCTCTCTCCTTTTTCTTGTTTTTTTTTAATAGTGAACTTCATTAAAAAGCAAGGCCGGTCCTCAAAGCAAAGACCGTCGGGCAAACAATTACAACATGTACAACGGGTTTACAATCCAATTTTTCCAAACTATATCTTTAAATCTAGACCGGTTCTTTAACCACAAAAACGAACAAGCTTTGATTCTAGCCACCGCTTCTACAATCTTCGGATTAATCCAATTAAAAACCTTATCATTCCTAGCCTTTCATATCTCCCACCACATTATCATGATAACACCTTTGACAATCC
Source organism: Ambrosia artemisiifolia (assembly GCA_032199755.1). NCBI lineage: Eukaryota > Viridiplantae > Streptophyta > Magnoliopsida > Asterales > Asteraceae > Ambrosia > Ambrosia artemisiifolia. The sequence goes on from CM063517.1 coordinate 25,973,870, forward strand.
TTTTACTCCATTTGGTCCCATCCATAGAATGATGAAGTGTAATAATATCCTCAAAATCGAACAGCCAAATCGGTGCAATTTTGCACCAGTTGCCAATGGCCGTCCACACTCCACAAGAAAAGATGCAGCCCGTAAATAAATGTAACGTATTCTCTTGACCCGTATCACAAATCAGACACGAGGGCTCTTGAATGTTTAGTCTTCTACGAATCAGCGCCAATCTGGTTGGAATCCTATCCTTTTCAGCCCTCCAAATAAAAATATTAATCTTAGCTGGCACCCAAGACTCCCATGACATACGCTGATCACTTCCGTCCTCTTCAGCTTTACGAATTCTTTGTTTCACATCAGCAACAGAGAAAGTGTTATTGTCAGCTGAATCGCCCCAAGACCACCTGTCCTGCAAACCTGAAAACTGAACAAACGAAAGGAGGTAATCCAAATCTTGCAGCTCGGATAAGACCTCCACCGAAGGAACATGATGCCACCAATTAGAAATAAAACGAGCAGCCCCATTCAGAACCTTAACTCTTTCTGCCACAAAACAGTTTTTCTTTCGTTCTAGATCAAAGAGTTTCGGCCATCTGTCTTTAAGAATGGTGTTACCAACCCATAAATCATACCAAAAACGAATCGCCTTGCCGTCAACTAAAGAAGGCCAGAAAAACCACTTAATCGGCTTCCCATTAATTTTGAACTGCACAATATTTTTAACAACATCCGCCAACAACCTTTGACCCTTTTATTCATTGGAAGGAAGTCCCAACGACCTCTAGCACCATGGATGCACTCGATAATTTTAACCCAAATACCGCCATGATTTGTTCAGAGATGTTCTATGGGACGTGCTTCGAAGGACGGGGGTCTCAGCCAAGAAAGAAGCACCGGTCAATTTTCTGACTGATTCGCGGGAGGGGAGATCTACCTTGCGTCCTGCGGATGTGCTTGTGTTTGGATGGGCTGGGGGCAAACATGCTTGTGTTGACCTGACAGGGGTTTCCCCCTTGGTAGGTTTTCGAGACAACGGCTTTGCACCGGGGCAGGCAGTTTTGAGGGCAGAATCTAAAAAGGTCGCTAAGCACCAAGCAGCCTGCTTAGAAAATCAACATGTGTTCCTGCCGTTTGGTTTTGACACATTTGGATCTCTAGCCCCTGAGGCAGTACGGTTTCTGAAACGAGTGCAGAAGGTGGTCCACAGTGACTCGCAGAGCCCTAAGAACCAAGGGTTTGTGTTTAGCAGGATAGGCTTCGCGATTCAAAAGGGGATAGCGACGCAGCTTGTTGCCCGCTTACCCACCATCTAAATGTAACTCGTTTTGTCTTGGTATGAAAAAAAAGCCTTTCACTTATTTGTCCAAATTTGGCGAGAAGCGCCATATTAACATCTTTGAGTTTGGATATACCAAGGCCACCATTTTTCTTCGATTTTGTCACTATATTCCAAGCCACCCAACTAATCTTCTTATCTTCAGTAGTGCCGGCCCACAAGAAATTTCTCATCAATTTCTCAATATGATCGGTGAGTTTAGAAGGTTGGTGTATGATTTGACAAGTCTGACAATGCATACTATCAAGAAGAAAAAGGTGGGTATAGTATATGTAGAGAGAAAGTGAAAAATATAATTGGACTATCCTACCCTTATTGTACTTTAATATGTTATTTTAATTTTTCAAAAAACAAGATATAAGCAGATTAAATGTAAGCCATAGATTGAAGATAATAAATGGTTGAGATGAGGTTTTCAAAGTTTTCTCATCTGGGAAAGGTTTTCAATTTATCCTTCCCTTATATATATATATATACACTACATTATACCCCGGGAATGTCCCGGGGTTGAGAAATCTATTATGACATATCAATTTTACATATGAAGTTAAATGATGCGCTTTATAGTTATATGTAGGAAAGCTTCGGGTAGCACCTAAACAAAAACAATTAACAATGTATCACCAATGTTAACGGCTAACCTTAAACAATGTATAACTCTAATATTAATACCTAACCTAAAACAATGTACAACTCCAATGCTAACATATGTTGAAAATAGAATTCATATTTACTAATTTGAAAATAATTAGTGACTTGCCTATAGATGATTAATGAATTACCTGAACACTTTGTGTTTTTTTTTTCTGTATGAACAAAACCCCACAAAATGTATAACTCTAATATTAATACCTAACCTAAAATAATGTACAACTCCAATGCTAACACCTAACCTAAAACAATGTATAACTCTAATGTAACTCTAATATTCACATATATCCTAAAGGCTAAAAAAATGTACAACTCTAACATTCTAATATTGGTATCTAACATAAAACAATGTATAACTCTAGTATTAACACCTCTCATAAAGGCTTAAAAAATGTATAACTCTAATATTAATATTCAATACGTAACCTAAAATAATGTATAACTCTAATATTAACACCTATCATAAAGGCTAAAAAAATGCATAACTCTAATATTAATATTCAATACCTAACCTCAAACAATCTGTAAATTCAATGCTAACACTTAACACTTCAAACAAAAAATAGTCATTTTTTTTCTCCGTTTTTATATAGCACTGTGGTACTCGTTGGAAAGATAATAAAAAGCTCGTTAATTTGGTGTAATTTTTTTCTTTAAAAATCTCATATGTAACAACCCGACCAGGAGGGGGCTGGACGTTACGTCAGTTGGGTAACAGACTTGCACAACGGAAGTAACGATAACAAATATTTATTTGTTATTACAATTTATGTTTCAAAAATACAAATACACAAGTAAAATAAATAAACTAATAACTATGCAGGGACGAGACGCGGCGGTCGTCGAAGCAGTGTAAACCTTAGTCGATCCAATCTCTAATCCACATATCTCTAGATGCTCTAACCGCAACATGTAGCCGAATCTTTTAACCAATAATCTCTAATCCGCTATTAGCTAACAAACGAACATAATCCGTATGCTCCAAAACCATCCGAATGCAGTACCTGAACACATGCTTAAAAAGAGTCGGTCAGTAATCATACTGGTGAGTCCGTGTAAGTAATCAAGTGGATCCAAAACAGTTTCATCAGTTCGAAAACAAGTTTACACAATTTAACACACGTGATGTACAAGTGACACCTCAACCCTAACGTGGACTCTATCTACTGCCATTATAGGTCCTGGCAAAATATATGCCGCAATGGTTCCATAACCGTCGTGGAGGGTTTCCCGGGCCCTTACGTCCCGAGTCAACTTTGCGTGGGGGTTTCCCCAAGTAGTACTACCCATATATTAAGTCGGCTCTCAAACGAGTTAATGAGTGTCAAGTATATCCAGCAGCCAAGTATCTTGTTACATCACACAGTTTACACAAAATAATCACACACACAAGCATGTATTCACCCCAAAACAGTTAAAACAGAAAAAGGGGAAGTACACGAACTCACCTTGGTTGCATCTCATCAAGTCACATAGTGTCCCAAGTTACGTTTCCAATCATTAGCATGATCCTATACAAGTTCATAAATATTAGCGCGTGTAACCAATATCGCGGTTACACGTGTGGGCATACTTAGGTCCTTAATCCAATCTTTTAACTGTTGGGTTTATCCTCTTTTGTCCGATTTGTCCTTAGTATGTAATCTATAAGTAACGAGTTATGATATTAATATTCGTATGATATAGTCCTCCAAGCTCCGAGTGTCGAGTCGAGTTAGTAATCACATAATTGTTTATTATAATGTCTCATGAGTCCTACTTCCGTTTATGTTGTCAACTTTCCTATATTGTTTATGTTGTCAACTTTCCTATATTTGAAGGGTACTCTAGCTAACGTGCCTTTGTTGCGCCTATGTACCAAGATCCCAAGCTTAACATTTGTCCAACATTCCAATTCACAAATTGTCCAAGTTGTCATAGTCCTTATGTCCAAATCACTAGCAATAACTAGTATCTATTATTATCAAAGTTATAACCAATTAGTTATTTGTCCATCTTATAATCCAATCAACCTTAGTATTCTTATCTAAGCAAAGTCAAGTATTTACAATATTCTCATATATGTATATATATATATATATATATATATTAGTCCATTATTTAGTTTACATAGTCGATTCGGGTCCAATACGTTATCCAAGTCCCACACGTGTCGGTCCGCACAATAATAATAATAATACTATGTCTTTCCAATAATTCGAGTCCTTAAGTTTATACCTCTCGGGTCCTTAGTTTGACCGGACCTCCTGTCCGTTGACTTCTGTTGACCCTGTCAACTGTGGTTGACCAAGTGAGTACTCCAATCAACTTCCTATTGATCAAAATCATCACCATCAACATCAGGTTTCACCACTAATCTTTAACTGATCTGAATCATCACCACCATTAAAAGGATCGGACCTCTTCCTTGAACCACCGCCGCCACCGTCACCCTCTTCTGCCGCCCACAAAGCCACCACCGTCTGTCACCCACCCCGAGCCCTAGCCCCTTGCTTACTGCAAATCAACCACCACCATCATCCTTAATAATATCAAAGAAGGGGTTTTGTTGGAGGAGGGTTACCTTTGGTTGTCAATTGTCTGGTGGTGGAGAACCGGAGCCGCCGCCGCCATTACTTCATCTTTTCCTCTCAGCGACTCACTCTCTCTCTGTGTCAGATCTGGGTGTAGGTTGTAAAATGCAAGGTGGGTGTTGATGAGGTACGGCCGCCGGAGCTCCGCCTAGGGCGGTGGCAGGAGCCGGTTGGCCCCATTTCTCAGTCATTTCTCTCTTAACCAAGTGTGTTGTGTGATTGTGTTTGGTGAGAGTACAAAACTGGGTAAAGGGTTGGGGGATTGGGTTTAAATACTAGTAGTTGGCAAGTGGTTTTATTCAAAACCATTGGAGTAGCCGGTTGTTTTATAGGTGGGTTGTCATCACAAGGGGAGGACAAGTGTCCCCCCTTGATGACTCACCTTCTTTCGGTTCGGGTCCGGGTTCGTTATCGGGTGTTGGTTCGGTCACGTAACGGGTATAAAATTATTTCCTCTCGTCGAAATAATTATCCGACTCGTCAGCTTAATTTCGTATTCGTTGTGCATTATTAATTTATTGTTATAATATATTTTTAGACGCTAAAAATTTTGAGCACTAGGTCCGGGGTGTTACATTCTCCCCCCGTTAAAGAAATTCCGTCCTCGGAATTATTTTCGGGCCGTCTATCGTTGCAATCCCGTATATTCCATACTTGGATTCAACCTTCGGGTCTCTATACCCATACATACGCAGTTCTTCTCTTAATCTTATTCGCAATTCTTTGTGGTTCCACACTAGACTTCTTACCATATATTAAACAAATAATTTTAGACGCTTGACATATTATGGTTTGTTCTTGATTTAATTCCCAGTACCATTTTCAACATACCGTAGGTGTTTATATATAGGGTGTACCGCAGCCAACCCACCACACCTATGATAACCTCGAAAATGTGCTAGAAATTTTAGAGGTTCAGCTTTGTTTTTGGTTTGACTTTTAGTCTCGTTTCCAATGCATCATTGGTGTTTATATATAGGGTGTACCGCAGCTAACCCACCACACCAATGATACTTCGTAAACGTACTGAAAATCTCTTCCAAAAACACAATTTAAAAATGCATTAGAAAATGTACCTCGTCGATTATTCCTATGTGTGTTTGGAAGTCATTAATCCTTAAAGTCTAAATCTTGGTGTCGGTTAAACCTTTCAAAATAAAGAGCTTATATTCGACTAGGTTCTTAGATTTGTATGGTGTTATCACAAATTCTTATGTCCAATATTGGGGTTAACTTTATCTATCTTATCCGCAATAATGTTGAATTCTTAAACCTTCAAAATTTCTACAACGGGTGTATGCGACTATATGTCAAGAATCATGGAAGATATCTAAGTCACAATATGTCGCTCTTATCCATAATATAGGGGCCGAAATTTTACCTTCGGCATCTTAGATCTTGACTTCTTATATGTTGGATTGCTATTTATGGAAATCTTAATACTAAGCTTAGACTAAGTTTTCTTGCATTGTTAAATATTTCTTATAACAATCATCATGCTTGCCTCCACTCCCCCCGTTAGAGCTTGCCTATACTTTTCCAACCTGTTTTGATCTAATGACTTGTCACGAATTCATACGGCTACGGAGCAAACATAAATATTTTTGACACTAATTTGATGACTATATGGAGTATAAAGGTAACGACATGCATCAAATCTTAAACATACCTCAAGTAGCGCTTAATCAAATTCCTTCAAGTTGCGGGCTAGGATACTTACGATGATTGTTACATTCTTAAGCCTAGGTTGTCGCCTCTACAATTGTCATTATGCTTAAAAGTTTGTTTTAAACTATTTCGAAAATTTCTGACACGAATCTAGTGAATACATAAGGCATTAAAGTGATGAAACATATTATTCTTAGGAATACCTCGAGCGGTTCTTTAATCCTAGTTTCTTTGGCGAATGTTGTATGGTCATAGTGGTTAATGATTCTTGAACTTAAGTTGCCGCCTATCCGATCGATATCTAAAAATCTTTGAATCCTGTTATGTGGTTACGAATCTAATACACTTTACTTACTAAATAAATTTAAATCCGAATGAAGAAACCTAGTAATTATCGGTTTAACTTCTTATCTATGATGCATGATGTCCATACAAAATATTAGCTTATACCTATGCCCGAACCACACAACACTAGGCCATATAATAATTTCTAACTATTCGGTACGTAAACTTATCTAGTTACGAGGTATCCATTTGCTATGTAGATCAAGCCTTATCTTGTCATTTTGGGTTCTTTTCAAATCGTCACGCTAAGTCTTGACGAGGTACCTAGTTTCCATAGTTAGCTCAATACTTTGTTAGGAAGATTATTTACAAATAGAATTCATAACGTTTAATATATACCAATATATGATTACGATGATAATTATTACGGTGATCATGGATACGTACATATATCACATCTATACTTATCAAAATATACCAAGTTTTGTAGACTATATCAAGTCTAAATCTTTTACCTTAGTTACGCAAATATACCACATACTTTCTTATGACTCTAACTTATTCCGTTTTCTCACATGAGTCTACGGCTACCATGGCTATCATTTACAATCCTGGCGACTCTTCGGATTTCTTAAAACTTTTTCGTGCCTGTAAATTTACCATTACATGACGTCAAATGTAATCGTCAATTTACCTCACGGAATCGTTCTAATAATCTCCGTCGTAGTCATCATTCATGTACCACACAAGTTCGTCTACTAGTCACACTAGTTCTAAGTCTCGGTAAGCATTCTAGTGTTCAGGCACTCAAGTTTCACCTTAGTCCGTTTCTTACTTTCGTCAGTCTTATGCAATTTCAAGGTATCTCTTAGCTAGGTAATCTTAGAGCCTTAAACGCTAAGTTCTCTAAGTTGTCCTGGTGCGGTATCGGATATCTGGAGATATCCTATTTCGCTACAACCGTTGCTCTGATACCAACTGTAACAACCCGACCAGGAGGGGGCTGGACGTTACGTCAGTTGGGTAACAGACTTGCACAACGGAAGTAACGATAACAAATATTTATTTGTTATTACAATTTATGTTTCAAAAATACAAATACACAAGTAAAATAAATAAACTAATAACTATGCAGGGACGAGACGCGGCGGTCGTTGAAGCAGTGTAAACCTTAGTCGATCCAATCTCTAATCCACATATCTCTAGATGCTCTAACCGCAACATGTAGCCGAATCTTTTAACCAATAATCTCTAATCCGCTATTAGCTAACAAACGAACATAATCCGTATGCTCCAAAACCATCCGAATGCAGTACCTGAACACATGCTTAAAAAGAGTCGGTCAGTAATCATACTGGTGAGTCCGTGTAAGTAATCAAGTGGATCCAAAACAGTTTCATCAGTTCGAAAACAAGTTTACACAATTTAACACACGTGATGTACAAGCGACACCTCAACCCTAACGTGGACTCTATCTACTGCCATTATAGGTCCTGGCAAAATATATGCCGCAATGGTTCCATAACCGTCGTGGAGGGTTTCCCGGGCCCTTACGTCCCGAGTCCACTTTGCGTGGGGGTTTCCCCAAGTAGTACTACCCATATATTAAGTCGGCTCTCAAACGAGTTAATGAGTGTCAAGTATATCCAGCAGCCAAGTATCTCGTTACATCACACAGTTTACACAAAATAATCACACACAAGCATGTATTCACCCCAAAACAGTTAAAACAGAAAAAGGGGATGTACACGAACTCACCTTGGTTGCATCTCATCAAGTCACATAGTGTCCCAAGTTACGTTTCCAATCATTAGCATGATCCTATACAAGTTCATAAATATTAGCGCGTGTAACCAATATCGCGGTTACACGTGTGGGCATACTTAGGTCCTTAATCCAATCTTTTAACTGTTGGGTTTATCCTCTTTTGTCTGATTTGTCCTTAGTATGTAATCTATAAGTAACGAGTTATGATATTAATATTCGTATGATATAGTCCTCCAAGCTCCGAGTGTCGAGTCGAGTTAGTAATCACATAATTGTTTATTATAATGTCTCATGAGTCCTACTTCCGTTTATGTTGTCAACTTTCCTATATTGTTTATGTTGTCAACTTTCCTATATTCCAAGGGTACTCTAGCTAACGTGCCTTTGTTGCGCCTATGTACCAAGATCCCAAGCTTAACATTTGTCGAACATTCCAATTCACAAATTGTCCAAGTTGTCATAGTCCTTATGTCCAAATCACTAGCAATAACTAGTATCTATTATTATCAAAGTTATAACCAATTAGTTATTTGTCCATCTTATAATCCAATCAACCTTAGTATTCTTATCTAAGCAAAGTCAAGTATTTACAATATTCTCATATATGTATATATATATATATATTAGTCCATTATTTAGTTTACATAGTCGATTCGGGTCCAATACGTTATCCAAGTCCCACACGTGTCGGTCCGCACAATAATAATAATAATACTATGTCTTTCCAATAATTCGAGTCCTTAAGTTTATACCTCTCGGGTCCTTAGTTTGACCGGACCTCCTGTCCGTTGACTTCTGTTGACCCAGTCAACTGTGGTTGACCAAGTGTGTACTCCAATCAACTTCCTATTGATCAAAAGCATCACCATCAACATCAGGTTTCACCACTAATCTTTAACTGATCTGAATCATCACCACCATTAAAAGGATCGGACCTCTTCCTTGAACCACCGCCGCCACCGTCACCCTCTTCTGCCGCCCACAAAGCCACCACCGTCTGTCACCCACCCCGAGCCCTAGCCCCTTGCTTACTGCAAATCAACCACCACCATCATCCTTAATAATATCAAAGAAGGGGTTTTGTTGGAGGAGGGTTACCTTTGGTTGTCAATTGTCTGGTGGTGGAGAACCGGAGCCGCCGCCGCCATTACTTCATCTTTTCCTCTCAGCGACTCACTCTCTCTCTGTGTCAGATCTGGGTGTAGGTTGTAAAATGCAAGGTGGGTGTTGATGAGGTACGGCCGCCGGAGCTCCGCCTAGGGCGGTGGCAGGAGCCGGTTGGCCCCATTTCTCAGTCATTTCTCTCTTAACCAAGTGTGTTGTGTGATTGTGTTTGGTGAGAGTACAAAACCGGGTAAAGGGTTGGGGGATTGGGTTTAAATACTAGTAGTTGGCAAGTGGTTTTATTCAAAACCATTGGAGTAGCCGGTTGTTTTATAGGTGGGTTGTCATCACAAGGGGAGGACAAGTGTCCCCCCTTGATGACTCACCTTCTTTCGGTTCGGGTCCGGGTTCGTTATCGGGTGTTGGTTCGGTCACGTAACGGGTATAAAATTATTTCCTCTCATCGAAATAATTATCCGACTCGTCAGCTTAATTTCGTATTCGTTGTGCATTATTAATTTATTGTTATAATATATTTTTAAACGCTAAAAATTTTGAGCCCTAGGTCCGGGGTGTTACATCATATATAAAAGATATTAACGTTTCAAAATTATGGGAGGAAACATAAGGTCTGTTTAAAAATTATTGGTTTATTATATATACTAGGTGAACTCCCGTGTGAAACACACGGGAGACTGAGTCCTAACTTAAGGTCTGTTTAGTAAAAAACAACATTAAGAAGCCAATTGTCTGCTGCGAAGAAGAACTGTTTAGTACCGTCTGTTAATTTCATTAGACTTATTATTATTACCACCCAAAATATAAAAAAAGTAAGCAGACCAACTGTAATGGTCTGTTTGGTAACCCCCCAAATTAAACACTCTATCTATTGTTAAAAAGAAAAACTATACATCAGACGTTAAGACAATATTCAGTACTTGGTCAATTAACAGAAAAGAGAAAAGACGAAGATGTTAGAAATGAAGTTGAGAAGATGGAAGAAGCAGTTAAGAAACAATCATGGACAAACATTGGATTGCTAGATATGATGTTGAATGAACCTCCAACTGGTTTGAGAGACAAGATAGAAGACTACTTGACTCAACAACTACAAATCAACAACAACCTTCATGAAGCATTGATGCATTTAAAAAAGGAACTTTAAGCGAGATTCTAAAAAAGAAACAAAGGGTTTTCGAGATTTTAATTAAGTAGTTTACATAATAGATATATGGTTTTTATTGTGTATGTTTTAAATGTTAAGAACTTGTTAGTAAAAACAATATTAAGAAAGAAATTCTCTGCTATAAAAGAAAACCTGTTTATTACCATCTATTTGTTTCTTTAAAACAATTACTTTAACGTCTGTTTACTAAAATCAACATTACGAACCCAATCATCTGCTGTAAACAAAACCTGTTTACTAACATCTGTTTCTTTCTTTGAAAAAATTACTACATAAAATATAAATAAAAGTAAACAGATCAACTGTTATCCTCTGTTGGTAAAAACCAAATTAAAGAATCAATCTATTGTTAAAACAAAAACTGTATTTCGTAACGTCTGTTTCATTCACAATATTAGTTAGTAATAATCATCAGATCTTTAATAACTGAAACTATTACAACTACGGAAACATAAATCTACAGAGAAATTAAAAGGTTGTTGAGATAACACATATTATAACAAAAAAGAGGATGAGGAAATTTAAAAAGTAAATCTAAAGTTGAAAGAACGAAAAGCATATTTTGTTTAAAACACTGTGTTTAAAACACTGTTTTTTAAAACACTGTTGATTAAAACAAATGTAAATTCAACTGTTTAGTTAATTTTACCACTGAAACAACTCTTCGAATTCTTTTTATTTTTATATATAAATTTCCATACAAACACAAAAACTATTTACCAATATTTGTAGAAATATGTACATGTGATGATTATTATAAATAACTGTTTAAGTTCTGTCTTATGTAAATTGAAAATAAAAAGCTTGTTTAACTTCTTTGGTAAAGAGATGTTGTCACTAACAATGGTTATCTAAAAATCCTTACCTAAACAGATGTTACTTCAACGGTTGTTTTAAACAGATGTTTCAAACAGTTGTTCCCTTAAACAGTTGATACTATCAACTATAACAAATTCAAATGTATTATTACAATTCAATAATTTGAGATAAATATTTAATTTAAGTAAAATAAATACAAAATGGAAGAGTTATAAAAGAACAAATACAAATATCTTTAAAAAACTACCTTAATGACAATATAATTACAATATGTGATTTACAAACTACATAAAAATAGAAGGAAACATAAAAAAATCCTACTAACACCCAAATCCTACAGAATGATATTTCTTGTCAGCATCATCGAAAGAAAATTACAAACAAAAACAATGAAAAGCAGTATACGACAATAGCTCGTATTTAAATGTCATCCAGTTCTAAAAGCCCTAAAGATTAAAAAGACAATCTCTTTGTTTTACAACCCCAAAGGGACATATGATTCTCACACTTATGCGTAAATCAAGGAGATTCATGCAAGTATTCATGAAGACCTTTGGCAATGAAAAACCCAGGATCCAGAATGATAAATCTAAAATCCCTAAACATTGAAAATAGGGAATCTGTGCAGCATATATAGATAATAATAATGGATTCTTGTTTTCCTTTGATTGTTTGAATCATCAAAAAAACATCAATTCCAAGTTTCTTATCTACGGAATGTTGGTAATATATTTTCCTTTGATTGTAAGAATCTTTCGAAAATTTGTGCAAACACATTTGAAAGTAATATCATTATGCATATGGGATGGAGAGATGTATGTGAGAATAGTCAAACGAATCTATAAAGATGGAAAATGAACATTGAGAAGTCTTCCCCTTTTATAGCGTGAATATACAAAATATTCGTAAAGTTGGTTTTCAACTTTATCAGTTGGATTTCAAATAATCTAAAGTTCGAACTTACTTTTGGCACTTTTTATTTATTTTTTATATAATGAAAGACAATTGCAACACAACAATAATAAAAAAATAATAATGATAATAAACTAAGTTCAAAATCGTAATCATTATTTTTGGGCCTTTTTTATAACATCTGTTGTCAGTAAAAACAGTTGTTGTCAAAACTAAGTTTCTCTGTATTTTTGCTAACAGATTGTGTAATCTGTGGAAGGAAAAACATCGCCAAAAGAGTGACTGTAACAACATCTTTTATGAAACGATTATTAAACTCGTTATTCAAATAATATTCATATCTTGAAAATATATGCAACTGTATAAAATGATTTAAATTTGATATGAACATATGACGTTTGGCCATTTTTATAACATCTGTTGCAAGCAAATTTGTATTTAGTAAAGTGGATTCAGGAGTAGACACTTTTTATAATATCTTTCAAACATATGCGTTAAGTTGTCAATAGCATCTGAAAAAACTATAAGAGTAATAAAACTTACTATTGGAATTCCTTAATTTTACTGAAAATATCCGAGTTACACAAACATTAAAAATACAAAATACAAACAAAAGCTACAAAATAAAACTGTTTACGTACATACAAGAAGGAATTCTTATAACAAAAAATTCCAATATCGCTACAAAAGTGAAGTAATACTAACTATGACATTTCTTCCATGAAACTAAAAACTACGCCAACACACAGGCAAAACATGACCAAAAAAACCAAAGAAGACAAAACCGAAAAAAAAACTACAACATAATGTCTCTAATTCCTAAATAACCAGAAATGTATTATTTCTCTAATCAACCTCCATTTCGTCTGGTGATTTTGAAGTAGAACATGAAACCATTAAATCATGAGTTCGAGCCATATTGGTAGAGAGAGAGAGAGAGAGAGAGAAATAACAGGGTTAGACAAGCTCTCGATGTTGTACTAATACAAATAATATTTTCTTTTGATTGTAAGAATTGTAGGAATCTTCCGAGAACACCAATTCCAACTTGATTACCAAAGGTTTATTGGTAATACATTTTTCTTACATTAACAGAAATTTCGAAGAGACTTTTAGTAAGAAATTTAAATGAAATAACATATTGCTGAATTTATCGACGCTTGGTGTGTTTATCATATAAAAGAAGAAAAATAAAGTTACAAACTGAAATGGCGATTAACTTGCCTTTTATAGAGTCAAAAAGTAACTTACTTATTATAATAAAAATTTCCACGACTTATCTGAATTCTCAAGTTAAAAACAATTACAAAAAAAAAAAACAAAATAATAAAACAATGTTATTAATAATTTACTACTATAAATTCAAATAATATTAGTTTTTTCAAATTCATAATTATGAAAGGGTTCAGATGTTAACCATGACAAGTGTACAGAAAATGAAGTAGATAGAAACTTGCAAAATACGACAGTATTAATAATAGAGGTACTTTATTTTACTATTATTTGACAACTACAAAATATTACCAGAAATTAACATATTATTATCATTATTATTTATGATTTTTATTAAGCAATAAAAAGTATTTATTTTATATTGATTTGAATCGCTACATGATTTGAATTCTTTTGTTTATGTTATAACTTAAAAACGAAAATGTATTTTATAACAATAATTTCACTAAAAATATAGAAGTTAAACAAACATATTAGATACAAACTACAGGCAAAACATCATAACGCAAAATGTTAACAAAATATACAAGAAAGTGTATTCAGATAAAAAAAAATACAATATCCCTACAAAAGTGAACTAATACCAACAAACACATTTCTTCCATCAAACAACAAAATACATAAAAAACAAAGACAATGCAAAGAAAAGAAAACTAAATTAAGACAGAACAGAAAATAAAAGAAAAAATAGAGCATAAAATGTCTTTAACGTCAAGAAGAGGCGGAGACATATTATTTCTTTATATACCCATCTTTCTCAAGACAGGCTCTAGATGTGGTGATGATACAAATAATGTTTTTCTTTGATTGTAAGAATCTTCCCAGAACACCAATTCCAAATTCATTGTCTAAGCTTTATTCCTAACAAATTTTTCTTTCATTGAAATTATTTTCAAGAAGAATGATGATTAGAAATTGGAAGGAAATAAGATTATGTTGCACATATTGAAAGATGTTTTGCTTTACAAATGTTTGAAGAGATATAAAGTTGCAAATTGAAATAACGATTTACTCCCTTTTTATAAACTGTATAGATAACTATATCTATAAGTTCTATAATTATAATATATAAAAATTATATTAAAGCAATATAAAATTGAATAAAGTAGCTATCCAAAAAAAATGAATAAAGTAATTTTCAATTGTAATGATTAACTTGGGTATTCGATCCTCTATTGAATTGAAAGCTAAATAGTATTTATTGACTTCTCAACAGATGTTATAATAAAACTGTTATCGATTATAGTTCAAATTTATTGTCTAATAATATTATATCAAGATTAAAGTAATAACAATGTGGAACGTAAATAAAGTAAGCTTGAAGATTATTATAATTATTATTTACCAATCAACACAAATAGTGTTCAACTGACCTTTCGAGCATAATCATAAACATAATCATTTGTTTCACAAAAATATTGATTGATCATACGTATCTTAAATTTATTATATACTGTGCTTATAAACATGTGTTGAGGTATCAACATATGTTTACAGAAACGGCTATAACAATGAATCTAATTACTGTAATTCCATAATTCTAATGAAAATATCCGAGTATAACAAACATAGAAGATACAAAATATGGGTAAAACACCACCAAAAAAACTGATAGAAAATACAGGCAAAAGAAACAAATAAAATAATGAAAGAGAAAAACAAAACAAACCTTATAAAACATTATGCCTCTTAGTTCTCGAAGAACAGGAAACATAATATTATCCTACAAACCAATCTCCATATATTTCGACTCAAGAGGTACATATGTTACAAAAAATATTTTTCTTTGATTGTAAGAATTTTCAGACAACAGCAATTCCAACTTCATTACCATTGGTTTATTGGTAATACATTTTTCTTTTATTGTAAGCATTTTCGACAGCAATGGTGGTAGAAAATTTGAAGGAAACAACATTATTAGGCAAACATGAAAGGTAGGTTTGTTTTTCAAACGGTTCAATGCATATAAAGTTCCAAACTGAACTGACTATTTCTTCGCCTTTTTATAGACCGAAAAATAACTATGTGTACTATAATAAAGATTTTAATATAAAGTGAAAAACAATAGCAGACACAAAGAAGAAAAAATAATTAATATTAGTAATAAGTGAATATTATTATGACCATTATAATTTAAAATTTATAATTGTAATTGACAATCAAAAAATATAAAGTTGAACGAACTAATTTTCAAAATTGTATATTCGAACTTATTTTAAGTTAAAATGAATACAATACTTATTTGTTTGTTAACAAATGTTATCAAAACAACTGTCATCAATTAAAATATAATTAACGATAGAACATAAACAACTAAACTTCAAAGATAATAACTGTTATTCGTTGTGCTAATAATATAATAAATTTAAAATATAACAGTCTTTTCAAGTTAATAAATAATTACACAGTAAAGACCCAAAAAAGTCTATGATTCTAATTGTATAGATGAAGGGTCTAAATCGAAACATACAAATATGACGGCAAAATAAATTATTTTTATTTAATTTATTAATTTTGCACCTCAATCCTCTATTTACATTAAAGTAAGTACTGTTAAACAAACAACTGATAGGTAAACTCTGTTGGTCTTCAACATCTGTTGGAGCCTAAGTGCTGTTGGCTCCAACAGACCTTTGGTCTTTGTCAGCACTTTGTCTTGTTCCTTGTCAGCACTTTAATCATCAGTTGTTTTCTTCAATCAGCAGCACTTTAATCTAGCAGCACTTTAGTGTCGGTAGTTAGAGTCATCAGTCGTTTGGGAGGATCCTTGTATAAAGTACTGTTTTATTCATAATCAGCAAGATAGAATATTTTGGCTTTCAATCATCTGTTCGGTTCCAGGTCAGCAGACCCAACAAAGAATTTTCATCTTCATCCAGCTCAAATATGCACATATCTCCAACAGCAATTCCATTATCAGCTAAGAAACCACCCCAATTCTTAATAGCATATCGTACATCTGTTCTGGATTTTTCTGCTCTCAAATCCATGTTTAAAAGATCTCCGGCCAAATTTAAAATCCTAATTCTCATTGTATGAGCAACTCCAAGCCTCTTTACATACAACGCAGGAAGGCGCTTTCAAAATGTTCCCAATAAAAACAAAATTATTAGTTACATTACGATGGATTATATTATATCAATTTACTTTAAAAAACGAAACCACAATAAAAGTAACTTACAAATAGTTTTTTGCTAGGAACTATATACTCATATCGAGGCACTGCATCATGTTGATTTTCACCAGCCACAACATTTGCTACTACTTGATCACCACCAACTTGAATATCATCCGGATAATCTTCATCATCATCAAGTTCATCTGACTCACTACTTTCTACATCCTCTAGTGTAAGTCGACAGTGCATAAAATCAAATACTATTAACTTAAAAGCAAAATCATCAGTATTTTTCATAACAATACATTGACCATCCTCTATCTTCATGAGTTTAATTATCTGTTCCCATCCTTCTGCTATATAAAACTGCAAATCTTCCTTCCTCTCAATTGTAACTTCCATCTCAACAAAATTGTTTATGAAAATATTAAAACAGCTTTGATTCCACTTTGCTCCAACTGTATTAGTCACATAACCTTTTGGTAACATCTACATTATTAAATAGATTATAAATATATATAATAGCAAAGATGATTTATGAATATGTATATAGTATAAAAGAATAATGTATAATGTAAGTGTTAGTGCATGTTTGTGTGACAAACGCTTCTCTAGATTAGTATCGTTTTTGTGTTGGTTGATAGTTAAATTGTAACATGCTTGACGGAATTATAAGTCAAGGATGATAGTCTTTTGTTTAATCCTAGCTAACATTAATATTTGGCGAACATGGTATATAGGAGAAGATGGCATAGGTGAAGATGCCTTGAGCATCTTCACTAAATAAGGAGAAGATAGAAATTGGCGAAGATGCTCATAAGCATCTTCGCTGGGAATTTTTCTTGGGCCTTCTTCGTTCAGCGCATGCAGTATATATATGCTGCATGGGGTGTAGGCTAGGGTTAGAGTTTTTGGTTAGCTTGTAATTGGTATTTGTTCCCACTCAAATAATATCAATAGACAAGCAGTTTTTAAGTATTCTCCTGTTCTACATTCTGTTGATTCATAGTTTGCATAAACATCTATCAAGGGATTCCGCACCTTGATAGATCTGATTCGGCTTGTAATCGATCAATTCAAAGGACCTACAATTGGTATCAGAGCATTTACGCTCGATTGTACGGTTCAAGCTTGATTATTGCATAAATTGAATCTACTGGAATGTGATTTTACATCCAAAACCATCTGTTTGTTTTTAATCTTAAAATCGTTCTCTTTTACAATAACAAAAATAAAAGGAATATCTTTTTTAAGAAATCTTAATCGACTGATCTTAATTAACGTGATTGTAAGACTCATCGTTTTAGGAGATACATGAGAAGATAGGGAAACAGCGATAACCCACAAGTACATCTTCGCCTGGAATCTTCACCCAACTTCACCTGTAGTACCTTTGCCTCCAAGCAACTTCGTTCCATCCATCTCCGCTCTACCCAACTTCGCCTACTATCTTCGTGAGCCATATCTTTGCCAACATCCAACTTCGCTAATACTTCATCTTCGCCCTTTGACCACCTACTGCCTTCTATATCTTTGCCTACTATATCTAGATTCGCCCCGCCTATCTTCGTGGACCGATAAATTCACCCAGTAACGTGACTATTACTTGATTGACTTTAACAATAAATTAAATCCGTTAGCTTGATTGTGAATCTTAAAGTCGAACATAGTATACTGGACTTGGACTTTGGACCTTTACTTGAATCTTGGACATTTAAATTAATTTAATTCATATTAAACAAAAATTAAAATGTCGACTCTAAACAAGTTTCTTGAAATGGACCATGAAGTAGGTAAATCTAACTCACCACCAAAACTGATATCCGTAAATGACTATTACTGGTGGAAGGATAGGTTTGAAGAATGGGCTCGGTTTTTCAACATGAGGATATGGATTTGTATTAGTATTAGAGACGGTTATTTCAAACCATCTAGGAATGTGGATGGTAGAACTATAGAAGTGGCTTTTAAGGACATGGAAGAGGAGGATAAACTCATGATTGAAGCTGAAAATAAAGCACATGCAGCAATTACAATGAGTCTTCCTCAGGAAATATTGCATACCTTCAAAAAATATCACGAAGCAAAACATTTATGGGATGCTCACGAGAGGAGGTTTGAAGGAAATGACAATAAAAAGAAAAACAGGTCTGATTTACTGAAGAAACAATTTGCTGTATTCAGGGGAATGAAAGATGAGTCACTTGAAGAAATCATAACAAGATTTTATCATCTTATAACCGAGTTGGGAAATCACAAGATTGAGTACACTGAGGTTGAACTGAGCACAAAAATTCTGGATTCTCTACCAGCAAAGTGGGAAGTTTACACTCTTCTTATAAGAGAGAATACAGATTTTGAAACTACTTCTCTTGATGAAGTGATAGGGAATCTAAGAGCTTATGACTTGGCTATGAAAAGAAAGGATGCCGGTTATGATCAGGTTCAAGATCCGGGAGTATACTATGGAAAATCGACATCTAAAGCCTCGTCATCCAGCAGTAGTGGGAATGCAACTGCATTCTTCTCAGGTGATAACTCGGGAAGTATTATTTTGGACTATGATGGTGAAGTTTGTTTTGTGTCTGTTTCAGGTGAGTCTACGAAAGTGAAGGATATTCCCTCAGGAAAACACAAGGGAAAGAGCACTGACTCCAGATGTGATCACAAGTCACGCAAGTCACGCAAGTCTATGCCTATGAGTGTCAAATCAGCAGAAGAGCAGCTTGCAGTTTTGTCTTCCTTTGTAGCATCCTACGAAAACTACATACAAGGAAAGATAAATGATCCGACAGTTTTTTATGAAGACTATGATCAAATAGATCCGGATGACTTAGAGGAAATGGATATGCAGTGGAATCTTGCTATGATCTCCAGAAGGGCAAAGAGGTTCATGGACAAAACTGGAAGAAAACTGGTGGGAGGTCGAGCCGGATTTGACAAATCGAAAGTGAAGTGTTACAACTGCTTCAACTTCAAACATTTTGCAAGGGAATGTTCTAGACCGAAGAACCAGAATCAGAACCAAGGTAATACTGTCAGGCAAAGCTTGTCAGTGGGGCCATCTCAGAGCAACACTAGCCCTAAGGCCTCAATGGTGGCAAAACCTGATGGTACGTATGACTGGAGTTGTGTGCTCGATGGAACTGATGGATCAAGCAATCAGGCATTCATGGCTGAGATAGTAGAGGAAAAGACTGAGAATGATGTAGAATCTGGTGTCGAGACCGAAGTGGAAGAAAGTGCAACTGAAGAGGCGGATGCAACACAGATTGAAGAGGAAGCTGTTAAGGAGTCAACTACACAGGTGCTGGATCTGACAGCATCAACTAAGGGGATGTCTGCTAAAGAATTCATGGCTTACATGGCAGACTTGTCTTCCAATGAGAAAAAGGTACTCCTTCCTCTACCTTTAGTTGTAGAAGCCTGAATAAGTGTGTTGATTATGTTGAGCGTATCTTGTTGCTAGTGAAAGAGAATGATAAAGTAGCTGAGCATAATAAAGCATTAGTTGTGCTTCTAGACAAAGAAAAAGAGTTTAACATAGGCAATAAGATTAGAGAAAGGAATCTAAAAACTTCCCTTAGTGCTGCTAAGAAAGATCTAAAAGAACTCAAATATACCCTTAGTGAAAAGATAGATTATCTGAATCTAACACAGTTGGCTCTAGTTGATAAACAAGAAGAAATTGCTAAGAAAAATGCTGAAATAGACCAACTTAAGAGTAAGGTATTCGATCTGAACAGACAAATAGATGAAGTTCGCAGCTCAAAATTTCTTATAAGTGCTCTAATAGACTCTGGAAGAGACACCAAGAAGTTTATTGATGAAAATGGTGGCTTAGGTTACCAAGATGTGCCACCTCCTCTAACAGGAAACTATTCGTTTCTACCAACTGAGAAGGAGGTGAATGAAGAAATCTGTAAGCCTAAGATAGATGAGAAGAATGTTGATGTGAGTGACAATGAGCATAGTACTGAGAGTGGTAGTTCATCCAGTGTGTTTGAGGATGAAGAAACAGGTGAAGTGTTCAAGAACAGTACAGGGTCGGGGGTTAATAAAACTAATCCAGTTAAAATTAACTCAACTGAATCAAAGACTCAACCCAAAAAGGCTGAACCAAAAACGATTTTGCAAAATCCTAAATTTGTTAAGAAAGGTGAAGCCAAAACAGATATAAAAAGGGGTAATGCTGAATGTTCAGGCAACTCTTCACCCAAATCTGCTAGCAATGAGGGATCGACCTCAAGGGGACAGTACAAAAAGCCCCTTGAGAAGCAATCTTGTTTTAAATATTATGAAAAGGTCATGTAGCTAGCATGTATACTGTCAAAAAGAAGAATAGCACTGCATTAACTGATGCAAAGAAAGGCGAGACTCCTGCTAAGTCTGAAAGCAGGAAAGAGGTAAGTAACTCTGCAAAGAAATCTTTGTAGAGACAACTAGAAAGAGAATCAGATGGTGGGTCTAGGGATCCAGGAAAACGACCAGTAAACAAGAATTTTGAAAAACCTGCGTTTGTCCCTGGACAGGTAAGTGTTGGCTAGGCAAGCACATCTGGTGCTCAACCATCTACGCAGGCAACACCTGCAAATGCCAAGAAATACCAACCACCTCATAGGCAACAACGCCACCAAAGTCCACAAGGTCACAAATTTAATTCTGTGAATAATTATAATAATCAAAATGGTTATAGGGATAGACCGTATTCAAAAAACCAACATTTTTCAAGAAATAATTACAATCCGGGATACTCCAACAGAGGGAGTTATCCTCAAAATAACAATAACAGGCCAGTGAATCAAAGAGGATATCACAATTCTCAGAATCAAAGGCCCTACAGGCAATTTGACCAAATGAACAGAAACAGCCCACCAAGATCCAAGACTCTAGTGGGGAGTGATGGATATTGGAGGGAGTTCACTGTTGTTGATGAAATGGGACGACCCAAGACTTTCACAGCTAGGGTCCCCTACTCTAACTAATCTTCTTTGTGAATGCAGGAGCTGCCGAGGAGGGTTATCAACTGGTGGTATGTTGATAGCGGCTGCTCCAGGCATATGACAGGGGAGTTGAGATTATTGATTGAATTTATGAAATGTGATGGAGGTTTTGTAAACTTTGCTGGTGCCAAAGGCGGGCGCATCTCAGGAAAGGGGAAGGTCACAAATGGCAAGATCACCCTAGAAGGAGTGAACTATGTTGAGGAGCTTAAACAAAATCTCATGAGTGTCTCGCAAATTTGCGACAAAGTGCATTCGGTTCACTTCACCAAGACTGAGGCTTTAGTGTTGAAACCAGGAGTAGTAATTCCGAAAGAGTGGATAATTATGAGGGCTCCTAGAAGAAATGACACGTATATCATGGATATGAGCATGCATGACGAGTCTTCAAAGGCGACTACATGTTTATTATCCAGAACATCTGCATCAGAATCACTGCTTTGGCATAGAAAGATGGGACACGTCCATTTCAGGAAACTGAACTACATTGTAAAACACGGTTTGGTAACGGGTGTTCCTTTAAAAAGTTTTGGGATTGAGGACAAATGTGTCCCTTGTAAAAAGGGAAAGCAACACAAGAAGCCTCATCACCCAAAAACTGTTAATTCCATTTCTGCTCCTTTTGAATTGCTTCACATTGATCTTTTCGGTCCAGTGAACGTTCGGAGCATTGGTGGAAAATTTATTGCCTTGTGATTACTGTTGATTTTTCTAGATTCTCGTGGGTATTTTTCTTAGGTAAGAAGGATGAAACTGCTGAAATCTTGACGAATTTCATTCTTCAAGCAGAGAATCTGCTCAACACCATACTGAAGAGGATCAGAAGCGACAATGGCTCGGAGTTCAAGAACATCACGTTTTCAATCTTTTGCATTCGCAAAGGAATTGAACATCAATTCATTGCTCCCTATGAGCCTCAACAAAATGGAGTCGCCGAGAGGAAAAACAGGACTTTGATTAAATCTGCTCGGACCATGCTAGCTGACTCGAAACTTCCCGTCCATTTTTGGGGGGAGGCTGTGAACACAGCATGTTTTGTCTTGAATAGGGTTTGACTGTTAAGAAACACAATAAACGTGTTATGAACTCTTAAACGGTTGTAAACCCAACATCAAAGATTTTGAGCCATTTGGAATGCCTTGCACTATCCTGAAAAATAAAAACCAACCTAAATTTGGTGAGGTGGCAGACGAGGGATTCTTCCTTGGTTATGTTCCCGGCTCACTAAACAAACGTGTTTGGAATAAATCAAAGGGTGTAGTTGAAATTGCTTTTAATATTGAAATAACAAGTTACTCACCACCAGATAGTGCACATGACCCAAGTTGGATGTTTGATTATGACTCTGTCTTTATGTCCTTTAACGTTCCTCATACCTTTAATGCATATCAACATGAAGAAGAACTAGTGATTGTTGATGAGGATGATGATGACTTTGTTTCACCTCGATCAATAGTCCCAATCTCTACAGAAAAGGCCAAGACAGATGCAAGTACCAGCTCTTCGGGGAACAACCAGTCTTCGTCCACAAAAGAGGTCACTGAAAAAGAAGAAGAACCTTTCACGAATCCGTTCGGGATAGATTCTACTGATGATGAAGTGACTGCAGGAGAAATTGGCTCCAATTTTGATGAAGATTTGCCGGTAGACACTGTGATTTCAACACGCGCAAATAGAATTCATCCAGTTGACTCCATACTGGGGGATCCTAATGCGGGTATTCAGACTCGGAGATGTTTTGCTAATGCCAACTGTATGTATGCAAGAATTGTCGACTCAGGGATTGTGAACAAATGCTTGAAGTGCTTTATCTCGCAAATTGAACCTAAGAGTTATCAATTGGCTCTTCGGGACAATGCGTGTGTAGAAGCTATGCAAGAAGAGCTCTCTCAGTTTAGGAAGCTTAAAGTCTGGGAGTTAGTCGATCTCCCTCGAGGTGGACAGGAAATTGGCACCAAATGGGTTTTTCAAAACAAGAAAAATGACAATGGTGTAGTGGTCAGGAATAAGGCTCGTCTTGTAGTAAAAGGGTTTAATCAACAGGAAGGAATTGAATTCAATGAAGTGTTTGAACCAGTAGCACGGCTGGAAGCAATTCGTCTGTTTCTAGCTTTCGCACCTAATAAGGGCTTTAAAGTATATCAGTTAGACGTTAAAAGCGCCTTTATGTACGGTAAAGCTCAAGAACTGGTGTATGTCTCACAACCACCAGGGTTCACTGATCCAGAATATCCAGATCGGGTCTACAAACTTGATAAGGCCCTTTATGGACTTCATCAGGCTCCTCGGGCCTTGTATGAGACACTATCTTCTTACCTCTTGAACAATGGATTTGAGAGAGGGAAGATCGATAGTACACTTTTCATTCGAAGAAAAGGAGAAGATTTTCTGCTGGTTTAGGTGTACGTTGATGATATCATCTTCGGGTCACCAAATGACGACTTATGCAAGGAATTCGAGCAGGTCATGAAAAGGAAGTTCGAGATGAGTGATATGGGGGAGTTAAAGTTTTTCTTTGGTCTACAGGTTGATCAGAAGGCAGATGGAATGTTTATCCATAAAACCAAGAATGTGCATGACATCCTGACTCGTTTCAAGATGAATGATTGCACACCTTATCATACTCCTCTACCGGTCAACCACGGTCTCAGTCCAGATACCGAAAGCAACAAATATGTCGACCCCACAGAGTACCGGGCAATGATTGGTTCACTCAAGTACCTAACTGCTTCTAGACCTGACATTAGGCTTCCAGTTTGTCTTTGTACCAGGTTTCAGGCGGATCCAAAGGAGTCACATATGATTGCGGTCAAACGGATAATGAGATACCTTAAGGAGAAACCCAAATTAGGTCTCTGGTATCCATCAGATGGTGGATTAGATCTCTTATCCTACACCGACTCAAACTACGTAGGATGCAACCAGAACAGAAAATTGACGACTGGTGGATGTCAACTACTTGGGGGGAGACTCGTATCCTGGCAATGCAAGAAGCAGACTTCTGTAGCAGTGTCCTCATGTGAGGCTGAATACGTTGCAGCTGGCTGGTGCTGTTCACAGGTTTTGTGGATACAACAACAAATGCGGGATTACGGTTTGAATTTTCTAAATACTCCCATTATGATTGATAACAAATCTACCATATCCATCACTGAAATCCCAACCAACTTTTCTAAAACTAAACATATTCATATCAGACATCACTTTGTAAGAGACTGTTTTGAAAAGAAATTGATTCATTTAGAAAAGGTTGACACAAGGGACAATTTGGCAGATCTTTACACCAAGGCATTTGACAGGGCTCGTTTTGAACTGTTGGTGCAACTCAACGGGATGAGGAATTCTGAATGATTTTATGTTTCCCATAAGCTTCTGAAGTTTTTGTAAATATTTCTCCTAAAAAAACGGGTTGTCACTGCGAGAAAGAAAAGAAATGATAATACATCAGCTGCTTGACTGTCGCACTTAAAACAGAATAGAGAACTTAAACTGCTAAGTGCGACCGCAGCTCTATCATGTGATATACCAGTAGGCAGACTTACAACGCGCACTCAGTCCTTAATAATAATAATAATAGCAAAGAGCTGGACTGTGGTACATGTGGGGAACATAACATCGGCGTACGATTTTATGATCTTAATTCCTGTGTTGATAGATTGCCAAAATCAGAGGTTTCAGGTCTTTATATTGTTGATCTATCGAGGGATAACCTGGCTGTCCTTCTGCTGCATCCAGATATATGCTGACCTAGGCACAGCCAGGATATCTTAAAAGAGCAAATCCAAAGGAAAATGCCAAAACCCTCTATGCTAAAAGGCTATCTCAAAAAGTCCAAAGCAAGAATTTGTACCAAATGGTATTTGTCTTAACCCTGGTTGAGAACACACCGGTCACTTTGCTGCATCCAGAAATATGCTGACCTGTACACCCGTGTGTCTAATGCCTTGTATATTATACGGATACTAGCAATATACTCACCTGTTACGATGAAACTTTGTGCATACCTTGATCGCGGAGGTATGTCATGTTATGGGACACGTAGGACTGATAGTCAAATGCTCAAAATCGTAATAAACAATGTGAGGCTTTGAAGACAATGATGTAATTTTGTTTAAGTGGATGAGTATACTGGTAATCGCCTTGGACTGCGACTGTGCTTATATTAATTTACCTTTAATTATTCTAACTCGTGTGTTCAGTCTTGTTCTAGCTGATATGATCTTTTCGCCGGTGCCATCCCACAAAAAATAGAGTGTCTACTTTTTGAATTTTTTTCATTTTATTTTATTTTCAATTTATTAGTGTTTTTAGTTATAAAAAATCAAAAATGACAAAAAGATTTTCTGTATTTCCACTTCAGGTCTTAATGCACGGGAAATGGTCATTTAAGCGAGTACTCATACTGTTCGGGAAAACGTCTCGTTTTTGTACCAACCAAATTTTCTCAAAAGCCAAGTCATTGCTTCGTTACAAATTACTAAAAACTAAAACTTTTCGGGCATGGATTTATGTTCAAGGCCAGTTCTGAAAAATGTTGGGTTAAGTTGTTATACAAAAATTGTTTTCAATCCATAAGGCCCAATTTTAATTATTGAATGTTTAAGTTGTTTTGTTAATGTTTGGAAAGTGAGATTGTTGCAAACTCACCACAAAGGTTGGAACCTCCTACTGACACTGTGGGGGAGAAATGGAAGAGAGATGATGATGAGACTGACAAAGACTATCAACCAGAGGATTATGATGATGATGGTGATGATGATGTTTCACCTCTCCGGACTCGTCAGATGAAGAGAGGAGGGGTAGTCATCCATGAGCCAAGCTCACAGATGCCATCAGCAAAATGCTGAGTTGATGAAGCAATTGCAGGCTCAGGGGGAGAATGTGACGTGTAAGGGTGATGAATTGATGATGATTCCGACAATGATCCTAACCGCTCTGCGGGGAGTGAGCCTCCAAGTGCTTCAACAACATTTGGTGTGCAAGCTACTACTCATGGGGAGTCGGGTACTGTAGTGGAGACAACTGGTGTCGGTGATCCATGGAAGAGGCCTGTTGATGACATGCCTCAACCTGTAGATACTTTTATATCTACTGATATACTCGATGAGTTGTTTCCAGGGTTTGATGAGTTTACCTTTGAGAGTTTACTTGACTTTGAAGATGCAGTTGAAAACCTCAAAGAGACTGGATTACATTCTGAAGAATCAGACAGTGAAGATGTGTATGATTTGGAAGAAGGTGAGATTATTCCAGATTATTTTGAACATTGAAGACTGCAGAAGGTTGAAGATCTAGAGATCATTCGTCAAGGGGGAGTTTGTTAGTGCATGTTTGTGTGACAAACGCTTCTCTAGATTAGTATCGTTTTTGTGTTGGTTGATAGTTAAATTGTAACATGCTTGACGGAATTATAAGTCGAGGATGATAGTCTTTTGTTTAATCCTAGCTAACATTAATATTTGGCGAACATGGTATATAGGAGAAGATGGCATAGGTGAAGATGCCTTGAGCATCTTCACCAAATAAGGAGAAGATAGAAATTGGCGAAGATGCTCATAAGCATCTTCGCTGGGAATCTTTTCTTGGGCCTTCTTCGTTCAGCCCATGCAGTATATATATGCTGCATGGGGTGTAGGCTAGGGTTAGAGTTTTTGGTTAGCTTGTAATTTGTATTTGTTCCCACTCAAATAATATCAATAGACAAGCAGTTTTTAAGTATTCTCCTGTTCTACATTCTGTTGATTCATAGTTTGCATAAACATCTATCAAGGGATTCCGCACCTTGATAGATCTGATTTGGCTTGTAATCGATCCATTCAAATGACCTACAGTAAGTAAACTACTTACCAAAGATTTCAATGATGTAGCAACACATTTATGACAAAAAGACTCCATATGTTTTCCTTTAGCATCACTTGGAATAGATGTTAGTAAAATCTTCCATGGATAAAACTTTTTGAATTTTCAGGTGTGACAGGAAAGACAGTCAATCTAAATGTATCATAGTTAACATGATCAAACATAAAAAAACATTCCGCTGTCAGTTGTAAATCATCAACCACAGATTTTCATCCATTACAGAAAACCCAATTTAAATTCTTTATTCCCAAACTTAGTTTCCAAGAACGACCATCATGAACTGTTATATTTACAGGACTGTCTTCATCTGAAATAGATAGATACTTCCTCCCATAAGATGGACTTATAGTCTAAAAGAAACATAATTAAACTTCATCATAACCAAAATTTTCAAATAAGTAAAATTACTTTTATTATTTGATAATGAAAAATTTACCAAATGTAAAAGTTCTGGTATGTCAAGAATTTCAAAGAACGAATAACTCATCCTTCTTTATCTGAGGAAAAAAAAGTTATTGTAATAAATGATTGTAACATAACAAATCTAAACGTATTAAAGAATTGTACTGAAAGAAAAAAAAACTTCAATATTTTAATATAAACGATTTATGAAAGTAACACTAAAGTCCCACTTCTTTAAAAAATCTAATACTAACATTTTCCGCATATAAAATTCTTGAAAAATGTACATCTACACCCACACTGTTTAGTACATATATTGGGTAAATAAAAAGATCTTAATAATGAACACTTAATTTATGATTTCATAACATTAAATTAAAAAATGTAAAATAAACTTAAAAAATTAGAACAGAGTTTGAAAATAAAACCTGCTTTGAAAAAAATTGTTTGTTATTCGAAGTAGAAATGAGCGTGAGTCTAGATAGTAAGGTGAGAAATTGTACAGTCGTAAACAGAGAGAAAAATCCACAGAATTAGAAAACAGTTTTACAAAAAGAAAGATAAAAAGGTAAAATGATGACAATTCATTGATAAGTGCAATTTAATATTATATAATATTTGTCTAACCGATGTCTTTTCACACAACATCTGTTAAATAACAATTGTTATTTAAAAAATTTCCCTAACATATATTGCTTAAAAACTATCTCTTTTAAATCTACATAAGATCTTATTTATTTTAGTAAATAAAAATTTAATAAATTAACGATAGATTAAATAAGAAAAATTAATCAGAACATGTCATTAAATTTGAAAAGTCATGTGTTCAAAAACAGGCCCAAATCACCTGTATTTAATTAAATATATAATACTTTAAATCTATATCTTCTAAAAAGTGACAACAATATTATTACCATCCATGTCACTTTAAGTTCCAAATCCATTCCCATATTCACCAACAAGATTGCTATAAAATGAAGAATACTATAACAAATCTAACCCATATATCTTCAAATCGTTTGTATTTATTTAAATATATATCTTCTAAAAACTAACAGCGATTTAATTACCATCCACATCGCTTTAAGTTCCAAACACACACCCATATTCCCCTACAAAACTCTTATAAAATAAAGAATACTATAACACACCTAGCGCACATATGTTTTCACACAACAACTGTTATATAACATATGTTATTTAAAATATATATGTCTAACAGTGTAGATGCACGAAGTGCGACTAGTGATTGGATTGGCAAATTAACATATGTTAGAATGTTATTCTGATGGACCGAAGGTGAAGGTTTTGGGCGAAGGTAGAAGAGATATGGGCGAAAGTGAAAGAAGCTGACCAAGACAAACACATTCGTACCTTGTAGTGGGCGAATGTGGAAAAGTTCCACATTCGCACCATACAAAGGGGCGAATGTGCAGACATTATATATAGATTTTGTGTATTTTCAAGTTAGAGAGAGTTTTAGTTTGTGAGTGTTTTGAGGTCAGGTTCAAGGTTAATTTGTGATAGTGTGTGAGTTGATTAGATTGACTAGGTGATTGATTGTAATACCTTTTTATCAAAGTTAATCTATGAAAAAGCCTTTGAAATGATGTTTTACGTGTTTTGATCCGAGTATTATCAATTTGTTCATAACTAGGGTTTCCGCACCTGGTTTTGTGACTTGTATGATCATATCTTCCTGTTTTAGCTAAAATCTTTCAATTACAAAGTGGTATCAGAGCTATACGGATCATACAACAACAAATTTGATAATCTCAAAGCTGATTTGGACATGATTTTGGTCAAAATACATCTGTTTTTGATTGAAAATGGTTTTTGAGTGTTTTTGATAGATTTAGAGTTGAATTTGTGGATAAAATCAAGTTTTCCAAGAATTAAAGTTGTTCCAAATCGATTCCGAATCAAAACCTGATAAAGATCATTCAAATCCATAAACTTTTGAAAATCAGAGATCAAAATAACCGTTTTTCAAAGTGTAACCGTTTTTCAAACACAAAATGGTCGAATGTGTGATGTTGTGGGCGAACCTGATCTAGTGTGGGCGAGTGTGAGAGTTTTCTGGTCGAAAGTAGGGACTTTTTGGTCGAACCTGGAAGTTTGAGTTTGAAGTTTTCACCTTCGGTTATACTTTTCCACTTTCGAACGATCGGGCGGGCGAAAGTGGGTTTGGATTGGTCGAATCTGAAGTTTAGTGGACGAAAGTGGA
Source organism: Ambrosia artemisiifolia (assembly GCA_032199755.1). Lineage (NCBI taxonomy): Eukaryota > Viridiplantae > Streptophyta > Magnoliopsida > Asterales > Asteraceae > Ambrosia > Ambrosia artemisiifolia. The sequence goes on from CM063517.1 coordinate 26,004,004, forward strand.
AACTTGAGTTAGGATATTCTACATTCAGGTGATTTTCTACATTCGGGTGTTATCTGTTTGGACGAAAGTGACAGAAAGGGACGAACGTAGAACCAGTTTGGGCGAAAGTAGACTCAAGGTTGGAAAATTTTCTAAGTGTTGAAATTTTCGAAGTACGTGCACATTATGTGGAATTTTCCGACTACCCCGAGACCAGCAACGACACAACCACAACAGCAAGTGATGGACCCATGGACAGTGGCAGCACAAAAGACGAGCACACAGTCTTCGCAACCGATCAATTACATAGCGATGACTAGCTCGATGCCTCAGAGTGTTGCACCTCCAGCACCACAACCTGACTATTGGGGAGTAGCAGCAGCGGTGGTAAATACTCAAACTACCAATGCTATTTCTACACTAATAAATGACTTATCTTCAGGTAGTGGAAATCGGCCACCTAAGCTCATGGACATGCAAGAATATAACCAGTGGCAGAAAAAATTTAAGATCCATCTGGAAGGCATGGGAGTAGAGGGCGCAGAGGCATGGAGGATGATTGCTAGAGGGTACACTGCACCGGTTTTGGAGAACACCGGTGAACAAGTTCCATTGGAGAGCATGTCAGAGGAGGAGAAAAAGAAGTTTGCTGTGGAGAAGAAAGCCTATTCCCAGTTGACTCAGGCGATCACAAACAATTTACTAAATCAGTTTGGGACTTGCACTACGTCTAAGCAACTATGGGATGTGCTCAAGAATAGGCATGATGGGAATGAGAAGACGAGAAGGTTGAGGATAGAGGAGTTGCGAAAGGAGTTTGAGAATTTTACTTATGTTGGAAATGAAACTCTAAAAGAGTTAACTCCTAGATATTGTCATTTACTAACTGAGTTGTCTAGTTATGGTATACAGATTCCTATGACAGATTTGGTGGACAAGTTTGCAGATGCTCTACCACCTTACTAGGATCAGCATGTGGAAGTTCTTAAAGAGAAGGATGCTTACAAATTCTGGACTATTAATGAGTTTGTGCAGAAGCTGGAGAACAAAGAGCTTGAAGAAAAGAGGAAAGCTAAAAGATCACAGATTCCTCAGAATCCAAGTTTATATTTTGGAGGAACTTCAGCACCAGTTGGAAACTCAAGTTCAGGGGGACTAGTGGCACCTCATGTTGCATGTATTTCAAATGTCATGGAACCACCAAAACCTACCATCAACTACATTGCACAAACCTCATCCTACTCACAACCATCATACACACCACCACCACAACAACAATACAATAATTCCTACATTTCACCGTTCTCTCCAATGCAGCAAGCAGCATTCTATACTGCAAGCCAATCACAACAACCACCTCAACAAACACAATACATGAACCCAATGACTCAACCCAGTCAACAACCGGTGGTTTTAGATACTTCTAACTTGGGCAATGTAACTGTTGAAGTTGCTCAGCAACATATTGCACTAGTCTCTGCAATGGTTTCATCTTATAACGGGTTGGTTGCAAGTCAAATTGGGAACAATAACTTGACCAATGAAGACTATGCACAGATTGATAAAGAAGAGATGGAACTGATTGATATTCAGTGGGCTTTTGCGAGTATTATGAGAAGGGCAACGGAGTTTATTGAGAAGACGGGTAGGACCGATTTGGGAACCTCTCCAAATACAACCTACGGGTTCAATAAGGAGAAAGTTACTTGTTTTAACTATGGAGGGAAAGGTCACTTCAAACGGGAATGCACCCAGCCACCTAAACAAGGTAACAGAAACCCTTTCAATGCAAGCTACCTGAACCCTCAACAACAAAACCAAAACCAAGTTTCTTACCAAAGTAACAACAACTATCAAAACCGAAACAACTACCAAAACCAACAAAACACCTCTAACAACAACCAGAGCAGACAACCAAACACACCAAACCAGACTCAAAACCAATCACCAAATAACACTAACCGAACAGTCATACCGATTACTACACCAAATGAAACCCAACAGAACACCAATCAGAATCAAGCATTGGTGATTCAACAGGATGAACGGTTTGACTGGCCCGGGATGCAAATTGGTGTTGAGGAGATTACAACTGGTGGAAATGTGGCTTGTGTTGCCCGACAGGTTGAAACTGAGGAGTCGGTGATAGTTGATCAGAAGGAAGAAACAGAGGTTGAAGTTGATGAATCTAAGGTAGATGTGGTAGTGGAAACTGAATCTGTGGAGGTTAAGGCTGAGGAGGCAAGTTCTGGAATGGTGATTAACACAGTTTCTGATGATCCTGAGGAGTGTGAATCGGTTTATTCAGATTCAGACAGTGATTCAGATGCAGAAGCAAGTGTTACATCCTTGGATGATGATATTGACCAGTTGCTAGCAGAAGCTGAAGCATTACCAGTTGATGAGTTTAATGTTGCTCTGGATAATGTTTTAGACATGTTTAAGAATCCTCAGAAGCAGAAGGCAAAGGAAGCTGAGCCATCCAAATCAAAGAAAGTTACTGTTTCTCATGATGTGATGAAGCAGGTTAACAAACGGATGGATGATATGATGAAAATGATAGTAGCTCTGCAAGCAGAGATTGCTAAGTTTAAGAAGAATGAAGAAAAGATGCTGCAGATTGTGGTTGCTTCTAAGACTAACCAAGATGAGATCGAGCAGAAAGTGAAGAAACTTGAAGCTGATAATAAGGATCTTGAAGTTAAGTGTTCCAGGAATCGGAGTATGATTAAAGTGATTAAGGCTGACAACAAAGAACTAAAGGCTGAAAACAAATGCCTTAGTGAGTTGTTGGACAACTTATACAATGAAGCACCAAAATTGAAAGAAGGTGAGGAAGACAAAGAAAAAGAAGAAGAACAAGTAGATTTTGAGCCTTCTGATAGTGAAGAAGAAAAGGATGATGAGGAGGATGATGATTCTGAGAAGAGTGATGATGAGGAAAGTAAGAAAAGTGATAAAGACGATGATGATGATGCTGAGGGATCGGGTAGTAAAGATGATGATTGTAGTGATGACAGTGATGATGATGATGGGGGAGATGATTCGAGTAAGTTTACGTTTGAGAAGAGAACACCTAAGAAGGATGCTGGAGAGTCTAGCTCAAAGAAAAAGAAAGGTGGGAATGTAGACTCGGATGAAAGCATCTTCTGGAATGAAAAGGTGAGGTCTCTGAATGATGATGCAAAGAAGGTGTATAGAGATATGTTAGAGAAGAGAGAATGGACCATTGAGTTCACAGGCAGATTTGCTGAGATATTCCAGACTGATGATATGAGATATGAGCTGGAGTATAATGATCCTGACTTAGAGGAGGGGGAAGTACCTGCTGCTGTTGCCAAAAAAATTTTGGATGGTCTTGCACAGCGAGTAGGGAAATCATTGGAGGAGTTTATGATGGACGAGTCTATTCCAGATATTCCTGAAAAGGATATTGGAAATCACTCTAATGATGAGAATACTCCTGAGATGGATGAAGTAGAGATTGAGGATATTACTCATGAGGAATATCCACAATACTTTAGACAGAATAATGAAGATGTGGTTTTCCCAAACTTCCTAGATTTACCAAACACATCAGCTAAAAAGAAAGCTAAAAAGAGAAGTGAGGAGTTCGTTGAGACTGTATTTGGTGCTGATAAGCAACAATCTTCAAGTCAGACTGATGATTTAAAGACATATCTGCAAAAGTTGAAAGAAATGGATGAAAACCGACCAAAGCGTGAAGCTCAAGGTAGTTTTTACCGATATCACAACGAGAAGTTCAAAGGCAGAGCTCTCGGTTGGACATATTTGGGAAGATTGAAGTGCTTAGCTGTAAAATGGGAATCAGGAATTTTGTATTTTTACAGATTCATTGATTTATTAACTCTACCGTACTGGGCGGTCAGAGACATTTGCAGATTTCCTATGTCTGGAGCTTCAGTGAATAATACTCATGTTGGTTGGTGTGTTGATAAGTTGGCTTGGGAGAGCAGGAAGAAATGGAATAGGTTTAAGTCTCAGTATCCCAGAAGGAAAGTTCACAGGGATACTGATCCTAAAACTGGAATGAAGAGGGTGACTTTGATATATAAGGCACCTGAAATGATGAAAAAGATACCTTTGATGCCTTTGCCACAACACTTCAGTGCTGACTTTGTTTTCTGGTATTATGATTGGAGGAAGGCAGAAGCGGTGATAGTACTGAGAGATGGAAAGGACAAATACAAGCATGTTCATGTATTTGATCCTATGTGGTTGATAAACTGTACGTTTGAAGACATCATCATGCTTTTCTACAATCCGATTCATCATGATCCCAATGATGCAGAACAAGCTAAGAAGTATACTCAAGTTGTCGGAGTTTGCTTTGCTTATGATATAAACTCCGGTAGCAACTTGGATGCTAAACTTGGTAAGATGGTGAAGATGGCCGATGTGCCTAAGCCGGTGAAACGTAAGTTGGAGCCTGAAATGACGAAAGAACAAAAGAAGCAGTTGAGAATTTATTTGATGAACAAGGCGATGGACGAAGATCGTAAACAATCCAATCAATAGTCGAGGGGGAGTTTGTAGATGCACGAAGTGCGACTAGTGATTGGATTGGCAAATTAACATATGTTAGAATGTTATTCTGATGGACCGAAGGTGAAGGTTTTGGGCGAAGGTAGAAGAGATATGGGCGAAAGTGAAAGAAGCTGACCAAGACAAACACATTCGTACCTTGTAGTGGGCGAATGTGGAAAAGTTCCACATTCGCACCATACAAAGGGGCGAATGTGCAGACATTATATATAGATTTTGTGTATTTTCAAGTTAGAGAGAGTTTTAGTTTGTGAGTGTTTTGAGGTCAGGTTCAAGGTTAATTTGTGATAGTGTGTGAGTTGATTAGATTGACTAGGTGATTGATTGTAATACCTTTTTATCAAAGTTAATCTATGAAAAAGCCTTTGAAATGATGTTTTACGTGTTTTGATCCGAGTATTATCAATTTGTTCATAACTAGGGTTTCCGCACCTGGTTTTGTGACTTGTATGATCATATGTTATTCTGATGGACCGAAGGTAGAAGAGATATGGGCGAAAGTAAAAGAAGCTGACCAAGACAAACACATTCGTACCTTGTAGTGGGCGAATGTGGAAAAGTTCCACATTCGCACCATACAAAGGGGCGAATGTGCAGACATTATATATAGATTTTGTGTATTTTCAAGTTAGAGAGAGTTTTAGTTTGTGAGTGTTTTGAGGTCAGGTTCAAGGTTAATTTGTGATAGTGTGTGAGTTGATTAGATTGACTAGGTGATTGATTGTAATACCTTTTTATCAAAGTTAATCTATGAAAAAGCCTTTGAAATGATGTTTTACGTGTTTTGATCCGAGTATTATCAATTTGTTCATAACTAGGGTTTCCGCACCTGGTTTTGTGACTTGTATGATCATATCTTCCTGTTTTAGTTAAAATCTTTCAATTACAAACAGAAGTTGAACAAAAGATCTGTACATAAAATTTATGTAACTGTTATTTATTTTACTAACTAAAAATAAAAAATTTAACGATAAATTAAATAAAAAAATAGAATCATAATATGTCAGCAAAATTGAAAAGACGTGTCTTGAAAAAAAGACCCCAAAACAATAAGTGTAATTCAATATTTTAATAGTAGAAATAATAATGACGAATTCTGTCAAGGCTATTCTAGAATTACAGTTTACTCCTTGTAAAAACAAAATTGAACACTATTTCCAAAATACTCATTTTTTTAAACGTTGAAAACTCTCTAACAGCCTAATGTTCTTTCAAACAACATCTGTTAAATACCAGCTGTTAATTTAAAATATTTTTCTAACATATATTGCTTAAAATCTATCTCTTTTGAATTTATATTACTTCTTATTAATTTTAGTAAATAAAAAATTAATAAATTAACGATGGATTAAATAAGAAAAACTAATCATAACATGTCATTAAATTTGAAAAGTCATGTGCTAAAAAACAACCAAAATCATCTGTATTTATTTATATGTATAATACTTTAAATATATAAATTCTAAAAACTGACATCAATGTTATTAACATCCACATCGTTTTAACTTCAAAATCCACTGCAATATTCCCCTATAAAATTGCTATAAAACGAAGAATACTATAACACAGCTAGGGCACATATGTTTTCACGCAACAACTGTTATATAACAGATGTTATTTAAAATACATAAGAAAAATAGAATCATAATAAATAAGCAAAATTGAAAAGACATGTCTTGAAAAAAAGACCCCAAAACAATAAGTGCAATTCAACATTTTAATAGTAGAAGTAATAATGACAAATTCTGTCAAAGCTATTCTAGAATTACAGTTTACTCCTTGTAAAAACAAATATTGAAGACTATTTCCAAAATTCTCAATTTTTTAAACGTTGAAAGCTCTCTAACAGCCCAATGTCCTTTCAAACAACATCTGTTAAATAACAGTTGTTATTTAAAAATATTTCTCTAACATATATTGCTTAAAAACTATCTGTTTTCAATTTATATAACTTCTTATTTATTTTACTAAATAAAAAATAATAAATTGACGATGGATTAAATAACAAAAACTATAATCATAATATGTCATTATATTTGAAAAGACATGTGTTGAAAAACCGCCCCATATCGTCTGTATTTATTTAAATATATATTTTTAAAACTGACAACGATTTAATTACCATCAACATCAATTTAACTTCCAAACCCACTCCCCCATTACCCTATAAAACTCCTTTAAAACGAAGATTAGTGTAACACATCTAGGGCACATATTTTTTCTTTTTCGTAACTCTCTTTCCCAAAACTATCAATCCCAAAACTAAAGACCAAAAAATGGCAGAAAAATAGCGAATTATCCATATGGTGGTGTGAGAAAAAGAAGTTTTTGCTGATGTTTTCTGACAGCAACAAAAAAATTTACTATTCCTCAGAAGGAATAATTGCTGATTATAGTAAACAACTTCTAAAAAAAATGTTGTAAATTGGTACCCATACGAGTTGGGAAAATGAAAATTCACGAAGGCTAGTAAGAAAACTTAAGAGGATGTTCAAAAATTGTGAACTTCATGATGTGATTTCTTGGGAGTTTCTATCAGATAATTTTGAACTAAAGATTAAGTTTGATGATGGCAACACAGGATACTTCACACCTCAAAACATCTGTTTCTCAGATGATGTGGATTTTCTAAAAAAATAATCTGAAAAACCACTGTTGAAGCCAAATGCAGCAGAGTTTGGTATCAATCTCGAGAAGATGGTGAAGGCTCAAGTAGACCTGTGGGAAGGAAGAGACGCCCAAGCAAATGAAGACGAAGAACCACATGATGCAGACTCATCTGAAGATGATGACGAGACAGATGTAGCGGACATGACGGTTGAAACAGAGGATGAGACAGACTTTACAGTTTAATCTTTTTAATGGGTCATGGTTAGTGAATTAGAATTTTAAGTTTATGTTGGTTTCTGTGTTTTTTGTTTATCTCTTGACATTAATTAACAATGGTTGTACATTAATACTGTGCTTTAATGGAAAACTTTTGGTTAATGATTGTCACAATTTGTTTGTTGATCTATATTTTTTATTGTGACAATTTGTTTGTTGATCTATATTTTTCTAAAAATAAAAGTATGAAATGTGAAAATATATACATCTACTGAATTTATAAACCGAATTCAATATGATCTTAGCATTAAAATATAATATTGTAGAAACTCCTTAATTCTAATTCAAAAGGACTTTTGAGTTTTATAGATCTTCAGATGAGGCAGACTTTACAGTTTACAAAATGTCTTATGCACTACCCTGTAAAATGATCTATAAAACTCAAAAGTCTGATTCAAATACAAATGTCAAAAGGACTGCATTATTTTTGAAACTGTTAATATCTTCAAAGGTCATTTTGATTCAAAAAAAATGTCAAAAGCACTGATTCAAAAACTCAAAAGTCTTTTTACAGACTTTACAGACTCATCTGAAGATCTATAAAACTCAAAACTCTGATTCAAAAAGAAATGTCAAAAGGACTGCATTGTTTTTGAAACTGTTAATATCTTAAAAGGTCTTTTCTCATCAAACATTTTGAAATTTACAACAGACTGTTTTCAAGATGATCTGTTGCTATAAATTCTGATAAATATATATATTCTACAACAGAGGTTCGGTAACAAATATTACAACAGGTGAAAATGAAACCAAGTTTGCAAAAACAGATATTAGATTCTGTATTACTTTAAACCACTGCTATTATGCAATTTTGTTGCTATAATAGCTTTTTATAACAGATAATACAGCAGATGAAAAAAAGACATAACATCAAGCAATATTATAACAGTAGTTGATAAAAAATATGCAAAAAAAGTCTTTCACGATTTCTTCATAATAGAAACTTAAATCTTACTTACCTGAAAATAAAAATAAAAAATCATAAGTATCAAACACATAAAATGTAATAAATTTATTAAAACTCCAAAAGATTTAAAATTTATTAGGATCAAAGACAAAACATCTAAATTTATTAAAATAATAAAGAGAAGAATAGACAACCAAAAGCTTTGAAGAAAAGCACAACACTTTCTTGATAAAAAACTGAATCATATCAACCTGAAAATAACAATAAACAAAACACGAAGATGAAACACAAAAGATGTATAATTAAGAAAATGAAATACTAAATAAATAAAAATACATAAAGCAAAAAATTTGAAGAGAGTAATAAAAAACAAACAGATTTGAACAAAAGCACAAAACTTTCTTGATGGAAAATTGAATGTTATGAACCTGCAAATAACACTAACAAAAAATTAGAATCAATCTCAGAACATGTAAATTTTTAAATAAAGAGAATAATAGACAACCAAAAGCTTTGAAGAAAAGCACAACACTCTATTGATACAAAACGAAATCATATAAACCTGAAAGTAACCATAAAGAAAAACATCAAGATGAAACAAAAAACATGTATAATTAATAAAATTAAATATTAAATAAATAAAAATACAGAAAGCAAAAAATTTGAAGAGAGTAATAAAAAACAAAAAGCTTTGAAGAAAAACACAAAACTTTTTTCATAGAAATTTGAATGTTATGAACCTGCAAATAAGACTAACAAAAAATAGAATAAATCTCAGAACATGTAAATTATTAAAATAAAGGAAATAATAGACAACTAAAAGCTTTAAACAAAAGCACAACACTCTCTTGATACAAAACCGAATCATATAATCCTGAAAAGTACCCATAAACAAAAACATCAAGATCAAACAGAAAGATGTAAAATTAATAAAATTAAATATTAAATAAATAGAAATACAGACAGCAAAAAATTTGAAGAGAGTAATAAAAAAAAACAAACAGATTTGAAGAAAAGCACAAAACTTTCTTCATAGAACCTTGAATCACATCAACTTGAAAATAACAATAAATAAAACATGAAAATCAAACACAAAACATAAACAAACAGATTTGAAGAAAAGCACAAAACTTTCTTGATAGAAACTTGAATGTTATGAACACGAAAATAATCGTAAACAAAAAAATTAGTATCAAAGACAGAACATGTAAATTTATTAAAAGAAAGGGAATAATAGAAAACCAAAAGCGTTGAAGAAAAGCACAACACTTTGTTGAAACAAAACAGAATCATATCAAGCTGAACGTAACCATAAACAAAAACATCACGATCAAACAAAAAAGATGTATAATTAACAAAATTAAGTATTAAATAAATAATAATACACAAAGCAAAAAATTTGAAGAGAGTAATAAAAAACAAACAGATTTGAAGAAAAGTACAAAACTTTCTTGATAGAAACTTTTCTTCTTATGAACCTAAAAACAACCATAAACAAAAATAAGTATCAATCTCAGAACATGTTAATTATTAATCAAATTTGAAGACCATTGCGTTTTCATATATATTAAAAAAGAATTTGAGAGAGAGCAGAGCCTTTTAGCTGATATTATGATTATTGCTTTCTCTTTGTTTATATAGATGGGAGTAATTGAGTGAGGGCAGAGTAATTCAAATTTTGAATTTGGAGCTTAAAATTAAAAGTTGTATGTTTTCCCTCTGTACAAACATCTGTCGATTTTGACTCGTTATACTCAACAGTTATTGTTGAGTGGACCTCTGTAAACAGCAGATGATAAACTTTACTTACTGGCAGGCTCACATTTTGCAGGTGGCATTATTTAATTGCTTTAAATGAGTGGCTCACGATTTTTCTTGAATATTTTAATCAGACTTTGTGACATCATCTTTTGCATCACCAAAGCCTTCTCCATGGGTGCCACATCAGCTTTCTTATATCTAAAATCTTGACAACTCAGCCTTGCTGACATCACTCACGACTCTCCTATTAAAGAAAGTATATATATATATATATATATATATATATAGGGTAGGGATCATACGAGAACCAACTTAGGGAGAGAACCAAGGAACCAGTGTGAACAGGTGGCATTTTTGTAAATATGATAAAAACATAAAATAAATAAATAAAAATACGTGAAACACAAACTATACATCAGATTCATCATCTTCTTCCCCCTTTTATCATCCAAACCCTAGATATCTTCATCTCCACCATCAATCAACCATTCGACCATCGTGTAACCACCAAATGATAATCGCATAACCTCCACCAAATCATCACCGCACAACGACTGCCAAATCAGTTCTTATTTTCTCTAACAACAAACACACGAAACATCAACTCACCAAGAGGATTTTGATAGTGGATCTGAAGGACGATGCTCGGTGGTTGTGGTTGCAGGTCGGGCGGAGATAGTTTGTGTTCGGTGGTGATTTTTTTTAAAGGATTCGGGGGTGATTATAGTTATATAAAATAAGAGTAATGTACAGTTGTTGATCTGAAGGACGATGCTATGTATTCTGTGTATTCTTTTATCTATTATTGTTTTTATAGTTATTTGATTATTAGTTGTTTAAATGTTCAAGAAAGTTGCTGTTATTATTAATGTGATATTATTATTAATTGGTGATCTAAAATTTCCAAGAAAATTGTTGTTATTATTATTTTGATACTATTATTAATTTGTGATCTAAAATGCTCTTTAACAACACATAAGAAAACCAGATGTTTTATATTTTTTTTGCTTGATTTGTTGTTAGATTGGTGCTAAGATATAGATCTTGTGAATCTAATTAGTTGAGTTGTTTATTATTGTTAGTTTTATGATTATTATTTTGTTATAGAATGTGGATAATGATTTTTTTTATGTACATGTGAATTAAAAATGTTAATGCACATGTGCATAACGTAGTTGCTACTGATAAAAGTAATGTTAATGCACATGTGCATTTATACTGATATCATTAATGTCTTTCGCTCTAACACACATGTTCATATATTTTGTGGTAACGAAAAAAGTGATGTTAATGCATGTGCATTAAGATTGAAAATCTGGTTTTCTTATGTGTTGTTTTATTATTTGTAGACAAAGATGAGATATACATAAAAGAATGTAACTTTTGTCTTAGAATTGAGGGAAAAAGGGTCAAAAAAAGTTGGCAGATGCGATTGAGGATGATGATATAATCTTTGATCATGAAGTTAAAAAAGGCCGTTATTATTTATTTAAGCAATTTAGATATATATGCACATGTCCATATATGAATAGTTTCCGTGTTAACTAATAAGTATTAATTATTAGTTATTTTAACTCATGAACAATGTGATAAATTTAAGAAGTATACGTTGTTCAGGTTGACGGATTAAAAAACAAGGGAGATGTTAGATAACGCATCAATGAGGTGCGAAGAGTATTGTAAGAAGATAAGTAAAAGGGTTAGGTGTTTGATTCCATTGCATGATGGATATAATGTGTCGATTCGTTGGCCGAAGAGTAGGGATATGGTGAAATTGTTAGTTTGGTAAGGTTTGTTACTGTTTGTGTTTTTTGAAAATTGTTTGATTGAAATTGTAGTTATTAAATGCGTTAGGCGCACTTAGGGCGATAGGCGTTGTTTAGAAAGTGAACAAAGCACACTTGAATGATAAAAGTAGAATGTATTATGAATTGAAAATTAGAACTTTCTTCAGATACTTGAGCAAAAGTTGAATGATGCATTCAGAAGGTGTTTTCAGGTAGGGTTGTTTGTCATTGAGATAGGATAGGAAGTTATGTTCAGGTTGTTTATTAAACGAAGTAAATGGTCCTGCACGCACTCGATTAGGAGGATAATTTGTGTTTTGGACGAGGTGCCATTTTCTGATATGCACATGTGCATTAAGATTGGTAATGCACATGTGCAAAACGTAGTTTATAATGTTAAAAAGTAATGTTAAAGCACATGCTGTTATAATTAGGCCATTAAAAATAATGCGCATGTGCATTTGTTTTGTTGTCATTAACAAAGTAATGTTGTTGCACATGTGCAATCAGGTTGAAATATTGCTTTTCTTATGCGTTTTTATTGATTGTAGTTAAGAGATGGGGAAAACATCAAAGAAATTAATATTTGTATTGCAATTGAGGGATAAAGGAACAAAAAGGTTACCGGATGCAAGTGAAGATAATGACACGATTGTTGATCAGAAAGTTGAATCAGGTTGGCATTATTTATTTAGTCCGAATGTACTTGGTATTACCTTGTTCCCTGTACTAGTTATGTTCTTTATGTATTTTATAATCGAGATCCATTTGATATCCCAGAAGCGGAAGTTGATAATGTCACGGATGTTTATCAGGAAGTTTAAACAGGTTGTTATTAGTTATTTAGTACATTTATATAGAAATGCACATGTGCATATGTGTTGTTTTTCTTGTGAAATATTAAATGTTGATTGTTTAAACACATAAATTATCCTATATGCAGATATAGATTTAAGCAGAAAGGCTCAAACGAGGTCAAATAAGCGGAAACATATTGTGACGGTGAATAATGATGATATGTAGTTTTGCATAATATTTAATATATATAGTTGAGTATGCACATGTGCATAATTATGGATGAAAATGATATAACGTGTTTTTGACAAATGTGTATGCAGATGCAATTACAAGAAAGAAAAAAAACATCAAAAAGTATTAAAACGGTGGTAATGAAGTCAACTCAAAAGAAGGTTATGAAAAAAACAATTTGGCGTTCGAAACGAACACGCGTTACACCACATCAACTTTGGTTAGGGATGAGGAAATTGTCAAACAAACAAAGAAGTTTGGTATAACATTTTGTGTAATGTATGTTTGGTTTGACATTTTGTTATATTGGTGAACGTGAGGGTATGAGATAATTAGAAGTTTGTATGTAGGTAGGTAACATAGTTGGTTTGTAATATGGATATTTTTTTGTTACTGTTTGTTTTATTGAGTTAATACGTTTTGTAGAAACTACATGTAATTGTATGATACAAACAAATTGGTATCAAAACTTTGTTATTTGAAGGATGATGTATGCACATATGTATGCCCGAAAGTTAAACTACTAAAAAAATCTAACTATACTAGTGAAATCCACATGTGCATGTAGTACATGTTTCTTATTTTATAGTTCTTATATAGAGGTGTTTTAAGTTTACTCATGTTTGTTGTCATAAACGTGTTTTATTTTCAATTTATGTTATAATATGCATGATTAAATAATTGACGAGTTCAAGTGTTGTCACACCCTCAAATTTCCACTTGCGGAGTTTTACCGCGAGGCGCGTGACAAACCAGGATCCAAGTCAACGGTCACAATAAACAACACTATATGAGACATATGTAAGTTCAAAACACAAGTTTAAACCATTTGACAAAACAACGGAAGCATTGTTTTACAAAATGAAACCCAAAAGTATCCAAGCTTGTTCAACAAACAAAAACCATGAAACCTAGACTAGACGTCGTGCAGACGCGTGCGCCTAAGCCCTGAGATGCTACCTTAGCGACCTGAGAAAAACATGCCAAAAGTACGTCAGCACATAATGCTGGTGAGTTCACAGGTTTTTAATAAAAGTTACCACGTTCCAAAAGTGTACCAAGTTCAACCTGTCAATACTATGATATGTTCAACCAAAGTACGCTAGCTAGGCGTATGTTTTGTTACTACTACGATTGGAAAACCATTACTAGACTATTACCAATGTTCAGCCCGAGTGTGTTCTGCAATGTTGCCAATGTTACCAGTTCGAGACAATATGCACCCGCCCGGCCTACAAGCCGTCGAGTGAGGTTTGTCAAACCCAATAGATCTATCCACATTTCCCCCGTTGTGCATCCCCGCACATTCATGGTTTCCCCCGGGACTTTAAAAGATCGTATAGTAACCCGTAATAACCCATAGTATGACAATAGTTCCCAAAACATAGTTCAACGCATGTTTTCTCCCCCAAAAGTAAAACCAAAGAAAGTGGGGCCGTGAACTCACCTTAGGTTGCGTTACTCGTAAATGATTAAAATCAGTAAGCTATGTTAGTCCCGTATAGTGGCGACCTAACATATGACAGATATAAGTACTTAGACTAATAACCAGAAGGTTAGCTAGTCCCTACATGTCTAGACCATAACCAAGTTCATTTGAAAACGTGTTGACTGTTTAACCGACTATACAGGACAAGACTCGACATCCCATTGGTGACCCGACACCCCACGTGTTAACCTCATACAACATAACATACAATATATGTAATCAACACTTAACACGTGTTAAAGTTCACCAAGTCTAGCATATAGTTTAATTAGCGCATAAATAAGTTCGAGAACGTGTTACCATGCTACTAGGCATGTTACGGGGTTCCTAGCATGTTCCTAGGTGTCAAATCAAGTGTCGGAATGCCAAAATGCACTCACAACAGCAGTACATGCGATTAGGAAAAGTCAACTAGCATTTAGGAAAAGTCAACTAGCATTTAGGAGGGTAATCGCCTATAGTATAGGCATTTAGGACCCCAATCGCCTATAGCTATAGGCGATTAGGCCTATTCATGCACCTTATAGGCGATTAGGCCTATCACACATGCATTTCAGGATCTAACTAGTGATTAGGATCGTAATCACCTTCAGTATAGGCGATTAGGCCCCCAGTCGCCTACCCTATAGGCGATTAGGCTGCCAATTGCCTACCTCATAGGCGATTAGGCTCCCAATTGCCTACCTTATAGGCGATTAGGATTCCTAATCGCCCCCTGCAGTTCTGTTCCGATTTTTCGCGCGTTTAACCCTCCAAATCAGATCCGAAACGTGTGGAAACACCAAATATCAAACCTAAAACATTAATAAACCTATTCCAAGCAAAACCCCTAAATTATCATCATTCTAACAGTCCCGAATGCAAGCGTTTCCCAAAATAGCATATTCAACATGTAAACATCATATCAACATGCAAAATTTGCCCTAAATGGCAATTATCCAGATTTCATCTCATAGTGACGTTGTTCGATAATATCCTACTGTTCTAGCATCATCCTAAAGCAAACCCTAATCTTAAACAATCAACAAAACACATCATAATATCATAGATTCCACATAATCCTTCAAACGGGTCTAAACATCTATTATCAACAATACACAACTATAACCATCCAAACTCCTAGGTTAACATCATAATAACTCATATAAGCTAGAAACATATCAATAACACAAGTACACTCATATTTCAATAATAAACATCCTACCTTTATATGAATATATCACATATAACATGCATAGAGGTTTAGGTTTGTTTAGAAACAGTTTTTAATAAGTTTTCAAAGACACAAATGTTTAGAAATCAGGTCTGGACTTTTAGGGATCAAAACAATAACATACAATGGTTTGGG
This sequence comes from Ambrosia artemisiifolia, assembly GCA_032199755.1. NCBI lineage: Eukaryota > Viridiplantae > Streptophyta > Magnoliopsida > Asterales > Asteraceae > Ambrosia > Ambrosia artemisiifolia. The sequence continues at coordinate 26,019,756 of CM063517.1, forward strand.
GATGAAGAACACACCTTAGATTTGTAAGAAAATGAGGTGTAAGGCTTGGAAAGGTGGATTTTGATGCAAAAACGTGTTCCAGAGGGTGTTTGTGAGTTGGGAGAGGTTATGGGACGGCTAGGGTTGCACAAATGATGTTTTACAAGTCAAGGGTGGTATTTATAGGCGTTTCTAGTCGTTTAAAACGCGTCAGGCGATTGTGCAGCAGTGTAGGCGATTAGGGCTCCTAATCGCCTACAACTATAGGCGATTAGGGCCTAATCACCAACACCTATAGGCGATTACAGCTCCAATCGCCCTCAGAGTCCTCCCAATCGCCTACCCCTATAGGTGATTACGCGTAATAACCTACAATGTCATGCAATCACGTGTAATCACCGTTTTAACACATATAAGCACGTATTCACATACCGACAAGTCACATAATGATAATAAACACATAATTCATGAAAATAAACACGTTCACATTCGTTCACCAATTCCCGGGATTCGAGGCTTGTGTGTGTACTAAAATATGGCGATTCTACGAATCGTCAATCATTGTACCCATGGTTATGGACCGACATCTAATGACCCTCTAGACCGTTGTAACGACTCCCGAACCATAAAACGACTCAACCGACCCAGTTAAGTATAATGTACGCATGACTCGCTAAGGTAGACTTTAACTTAACCAATGTTATCAACCTAAGTTTGCCGGGTGTCACAAGTGTATTTTATATCTCACTTTGCGTCCATTTTATGATCATTGAATAAAATTTGTGACTCCTTATATCTCATATCGCGTCCATTTAACAATCATTTAATTATGCTAATTGACAATTCATTCAAAAGTGTGATTGAATAGTGAAATGCACATGTGCATACAGTATATTTATGTATATATAACAGCAAATTGCACATGTGCATTAGGGATGAAGTCATATCAGCCATTTTTTTTATTTTATTTTTTTATTTTTTTGAATTATTAATGCACAATAATCATTTTGGTGTTTTTACTTTATTTATTTATTTAGGTTATATAATTCAAAAAAAAATAATTTTTTTATTATTTTTTTTTGATGGAGGGGTTTTTGTAGACACCCTTTATATTTACAAAAATGCTACCTGTTCACACTCGTTTCTTGGTTCTCTCCCTAAATGGTGGTTCTCAAATGATCCAAATCCTCTCTCTCTCTCTCTCTCTCACTCACTCTCTCTCTCTATATATATATATATTCCAATGTGCTAAATCCTACATGACACTCATATAGTGATTCTCCCTCTTGAGTGTGTTATATACGATGCCATGTGACATTTAGTAATTTTAGAAAAAAAAAAGTTTAAAAACAAAATTGAATTTTTTTGTTTCATGTTTCCTCCTATAATTTTTAAATGTTAATATCTTTTATCTACGAGATTTTTTAAAGAAAAAAATTACACCAAATTAACGAACGTTTTAATATCTTTCTAACGAGTACCATAGTGCTATATAAAAAATCGAGAAAAAAACAACTATTTTTTTGTGGGGTTTTGTTCACAGGAAAAAAAAATACGTGTTCAGGTAATTCATTAACCATGTATATGCAAGTCACTAATTATGTTCAAACCAGTAAGTATGAATTCTATTTTCAACCAGAGCCGAATAGGTTAATAGAGTTACATTGTTTTATGTTATGTATAAATATTAGTATATTAAGCTACTCGGTGTGGGGATCATCCCACACCCCGTCCGGCTCGTCGATAACGCCAACACCGCCACCTAAGGGCCGTCCTCGTCCTCATCGTCCTGATTAGAACGTTTGGAACTGACCAAATATTATCTCTCCTATTTAAAATTCGACCGTTCACACCTAATAATACAATGACTATTCTTAAAAAAAATCAATTTACAAACTATTAAATCCAACCAATCTTTCACATTAGTATACCATTTTCTCTACAATCTTCACTTCTCTTTAATAAAAAAAACACCCAAAAACACGCTCTTATCTAAAAAATGGTTTGGACTTCGGATGACGGGATAAAATTGGTGACGGCCTGGATTAATATCAAAGGGACAACGGACGAAGAAGTAAATATGTCTTCTTTTTGGAACAACGTTTTGGCGGAATACAATCGTTTAAGCCAAACAAATCACCACAACGCGAATCAACTCGCTAGTAAGTGGCGGACCGTACACAGAAGGTGTATGAGGTGGAACAACCTATTTCAAGCCAAGATAGAGGCGAACCCTGGTATTACCCAACGAGCGGCAATCCAACGCACACAAGAAGACCATCGGGCATGCTCACGGGGAAGAATTCAGCATCCCCCATCTTCTCGCATGGCAATTGTTGTGTTTTATTAATGTTGGTATTTAATTTTAAATTTTAAATGTTTAATGTTTAGTTTCGAATGTTTAGTGTTTAATTTCGAATGTTTAATGTTTAATTTTGAGTGTTTAATGTTTAGTGTTTTTTTTATTAATATTTGGGTTTTTTTTTCTGGTAATTTTTTTTTATTTTTATCTTTCGTTTTTTTTTTAACTTTTTAAAAAAGTTAATTATTAATTCCGTTGAAATATAATTAAAAAAAATAAAATTAAACAACATAAATAATTAATAATAAATGATGGATTTCCACATACTCTTGGTTAGTCTTCAAAATGTGGACATCCCACCCTTGCTTACGTGGCGCCGATGTGGCATGGAGGACATCCCATTTGGGTTTTCCCCATACCCAATAGTCTTTGAGTTGTACATTTGTTTAGTCTTTAGGATAGATCTTAGCATTGGAGTTGTAAATTGTTTTAGGTTAGGTATTAATATTGGATTTATACACGGTTTTAGGTTAGATGTTAAATTAGAATTATATATTGTTTAAGGTTAGGCGTTAACATTGGAGATACATTGTTAATTGTTTTAGGTTAGGTGCTACCTGATGCTTTCTTGCATGTAACTGTAAAGCGCGTCAGTCTATTTCATATATAAAATTGACGTGTCATATTAGATTTTTCGACCCAAAACGCTCTCGGTGTATAATCTAGTTACTAAATAAAATTAAATGTTGAACAAGTTGTAATAATGCATTATACAAACTTGTATTCGATCAGAGTACTTTTTATATATGATATGGGATAAACCATTGGGTGAGGTTAGCGTAAAAATATCATATCTTGTGAGAAGTATGAGAAGGATTAAAAATTGATATAAAAACACAAATCTTCGTATTCTAGGCTTAAACTTAAAACACCATGCTAAGAAAGTTCGCATCAAACGTTATGTTTAAGTTGTGTTTTAAATTTCATAGCTATAACACATTATATTGTGTTTTAAATTGTTGTGTTTGACATTTTTCTACGTAAAACTATCACATGGTATTTAATTTTTTTGTTACTTGTAAAGTAAAACACCACGTACCATTTGTTAACTAAAAAATGAAACACCATGTACTTATATAAATAAAACATCACATAATGAACTCATTGTTACCTGATAATAAAAATGTACCTGTTACAAATAAAACATTATTGCATATACAAAACGGAAACACTATACACTAAAAACGCTTTGTTGAATTGTAATTTTGTTTATATATTTATATTGGTACTCATATTGTTGATAAATATCACTTGTTATCATGTTGTTCTTTATTTTAAAAAAATAAATAAATTGCTATAAAAAGTTACTAGTGGGAATGCTGGCACGTTGTTGCGGGCCATGAACTACTAAAACGGAAAAGAGGTCTAAAAGTAGTAACCAACTATTTAAAATACATGAGGTAACAAAACATATGTTTTTGATGGTCTACACAATTATTCAAACATAAAGAAATACCATGCCAAACATTTGATAAAGGATTTTAAAGCTAGCTATGTCATCAACTATCATAAATGCGGAGCTAGTAATGACACGAATAATTCAATTAATATTTAAAGTCTTTTTCTTGAAAGTTTCATTAAGAACAAAAATCTATAAAAAAACATACTAAGCAAGCCTATCCGCTCGTCTCTCTCGCTCTCCATGGGCGAATTTTCATTTGGTTGTCCTCTTCGATTGTTCCATCATGTTCGTCAGTTGTCTCGTATTCGATTTGTAAACAGTAGCCTGCTCGTGACTGGTGACCTAGTCTGCCACAAACCACCACCGACGCCTTTTGCAAACACAAGTCACTTTTATGTTCCTAATGAGTTTGCAATAACTACATATTATATTCATCACTCATTTTGTTCAAAGTTCATGCCTATAAATAAAAATCAAATTTAAACTCATTGGTCGTTTTATTCACAACTGCTTACTAAAGATGAGCAATCACAAGCACTGAATTATAAATTCAAAACACTCATTCAGAAACCCTCATCTTCATATTAACTAATAAAAAAACATTTTCTTCATGACTCTTTGAATATGTACAAATAAGATTATAAGAATAAACAAAAAGTTCAATATTTTTAAACTATATATTAGAGAGTTTCATAGTTAAATCATCAAACACCTACGGACAGTGGAGTAGCCAAGATTTGTTTTCTACGAGTTTGGAAATTTTCGAGTGACAGACGACCGATTATCGTTTTATCTCTCACTAAGTTTTGGCTTTTTCTATCCGGTTTGGCTAACCCATTCTGATTGGGTCACATATTAATAAAAATAGCAAATATAATCTATAATTTATAAGCTATATCTATAACTATTAATAAAAGAATTGACTTATGATGATGTGTCATTCAATGGAGGCCTCAACCCCTCTTTGAATGTGCCACGTGGCACGTTGAGGTGAGAGTGTTTATTTTTTTTTATTATTAAATCTAATAATAAAATTAATTAAAACTCTATACAGAATATGCATATCTTAGAATTTAAAATAAAAGATTTACTTTACCAATTTTTTTTTTTATTTTTATAATAAATTTTTTTTTTTTGCTTGATAAATTTTTGAAATATAAATAAGGGAAAACAAAATGCGAAAGTTACATCACAATAGAAGGTAGACGGGCAACAAGCTGCGCCGCCAACCCTTTCTGAATTGCAAACCCTAGTCTATCAAAGACAAATCCTTGTCCCCTTGAAGATGAACTATTGCTGTGGACGACCCGTTGGACCCTGGTCAAGAAACGAATAGCTTCTGGCGCTAGGGAGCCAAAGGTATCAAAGGCCAAAGGGATAAAGACATGTTGGTTCTCTGCACAAGCTTTAGCATGCTTATCTACTTTCTTTGATTCCGCCTTTCTAGATGCTTGCCCAGCTACAAACCCTGTTTCCCTTAACCCAACCAAAGGAGATACCCCCGTGAGGTCCACGCAAGCATGTTTCCCCCTCTCCCAACCAAAGACAAGCAGGTCTGCTGGTCGCAGGGTGGATCTTCCTTCCGCAGGGTCTGTGAGAAAATTTACAGGGGCCTCCTTTTTGGCAGAAATCCCGGCTCTTCTCAGGATGTCCCACAAAACGTCCCTCACCCAGTCGTGCCGGTATTTGAACCCATGGAGCTCTTTGCAATGAATAGCATGCTCCCCATGTTTATCCATGCAAGCTTTACGGCAGATGGGGCATGTTACCAATTAAAAACAAAATTTGATTTTTCTCTCTTATGTTTCATCCCATAATTTTTAAACGTTAATATCTTTTATATACGAGAGTTTTTTAAGAAAAAAATTACACCAAATTAACGGGCGTTTTATTATCTTTCCAACGAGTATCATAGTGCTATATAAAAAATAGAGAAAAAAACGACTATTTTTTGTGGGGTTTTGTTCATACATGAAAAAAAACACAAAGTATTCAGGTTATTCATTAATAATGTATAGGCAAGTCATTAATTATGTTCAAACCAGTAAATATGAATTCTATAATATTAGAGTTATACATTGTTTAAGGTTAGGCGTTAACATTGGAGATACATTGTTAATTGTTTTAGGTTAGGTGCTACCTGAAACTTTCCTGCATGTAACTCTAAAGCGCATCAGTCTATTTCGTATGTAAAATTGATATGTCATATTAGATATTTCAACCCCGGGACGCTCCCGGGATAAAAGCTAGTATTTAATATAAAATACGAAAATCGATATTCACCGAGGTTATATCCATTTTATTCATGAATTTTATCGTCACATTATTAAATTAGCTTCCAAACTTGTGCTAAAACCGTTCATTTGTTATATTATATAACTTGATTTAAATTGTTTATGAGTTTATGAGGTGGGCTAAAACTTTAAAGATTTAATTTTTTAGTTGAGTGTGAGTTAAATGAGTTAATGGGTTATTTTTTAATAGGATATGGGATTAACAAATTATTCTTTTTTAGTTGAAATGTGGGTTAAGATTAGTTGTTAAATTATTTAAAATTCGGTGTCAACTTTTCTAAGAGTTCAGTGTAAAGGCTTCTACGGGTTCGATGTCGAAATTTCTACAGTGCGATGTCGAAATACATGTATATATAACACTAAAATGTTTTTTTGGTATTAATAAGAATTATCGACGGTGGATGATGTCAAAGGTGCATGATGCCATGATGTGATGGTGCAGCTTGTGACAAATTCAGTTTACTTAGCAGTTAGCATATTGTGACCCATCTAATATATCGATGACATTATAATAGCATGTACAATTAATGATTTGATGCAAATGTTAAATTAAAGGAGACATGCTATTGATGTCAAAGCACTATGGATCTTTGTTTCTCGCCTAAACCAAAATTGTTATTTTTAAAACACCCACACTGGCCAAAACCAAAAATACTATCTTTTAAAAAGATATGTCGTGATCTGTAACCCCAACTTAACCCACCCGTTGTCCAGGTATTGGTCCTATTACATTAAGACCCCAGAAACAGTGTGATAGTCACCATTCATATGACAATTAAAGAGAGTAGATAAATGTGCTCGTAGATGGAAAGATGGTACCATATAATAACAACTACATCTAGCAAAATGTAGCTGAGGTGGCATGCCGGTCAAAATCGGTTCGGTCAAACGGGTCTATTAAAAAAGGTTGTTTTAGTTTGGGTTCGTGTTGGAAGAGGTTCGGGCCAGAACAAGTTTTGTGTCAGGTCAGTTTATAAAATGATATCTTGATTCTCTATGTTGAAACATGATTATGGTTAAAAAAAATTAGCAAGTACTTTGTTACCATTCTTTGTTATTTGAGGATATGTCATTAATAAAAAGTATAAATAACAAATAAGACAACACATTTTAGGAGAGAATCCTAAATAAAAAAAATTGTTAAAACCTTTTGTTTAAAAGAATTTAAAAGTTCAAAATTAATAAGAGAGAAACATAAACCGTAAGAGCGAGGTTTGGGTCAGATGAGCCATGAGTATCAATTGTAAAGGATACACATAAACCTTCTGAAATTGATTGTACTTTTGAAGCTAGTAAGATATTTCACTACAACAAAAATGAGTTTTTGGTACGCACAAAAGCATCCTAAAATGTTATTTTATAGGAACTTTTATTTAATAGAACCAACTGTAAAAGCGTTTCATGTAAAGAGGTCGTAATAAGTCTCAAAACATAAAAAGCGTCCTAATAACTTAAATAAGGTTATGAAACCAATTTTATGGTTGCATAAAATGTACCCGAAAAATTCTTAATTAAAACATATTAGGACACTTTTACAATGCTCTAATATTTTCTTACCTACTTTTAATATTTTATTGCATATACAAGCGTCCTTAAAAATTAATTTATATGACCCTTATGATGTAACACTATAAGTACTTTAGTACCAAGAAAATGGTCCTAATAGCCCAAATAAGATTATGAAACCAATTTTCAAGTCGTATAATATGTCTATAGACAACCTATATAGCGTCCTAGGAAAAGCATATTCGGACACTTTTACAATGTTCTAACAAGTTTACTAAGACAAAATTTCAAATTCCCAACAAGTCATATGATACAACCGTTTTTTAAACATCCGCACACATAATTTTACGATATGGTGTATATAACATCAACTAATGAAACAAATAGAACTTTATTATATTTCAAATAAGCATATTCATAACAAAAACACTAAACATAAATAAGTTATAGCATTGATTGCGTCTGAGTGTGTGTGTGTGTGTATATATATATATATATATATTTATCTAAAAAGCATGGGAATTATATTCACATATGCACGGGTTTTACGCCAAAAAAAAACACTCAAGTCATCAATGATTGACTTTTATGTATAAGGGTTTCACTCCGTGGTTACATACATAAGTCTTTCCCAAATAAAACAAAAGATGAAATAAAATAAAACTACAACTAATTCTAACTAAAACATTAAAGTAATGTTAGAGTTAATATAAGTACAGCTCAGCTACAATGAGGGATATTCAAGGTTAGCTTACGCATGCATGGTGTTTTCACTCCATGGTTTCACACATAAGTCCTTCCCACAATTATAGTGATTTAATCAAAGTAGTAATACGAACTAATGAAATATATATATACACACACACATATCGGCAGTGTACCGATCAATTATAATATAGTTCTTTTAAGCCTGGATATCGATCCACAGGGAAACAATTGGTTTCTGCAATAGAAAACTAGGTTAGTTTTATTAACAACAGTAACAATTGATATTGATTGGGGGGGTTTTGAAAGTGAAGTTTACAACTAAATAAACAGTAATGTAAATTACAGAAATAAAAGATATTTTTGGTTTTTTTTTTCTTTTTAAGGTTTAGATTATTCTTTCGGTTATGGAACTGAATATGGAACCAGGATCTTTAATTACTAAACTTAAAGGATAAACTTGAGGACCTTTGATCTGTTACAAAGGGAAAACCTAAAGGTTACCTGTAAGTTGTTAAACCACTGGTTGATAGGTTACCCTCTCAGGCTTACCTAATTGAATTTTAAAGTACCCGTTAGACAGACTACCTCTCAGCGCGAAAGTCACAATACACTCGAAAGTGCAAGGGGTAACTACAATATTTCTGATAAGACTTGGTTTACAAGGAATGTTAAGGAAACTAGGAAGATCTTTTCACAAAGCCTCTATATCTGGCAATTTAACACCCTAGACATACCAACAATCTCGCACCTCTCAGCTATTGAGAATTGGTAAAACACTTTGAATCATCTAATTAACAATTACAACTCCTATGGAAAACCTGCAGAGCTTAACCATAAACTAGTTGCTAACACACAGTCTGCAACCTAACCTGCATTTATACATGAAAGACATTCACAAAAACGCAAGTGGAGTTTATAATAATTAATTAAACAAAACTAAATATGCATACACACCAAATTAGAAAATATTAAGTTTTTACTTTAAAATTAATCCATAACCAAAGTTCCATAAACTGAAAGAAAGATTTATTAGCTATTAAATATCATAAAAACTTAACACACGTTTATTTATCATACAAATACTTAAAATAGTAAAAGAAATTGAACCGAATGGTCTTCAACAACTCTTGCTATCGCTCGAGATCAAAAGCTTTAAAAAGCTTCGATCTCGAGCGATTCTTCTTCGTACGACTTCGTTATTGAGTGTTCAGGTCTCCGATGGTGTGTTTTGAAGTGATACCAAGGCCTGCTATTTATAGGCTGGATTTGGACTTTTTACAGACCGTAAGGGTCCTTTCTTACGGTCGGTAAGATTGTATTATCCAATTTTTTAATAAAAAGCAACCGCCCACTATAAAAAGTTAGGTTTTATAAAGTTATGGACCGTAAGGATGGAATATTACGGTCCGTAAAATCGCATTAATCAATTTTTTATTAAAAGTTGTCTGCCACTTAAAAGGTTAGGTCAAGGATATTACACCCCCGTAATTTTGTCATATTACGGGCCGTAAAATCCTCCTTGGTTCTCAAATTTTGGATTTTCTTTGATTTCGTTATCGATTGAATTTCTGCCCTATCCGTGCTTGGTTTTTGGTTGAAATCTTCTTTGATATCATCAACTTTGTGCTTTTACTTGTTCTGTTTATGTCTCAGTTGTTGATGGTTTCTTGATTTCTTCATTTTCTTGCGCGTTTTTGCTTTATTTATATACAATCACCTGAGAAATTACAATATACTAAGAATAAAGATAAAACACACTAAAATCACACATATTTAAATTAAAACGATAATATATACATAATAAAAACTTATATAATTTATAACATATATATCAGCATTATGCAACATAAAGTTTTGTAACATTTGACAAAGAAATTAAAAGCAGCGAAAGAAACAAGCAGCATAGAATCCTAAGTCATCATGCATCCTCAATCCTCACGGACTATCTACAAATAAACCAACTATGTATAAGCATTAAGTTCTAGATTATTAAAATTATTCGTATCACAAGTTTAACAAATACATACTGTCACACCCTCAAATTCCACTTGCGGAGTTTTACCGCGAGGCGTATGACAAACCGAGATCCAAGTCAACGGTCACAATAAACAACACTATATGAAAGATACGTAGACCAAACATAGACTTTTCATAATTCAAAAACCAGCGGAAGCAATATCATAATACAATTTAAACGTCAAAACATGTTCCAAACCAATATTCAAAATATGAAACTAAATACTAGACGCTGTGCAAACCCGTGCGCCTAACACCTGTAATGCTACCTGAGAAAAACATGCCAAAGATACGTCAACATACAATGCTGGTGAGTTCACAGGTTTTCATAAACATTAGTAAATGTTACCAAAAGTTCCAAGAATGTTACCAAGTTCCAAAAATGTTACCAAGTTTAACCTGTCAATACTATGTCATGTTTAAGCCAAAGTACGCTAGCTAGGCGTATGTTTTGTTACCACTACGATTGGAAAACCATTACTGGACACGTTTAAGCATGTTCAGCATGTTACAAGTTCAAGCCGCCCGAATAATGTTACAAGTTACAAGGTCAAGACAATATGCACCCGTAGCAGCTCCAAGCCTACGGGTGGGGCTGGTCACGCCCAATAGATCTATCCACATTTCCCCCGCTGTGCTACCCCGCACATTCATGGTTTCCCCCCGGGACTTCCAAAGACCGTATAGTAACCCATAGTATGACACAAGTTCTCAAAACACAAGTTCTCAAAACACAAGTTTAACGCATGTTTTCTCCCCCAAATGTAAAACCAGTGAAAGTGGGGCCGTGAACTCACCTTAGGTTGCGTTTTCTTCAAAATAAGAATAAAAGCTAATCCCTTGATAATCCCAACTACCGGAGATCTATCAAAAAGTTCACATAAGTGTTCCGACTAATAACCATAAGGTTATCTAGTTCCCGATTGTCCAAATCGTGACCAAGTATGTTTAAAATACGTTTGACTGTTAAACCGATACACTAGACTGACCCGACATCCCGTTGGTGACCCATTACATAAACTAATCAAGTATACATAGATTACACATAAGGTTCAAGCATAAAACACTTAGATTGCATCAAAAATCTCACATTTGAAGTCGTAGGGTCGATTCAGGAAGGTTTCTAGGTTGGTTCGACCCTTTTGGACCCTGGTTCGACCCATATAGGGTTGGTTCGACCCATACACAAGTTCACTCGACCTACACACATGTTAATTCGACCATAACATGTGTTAATTCGACCTAAATCAAGTTCGTTCGACCCAGACGAGTCTGGTTCGACCTGTCAGCTGCCAGGTTCGAGCCCTGGGCTCTTCGTTCGACCCCACGTAGGTCGAATGAAGCCAGGTTCGACCTCCCCTGCTGCCAACACTCTAAAACGCACCAAAACGCATCAAAACAATCCGAAAACAACACGAAACATCATGTAACACAGCAGTCAAACATGAACGACATATTCCTGTGAAACCCCACCAATATCACTCCAAAATCAATCCATTTTGACACTTAACCAAAATGGTAAAAATTATAGAAACGCCACCGCATGCATGAAAACTTTACCCGATTTGGAAACTTGTTGAAATCCTTTCACAATCATCTTAAAACACTCTGTTTTATATGTTTATGAAAAACCCCAAATCGTTTTACCTATAACAACACATGTATCAAACCCTAGATTCATCAAAAGTCCCCAAATCAACATAATGTCAACATTCATCCAACAGTAACCTAAAATAAACCAACACTAATAGCAGCCCTAGATCATGTATCTATCATCTAAACAACAACAAACCATTGAACACATAATATCACATAATACACCATTAACACATGTTTATTAATATGAAAACTCATGTTTAATGATATGGTTTTGTTTAGAAAGATGTTTGAAAGGTTTTTAATCGTAAAAAAAACCTTAGAACAGATCTGGACATTTAGGACTAAATGAAAACGAATAAAAAAGCTTTAAAAAGGGTTTTAGATCAAGAACACATCTTAGATATTTGCCTAGATGATGTTTGTAGGTTAGATTATGAAAAACGAGAGCAAAAACTCCTTCTCCAGTGATTAAGATCGAAAGAGAGCGTTTGGAGGCGACTAGGGTTTGCAAAATGATGAAAAATGACAAAGTGTGGTATTTATACTTTAGCCTCATTCGGCCTCAAGCATGGGTCGAATGAGAGTTCATGAGGTCGAATGACCTTTTTGTTGGACACTATTCTCTGGTTCGACCCCCCCTAGGGTCGAACTGTACCCATGTTTTCCAAATTTTCCAGTTTTGTCGTTTTAACACATTTAAACATATCCTAACATATGAACATGCAATCCTAACACATGTTAAGCATATAGAAGCACGTATAATCATGTTCACACCTTTGTAGCACGTATTATCATATTATGTTACATGTACGTTAACAATCTACATATCCTACTTAATTCAATTCATGTAATTTCACAAACAACGGGACCCAAGTCTAGTGTAACCTCAAAATGACTCCGCAATGGTCCTCTAGATCATTGAACCCTGGACAATCCTAACCTGACTCGACTTAACTGGCCTAGTCAAGTACGTTAACAATTGTTATTTTCTAAGGTAGACTTACATGTTCTCAAAATGTATAAGCTGAACACGCCGGGTGTCACATCATCCCCACGTCGAAAGAATTTTCGTCCCGAAAATTGCACAAAGACCAAAAAGGAAAGCAACAAAAAGAAAGAAACGAAGACAAAATTTACCAGTTGTTACACATACTGAGATGAAAGGACACGGCCATGCCATGCAATGGATGCACCAATACAATCTTGAATTATGGAAAATAACGCATATGGTCTCACCAACTTTTCATCTATTTTTTATTGGTACATAAACGTTTACCTCCTACCATTCTGGTCCAATCTCTGTACCACCAACTTGCTTATTTGAGTCCAAGCTCTTCACCCATCCTCTTGCAACAGTCTTGGTAGAGTTTAGAATGCTTTTGAGGGCAACTTCATCTCCGACCTAGATTTTAGTTTTCAACAAACATTTATAAAACTCTAGTCACAATAGTGCAAGTGGCATTTCCCAAAAAAAAAATAATAAAGATTTATATAGAAAAATACCCGTAAATGTAGAGGTTCATTGGTTGCAATGGGAAAATGTGGTGATGTAAGAGGTGGAACACTGGAACCATCCCTCCACCCTTTAATCTCTGATACCTAATATATCATTATCATTTTCATTACATTCATCCAAAGGGTACCTAAGCTTTAATTAAATGTAAATGTAAATGTAATGAAATGAACTTACATAGGCGTAGTCGCAATCAAATTTGAATGGCAAAGAACCTCTCGCTTGATAAACAAAAAAAATGAAGGATGGCATTATATTTTTCCCCTTGGTTATTCTTCTCTGTGTAAAAACCAATCATATATATAATTAGATCTTCCAACTCCTATATGAAGAAAAAAAATGTTCATGGATCATATAGTCCTACCTGTCACCTGTTCATTTTCTGCCTAACTAGTTCAACAAGAAGCTTCTTTGTTTCAATATGAAACCATCAAATATAATTCTTCCTATGAAATATGCATATATTGGAACCTTCCACAATGTTATGAAAGAATACCATGTACCTGTGATAACTGGATTGAGTCACCACTCATCAAAGTCAGGATACAAAAAAAGCTGCAGCTAGGGGAAATACATATCATGTACATGAGCACTACAAATATGCATAGGGTTTATTACATGGAAAAAAGCCATGAAGAACTAACTCAAAGCAAACCTGTTTTCTAACTAAAAATTGTAAAAATTCAAGAAAGGCAGATGCCCAAGGTAACAGTTGTGTTGATTTTTAATCAACGGAAACACCATGTCGTAGAAGACTATGAATTTCATGGAACCGGATGTTTAAACCACATCAGACAAGAACTGAAGAATAGCAAAATAAAAGGTCTAAACTTTAAATTGAATACAGAGAATACAAAGACATAGTGTCGTATTAAGTTATGTAATAATAGGACCCCCGGTGATCAAGTGTCCCATTACAATACCACATAATGGGACCCTAAGAACTAAATTTCTTATAAATTACTTTATTAGGATCTGCATTTTAAGCGTGTTATTAAGTAATATGGTAATAGGACCCCAAAAAAATCATCCATCCCATTAAATAGCTTTTAGGACACCGGTTTAGTAGCATATATTATAAAAGGACCCCAAAAGTTCATCCGTCCTATTAAATAGTTTTTTAGGACCCCATTTTACAAGTGTCCCACACAAAAGGTCCTTAAAAGCCCTTTTTGTTGTAGTGTTTGACCACAAACTATTTAAGATATTTGAATACAAAACTATTTAAGGTATTAAAGACCTAACTATTTAATAATGGCAAGCTAGTAAGATATTTAAGAACAATACTCTTTAATGCAATTGACAAAATTATTGTAAAGACTGGAATTTGACCTGTAATGTTCATGAATTGGTCTGTCCAATCTGAGTTCATCCATTGTGCCGGATATATATACCAATGCCCAATCAACATAAACTAATGTTTGTAACTTTATATGAAACCAAATGTTTACATGTAGTACAGCTCTTTCACATAACTCAAGTCATCAATTTCAGACACGTCAGAAACACAACATGCGGCCTTTTATCCAGCCTATACGATACAACATATATTTAACTTTAGTCTTCTCAAAGAAACTAATAAAATATCAATTAAAATTTTATTGATTGCACAAACCACTATGACCCGTGTTCTTCAATTGTATCTCGACTGTTGGGTCTGCTGACCTGGAGAAGAACAGATGATTGAAAGCCAAAATATACTATCATCTGATCATCAATAAAACAGTAGTTGTATGCAAAGATCCTCCCAAAAGACTGTTGCAGCTAACTGTTGTTCCCAAACAACTGCTGATCACAAGTGTTGATGAAGAAACCACTGATGATCCAAGTACTGATGAAGATAGAAGACAAAGGACTGATGAAGACACAATGTCTGTTGGAGCCAACAGCACTTAGGATCCAACAGAGGTTTCATGCAACAGAGTTTATCTTATCAGTTGTTAGGTTTATCAAAGGTTAAGTCTATGTAATAGTGTTTGTATTAACAGATGTTTTATGTTGTTATTATAGTTAGCTGTCACTGTCTTAGGTGATGTCAGCCTTAGGTCATCAGAGCTTTCGTTTGTCTATAAATAGAACAATGTCTGCACTGTTCTATTTACCACTCTAACATTCTCTTTGACAAACAAAGTTATTGGCTGATTGGGCTGAGGGAGAGAATTGTGTACTTGTATTTAATATGTGATGACTGATATGAATACTTGTTTGAAAACAATTGTCCCGTTTGTTTGTGATTGATAGTTTAATTCCGCTGCACTTTCCATTTATATTTCATTCATTTTACCTTCTTAACTTAGAGAAATCACAAATGAATCAAACTCAGATCCTAACAATTGGTATCAGAACTTGGTCAATTAAATTCGATCTAACCAATCAATTTAAGATAAACAGATCAGCTCAATATTATTGATATCACTTTGTTTGTTGATTGTTAACAGAGTTTAATGTTTTACGTTCAAAGTTTATTAAACACACTTTGTTTTAAAAACAATCAAGAGAATGGCTTCAATCAATCACGATCCACACAACACTGGCACAAGCAACAAGCCACCGATGCTTGTCAGATCTGAATACAATATCTGGCAACGTCGGATGAGCCATGTGTTAGCACAGCAAAACATTGGGTGTTGGAAGTCGGTTATCTTTGGACCACATGTTCGGATGGTGCCGAGTACCGAAGATCCCAAGGTCCAAGTACCCAAAAGTATCGAAAACTACTCCGAGCAAGATTTTCAAAAAATTGAGTTAGATGCCAAAGCCTTGAGTATTGTGGCCATGGCTCTACCAAATGAGATCTATGTTGGACTGTTACATTGTAACAGTGCAAAGGAGTTGTGGGATGCTTTGAAAGAACAATTTGGTGGGACTGAAGAGGTTATTGAAAACAATAGAGAAATACTAAATCAACAATATAAAACTGGTGGGTCTAACTTATGAAAAATCAACTTTAAACCATAGGTTTTAAAGATCACTACCAGATAAATGGGACACTATTGCAATAGTTATGAGAAACTCTGTTGGATTTATGGACTTATCACTGACCTAGCTTCATAGTAAGCTCTTGACTTATAAGAGAGAGCTTAACCAGAAAAAGAAGCTTCAGGATTCTGGAAAAGTGTCTGATGATTATGTTTTTGGTAATACAACACTTTTGGGTTAGGAAGAGATGACTGGAAGTAGTAAGGATCAGAGTTATGATCATTATATTGACATAAGTTCAGGTTTTAACACTGGTTTTAACTCTGATTCTTACTCACCCAACTATGCTTTTGCAGCTAGTGGTCACATCCATGCATCAGATAACATGTCCTTTGAGTATAATGACCTTCAACATTTTGACCCTGTTGACTTAGAAGAAATGGACATATTGCACCAATTGGCTCTGCTCAGTATTAGAACCAATAATTTCTATAAGAAAACTGGCAGAAGGTATCCAGGGTTGCATGGTGGGTCAAAGGTGGGGTTGGATAAAACAAAGATCAAGTGTTATAAATGTCATAGAATGGGTCACTTTGCTAGGGAATGTAAGAGTCAAAATGGAACACCTATGATTACCTATCCAAACCAAAGGCCCCAGACAAACACTTATCAGTTTTCCCAAAATACCCCTGGACCAAATGTGCAAAACAGTGCTCATTTGCACTGCTTCACCGATTCATTATGTTCAAACCCCTATTGCTCAGGCTCCAATGCCACAAGTTGCTACTCCATCCTCTGCTCCTGCAGAGACCAGTCAACAAAGCCAACAGACCTTTTACACACAAGGTTTGTTGATTGGAGCAGCTTACCAGATGAGCTGACAGATGAAAACTTTGCTCTTGTTGCCAAGTCTAAAAATGAACCAGAAAACTTCTGTTTCATGGCACTAGAGTCAATAGTTGATGGTGTTGAATCTGAGGTAGAGGTTTCTGAGTCTGAAAATGTGACTAATGATATTGTTGATATAGATGTTTCAGAAGAAGCTGTGAATCTCTCAGATCCCTGGGGTGAGGATGACTGTGAGTGCAAGTGTAATTGTGCATTGATGGCTGCTGCTAAGGTATCTCCTCAAATCTTAAATGAATTGTGTTCAAGTAAATGTGTAATAGCATTTGCTAACATTAAAGAGGTGAATGAAAACTTTAGGAAGAAAAGTTTAGAGTGTGAAATTCAGTTTGAAAAACTCACTAAAGAGTTAAAATCAAAACTAAATGAAAAGGATTCTAAAATAAGCAATTTAAAACAGGAAGCAAGCATAACCAAGGACCAGCTCCAAACTATGATAACTAAATATCAGAGTTGTAAAAAGGAGCTTGAATCCATCCAAGTTGAGTGTGCAAAATGGGTGGAATCATCCAGAGGTTTTGAGATGATCCTTAACCAACAAACCAAAAGTCATGTGAAATTTGGGTTTGGTTACAATGAAACCACTGCTCAAACTTCTGAAAACACTGACAAAAAGGAACCACTGTTGGTTGAAGTCATTCCCACAAATCTAAAGGGTTAAGAGATCAAAATCACTGAACCTAATGGTAAGAAAATTGTTCTTGAAAAACCAGAAGGTTCCTCATCATTTACTGAAATTGAAAAATACCAGTTTAAACTAACTTGGTCTGATGAGTGTGATGTCCTTGACAACTACAAGCCTGTTAACTTTAAAACCCCTAGTGGGAAAAAGGCTCCACAGGCTAAAATCATTCCCTTGAAAGATCTTCCAGCAGATGATCAAACATCTGTTGAAAAGAAGAAGGAAAAAGGGAAGGATGCCAACTTGTTTTGTTATTTCTGTGAAAAGAAGAATCATGTTACAAAAACCTATTTTCTTCTAAAAGCTTATGAAATCAGCAAAGGAACAAGTATGGGTGATTCTAAGAACTGCTCCATCTGTGGTAAAAAGAATCACAAAACCAAAGAGTGTCTTTATCTCAAAAATATTGATGTCAAAATAAAAGAGTATAAAGCTAAAACTCTAGAAAACCAAGTGGTTAGTACTCCAAAAGGAAAGCCCAAACAGACCTTCACACCAGTCCAAACATCTGTTGTTAAGAAACTTAATGAAAACTCTGCTCCCAGAGAGGTTCAAGTAACAGATGCTCCACCCTCAAACAGGTTTCCAAGAGGACATGGACAACCATCTTGTCATAGTCTGTCACATGTTTATGAAGAGCCAAAAAGGCCTGCAAAACCAAAAGTGAACAGACATCCTCATGGTTACCATCAGACGATAGGAAATGGTCAAACTTCTGTTGCACCAAGTGTTGACATACAAAGACTGGGCAAATGGTCAACAACAGTTGTTGAACTTACTTCAAAAACTTGTTCAATCCACTGATCATTCTCCTTCACTTGAGGCTGAAAGGTCAGAGAACACATCCAAAGCCAATTTGGCTTTGGACACTCACCAAAACTAAATCACTACTTAATGTGCTGGGAGCTTCTGCTTGCTTAGATAGCTTGTGGTATGTAGACAGTGGAGGCTCCAGGCACATGACAGGATGTAGAGCACTTCTTCTGGATTCTCTTGCTCATGGAGGGGGTGATATATCCTTTGGTAATGATTCAAAAGCTAAAGTGTTAGGTTCAGGGACTGTACAGGCTGGGAGACTCAAGTTTGAAAATGTCAATCTTATTGATAATCTTAAATTTATCTTCTTAGTGTTTCACAAATGAGTGACAAAGGCTGTGGGTCATTATTCACTAAGAAAACTTGTAAGATTATTGGGCCAGATGTGGTTAAAAAGATTGATACTATCATAGCCGAGAGCAAAACACAACTTGTTGCTCACAAAAGTGGCAATGTGCATGTAGTTGATATGTTGAAGGACAATCCTATTGCAAACGTCTGTTTGTTTTCTGCTGCCTCAACAAAAGAAACAGAATTGTGGCATAGGAGATTGGGTCATACCAACCTTCAAACTATCAACTCACTCTCAAAACAAAACCTTGTAAGAGGTCTTCCACCAAAAGAATTCAAATATGATGAGCATTGTGTTTCCTGTTTAAAAGGTAAACAACATAAAAGCTCTTACAAATCCATTGATGAGACCAAAACAAGTGAATGTCTTCAATTGTTACACATGGACTTGTTTGACCCAGTTAAAATCATGAGTTTAAGGAAAAAGAGATTTTGCCTTGTAATAGTTGATGATTTTTCTAGGTTTACATGGACTTACTTTTTACACTCTAAGGATGAGACTGCAGGTATCTTGAAGGACTTTGTTATCAAAGTTGAACAACAATATGACTTGCCAGTAAAAGTCTTTAGAAGTGACAATGGAACAGAGTTCAAGAATAAGGAGTTGGATGACTTCTGTGTGTCAAAAGGAATTACAAGGCAGTTCAGCATTCCAAGAACACCAGAACAAAATGGGGTGGTTGAAAAGAAAAATAGAACACTCATTGAGGCTGCTAGAACTATGCTAGCAGATTCAGTGTTACCTCTGTCCTTTTGGGTAGAAGCTATAAACACTGCTTGTTATGTTCAAAACAGAGTTTTAATCAACCCCAGACATCAAAAGACTGCTTATGAAATCCTGTTCAAAATCAAACCACTTATATCATTTTTCAAAATCTTTGGCTGTCCATGTTTCATTTTAAATCTTAAAGATTCCATCTCAAAATCTGCAGCCAAAGTGGATTGTGGATATTTTCTGGGATATTATTCTATTGCCAAGGCCTACAAAGTGTTTAACACAAGGACTATGACAATAGAAGAAACTCTTAATGTTAAGTTCAATGAACTTTCATCCTTAGAAATCCAAGCAAATCCTGCAGAACTGTTTGATTTAGACAAATTTACATTTGAAGATATTACTGCTAAAACTAACAGTGCAGGTATACCACAGTCTCCACAACAAGATTACAGATATGACATTTTAATTCCACAGTCTCACAGCAAAGTCTATTCTGCATCAGGGGAAGCAGATGTTCTAAACACCTGTCAAAACTCTGCCATAGCTGAGTCAACCACTGTTGGCCAGTTTTATCCTCAAACCACTGCTTCATCCACTTCATCCACATTTCAAACCACTGTTGACAAAAGTCAGTCCACCATCACACCATTGCGTCCAATTCCTCCACCTCCATTCCAAACATCTGTTGGCACTACAGAAGTACAAACAGATGTTACAACAACAGAGGCTCCTAACCTCTGTCCATACCCACAAAATGCCATTATTCCATACCAAGGAGATTTAATCTACCTTAGAGATCATCCATCCGACCAAATCATTGGCAACATAGGTGCTGGAGTGCTCACAAGAAGCCAATCCTCAAACATCTGTCTTTTTGCAGGCTTTCTATCTCTCACACAACCTGTCAAGTACCAAGAGTCACTGAAAGACAATAGTTAGGTAGAAGCCATGCAGGAAGAGCTCATTCAGTTTAAAAGACAACAAGTATGGGTACTTGTACCACTGCCAAAGGATGTTTGTCCAATTGGCACAAAGTGGGTCTTTAAATACAAAACTGATGAAAGGGGTATTGTTGTCAAGAACAAAGCTAGGCTAGTGGTTCAAGGCTTCAGACATGAAGAAGGCATTGATTATGATGAAACCTTTGCTCCTGTAGCTAGCTTGGAAGCTATTAGACTCTTCTTAGCCTTTGCTGTGAAGCACAACATCAAGGTGTATCAGATGGACATTAAATATGCATTCCATTATGGAAAAATTCAGGAGGAGGTCTATGTATGTCAACCACCTGGTTTTGAAGACACATTCCATCCTGATCATGTCTACAAGCTTAACAAAGCTTTGTATGGCTTCAAACAAGCACCAAGGGCCTGGTATGAAACTCTTTCCACCTTTCTCTTATCCACTGGTTTCACAAGAGGTAAAATTGATAAAACCTTATTTTTAAAATGGAAAGGGAAAGATTTAATGATTGTGCAAATATATGTGGATGACATCATTTTTGGATCCACAGGTAACAAAATGTGTGAAGAGTTTAGAAAACTTATGACAGCAGAGTTTGAAATGAGTGCCATGGGTGAACTCCAGTGTTTTCTTGGTCTCCATGTTAAACAACTGCAAAATGGAACATTCATTCACCAAAATAAGTATGTTAAAAACTTACTCAAAAGATTTGAGATGAATGATTGTAAACCATGCAGTACACCCATGAGTACCACAAAATTACTCACTGTTGATGGTAAAGATGAACTGGTTGACCAGACACATTATAAATGCATGATTGGGTCTTTATTGTACCTCACTGCATCTAGGCCAGACATTATGTTTGCCACTTGTGTTTGTGCGAGATCCCAGGCATCACCTAGAAAGTCAGATCTTATTGCTGTGAAAAGGATATTCGGATACCTAAAAGGTGCTCCCACACTTGGTATTTGGTACCCTGCTAATGGGAATGTTGAGCTTTCAGGTTACTCAGACAGTGATTTTGCTGGTTGCCACACCACAAGGAAGTCCACTTCAGGAGGGTGCCAATTTCTAGGCAATGCCTTGGTCTCTTGGCAAAGCAAAAAGCAAGTAGCTGTTTCAACATCTAAAGTAGAGGATGAATTCATTCTTTATGTATTTTAAATAATTCGTTTTTCACAGCGCACAATATGCCCTAAAAACGCAGATTGTGTACGGGGTCTTTATGTGACTATTTGGAGTCTTATATGGTAGGTATTTGACATGAACTTGTATGGACACTTATATGAGATGTATTTGAAGTACTAAACAGATAATAATCACTATGATCACCAACGGGTTACGTAGGACTTACTTGTGCATGTAGACTCATTAGGGGTCACTACACGGTTTTGAACATTTAAACGTCTTGGACAAACGGGTTATATGGTGCATTGATTATACACATATACTCACTTAGTGACACTTGTAATAGGGATCCGGTAGCACCCTATTGTTTTGGAGTTTGGATAATTTTGCTTGCAACCTAAGATGAGTTTCACTATTTTCTCAAAAGCATGCGTCTCGGGTTTGAGACAACTTTGATAAACGTTTTCTAGTCCAGTTTGGGACTACTTTCACATCTTGGGTTTGACATGCTTTGACTCCTTGTGTGGGTTGGGTTTTACGATTCCTTGTGTGGATCACGCTTTTATCAGTTTAAAACTTTACTGTCCTTTGTGAACTAAACACACTCTATCATTTGAAGTCCTTACATATTATTGGGTTAATCGCTGTAGGCGAATGGGGTATTAGTTGATAGTGCTATTAAGTTGTGCAGCAACCTCATGCTTGAGGTGCTTGTGTCACGGGCATGAACTTTTGACCACGCTCTTAAGGAGCTGAACTGCTAGTGTTGATAGACATTAGTACTAAGGCAAAACTTATAACTTCTGTATGTTCCCAATAATCACATGTTTAGTTACAATGAGTGGGCTAGCTACCCCTTACAAGCTTAAACTTATAACACTTGAACTTTTTGGCCTTGAGGACCCACGCTGTTACTTGGTTACATGGTTTTTGGAAACCAGCGTATTTACTTACTCACTTTCTTTACTTTGTGAACTCACTAACATTGTTTGTTGACCCACCATGTACATGCTTTTGCAGGTAGTTAGCATCCGGTGTCACGATTAGGAAGCACTGCACGTTCACTGCATTTGGGGTCTTGGGCATACACCTAAATTACATATCACGCCTTTATGTTTATTTTTATATGGTTTTAATTCGGGCGCGTTGTTTTGTGCATGGTTTCTAAAAGGTTTAAACTTGGTTTACGCTTCCGCAACTTAACTAAACTTGGTTTTTGAAAATGAACTAAATGGTTTGGGCATTTAGAGTTCGTTCATGTGACTTATGGCTATGGGATCCTGGTATGTCATGCGCGTCGCGGTAAAACCCCACAGTGGAAATTTGAGGGTGTGACATATTTATCACTCTAACATTCTCTTTGACAAACAAAGTTATTGGGTGATCGGGCTGAGGGGGAGAATTGTGTACTTGTATTTAATCTGTGATGACTGATATGAATACTTGTTTGAAAACAATTGTCACGTTTGTTTGTGATTGATAGTTTAATTCCGCCGCACTTTCCATTTATATTTCATTCATTTTACCTTCTTAACTTAGACAAATCACAAACGAATCAAACTCAGATCCTTACATCAACCTTTCTGGTTGTTAACTAAGTTAATTACTTCTCTATGTTTTGTTATAACATAATAACATATAAATATAGAAAAAAAACACATTCATCATCCAAATAAATTCTAATTGTCGAAAATTAACACCAAAGAAAAAGGAGAAGAAAGATAAAGAAGGCACATGATTCAAGAGATTTGCAGTGGAAGGGCAAAACCTGCAAAATAAACAAAATTGTTACCAACCAAATGCGGATCGCAAAAACACAAACATTAACAACAAACAACAGAAGAAAACGGACCTCTTTCTAATTCTAAACAAGTATGAGATTTGAGTGAAGAACCATAAAATGGGAATGAATGATACAAAAGTAAATGAAAACCATAAATAAATAATCGTGAAGAAGAAGAAGTACATTTACTCTAAGTTTCTCATGGACATCGAAAGTGGGGCAATTGAAAATGTTTCAGCCCCTGCTTTCGGTAGCACCTACTGGAGATTGCCTCGATGGTGAGGGTAACACATCATGATGGTTCACCACGATATATAAAATCCCAAATTAGTAACCGATCGTAAGCATTGAGTTGGGTGATTAAAGAAGGACAGTAAAATCCATAAATCCCAAATTCCTAACTGTTTGTGAGCATTGACTTGGGCATTTGAAGAGTACTGAATTGAGTGTTTCGTTGAATAGGGTGTTTTAAGGAGGGTTATGATCCAGAATTTAATACTGTGTTTATGAATAAGAGTTACATTTCCATATGGGTATAAAATGTGTATTAGGGATCCATATAATATGCATTAAAGGTTGTACATTAAGGGCATAAAGGGAAGAAAAAGACAAAAAAATAGAGATTTGCAAATGGGCTTTTGACTCCCATCTTAAAATTTGGATAAAATTACCAATGTAGACACCTTTGGTCCTTAATAATGTAATAGAGATTGACGATTAACGAGTGAAACTAGCATTTGGGTTTCTGAATTTAAGATTCATTGAACTTACCTTTACACCCTTAATCCAATAAATCAATGTTTAAACTTGAAACATGTGTATGTCATTTTAGGAGAACATAATTAACATTTTTTTATGGTAATTAATTTCAAGTCATCGCTTTTGAACTTGAAGTTTATTACTATAAATATTAACATTAGTTTTCTTATAATACCTTTAGGGTTCTATTTTCAACATATTTTAACATTGATGTTTTATCATGTAGATAACATCTGTTATAAACTCTCAAATAGTTTTGAGAAATAATTGTTAGCAAAACATCTATTGATACAAAAGATGGAAAGTAAATGTATGATAATAACTTATTATTGAAAGTTCTGCGGTACCATTAAGTTGGAAAACGTTTAACAACCGTTAAGTTAAAAATAGTTCTACTGCAAACAACAGTTTTTGTTCTGTTTGATGGTATCTCTGGTAAGATTTTTTCCTGAGGATCTACGTTTCTATGTAAGGGTCTATTGTGGAGTTTCCTCTTCATCAAGGTAAGTTGGCTTTCGAGGGAGAGTTGGATCCTTTTCTCTATTTACCTCCAGTAGTTTGTAGGTTTCAATCAAAACTAATTCAGACCATCTAGCAATAGATTTCATATGACCATATTTTGCTGCAACTAACTCTTGTCTCATACTATTCAACCTTAAAGCCCTTTACAATCACTTTCGTTGTCCTTCTTTGACTCAGTTGGAGTTACTTTCTAATTACGCTGTTTAAGCAAGTCTCCGATTCTCAGTATTTGAGCTTTGAGTTCTTCGGAAGTCCAACCAACAAATTGACTTTTAGTGACGTTGTAAAATTTGAGCTTTAAATTATGATCTATCAATTCTTCTCTTAGTTGACTCTCCGATTGAGGAACTATAGTTTTCTCAGACATGGACTTGCTCAGATCCCTTGCAAACTCTTATATTTTGCTAAGGTTTTCAAGTTGTGTTTGCTTGATTCCGTGAGCAGTTGTCTGATCTTTCCCTTCATATAGTTGTTTAATAGTCATTGTAGTCTGCTCCACTTTCATCTCGAGATACTTATTAACATTCTTAGGTTTGGGAAAACCTTCAAGAGATGGGAAAGATAGTGATGGTGGATTGTCTGTGAAGTAGAAAGATTGTATCCCTGGATTTATTAGTAATATTTCAAGAGGAAATTTAGCAGCCAATGGTGGTAAGTTGCATGGTTCTGATGATTACGTTGATGCGGTGGTGCTATTGGATGTTTGATGTCAAAATGATTGGATACAGGTTGCTGGAATGTGTTTACTTGATGGATGCAAAGTAGCTGGAAATGTGATTGTTGTGATTCTATTTTTAGTGGTTTGTCCAGAAAATACTCCACTTTATTCTGTAACAGTGGTTTTAGGGAAGGCTTTTGTAACATCTGTTGGTCGTTTGAAGAGTATAAGGGTAGTTGTGGTGGGAACACTTATTGGTGTACTTTCAGTGCCAACAGATGTTACTTGGATTGGTGATTTAGATGGTAATGTTGTGGATTGTCTAATGGGATTTGTAGTGGTGATGACTGACGTGGTTGTGGTTTCAGTGGGTAGTGTACAAAATACAGTAGTTGATTCTCTACAGTCTTTTTATCGAAAGTTGTTGTTTTCATTGGTGTTTGCTTCGGTTGGTAAGTTGTTGAGAAGTTTATAAGGGCATTTGTGCTGGTAAGATTTGTTGGAACATTTCAGTGCAAACAAATGTTATGGTTTCAGTGGTTTAGGCAGAAGAAACAGCATTGAATTGTTTTTGTTCCTGTTCATTAGTGGTTGATACTGTAGTAGTAACTGGATTATCATATGTTTGTATCTCAGATGTTTGCATAACAGATGTTTGATCTTTGTTCCCATTTTTAGTTTCATTATCATCAACAAGAACTATTTGAAAAAGAAGATTTGGGGCAGAGCCAGTTATCCTTAACAGATGATCTCTTGTCGCTTTCATATCAGCTTTAGTATCCTTGTATAAAGCTTCCACGTGATTATTTATCAACTACCTTTGAAAATTTTGTTGGATTTTCGATTTTTTTAGCCTGCAGAATTGGCTAAACTGACTTCCAGATTTCATTGGCAACTTCAGCTGTTTTCTCTAGGAACTTTTCCTTCATTGCCTCAAATGCTTTAAATGAGGCTTCAAGTTTAGCGACCCTTTCTGAAAAATTCTAATATTTTAAAGGATCAGCTAAATTAACAGGGTCATCAACATTTCTACCAGTTGTGGTTGTATTTGTTTCAATGGTATCAGCAACTGGACTTTTTTCTTGATTCTGGAGAGTTCCAACTATAACAAAGGTTAAAATTGTAGGGTCAACTGTTGTTTCCTTCAAGGAAGTCTGATTTGTGCAGTCAGTTTCCAACTGTGAGACAGTTCTCTTCGCATTTGTAGTATCTATTTCATTTGAACTACCAACAATATTAACTTGCAACTCAGAGGCTGTGGACTTCTTTGCTTGTGGGCTAGCAGATTGATTTTTTTAGTAACAGCTTCTTCTGGCTGTATATTCTCAGGTATCGGTGATTGAGAGGAAGTGCTTTCAGTCTGAGATTTATCAATTGCTTCAAACAATGGATTAAAGATAGGTGGAATTTTAGGTGGTGCCTGTGGGGGAGACGGTGGTGGAGTTAGAAGAGATTCAGCTCCAGAAGAAGGACTTTTAAACAAATATACAAGTGAATCATCTAGGTCATGTTGTATGTGTCCTTGACTTGCAAGATGATCCAGTTGAGATGATACATTTACAATATCTGTGATTGTTGTTGTTTCCATCTGCTGAGAGGAAGGATCAACAGATGTTGTTTGCTGCTCTTGTGTCGCTGCTGTAGTTTCGTTTTGTTTCTGAACCTCCAGAGATATGGTCTTTGTCTTCTTATTGCTGTGTCTTTTTAATCGTGGTATCTTTGTTGAAATCACTGGAATGGGTTCCATTGGATTGGTTGTGGTTTCATTTTCAGCAGGAGCAGTTGGCTCAGCAACAGATGTTGAAGCATCAGTGTTTGTTTATTTTTTAGAACTTTTACTTTTTATGACATTTTTTTACCTTTAACATCCAGCATTCATGTAAAAGTTTCATTCGATAATCTATTAATTGTAATAGATACCCCTTGTCTGACATCATTATAAGGAAACAATTTTTGTAAGCAGAAGCTCAGCAAACTTGGATATAGTAGGAAAACATTATTAGATCTAGATTTTATATCCTTGACATTGGATACTAAATCAGTAAATACTGTCTGTGATAAGTTGTAATCAATGCCCGTTAAAACTGCATACCCAAGATACTGTGTTTTCAAAGGTATCTCATTAAATGATGTTGTCTTTGCAGACAGACATATTTAGCGTGCTTATCCACTTTCTTCGATTCCGCTTTTCTCGAAGCTTGTCCAGCTACAAAGCCGTCATGTGTAGGTATATAACACGCTATACCTACACATATATGTGTACTTAAAACTAATTTATATGTGCGATTAGAAGAGTAACAATTTGTTTAAATGCGAGCTGACGTGGTAGCTGATGTGGACTACAGTATGACACGTGTCATAAATATTTGTCGGTAAAAGTAAGTTTATGTGTAGGTAAAAGTAATAGATATACAGATAGTGGTATTAATGTGTGTAGAAAGATATATAAATGGGTTGCTATATATATACTAGTAGGGAAACCGCGCGATGTGGCAATGATGGAAATTTACAGCGTTGTACCCGTTTTTTTTCAGTTTATCAATCCTCTGGTGGTTTCACCTACATTTTGCGGCAAACTGAGTGACTTGAAGAAAAAATTATATATGAACGTAAATGCAACGGTACCTAGAACAAAAATATTAAAAAAGCTACTTAGAATAAGGATTCCCCCGCTCTATGACATGAATTAGGTTAGTATCAAAATTTAGAGTAGTTTTATTTAAAATATACTACTTTTGGTACACATCAAAAACTTATCTAAACTACTTTTGACCAATCATAAAGAAAAAAATATTACCATATTATAAAAGACAATCCAACAAGTAAACTTTGTTTAATCTGATTCAATTTGTTATGTATTTTTAAAACCATAATTCAATTGGTTCTATGATTTTGTAATTTGATTAGATTAGACTAAATACATCCATTTACTTGATCTTGCATGAGAGCGGATGGCCTATGCCATGCATAAACCCTTTCCCCCGCCTTTGAGATCACATAAATTCCATTCAATGTTTAAAACATAAACATGTTTGCTCTTTCAAGGAACTAAAAGCAGCATAATTTTTTATGAAATGTAAAAGTTATATGATATGTACAAAATAGATGTACCAAAACAACTATGTCAAACTAAATATGTTTTATAAACTATAACCCTCGTTTACCATGATATAATTATATCAATTAACTTTCTAAACAGATTAAGAAACTTTTGTCTCCAATCCATTCCCACATTAGAACTTATATTCTGTTTCTATTTTCCTTCCTTTGGTTTTCACAATTAGCAAGTAGTGCTGCAAGTTTCTGCTTTTAAAAGGTTAAAAAGATTAGCATAAAAGTAACACTCAGTATGTTGACCAATATAGGTCACAATTTTGACTTAACATACGTTTTTAAATCATTTTGTTTCTCCATTAGTAAAATCCCCTCTTTAAGCGTGTAGAGATTAGAAGATGACGTTTCACTTGATAGGAGTGATAAGAAACTCTTTTTAGAAAGAAAGTTCATCCTGAACAGCAACAAAAAGCCAGAACATACATCAGATTGCTGGTGGATCGAATTGTCACTAAAATAGTGATGATTCAGAAACAGTGAAAAAACGTATGAGGTTTGACTACCCTAAATATAATATCACCAAAAAAAGAAAGGTAGCAGAAGGTCTGATTTCAAAAAATCAAAATGGTTCAAACTTTCACCAAAACTGAAAAATTAGTACAATGATGAAACGGGAAAAAAAAACAAAAACTCAGAAAAAAGTAATGTTTTATACACAGTTTTACTACCTACCGGATTCTCCACCACATATCGACTATTGTTACAAAAAAATATATAAACAAATGAATAAATAAGTAAAACAAACATTTTTAAGCTAAAAGTGTAACACATGAATTTACCTTCACTAAAAGTTGTCATGTTTAACTCTTCACATCATAATGCATTAGTTTGCATCTATAATGAATAGAAGAAATTTGATGAAAAGGAACCAAGAAAGACTGGGTAACAAAGGTTTGCATCTATAATGCGATAGTTTATTCAAAATCATTTATTCTTTGGAATATAGGAAATTTAACAAGTCTTAAGCATTTGAAACCATTTTTTTCTGTTGCCAGTAAACCATTGTTGGTAAAATTTGAACTATAAATTAACAAATATAGCAGTCGTTAATCATTAAATCACAATGATTAAAATTTTAATGCTAAGACCAAGTGTAGTGTAGGTTAAATTTGGAGCCCCTCACTTTAGCATTTTTTTGACAAGTATCATATGGGAACCACATGGGGCTTGAAATGGCTTAAAATTAACAAGGAATGTAGTGGTGTGGTGTGGTGTGGTGTGGTGTGGTGTGAGTTTGTGTATATAACAATATTAAATTTGAATTAAGAAAAAAGGAAGTGGTTGTTGTTGAAGGAAAGAGAAGGTGGAAGGAATTGATTGGTAGTTGAAATGCCCCTTCCCCTATTAAATAATTCACACCACCACCAACTCAAACAATTAGTGCCCCATTAACAAGGAGGGGGTGGTGTTGGGGCTCCAAATACGGTGCGAAATGCCCCATTCATGCCCATTTGGACTACCACTTTGGATGGTCTAAGTAGTCACTAAAGTGTGCAGCAAAGATAGTAAAACAAATTATAACCAGTTGAATATATTTAAACAAAGCACAAAAAAATGTATTACTTTAAGCAATGTTCAATTAATAGATGTTCAATTTATAAATTTGAAGTTACTATGAATTTAACAATATAAATAAACTGAAAAGGAATGTTCAATGATTAATGATTAGCATATTTCAAGTTTGGGAAAGAAATAGATATGTCTATTAAATTATACTTGTTAGTGGACCCTATGGTGGTGTCCTTAGCTTAGATATGATTATATGATCTCCTGTGCATGTTTCTAGATGTTTACGGGTACAAACACAGGGTCCTAGGGATAAAATGGTAATTACGTAAACTTTACCAAGCATATGGAGTCCATATGACTCCATACCGCTGGAAAGGTCAGGCGTATGAGTCCTCACACCGAAGGGTCCAGGCGTGAGGTACTGCCCTATAAATAGGAGTCATTAGTTTGTCATTTGTAACTTTTGCTTCTAACCATAAAAAAAGTGCTGCCCAACTTTGAGTGTCTTTGCGTGTGTTTTTCATACCCTTACTTTTCCTCAATCACATCTCATTTCTAACAAAAATCGGTCAATTGATTCCGCCTTTTGACTCGATTATACGCTCACGGTACCAGATCTGATTTGAGTAACAATTGTTCATGTTTTTGATAGAAAATCCATTTTGACCCATTTTCATGCATAAACATGGTTTTTGAGTGATTGGATTATAATTAATGTTTTGATTGTTGTTTTGAATGCACAAACAGCTTTAGAAATTTGTTTTGAGTAAATCCATATCATATTTGCATCCAAACATATCAGATCTGAGTTTTTGTTGAAAATTGTTCATAAGTTGTTCTTGATGGGTTTTATGAGGATTTCTTGATTTTCATTTGAATTGTTAAAACAAATTGTTGTTATAGCATCTACATCTGATATAGAACGTGTGTAAATCAATAGATTATCAAAAACAACATTGGATTTTTCCATATCTGTATTTTAGGGAAAAACACATAAGTGTGTGTTCTTGGTGTTTTTAATTTATTTGCATTAGAATTCGTCTTTTGAAGGTTTTTTGGCATCATTTTCATGATCTACATCAAGTTGCACACAAAACCTGATCATTGGATCATCCATACCTTCAAAATCATCAAAAATCACCATGTTCATCAAGAACAGGTTCCATACGTGTGAACAGAGTCCTCAAGCTTGAACAGTGAAAGGCGTAAGGACCCTTATGTGTAACTGTTCTTCCTCACGCCTGTTCCATAGATGTGACAATCCCATACATTTTTTTGGGCCCATACGCCTGTAACAACCTCCCATACGTGTGCAACAAACTTCATACGTGTGACACCTATCCCATACGTGTGGAAACATCCTCCTTACGTGTGAAAATCAATGTTAGTCAAAATTTTACCATTTTGAAGTTTGACTTTGTTTGTTTCTCATCAAAAACATCGTATGTTCATCGGATATCATTCCAAGCACCATGAGTTGGAATTATATAACCCAAGTCATCTGTCCCGAGCATATCCAACAACAACCCGCACCCCAAGTGACACCTCGATACGTTGTTACGAACGCAATGAACCCTACGCATCAAGCGAATGCTATTACATTGTGCTATCCATTTTCTACCGCACCTCAGTAAAATGTGCTCGTGTTAGCTAATTCCTGGGCTATGGTTTTTACGACAAGCCAAGTTCAGAGCATCCATCATGTTGGATCAGTGGCTATGTTTATGAACACTTATGTGTTATCAGATTTATATAAGAGTTATTAAGTATTGGAAATACAAGTGTTCAAAGGTCTAAAAGATCACTTTGATGAGGAGTTATTACTCCCCCTTGACTGAATAATAAATGAGAAACAATAAACAGTTTAAGTATAAAGCAGTAAGAGCAATTTATGTTTCTCAGATGTGAAATGGAATTATAAGTTTAAAGCCCGAAGGATTTCAATTTAAGATCAAAGATATTACACAAAATCACATATGAAAATAGATGAACAAACTCATCTATTTATAGACTAATGTACTAAACTGTAGTCTGAAGTAATCTAAGATATTTAACAAAGATATTATGCTAAGATAAGGTTACTACAGTCTGTACATTGAAACTTGAAATCAAGACTTTAACAAAACTATATAATAATCAAAACTGCTGATCTTCAGTCGGTTAGAAGCTTCTGATGCAAAGTGCTGATGAGTGACAAACTGCTGATGAGCAGTTTGTCTTCAGCAGTTCTTCAGTGAAATGTCTGGTTAGACTTCAGAACTTCTGATGAGTTTACTCTTCAGTACTTTGATGTTTGTTCTTCAGTACTTCTTCTTTTGTTCTTCAGCAGTTCTATACTTAGGCAGATATGAAATAGACTAAGGTTATCAAAAGGTGGTTTCGTCAATCCTCTTTGTCCCAACAATCTCCCCCTGGATTGATGAAGCCAAAACCTTATCTATACTTTATTGTTCGTCTTTTCTCCCTTCTAATATCCTCCAGATCTCTGCTGTCATCCGGGTAGTAAGGGTACATCTTTGTTGCTCAGTGAGAGGACCAAGTTCAGGTGTTAAATGTTGAATGGTAAGAAGGTCTTTGGACGATAAAACACTCAACTCCTTTGAGTTTTTGTAAACCTTACTTGAACGGTCTCTCCTGGTCACAAGTACTGAGTTGGATTCAGTAAATGACCACTTAACAATGTTTACCTTTGACCTGTCAAAGTCAGAGGCATAGGAAATTAAGCCAGTTTCTTTAGGTTGACCTGATTGAGGAATGTCTTCTATTTCAGTGACTCTCAGGTGAGATTCTTGACTTCCTTGAAGTTCAGCAGCACCTTGAATAGGCATGTTGGGCAGGTGATGCTCTGTAACAACCCTTGTATGTGTCTTCTCTTGGATGGATTGTTGTAACTGATAAGCATAGGTAGCCTTGTCTCTGAATTGGGTCAAGATGGGTTTCTCTTCAACATCAAAATCACCATGTACTAACTGATCTCCTTCTAGCAATATCATTTTGAAGTCAGTCTTGACAATGGGATCTCCATCTGCTTTTCTCTTGGTGGCTGGCCTTCTTAATGCACCAGATGATCTCCTGACAATAGAAGTTGTTTGGACTTCTGGAGTTTCAAATCTCTCTGGTTCAGCAACTTTCTTTGCTTTGAATTTCTTGTAAGCCTCATAAAGAGTTTGTTCTTTCCATTTGCTGATTGAGGCTTTTGAACCATAGCCATTTGCCACTAATTCTTCAATCACTTCAGCTCTTTTGGCTTTCCTCTCATTTTCTGTTGCTATTCTATCAGATAGCATTTGTGCTCTTCTTGTCAGCTCTTGTGTTGAGAGTCTTTTGAGGGCCACTTGCTTTGATTTGGAGTTCTTTGTAATGAATGTTATAAGCTGTGCTCTTTTGTCTTCTGCAGCAGCAGCTTCAAGTGCTCTCTCTTCAGTCTCAAGCTCATCAAGTTTCTCTTGGTACTTGATCAATTTTTCTTCAAAGCTCAAATCATCTCTAGCTTCTAGGCTGTTCCATACTCTGTCTTCTTTTGCCTTCTTTGCAGCCTCTTTTAAACTCTTCTCCAATAAATCTTTTGACATGCTGATGGGAGTAGGGCTTAAAACAGTTGTGGAAGTTGTTGTAGGCAAAGGAGTGGGAGCAGGTTCTTTTTCAGTTGCCTTAGGAACTTCTGATGTTGGTTTAGGAGGTAAAACTGCTGATGTGGTAATAGGAGTCACAACTGCTGAAGGATTGTCTTCAGTAGTTTGAGAAATGTGATCAGCAGTTTCCTCTGATGCCTTAGATAATTTGAACTCTGGTGCTACTTCTTTTCCTGGTCTTTGTTTTGGCATATCAGCTTCTAGATCAGGAGTTTGTCTTTGTGTTGTAGCAACTTCAGTTGGTTCCTTAATCATATCCCCCTTTTTGGCTTCATCCACTTCTGGAAGCCTAATAGAATGAGATGTTGCAGCAGACAACCTTGCCAGTTGATCTTGTGTTTGATCCATCTTCTTGTTCAACTCTGCAAGTCTCGAGTTGATCAACCCAAACTGATTGTTAGCTTTTAACTCCCAAGCAGTTGTGAAGGGTTTGAGTTGATCAGTAATAATTTGTTTGAGTGCCTGATACAGGGGACCATCTGGGCTGCATAGTTGGTTCAAGTCTATGCTTGTGAGCCCAGTGAATTGGGTAGGTTGTTTTGGTGAAGGGGTGCTTTTTGGGTGATCCTCAGATTGCTCTGAAGATGCCAGTTTTGGGGAACTTTGGGCTAACTGGTCTTTAACCTGATCCTTGGTGACCAGCTTCTTGAGCTTGGATACCTTAGATGCAGGACCTTCAATATCAACCGTCAATTCAGTTTGTGGAATGTTTGATTCATCAACCAACTTAATGGAATCATCTGAATCCCTGATAGTGTCCTCAGAGAGGGCAGGGTCAGTTATATCATGAGCTGGACCCAAACCAGTAGTCT
This sequence comes from Ambrosia artemisiifolia, assembly GCA_032199755.1. Lineage (NCBI taxonomy): Eukaryota > Viridiplantae > Streptophyta > Magnoliopsida > Asterales > Asteraceae > Ambrosia > Ambrosia artemisiifolia. The sequence goes on from CM063517.1 coordinate 26,054,404, forward strand.
CATGAACCTCTTTGTCTTGGTACTGAGGTTTTCCTACTTCTGGCCTTAGGCCTTCATCAGTAGTTGCCAAGTTTGAGGTCTTAGCTATGTTACTACTGTCCTTAGGTTCACCACTGGGTGATAAGTGAGTAGTAGCAGCCTCAAAAGTATCAAAAGTTTGTAAGTTTGGGCTTACAAACTCTTGTTCATCCTCATCTCTCTGGGTTGGGCTAAGAGGATCCACATTCATGTCAACTTCTGAAGGCATCTCCCCAATTTGATGTGTTGCTAGGGGAGTGACATGTGGTGAATGGGTTCCTTTTAGTCCTGAGAGAAGTTGGGCAATTTCTATTGTTGTATGTGAGGGTTCAGGTTCAGTAGTTGTGAGGGGTTGGTGTTCAGGAGTTTTGATGGGTTCAGGGTTGGTTTCAGCAGTTTCAAAGGCAGGGTCAACAGTTATTGGTTTCTTAAATCTTTTTCTTTGAAAAATAACTGTGACAGGTTTTCTTTTGGTTGGTGGAGAAGGAGTGTGCTGAGAGGATGTTTCAGCCACTTCCTTTTCAAGTGCAGATTGCACATCAGTAGTTTCAGGTTTCTCCACTTCCTAAACTTTCTTTTTCAGTGACTTGGTTGTTTTTGGTTTTTGTTGTTTAGGCTTTTGAGTTTTCTTTTTGGGTTTGGAAGATGTGGGTTCCTTGGGGATGGGTTGTTCTTCCCCTTGGTCATCTTCTAGCATAAGTGCTGGTTTGTTGTGCCTAGAGAATACTGGAGCAGTTAAAGGGTTTAAAGTTGTTGCTTCTCCCTCAAGTACTCCCTCTCCAAGTTCTTTTATTATGCATTGCATAACAAACCTTGGATACAACAAAAATTTCTTTTTATCATTTTCATGATGTAAAACCAGTTCATTGAAAAATAATTTTGATGCCTTGAAAGAAGTTTCATTTATGATGGAATGAAAAATAGGTTGAAAAGTTGAAGGCATCTGATCTATTGACCCAGTTTTTGGACTAAGACACATAATAATATAATGAAATAACAGTTTATATTGTGGGTCAAAATATTTCTTATAAACTGTTGCTTGTGCCAAAGTACCTTGATAGCCACATTCTGTCATGGTTAGATGAATATCTGAGGTTGGAATATGCTCAGGTGACTCAGAATCCTTCAAACCAAGCCTGATGCTTAGTGTTTCTGGTGAGATGGCCATCATTTTCCCTTTTATGGAAGATTTGAGGGAAATCACTTCATTGTTTACCTTCACCGTCTCTGAATTTGCCCAGAACTCATTAAGAGTTTCTTCATGAATGGGTGGATCGATGGTGAAAGCATCATAGTATTGGGATTTCATGATGAGATCAAGTATTTCATCATACTGGGACCAGGCTTCATCTTTAACAAAGTAGCCTCTTTGGTTGTGTCCCTGTTTTAACACGAGAGCCATGGTTGTTTTTGATCGAACAGTAATTTTTAGGTTAGAGAAGGGGTTTTGCTTTGAATTTGAGAGAGAGAGAGGGAATTTTGCTTTTTGAATGGATAAGTGTTGGAACAGGGTATTTATCAGAAGTTTTTAACCGACTAGGTCAAACTTCTGATGAGTGAAAAGTCTGTTTTACCCTTTTTAGTCAAACTGCTGAAGAAGAAAGGTTTCTTCATCAGTGGTTTTAGTTATCTCATCAGCAGTTTCAACTGCTGATGCAAATGACTTTTAAAACACTTTTCTAATTTCTGATTTTCATCAGTAGTTATATCCATTTTGAAAATATCCCATTTTTGATGTTTATCAGTAGTTTTCAAAATTTGTTCATCAGAACTTTCTCTTTCTCAAATTTTTGGTCTTCAGAGGTTTGTGACAGATAAGTATGTAAGTGAAAAATAAAATATGTGCAGAACTAAAAAGTGAAACACTTACACACTTTCTTCTAAGTTTAACATCCCAAGCATGGATACTAACCTCTGAAAAGTTGTAGAATCAAGGGGTTTGGTGAAAATGTCAGCTATTTGATTAGCTGTTGTGACATGTTTCACCTCAATCTTGCCTTTTTCATAGCAATCTCTTATGAAATGATACCTGATTTCAATATGTTTAGTCTTTGAAAACTGAACAGGATTTTGAATGATGCTAATGGCAGATTTGCTGTCTACTAAAAGTGGGGTCTTGGTCTCTTTGATTCCATAATCAAGCAGTTGATATTGGAGCCATTGTATCTGTGAAGTACAGCTTGCAGCAGCAATGTATTCAGCTTCAGCTGTTGAAGTTGCCACAGATGTTTGTTTTTTTGATTGCCAGGACACCAGACAGTTTCCTAAGAATTGACAACCACCAGATGTTGATTTTCTAGACATCTTGCAGCCTGCATAGTCACTATCTGAAAAAGCAGTTAACTTGGTATTGCTTGAAGCAGGATACCAAATTCCTAAAGTAGGAGTTCCTTTCAGATATCTGAAGATTCTTTTGACTGCAATTAGATGTGATTCTCTTGGTGCAGATTGGTATCTAGCACAGACACAAGTTGAAAACATGATATCTGGTCTAGAAGCAGTTAAGTACAAAAGAGAACCTATCATACATCTATACATGGTTTGATCAATGTGTTTCCCTTGATCATCTGGTTCAACTTGTGTGATTGGTGTCATGGGAGTGGAACATGTTTTACAGTCTTGTAAAGAAAATTTGTTCAATAATTCTTTAACATATTTTGATTGATGTATAAATGTTCCATTTGACTGTTGCTTGATTTGCAGTCCCAAAAAGTACTGCAATTCTCCCATTGTACTCATTTCAAATTTTGATTGCATGAGTTTCTTAAATTCTTCACACAGTTTTGAATTTGTTGAACCAAAAATGATATCATCAACATAGATTTGAACAAGTAAGACATGATTTCCAACATGTTTTATGATAAGAGTTTTATCAATGGATCCCCTTGAGAAGTGATTCTTTAGTAAAAAGTTGGAAAGTGTTTCATACCAGGCTCTTGGAGCCTGTTTTAGCCCATAAAGAGCTTTGTCAAGTCTGTAAACCCAATCAGGATGAGAAGGATCCTCAAACCCTGGAGGTTGACAGACATACACTTCCTCTTTTATTTTTCCATACAAAAATGCACTTTTGACATCCATTTGATAAACTTTTATGTTGTTGGAAATTGCATAAGCTAAAAATAACCTGATAGCTTCAAGTCTTGCAACTGGTGCAAAGGTTTCATCATAATCAATTCCTTCCTCTTGAGAATAACCTTGTACCACTAGTCTTGCTTTGTTCTTGATGATCATACCAGCCTCATCTGATTTGTTTCTGAAGACCCATCTTGTTCCAATTGGTTGCTTGTTTTCAGGTAAGGGACAGATTTCCCAAACCTGTTGTTTCTTGAATTGAAGCAACTCTTCTTGCATTGCTTGCACCCAATTGTTGTCTTTGAGGGCTTCTTGATACTTCTTTGGTTCCAACTGAGAGATGAATGCTGAGAATAAGCAAATGTTGGAAAGCTGGTTTCTTGTGAGTACCCCTGATGCAATGTCACCCATGATTTGATCCAATGGATGATCCTTGTGTTCAATCAGTTGTTGTAAACCTGTACTGGATGATGGCTCTACAGGTTCTTTAAATAAACCACTGAGATTGATAATATCTGGTTCAGCTGTTATTTGAACTTCAGGAGTTTTAGGTTCAGCTGAATCAGTAGTTTCAAAATGTTCATCAGTAGTTCCTGAAGTTGAAGCTATTGAAACTTCTGAAGGTTTAATAGTTGATCTTCTGACTGTGTTTGGAGTCCATGGTGCAGGACTATCATCTTCAAATCCTTGAAAACCATTTTGAGGAGGTTTGGATGATTCAACAGTCTTTTCAGGTCCGAAATGAAAACTTTCAAGATCAAATAATTCAGCAGGATTTGCTGGAATAAGAGTGTGTTTTGATTCATTGAACTTGACATTCAGTGTTTCTTCTACTATTTTGGTTCTTGAATTGAAAACTTTGTAAGCTTTTCTCAAAGGAGAATAACCAAGAAAATAACCTGTGTCAACTTTTGCAGCAAACTTAGAAGTAGAGTCTTTGATGTTGAGGATAAAACATTGACATCCAAAAGCCTTGAAGAAGGAGATAAGGGGCTTTATGCCATGAAGAATTTCATAGGCAGTCTTGGTATGTCTCTTGTTGATAAGAACTCTATTCTGAACATAACATGCAGTGTTGACTGCTTCAGCCCAAAAATACAAAGGTAGGCCTGAATCAGCTAACATTGTTCTGGCTGCTTCAATTAATGTTCTGTTCTTTCTTTCTACCACACCATTTTGTTCAGGAGTTCTGGGAATGCTGAACTGTCTAACAATCCCTTTAGACAGACAGAATTCATCCAGAGTTTTGTTCCTGAACTCTGTCCCATTGTCACTCCTGATGACTTTGACAGATAGAGAGTATTGCTTCTCTACTTGTAGAATAAAGAACTTGATGATTTCAACTGCCTCATCCTTGGAATATAAGAAGAAGACCCATGTGAATCTTGAGTAGTCATCAATGATGACCAAGCAGTACTTCTTCTTACCAAGGCTCATAATCTTGACTAGTCCAAATAAGTCCATATGGAGTAGTTGAAGACATGCAGTTGTTTTTGATTCTTCAATAGACTTATAGGAGGACTTATGCTGTTTACCTTTAAGACAGGAAACACAGTGTTCTTTGCACTGATATTCCTTCAAAGGTAGACCCCTGACCAAGCCCATTTTTGTGACTTTATTGATGGTTTTAAAGTTCACATGGCCAAGTCTCCTATGCCAGAGATCATTTTCTGAAGTTGATGCCTTTGAGAAGAAACAGGCAGTCTTGTTTAATACTTTGTCTTTTTCAATGTCCACTGCATAGACATTGCCACATCTTTTGGCAATCAGCAAAGTATGATCTTCAATAATCTTCTCTATCAACTTCTGGCCTTCTGGTGATATGATCTTGCATGCTGTCTTGGTGAAAAAGGAAGAATATCCTTTGTCACACATTTGTGAGACACTCAGCAAGTTGTACTCAAGGTTTTCAACCAGATTGACCTTGTCAAACTGCATTTTGCCTGAGGATACATTGCCATATCCTAGCACATATCCCTTGGCATTGTTCCCAAAGGACACAGATCCTTCTCTTTGGCTGATAAAATTGTTTATCAGGTATCTGCATCCAGTCATGTGCATTGAGCCTCCACTATCCACATACCATATGCTGTTCAACCCTTTGGAGACCCTCTGCACAAGATAGCAAATTAGTTAGATTTGGCAACCCAAGCCAGTTTGGCTTTGGGTTTGCTCTTGAGAACAGGTGCAGCTTGTTGTGGACCATTTTTAGAAATCCATGTCTTTTTGGCAATGGATTTGTCATTAAGAACAATGGTGGGTTCTTTTTGGTTTCCACCATCAACTTTGGTCATCAGAAGTTTAACCAGGTTTATCAAATCTTTAACTTCAGTAGTTTGTGAAACTGCTGATGAGTTAGGTGAAACTTCTGAAATTGAACTTTGAGAAGATGACCTTTGTTGAGATAAAGGCCTCTTCTTAGAAAGGGTTTTGTTTGATTGTTGTTTGTTGGGAAAAAAGGTATTTTGATAATCTTGTTTTATCAGTTTTCCCACAATCAGTTGTTGTCTTTGTTTATTTAACTGATTAACCTTTCTAAATCTACAAAGTTCAGTTATGTGGTTAAACAGACCACATATTTCACATGCTTTTGCCTTCTCTTTCTTTTTAGATAAGTCAAGAGAGCTGGAAGGCAATTTACTGACAAAATCTGATTTTTGAAATAGGTCATCAGCAGTTTTCAGGGTCTCAACTCCTGATGTAGTTGAAACTGCTGATGGCTTATTGTCAGTAGTTTTAACTTCTGCAGTACTTCCCTTTTTGAGAAAGTTCTGATGGTAGGATGTGCATTCCTCCATATCAGAAGTTTGAATCAATTTCTTCCCATCATTATCAGTTTTGTGGGTGAAATCTGTTGGTGATTCAGTGTGGGTATATCCAATGCCAAACTTAACATTGGCTGCAGTTTGTTTGTTAAGTAACATTTGATACCCTTTACAAGACTCAACCCATTTTTCACAATCAACCTTGGTGCCAGCAAGCTCTTGTCTGACATTTCCTAGGCTTTCTATCATTGTTTTAATTTGTGCTTCTGTTTCAATGGATTTATCATTCAGTTTGGAAATTTCTTTGTTTTTCAAAACAATTTTTCTTTCCAAATCACACTTCATTTGTGTGTATTTTCTTTCCATGTCATTGGATTTGCCTTGTAAATGCACATTAGTTTCTCTAATTAAAGCAAATGATTCTTTGCAAGATTTAGTGCAAAGCTTTAACAGAGACTGTTGTGATACCTGTGTGAGAGCAGAATTTGAAGAGTATCCTTCAAAAGCCATTAAGGCAAAGTTCTTTCTGCCATTATCAGGTTCTCCCCAGTTGACATCATAGACCTTATTGTCTGCATCCTGACTGCATTCTGATGTGTCATAAGGAAGACTGCTCCAGTCAACATATCCTGAGGTAAATAAGCTTTGTTGCTGAGGGGATTGTTGAGTTTGTGCAGGTTGTTGAGCAGTTGGAAATGGAGGCATGAGCTGCTGTTGTTGTTGAGCAGGCATCTGAACATATTGTACTTGTGGCACATATTGAACATGTGGAGCTTGTGCCTGTACAAAATGAGCACTCCCTTGAGTTCCATTATTCCTATTATATGAGGGATTAAATTGATATCCAGAGGACATTGGTTGGTTGTAGCTAGAGCTTCTACATTCTCTAGAAAAGTGTCCCAACTTTTGACACTTATGACATCTCAGTTTAGATTTGTCAAAACCAACTTTTGTTGAATTGTTTAGTCCTGGAAATTTCCTTCCTGACCTTTTATAAAATTTGTTAGTTTTTAAGCTTAACAAGGCCAGTTGGTGCAATATTTCCATTTCTTCTAAGTCATCACTGCTAAAATATTTTAAATCATCCATGATGAAACACATGTTGTCAGCAGTTTGACTCAGTTCTTCATTGTCATAAGCTGGGAAAGATCCATCTGATGAGATCCCAGCTGTTATGTCAATGTAGTCAAAAGAACCAAAATTATTAGAACAGGATGGTGAGTCATGTCCTAATAAGGCTGTGCTACCCGGAGTATAGTCATCAGCAGTTTTACCAGATTCTTGCAACTTTTTCTTTTGATTGATTTCTCTCTCAAAAGTTAGTAATTTACCATGTAACCTAGTTAGGTTCAAGGTGTTAAAATCTGAACTTGTTCTGAGGACTATAGAGTAAGTTTCCCATTTTGAAGGTAAAGACCTTAAAAATCTATGCAACATAGACTCATTTGTATAGGTCTGATTGTTTATTTTTAGCTCAGATATGAGTGAAGAAAATCTTTCAAATTGTTGTGTTAAAGATTCACCCTCTATATGAGTAAAAGTTTCATATTGTTGAGCCAATATTTCTCTGATGTTGGCTATCACCTCAGCAGTTCCTGCAAACTGTTCTTTTAGGCAGTCCCACAGCTCTTTGGCACTTTCACAGTGTAAAAGGCCAGCATAAATTTCATTTGGGAGAGCCATAGCCAACATGGAGAAAGCTTTTGCATCAAGCTCAAACTTTTGGAAATCTTCCTCCGTGTATTCTCTTGGATCTTTTGGTCTTTCAGTCTTTCCCTCTGGATCACTAACAACTGGTTTGTGAGGTCCAAAAACTACAGACCTCCAACATCCAGTGTTTGTTTGGGAAATAGTATGTGCCAACCTTTTAGACCATATGTTATATTCATTTCTGACTAACATAGCAGGTTTGTTGGCAGATCCAGTATTGTAGGGGTCCATTTTTAAGAAGTTTGGATTTGTCAATACTTCCTTAAAGTGATGGAGTAAAAAGTGAGCCTTTTATCCTTTATTGAATATCAATATTGAGCCTGTGTCTGAATCTCAATTTGTTAGATTGATTTTGATCAGATTAACCAGAAGCTCTGATACCAATTGTTGGATCAGTGGCTATGTTTATGAACACTTATGTGTTATCAGATTTATATAAGAGTTATTAAGCAGCGGAAATACAAGTGTTCAAAGGTCTAAAAGATCACTTTGATGAGGAGTTATTACTCCCCCTTGACTGAATAATAAATGAGAAACAATAAACAGTTTAAGCATAAAGCAGTAAGAGCAATTTATGTTTCTCAGATGTGAAATGGAATTATAAGTTTAAAGCCCGAAGGATTTCAATTTAAGATCAAAGATATTACACAAAATCACATATGAAAATAGATGAACAAACTCATCTATTTATAGACTAATGTACTAAACTGTAGTCTGAAGTAATCTAAGATATTTAACAAGGATATTATGCTAAGATAAGGTTACTACAGTCTGTACATTGAAACTTGAAATCAAGACTTTAACAAAACTATATAATAATCAAAACTGCTGATCTTCAGTCGGTTAGAAGCTTCTGATGCAAAGTGCTGATGAGTGACAAACTGCTGATGAGCAGTTTGTCTTCAGCAGTTCTTCAGTGAAATGTCTGGTTAGACTTCAGAACTTCTGATGAGTTTACTCTTCAGTACTTTGATGTTTGTTCTTCAGTACTTCTTCTTTTGTTCTTCAGCAGTTCTATACTTAGGCAAATATGAAATAGACTAAGGTTATCAAAAGGTGGTTTCGTCAATCCTCTTTGTCCCAACACATGAAATGATGAAGAGCGATAACGAAACGGGAAGCGCAACCAAGCTCCCAAGATGGAACACCTTAACAAATATCCATCCTGGAAGGGGAGAACTCGGAGACGTATTGAGAGAATTGATGCATAGATATGGTATTGGGTAGAGCATCCTCTAGTCAGAACATTACACGAGAACTCGCATTTGCCAGTAGAGATTTCTCAGATGAACCATGAAGAAAAGAAGAACTATAAGAATGAGAGAGAGACGTTCTCTATTCTTACACAGTCACTACCAAAAGATATCTTACACCAGTATGATGTGTGTGAAAATGCTTATGATCTATGTGCATTGTTAAAGAAAAGGTGTGAAGGAGATGAATGGAAGTTCAAGATCAGGCTAGAACAACTGAAGAAGGAGTATGAAGGTTTTTGCCACATTGGACAAGAGTCGCTCAAAGACATGCAGTCTCAATACTACCACCTTATAAATTCGATTTTTAACCCATATTTCTTAATTACAAAACCCTAATCCGCCTCTAAACACTCCCTTATGAAAATACCAAGTTCCAATACCTGCTAAGGCTCAAGAACATCATTCGGGAGGCTTGGAAGGTGTTCGGATCGTTATTGTGAAATGCTTAGGGTATATCATCTAATCCTTTGTGTTTCAATCTCCTTAATTATGTTTTAAAACACTATAAACTTAATTTTCCAGATCTGATGAAAACTTTTTATAACATAAACTTGATCTTTGATAAGTATTAATGGGGTTAATAACATTTTTATACAATTGTAGGATGATGTGTTGCATGAAACTTGCATGTGTGTTATTTTCTTTAATCTAAGGTTTATAGATCTTATATTGGTTGATGAATCTTATATACTTTGATCACATATACATGTTAGGAGTCTTGTATTATGTGTATATGATGTTCTTAATCAATATAATGAATCTATGGTTTGTAATTGTTGAGATAATTGCATGTTTAAAATCGGATAGATTGTATGCTTCGACTTGTAGGTCTTAGAACATGATCGTAAATTTCTTTGTTTGGATGTTTCTTGGTTTGAGAATGTTATTCATGATCTTAGGTTTTCCTAATGTATAAGTTTGTGTGATTTGGATGTTGTTTGATACGTTTTTGTAATTTTATAAAATAAGAGGTCAAACCTGATTTTCGGACTTTTAAATTTGGTCGAATTTAAATGGCCATAACTCAAGATTTACAAAGAGTTAGCTCACGAATGATATATAGTGGATATATATATGAGATTCGGGACTTTTGCAAGTGGATTCATCTAGTTTGGATGAACCTGTCAATTTTATGAATTTTTCTCATAAATTGTCCCAAATAAAACGTTTTCAGAACCTAGCAGTGGTTAACGGTTTCTCATAATTTTTCGCATTGCTTTGTCACGAAACAAAAATAGTGGCACGTGTGCTGAACATGTAGGCATGTTCAGTAAAATTTGGGACTTTAATATGATGATTGAGTATTTTTTAAAAATCAATTTGATGACTCATAATCTGCTTGAAATACGCAGATTATGGTATTTGCGCATATGAGCATAATTAATGGTTAGATTGACATTTATGCTACTTGAGCCTATGTATAAACTTATGTGCATCATATGTGGAGTTTATGGTGGCATGTAAACATAACAATCACCAACGGGTCGTTAGGTCACTTGTTCATGTAATCACATTAGTGTCACGTAAACATTTTAACATCACTGGATGTCTTAGACAAACGAGTTTTGTTGTGTGTTGTGTACGCACATGAACTCACATAATGACACTCATAATAGGGAGTCCGTAGTGAGTCACTATTCTCAGTTGGATTGGGATCTTTGCTTGTTGTGCAATTTAAGGTGAGTTTACTACTTTTCTCAAAAGCATGTCTTGTATGGATTACTTGGCCCGGGGTTAGATCACTATGTTCTTGGGTTGGAACTACATTGTGTTCCTGGTTTGGAACAAACACTTTATTGCGGGTTGGAATGGTCTCGTTGATATTATTTTAATTTCATGTCCTTTGTTGTATTAAACACTTCTATCTCAAGTCCTTACTTTGTATGGAATTAATGGTCAGGTTGGCAAGCAGGGTATTAGTTGATAGCGTTGTTAGGTTGTAATGAACCTCACTCCGTGCTTGTGTCACGGGAATGAACTTTTGACCTTTCCTTCATCATTGTTTAGATAGGCAATGACATTAGGCATTCTGTACATTGTTAGCCTTCGGTACTGTTTCTGTTTAGTCGCTTTGTATTGGGTTAGCTACCCATGACATGTTTATTAAAGGGATATAATATTACACTTTGAACAGATTTTTGGTTACTCAACTTAGTGAACTCACCAGCTTTTTGTTGACACACTTTTGCATGCTTTTGCAGGTCGTTAGGTACTTGCTACACGTTTAAGACATGCGTCATGACTCGCATGCTTTTGAAACAATTTAAACATTCTAGTTTTTGTAGTTGAAAGAATTTAGCTAAAACAAGATAATATGATCATACAAGTCACAAATCCAGGTGCGGAAACCCTAGATATGAACAAAATGATAATACTCGGATCAAAACACGTAAAACATCATTTCAAACACTTTTTCATAGATTAAATTTCATAAAAACTTGTTACAATTGATCACCTAGTTAATCTAGACCTTTCACACACTTTTACAAACTCAACACAACCTGACCTTCAAACACACACTTTCTAAAACTCTCTCTAACTTACAAAACATCAAAATCTATTTATACTATCTGCACATTCGCCCATTGTGAAGGTGCGAATGTGGACTATGTCCACATTCGCCCATTCCCTTGGTACGAATGTGTTCTTTATCCAGTCAGTCTTTACCTTCGCCCAAAACTCTTCTACCTTCGCCCAGTTTCTTCACATTCGGCCCATCAGGAAACACACACTAACATATGTTAATAGCTAATCCAATCACTAGTCGCAATAAGTGCATCTACAAACTCCCCCTCGACTATTGATTGGATTGTCTTCGGTCTTCGTCCATAACTTTGTTCAGCAGCTTGATTCTCAGTTGCTTCTTCTGATCTTTTGTCATTTCAGGCTCCAGCTTACGTTTCACCGGCTTAGGCACATCGGCCATCTTCACCTTCTTACCAAGTTTAGCATCCAAGTTGCTACCGGAGTTGATATCATAAGCAAAACAAACTCCGACAACTTGTTGATACTTTTTAGCCTAATCTGCATCATTGGGATCGCAATGAAACGGATTGCAGAAAAGCATGATGATGTCTTCAAACGTGCAATTTATCAACCACATAGGATCAAATACATGAACATGCTTGTATTTGTCCTTTCCATCTCTCAGCACTATCACCGCTTCTGCCTTTCTCCAATCATAATACCAAAAGATAAAATCAGCACTGAAGTGTTGTGGTAAAGGCATCAAAGGTATCTTCTTCATCACTTCAGGTGCTTTGTATATCAGTGTCACCCTCTTCCTTCCAGTTTTTGGATCAATATCCCTGTGAACTTTTCTTCTAGGGTATTGAGGCTTAAACCTGTTCCATTTAGTCCTGCTCTCCCAAACCAACTTATCAGCAAACCAACCAACAGCTGTACTGTTCACTGAAGCTCCAGACATAGGAAATCTGCAAATGTCTCTGACCGCCCAGTACGGTAGAGTTAATAAATGAATGAATCTGTAAAAGTACAAGATTCCTGATTCCCATTTGACAGCTAAACACTTCAATCTTCCCAGATATGTCCAACCGAGAGCTCTGCCTTTGAACTTCTCGTTGTGATATCTGTAAAAACTACCTTGAGCTTCAGGCTTTGGTCGTTTATCATCTGTTTCCTTCAACTTTTGTAAGAATGTCTTCAAATCATCATTCTGACTTGAAGGTTTTTGCTGATCAGTACCAAACACTGTCTCTACAAACTCCTCGCTTCTCTTCTCAGCTTTCTTTCTAGCGAGTCTGTTTAGTATCTCTGTGAAGTTTGGGAAAACCACATCTTCATCATTTTGTCTGAAATATTGTAGATATTCCTCGTGAGTAATATCCTCAATCTCTACTTCATCCATCTCAGGTGTTTGTTTATCATCAGAGTGATTTTCAATATCCTTTTCAGGAATATCTGGAATCGACTGATCCATCATAATCTCCTCCAATGATTTCCCTACTCGCTGTGCAACACCATCCAAAATTTCTTTGGCAACAGCAGCAGGTACTTCACCTTCCTCCAAATCTGGATCATTATACTCGAGTTCATATCTCATATCATCAGTCTAAAAGACCTCAGCAAACTTTCCTGTGAACTCAATGGTCCATTCTCTCTTCTCGAGCATATCTCTGTAAACCTTCTTAGCATCATCATTCAAAGATCTCACCTTTTCGTTCCAGAAGATGCTTTCATCTGAGTCTGCATTCCCACCTTTCTTTTTCTTTGAGCTAGACTCTCCAGCATCTTTCTGAGGTGTTCTCTTCTCAAATGTAAACTTTCTAGTATTATCTCCCCCGTCATCATCATCACTTTCATCACTACCATCATCATCCTTACTACCTGATCCCTCCGCATCGTCATCATCTTTATCACTTTTCTTACTTTCTTCATCAGAACTCTTCTCAGATTCATCATCCTCCTCATCATCCTTTTCTTCTGCATCATCAGAAGGCTCATAATCAACCTGTTCCTCCTCTTTTTCTTTGTCTTCCTCACCATCCTTCAACTTTGGTGCTTCACTGTATAGCTTGTCAACAAATCACTAAGACGTTTGTTTTCAGTCTTAAGCTCTTTGTTGTCAGCCTTAATAACTCTAATCATACTTCGATTCCTGCTACACTTAACCTCAAGATCCTTATTATCTGCTTCAAGTTTCTTCACTTTCTGCTCGATCTCATCTTGGTTAGTCTTAGAAGCAACCACGATCTGTAGAATCTTTTCTTCATTCTGTTTAAACTTGCTTATCTCAGCCTGTTGTGCTACAATCATCTTCATCATCTCATCCATCCGTTTGTTAACCTATTTCATAACATCATCTGAAACAGTAACTTTCTTCGACTTGGATGGCTCAGCTTCTTTTGCCTTCTATTTCTGAGGATTCTTAAACATGTCCAAAACATTATCTAAAGCAGCATTGAAATCATCAACTGGTAAAGCTTCTGACTCTTTGCTCTTTTTCTGTTTCTTAGCAACTGGTGAAGATAGCTTTGATGATGTACCTGCATCAGGTATCTTTTTACCTTTCAGCAACTGAGCAATCTCTTTCTCTCTCAACTGCTTAGTGCTAGACTTCTTTGCCATAGACTTGTGCTTCGGTTTTGGCAAATTAACGACAACAGTCTCTCCTTCTTCAAGTTCATCCAGATTTATACTCAAACCTTCACCAACATCTACAGTTTTCTTCTGAGAAACTTCTTCGATCGTCTTGTTCAAAGATTCAGACTCACCAACCATAGTGGCCTTACGTTTGGTGGTCTTTACTCTTTCCTCTTCAGAATCCCACTGTTCATCAACCTCTGTTTCCTCTGAATCAACTGAGTCTTCATCAACCAGACTAGTTCCTTTCTTCGCTGTTGTCTTCTTTCTAGTAACCTGTTGCTTTGAACATCCCTGATCAGTCTTTGCTTTACCCTTCCCTTTGGCTCCAGCATTGACTACCTGTCTCTTCCTCTTAGTGTTTGCATCAGCATACACTAAAGGATCATCATTGTCTGAGTCACTATTGGCATGTCTTGCTTTGTTCTTGCCAGGATCAGTGTAACCCTGACTAGCCAAAGCACCAAATAGTCTCCTGTGAGGTGGCTTTTCATTGTCTGGCACACCTTTATATCCTTTCATTCTCACAAGTGTACGAATATTCATGTGATCTTGACCTAGGATCATAGTTGGATCCTTCTTCAAATCAGGATACTTATGGTCAAAGATCATCATCAAAAACCTTGGATACAACATAAACTGCTTCTTCTTCAATCCCTTCAACATCTCGAGCATGTGTCTAAAATCATACCAGATACATTGAATGGTTTGTTAAGTGTTAACGCAACCATCAATGAACTCAAACTTTTCCTCATAACATCGTATCCACCGCTCACACACCCAAAGACATGGATAATTACGTGTGCAAGATACTTGAACTGCACACTTAATTTCCCTTTGTGCATTGAACCATCAGTAATTGGACCCATGTATTTCATCCTCAAAAAGCAAGCTTTCTGCTCGGTCCAAGAAAGCTCTCTAGGATCATCACTAACTTCAAACTTTATCTGCAGAGCTTCCCTGATGTCTGATTCTGTCAAAAACATCTCCATCCCCTGAATCTTGCTCTTGATGATAGTTTGATTTTCCCAGAAATCATACTTAGCATTTCTGTAAAAATCCTCCACTATATCCTTGTAAATTATTGTTGGTGTAGCTAAGGCATGAATAACTCTGCTTCGCCTTAAAAACTCCACAATTCCAGCAAATTCAGTGTTCTTCTCGACATCCCCAACGTATGCACAGCAGTTGTGTGTCGGTTCAAACGGCCATCCACGTGGAACATTTTCAACTTCCTGGACAGGATCTGGTACAATGTTTTCCACTGGTGCTTCAACGTGTTCGGGTTGCTCAGCCATCTGCACATCAAAAATCAGAAAATACGTCAAAATACAGAAACGACAAAAAGTTACAAATTTTAAGATTTAACAGTTTCCACATTCGCCCCTTTTTATAAGGTCGAAAGTGGAACAATAGTACGAATGTAAGCATTTTGGTTCGAATATGGACTTAATCATATAACAAATCACATTCGTCCACATTTAAACACATTCGCCCATCTATTTCTACATTCGCCCTTTCTGATTTGGACGAATGTGAATCTGCAAGTCCCAAAATTTCAAAATTTTGCCAAAGTTGTTTTTAGACTCTGATTTTGATTTAAACGTGTTCTATTATGGCCGACTAACTCTCGTCAATAATCAATTGTTATAATTATTCAATTTTCATCTGTTTTAAAAGTGGAATTAGGGTTTATATGTTTCAATCGATCAATTAATCATCAAATCAGGTTATTATCCTAATTCCTTGTATACTCTCCCCCTAAAACTGATGAAGATTGAAATGGTAACAAAAACAAGGAATAAGAACAGTCCAATCATCACAGATTAGAAAGCCTAAGTTCGTAACCAACAATCCCAAATTCTAGGCTGTTAACGATGCCATTACCTGTGAAATAAGGTTCAAAATGATCATGAAACACTATGGAACAATAAACAATGATCAAAGAAATCTCAGCAACAAGGTTTGGTAGTTAAGAAAAATTTTGAAAAAATACGAATGAAAGGTCGAACCTGTGCTGTGGCTTAAATAGGGATGCTACATTCGCCCGTTGCTATGGTCGAATGTGGGGTGATTCCACATTCGCCCCAAGCTAATGGCCCGAATGTGGAATATACACCCGAAGGTGAAAAATTTGCTTGAGAAACCCATATTCGCCCAATTAGAAACGCCCGAATGTGAAGATTTTTCCACATTCGACCTAATTAAGGGGCGAATGTGAAATGGAAAAATCTGAAAATTTTGCCAAATCACGAATTCGAATCCCGTTTAACATTTTTCAATCCGTTAAGTCTCAAAAACTCATAATTTCACTTTTAGAATGATACAAAGCCCAGATGGTTTCATCAAATCTCAGAAAATTGACCATCAAACACCGTCGGTTATCTAAAATAAAGCAGATATGCAAAAACTTTTGGTTTTTCTGAAATTTTATCAAAACACACCTAAAATCTTTTTGGATTTTGTATCTTTTTGACAATAAAAGTAAAATGCATCAATGTAAATAAAACAGTAAACATTTTGTGATATCCGGTAAGAGGATCATATCAGTTTTCTGAGAAATCTGATCACAGCGTTGATCTTTTTGTTTAATATTATCATTAGAAACAGTTGGTGACACGGCAATTGCTGATATTGTGGTCCACTTAAGCTCACATGCAGACTATTACTGTAGATGCGTTTTGCGACTAGTGATTGGATAGTTAACATGTGTTAGAAGGCTGTTCTGGGCGAATGTAGATTAATGTGGGCGAAGGTGATTATAAAGTGGGCGAAGGTAGAAGTAGACTGGACGAATCTGGAATGGAACTACACAGAAGAACACATTCGACCATGTAAATGGGCGAATGTGGAACAAACTCACATTCGACCAAGAGAAAGGGGCGAATGTGCAGTGCCTATAAATAGAATTTGTGTTTTTGTAATGTTAAGAGAGTCATTAGGTGTGTGTGTTTTGAGGTGTTGTTCCAGGATAGTTTGAGAGAGTCTGTGTTTGAGTTAGATTAACTGTTTTGACATTGTAATCAACTTTATAATCAAGTTAATCTATGAAAATGTTTGAAAATGACATTGATTGTGTTTTGATTTGAGTTTACATCAGTTTGTTCAAAGCTAGGGTTTCCGCACCTGGTTTTGTAACTTGTATGATCATATAATCCTGTTTTCGTGTCAAATCATCCCTCTACAAAGTGGTATCAGAGCATAGAGGATCATACAACAACAAATTGATAAACTCAGAGCTGATTTGGACATTGTTTTGATCAATTCACATCTGTTTTTGCATAAAAATGGTTTTTGAGTGTTTTTGAAGGATTTAGAGTTGATTTTGTGGTTAAAATTCAAAATTCCAAGAATTAAACTTGTTCCAAATCATCTCCGAAGCAAAACCTGATCAAGATCATTCAAATTCACAAACTTTTGAAAATCAGAGATCAAAATAACCGTTTTTTTAAAGTGTAACTGTTTTTCAAAATCAGATATGGGCGAACCTGGAACTGTGTGGTCGAAGGTGTAGGTTTTTGGGCGAACTTGAGAGAATTTTGGGCGAATCTAGGATATTTTTGGGCGAACCTGAAATTTTCTGTTGAATTTTTCACTTTCGGGTCACATTTTTCACATTCGATTGATCGGGCGGGCGAACCTAGAACAAAAACGGGCGAACCTGGATTAGTTTGGACGAACGTGGAAAGTGTTAGTGTGTTTTTACATTCTGGTGAGATTTTACCTTCGAGTGTTACTGTTTGGGCGAACCTACATCAGAAAGGGACGAAGGTGAAACATTCTGGGCGAACCTAGACTAGTTTTTGGAAAATTTTCTAAGTGTTGAATTTTTCGAAGTTCGTGATCATGTGGAATTTTCCGACTACTCCGACACCAGCAACTACACAACCACAACAGCAGGTGATGGACCCATGGACGGTAGCAGCACAGAAGACGAGCACACAGTCTTCACAGCCGGTTAACTACATGACTCAAAGTGCACCTCCAGCACCACAATCTGACTACTGGGGAGTAGCAGCAGCGGTGGTAAACACTCAAACTACAAATGCTATTTCCACACTGATTAATGATTTGTCTTCAGGTAGCGGGAATCGGCCACCGAAGCTTATGGAGATTCAAGAATACAATCAGTGGCAGAAAAAGTTCAAGATACATTTGGAAGGCATGGGAGTGGAGGGTGCAGAGGCATGGAACATGATTGCTAAACGTTACACACCACCAGTTTTGGAGAATACAGGTGAACCAGTGCCATTGGAGAGTATGGCTGAGGATGAGAAAAAGAAGTTTGCTGTGGAGAAGAAGGCGTTTTCCCAATTGACACAGGCTATCACAAACGATCTGTTGCATCAGTTTGGGACTTGTACAACGTCTAAGCAATTATGGGAAGCACTTAAAAGAAGGCATGATGGCAATGAGAAGACTAGAGGTCTAAGGATGGAAGAACTGAGAAAGGAGTTTGAGAATTTTTCTTATATTGGAAATGAAACTTTGAAAGAACTAACTCCTAGATATAGTCATTTGTTATCTGAATTGTCTAGCTATGGTATACAGATTCCTATGGCAAAGCAGGTGGATAAGTTTGCAGATGCATTACCACCAAACTGGGATCAGCATGTGGAAGTCCTTAGGGAGAAGGATGCTTATCAATACTGGTCTATTCAAGAGTTCATAGAGAAGCTGGAAAACAAAGAATTGGAAGAGAGGAGGAAAGCCAGAAGAGCACAGATTCCTCAGAATCCCAACTTATATTTTGGAGGAAATCCAGTTCCAGCTAGTACATCAAGCTCAGGAGGGCTAGTTGCACCACATGTTGCATGTATTTCCAATGTTATGGAATCACCTACCATCAACTACCATCAACAAACATCATCCTTTTCACAACCATCAAACCAACCACCACAACAACAATACAACAATTCATACATTCCACCATTCTCCCCAATGCAACAGGCAGCTTTTTATACTGCTAGCCAATCTCAACAACCAATGAACCAACCTAATCAACAAACGGTGGTTTTGGAGACATCTAATTTGGGTAATGTGACGGTTGAAGTTGCTCAGCAACACATTGCTTTAGTCTCTGCAATGGTTTCATCCTACAATGGAAACCGACACAAAACCAATCACCCAACAATGCAAACCGAACAGTCATACCAATCACTACACCTAATGAGACACATCAGAACACCAATCAGAATCAAGCATTGGTGACTCAACAAGATGAGAGGTTTGACTGGTCGAGTATGCAGATAGGTGTTGAAGAAATTACTACTGGTGGCAATGTGGCTTGTGTTGCGTATCAGGTTGATATTGAAGATTCAGTGATGATAGATGAGAAGGTAGAAACTGAGATTGAAAGTGATGAGTCTGAGGCTGAGATGGATGTGGAGACTGAACCTGTTAAGGTTAATGTGGAGGTTAAGACTGAAGAAACTAATTCTGGAGTTGTGATTGATACTGTTTCTGATATTCCTGAGGAGTGTGAATCGGTTTATTCTGATTCAGACAGTGAATCGGATACGGAAGCAAGTGTGAATTCTCTAGATGATGACATTGATCAGTTGCTAGCAGAAGCGGATTTTCTGATGACAAGGAAGTCGTGCATTGCAGATGATGGTTTCACAAAGATTGACTATTCCAGATTCTTTGCAGGAAAGGAAGCTCATTTCGCATTGATGGCCATGACTGATAAGCCAAAACCTGTAACTTCTGAGTGTAGCACTGATGTTACAAGTGATAAATATTGTGGTACATGTGATAGATTGACTGAGGAGATTAAACAACTCCGTGTTCAACGTGATAGTGCTATCATGAACAGTCAATCTACTCGCAAAGTGTTGAATGCTTTCAACAAGGTATTAGATGGCTACAAAAAGGACATTTCCGACTTGAAAAACACTTTGTCTTTAAAACAATTGGCAATTAACAACTATATCAATGAAATTGAAAATACCAAGTTGGAAATGGCCGCCATCAAATGCTTTGCTGAGAAAGTAAACAAAAAGCTGGAAAGCTATAAGCATATTGCTTATGTAGTAGACCACATCCTAGATGATCAAACCACCAATTATCGGTCTGTACCATCTCCGGTTCTCTTTGAAAACCATAATTGTCACCAAGTGACACCGGAGAGTTCGGTAAAATCAGACACATCATCGGAAAATGAATCTAATACCTCGAGTATTGGTGATCCACATTCCGATGTGAGACCGATTTTGGGTATCAATGATGAGGGTGTTACTGCTGAGAGTGTAGATTCAGACACTGAGAGTGATGACACTGGTTGTGTTCAAACTGTTAATGCATGTGAAATTCCAAAGGAAAATCACATCACTACAAATGAACCAGTTTCACCATCTCAGATTGTGATTCCAATGAAAAATGTTCATCGTGTGAATAAGTCTGAAAAGAATGTTGTGAAGAAAGATCTTGAGAAAAATGTGGTAAAGAAAGATCTTGAAAAGAGTGTTAAGAATGAACAATGTGACAAACCTGTCAAGGTGTTTTATCGGATGGAAGGATCCGATAAGATCATCTCTGATGAGGACTTTCCAATAAAAAATGCCAATTATGCTAAAATAGAAAAGATTTGGCAAGAAAGCACCATTTGGTTCCCAAAACATGAGAGAACAAATGAGATTCCACCAGCTTTATTAAAGAAATTGTATTTGGATGTTCCTCAAGAACCAAAGGTCCATGTCACAGAGTTCATTCGACCCAAAAACAGAGCTAATGGTTTTCATGAGCCTACTTACTCAAAAGGGCCACTCCCTGAGAGTTTAAGGAAGCAACAGTATAATGATCAATACCCTGTTAGATCATTTGCTCAACCAAATGCTCCGAATGTTTTTGAAGAGTACCGTGCGTGCTTTAAATGTGGGGAACGCGGGCATTTACTTGCTCAGTGCCCATATGTAAGGCATAAAAGGCACGAGGTTGAAGTGAGGAATTCCATGAGGAAACCGATTGATCATTATGTGCCACCACATAGGCGAGTTGTTCCTCAACAACCACAACAGTTTTTCAACCAAAACAATTTTCAACAAATGAGGAACAATCGTCCAATCCAATATGATCGAAGGAATCGGATTGCTATGGAACAATCATGGAGGAAGCCTGTGGTGAACGCAACAGTTGATAGGCAAAAGGTTCCACCAAAACCGATTGTCAAATCAAATGTTGGACCTAAGTCTGTTAAATCAGATAAGGTTACCAAAAGAGTTACATTTGCTAACAATGTTCAGAAACCGACTGAGAACCCAAAGTCTCAGATTCGTATTTTGAAAAGGTCTGAACAATCTTGGTCACCCAGTGGTACTCCAGGAGCCTCAACTTCTAGAGTTAATGAGAAAAAGGAAACTGTTTTGAACAATCAGAAAAAGATTGATCAAAAAGTTGTTGAAAATGCTTGTGAGAATGTTACTTTGAAACCTGATGTTCAAAGACCCAAGACTCAGGCTTGGGTCCCCCGAAAGAACTAACTGATTTACTTTTTGTGTGCAGGGAGCTTCAGCTGGCCCTATTAGCAGTCTTTGGATTGTTGATAGTGGAGCTTCAGGCCACATGACAGGGGATCTTGCGTTGCTGTTCGACGTGAAGAATATCAATGGAGGGTATGTAGCTTTCGCGGGAAATAAAGGTGGATATATCACAATGGAAGGAAGTGTGAGCAATGGGATAGTGAGTTTCGAGCGGATTTCGTATGTGAAGCAGATAGATTATAATCTGTTGAGTGTCAGTCAAATATGTGATAAACAATTTACTGTGCATTTTGATGACAAATCCTGTTATATTCTGAAACCGGGCTTTACAATTCCTAAAGAGTGGATAATGTTGAAGGCACCTCGCATCAACAATCTATACATTCTTGATATGTCCAAGGCGATGACATCACAGGGGCAGATAACATGTTTTCTATCAAAAGCGACGGAGAAAGAATCGATAATGTGGCACCGAAGAATGGGGCACATTCATCTGAGGAAAATGAACCAACTTGTGAGAAATGGACTTGTCGATGGAGTAAACGTGAAACATTTCCATCTGAATGACAAGTGTGTGAGTTGTAAAAAGGGGAAGCAACACAAACAGTCCCACAAAGTGAAGAAGGTCAACTCTGTAGAGATGCCACTTGAGCGATTGCACATGGATCTTTTCGGACCGGTCAAGCGCAAAAGTCATCTTGGAGAGCTATATTGTTTAGTCGTCACTGACGATTACTCAAGGTTTTCATGGGTGATGTGTTTGCAGAATAAAAGTGACACCTTTAACAACCTAAAAGTTCTGTTCACTCGATTGGAGAATCTCTACAATGTGAAGATAAAGAGAATTCGGAGTGACAGTGGGACGGAGTTCAAAAATGCCAAGATGGATGAACTTTGTGAAAGCAAAGGGATACATCATGAATATTCGGCTCCGTACACCCCACAACAGAACGGTGTTGCTGAACGAAAGAATAGGACTCTAATTGAAGCGGCTAGAACAATGCTCGCTGATTCAAATCTTCCGGTAATGTTCTGGAACGAGGCGATCTATGCAGCAAATTACACACTAAATCGGGTACTAACAGTAAAGAAGTTTGGTAAAACATCTTATGAGCTGTTACACCGAAGAAAGCCGAATTTAGAGTATCTAGAACCTTTTGGGGCGCCATGCACTATGTTGAATCCAAGCGAGAAGTTTAGTCCTAAAGCCGAGGAGGGATACTTTGTTGGATATGCAACCCCGCTCAAACGGGTATACAACAAGCGAACTCGTCGTGTGGAGGATTGGGCTAACGTGGAAGTTCAACGATATACTCAAAATCTTCAAGGCACGGGTCCTGATTGGATGTTTGATTACAAAGACTTCTTTGAATCATTCAATCTAGATAGCTTGGTTGAAGAAGCTGTTATCAGATTACTTTACGAGTGTGAAAATGCAACGACTTCACCATTGGTGCGTCCGATCACCGTAAACCCCCTACCAGCTTCTAATGATACCAATGCTCCTATACAAGAAGAAGAAGTGTTTCAAGAGGCTTCAACTTCATTAGACACTTCAGAATCTGAAGATGAACAATTTGAAGAAGCCATTCTTGAACAGGCAGAAGAACAGGAGGCACCGCCAGTGAACCCAACTCCAACTCCAGATGTGGCTTCATCATCAAATACGGGTCATGATCTGGATGCTGTAGAGAACTTGACTGCTCAGACGGAAGTTACTGTACCTGAATATCCGGAATCTCGGATTCATCGTATTCACCCGCTGGAGCAAGTTATTGGAGATCCTGGAAGCAGTGTTATGACCAGAGGGCAGCTGAAAAGTGTTAATTCGCCAGAGAGTTTTGGTGCTTTAGCTTTATATGCCAAAATTCAACAATCTGGTAGTCAAAATGATTGGTCGTTTGCGTGTTATGTGTCGCAGGTAGAGCCAAGGACATACAAGGACGCTTTGAAGGATGATGCCTGGGTAGAAGCTATGCAGGAGGAGTTATTACAATTCCAGAAATTGGGAGTTTGGACGCTCACGGATTTGCCACCGGATAGGAAGAAGATAGGCATTAAATGGGTGTTTAAGTGCAAGAAGGATGATCGTGGGGTTATAGTTCGTAACAAAGCCAGATTGGTCGTGCAGGGTTTCCATCAAATCGAAGGGATTGATTATAACAAAATCTATGCACCGGTAGCACGAATTGAAGCTATTAGGATGTTCCTTGCGTTTGCTTCATACAAGAAATTCAAAGTTTATCAAATGGACGTTAAAAGCGCATTTCTGTACGGGAAAGTCAAGGAAGAGGGTTTTTGTCGGGCAGCCACCAGGCTTTGAGGACCCAATCCACCGGGATAAGGTCTACGTGCTGAACAAAGCTCTATATGGTTTGCACAGGCTCCGAGACAGTGGTACGAGGAGCTAAGTACATACCTCATCTCCAAAGGATTTAAGCGCGGCCTCGTCGATTGCACCCTCTTTACGAAGAAGACGGGAGATGATTTGCTTCTAGTACAGATATACGTTGATGATATAATATTTGGTTCAACTAACGAGCTTTTATGCAGGGAATTCGAAACTGTCATGCAGGAAAAGTTCGAAATGAGCGCAATGGGGGAGATGCAGTTTTTCCTAGGCTTACAGGTGGACCAAAGACCCGACGGGATCTTCATTCACCAGACGAAATTTGTCTCCGACATCTTGAGCCGGTTCCAGATGATGGACTCTAAGCCGATGGATACCCCGATTCAACCCAATCACGGGATTGGAGTGGACGCTAAGGGGGAGCTGACTGACCCATTTACATACAGAGCAATCATCGGATCTCTGATGTATTTGACGGCGTCTCGACCAGATATTATGTACGCAACGTGTCTTTGTGCCCGCTATCAATCGAAGCCGAAACAAAGTCATCTGACGGCGGTCAAGCGTATCCTTAGATATCTTAAGGGTTGTCCCTCAAAAGGACTTTGGTACCCTAATGATGATAATTTTGATTTCATATCTTTTAGTGATGCAGATTGGGGCGGCTGTGACAAAGATAGCAAATCTACTACAGCTGGTTGCCAGTTTTTAGGGAGCAGGTTAATCACCTGGCAATGCAAGAAGCAGACTTCCGTGGCGCTATCTACCTGTGAAGCCGAGTACATTGCAGCCTCGAGTTGTTGTTCGCAAGTGCTCTGGATCCAACAGCAGATGGTGGATTACGGTTTGCAGTTTCTTAAAACCCCTATATACTGTGACAACGAAGCCGCTATCGCATTAACTAAAAATACGGAAAATCATTCTAAAGCTAAACATATCCGGATCAAATATCATTTTATCCGTGATTGTTACGCTAAAGAATTGATAGATATGATCAAAATTCATACTGACTACCAACGTGCAGATTTGTTTACAAAAGCTTTTGACAGATCCCGCTTTGAATATCTTTTAAAAGTAAACAATATAAAGGAAAAACAGGACTAATCGGCACCTCGGTTTATCGCTTTTTAGTTTTTAGTTTTTATATTTTGCTAATTGGGAATTTCTCTTTGCTAATTGGGAATTTCTCTTTACTATCGTAATCCTCAAAGAAGTTGATGCTTTCGAGGGGATTGTGTAATCGTCAAAGAAGTTGATGCTTTCGAGTGGATTGTTTCTTTCAAAAAATTTTTTTGTTTTTTAGAAAAATCAAAAAATCCCAAAAATATGTTCTTTATTTTAGGGGGAGCCATTTTATCAGAAAAGCCAAAAACATTATAAAATTCAAAAATACTTAAAAATTAGAAAATCAAAAATGATTTCCTGGTAAAAAGAGGAAATGATAGTACATCAGTGGGGATCTGACACAGGCTAAAGAATTGTATAGTATAATGAGGCGTATGTTGACTACGTGTGATATGTTGATAGGCTTCGTAGACTAAATATTGCGTGCATTAGTGATACAAACATAACGAACTACGCGTTCGTGGCTGAACACCTCATGGGCATATGGTCTTAGTACTGTAATTCTCGTTTGATAGGATTGCCAAAATCTGAGGTTTCGGGTCGTTATGTTATGGTTATCCGGGATATTCTGATAAACTTTTGTCGTATTGATTTACGGACCTAGTTTTATTAGAATATTTGCTAAAAAAGCTTAATTGCCAAAACCGGAAGTTACCGAATTGAGGAACTTTATGTTTTAACTGATCATAGATCATTATTACATCGTATTGATCATCTGATGCAAATCAGTGATTAATATCAGCCTCAACCTAGTGTATACGCACATGTTACTCTGCTGCATTCAATTGCTGACCTGTACACCTCTGTGCTATATACTTTGTAACTTTTACGGATAACTCTGGCATAATCACGCGTTACGACGAAGCTTTGTGCAATTACTTGATACGGGAGTATGTCGTGTGTGTGGGCACCACATCGTGTTAGTCTAATACACCTAACTCGTATCACTTTAAAGCATTGCGTAATTGTCTGCATGTGAGCTTAAGTGGACCACAATATCAGCAATTGCCGTGTCACATATTGCTTCTAATGATAATATTAAACAAAAAGATCAACGCTGTGATCAGATTTCTCAGAAAACTGATATGATCCTCTGACCGGATTTCACAAAAAGTTTACTGCTTTCATTTAATTTGTTGCATTTTATTTTTATTGCATTTTACTTTTATTGTCAAAAAGATACAAAATCCAAAAAGATTTTAGGTGTGTTTTGATAAAATTTCAGAAAAAATCCAAAATTTTTGCATTTCTGCTTTATTTTTGATAACCGGGGATGCTTGATAGTCAATTTCTGAGATTTGACAACACCATCTGGGCTTTGTATCATTCTAAATGTGAGAATATGAGTTTTGGAAGCTAAACGGATTGAAAAATGTTGAACGGGATTCGAATTCATGAATTGGCAAAATTTCCAGAATTTTCCATTTCACATTCGCCCCTTAAATGGGTCAAATGTGGAAAATTCTCACCTTCGGGCTGTTTAAACGGACGAATGTGGGACTTTTAATCAAAAATCCACATTCGGGTAAACACTTTTTACATTCGTGCCATTCATTTGGGGCGAATGTGGAAATCCTTCACATTCGTCCACCACAAACGGTCGAAGGTAGATGCTTATATATAGCCACAAGCAGATTCGACCCATCATTCGAAATTTTTCAAAATTTTTACTAAGTACAAGACCTTGTTGCTTTGATTCTGTTTGCTTGTGCGTTTGATTCCCTGATACTTCCTGATCCTTTTGATACCAATTTTACAGGTAATGAAGAAGGAACGAGACCAGAATCATCGTGTTTCTAATACGACCTAGGGTTTTTAAATTTTAGGGATTTTCAGTGCTTGTTTGTGTTCGATTTTGATTACATTTTATTCTATGACAGTTTTAGGGGGAGAATGGATAACAAATTAGGGTTAATACAGATTCTAATTGAATAATCGATTGATTTCTAAATATAAACCCTAATTTTCTTTTAAAACTGACATATAATGAAATTAAGGGACAATTGATGTTACACGAGTGTTAGTCAGCACTTTTAGGACATATCTCAATCAGTTTTAAGGATTAACAACAAAGATTAAAAAATTTTCAAAATTTTAGAGAAGATCAGATTACACATTCGGGTGAACGAACGGACGAATGTGAAAAAGTTTGGACGAATGAACATCTAAATGGGCGAATGTACATTTTTATGCAATATCATTTTACATTCGACCAGAATATTGTATATTCGACCATAATAATCTACATTAGACCAGGGTTTTTGGGCGAATGTGGAATTCTAAAACCTTTAAATTTTGAAATTTTGTCGATTTTGTGTTTTGACGTTTGTTTCTGATTTTGTGTGTTTAGATGGCTGACCAGACTGAGAATGTGGAGATTCCAGTTGAGACTGTTGTTCCTGAAATAGTCCCAGAGCCTGTTCAAGAAGGTGAATCGTCAAGCAAAAGCAAATGGCCGTTCGAGAAGAATCACAATTGCTGTGCTTATCTGGGGGACGTAGAAAAGAACGTGGAGTTTACTGATATAATCAAGTTTCTGAAGAGAAGCAGAGTAGTTTATGCTTTGGCTACTCCAACTATTATCTACAAGGATATAGTTGAGGACTTCTACAACAACGCGAAGTACGATTTTCTGGATAATCAGACCATTATACGAAGCAAGATTCAAGACATGGAGATGTTCATTACAGAGTCTGACATCAGAGAAGCTCTCCAGATTAAGTTTGAAGTTAGTGAAGATCCAAGAGAACTCTCGTGGACTGAGCAGAAAGCTTGTTTCCTTAGGATGAAATACAAAGGACCTATCACTGATGGTTCAATGTACAAAGGGAAACTGAGCGTGCAGTTTAAGTATTTTGCTCATGTCATCATACATGTGTTTGGATGTGTTAGTGGAGGATATGACGTAATGAGAAAGAGTTTGAGCTCATTAATGGTTGCGTTGACTCTCAACAAACCATTTAATGTTGCTGGGATGATATTGGACCACATGTTGGAGATGCTGAAAGGGTTAAAGAAGAAGTATTTCATGTTATACCCTAGATTCTTGATGATGATCTTTGATCACAAGTATCCTGATTTGAAGAAAGATCCAACCCAGATACTTGCTCAGGATCACATGAACATTCGTACTTTGGTGAGAATGAAGGGATACAAGGGTGTGCCAGACAATGAAAGGCCACCGTACAGAAGGTTGTTTGGAGCCTTAGCTAGAGAGGATTACAATGATCCAGGAAAGAATACAGTAAGGCATCCTGATAGTGATTCTGATAACGATGATCCCTTAGTATATGCTGATGCTAATACTAAGAGGAAGAGGCAAGTAGTCAATCCTGGAGCCAAAAGGAAGGGCAAAGGAAAGACTGATCAGGGAAGTTCAAAACAACAAGTTATGAGAAAGAAATCAACTGCTAAGAAAGGTACAAGTTTGGTGGATGAGGAATCTGTAGATTCTGAAGAAACAGAGGAGGAGGAACAGTGGGATTCGGATGCTGAAAATCTCCGGGCCACCAAACGTAAGGCCACTATGGTTGGTGAGTCTGAATCATTAAACAGATCGATTGCAGAAGCAGAGAAGAGCAAGAAGTCTGTTAGTGCTGAAGATGAAGTGTTTGGTGTGAATATGGATGAGTTGAACGAAGGAGAAACTGTAGTTGTTAACTTGCCCAAGCCTAAACACAAAACCATGGCTAAGAAAACCAGTACAAAGCAGCTTAGAGAAAAAGAGTTAGCTCAACTCTTGAGAGGAAAAAGATTACCTGAAGCTGGAACGTCATCAAAGCAATCTTCACTAGTCACAAAGAAACAGAAGACTAAAGAGGCAGCAACATTACCAGTGGATGAGTTCAATGTAGCACTGGATAATGTACTTGACATGTTTAGAAAGCCTTAGAAGGAGAAGGAAACTGAAGTTGAGCCATCTAGATCAAAATCCAAGTCAAAGAAAATCACTGTGGATGACGATGTTATGAAGCAGGTGAATAAGAAGATGGACGATATGATGAAGATGATTGTGGCTCAGCAAGCAGAAATAGCCAAATTCAAGCAGAATGAGGAAAAGATGCTTCAGATTGTTGTAGCTTCAAAGACGAATCAAGATGAGATTGATGAGAAAGTGAAGAAGCTAGAAGCAAAGAACAAAAAGCTTGAAGGTAAATGTTTGAGGAATAAAAACAGATTTAAGGCTATTAAAGAAGATAATAAAGAATTGAAGGCTGAGAATAAACGCCTGAGTGAGTTGATAGATAACCTGTACAATGTTGCACCCAAGTTGAAGGAGGGTGAGGAAGACAAAGAAAAAGAAGTAGAACAGGTTGATTTTGAACCATCTGAGTCTGATAAAGAGGAAGATGATGATGAGGATGATGAAGAATCGGAAAAGAGTGATGATGAGGATGATAATAATGATGATGATGATGATGATGCAGAGGGTTCTGGTAGTCAAAAAGAAGATGATAGTAGTGGTGATGATGATAATGATGGAGGAGATGATACATCGAAGTTTACATTTGAGAAGAGACCACCTTCAAAGAAGAAGAAAGATACTGGAGAATCGAGTTCGAAGAAGAAAGGTGAGAATGTTGATTCAGATGAAAGTATATTCTGGAATGAGAAGGTGAGGTCCTTGACTGATGATGCTAAACAAGTTTACAAAGATATGTTAGAAAGAAGAGAATGGACCATTGAGTTCACAGGTCGTTTTGCTGAAATATTTCAAACTGGCGATATGAGATATGAATTGGAATATAACGATCCTGATCTAGAAGAAGGGGAAGTACCTGCATCTGTGGCAAAAGAGATTTTAGATGGGCTTGCACAGAGGGTAGGGAAAACGTTTGAAGAGTTTATTGTAGATGAGTCGATTCCACATATTCCTGAAAAGGATATTGGAAGTCACTCTGATGATAAAGATACCCCTGAATTTGAAGAAGTGGAGATTGAGGACATAACTCATGAGGAATACCCACAATACTTTAGACAAACTGATGAAGATGTGGTGTTTCCTGATTTTACTGAAATTCCTAACACTTCTGCGAAGAAAAAGGCTAAGCAGAGAAGTGCAGAATTTGTGGAGAAAGTATTTGGAGCTGATAAGCCAGAATCTTCAAATAAATCTGATGAATTGAAGAGTTATTTGAAGAAATTAAGAGAAATGGATGAGAACCGACCAAAGCCTGAAGCTCAAGGAAACTTTTATAGATTTCATAATGCTAAGTTCAGAGGCAGAGCTCTCGGGTGGACATATTTAGGCAGGCTGAAGTGTCTAGCTGCCAAATGGGAATCAGGGATCTTGTACTTTTACAGATTCATTGACTTGCTAACTCTACCGTACTGGGCGGTTAGAGATTTATGCAGATTTCCAATGTCAGGTGCTTCAGTTAATAATACACATGTCGGTTGGTGCGCAGACAAGCTGGTTTGGGAAAGTAGAACGAGATGGAATAGATTCAAACCACAATATCCCCGGAGGAAAGTTCACAGGGATATTGATCCCAGAACCAAGCTGAAGCGGGTTACCTTGATATATAAGGCACCTGAAGTGAAGAGGAAAATACCTTTAATGCCCATGCCTCAACATTTCAGTGCTGATTTTATTTTCTGGTATTATGATTGGAGAAAAGCAGAAGCGGTGATTGTGTTGAGAGATGGAAAGGATAAATACAAGCATGTGCATGTATTTGATCCTATGTGGTTGATTAATTGCACTTTTGAAGACATCATCATGCTCTTTTACAATCCAATTCATCATGAGCCGAACGACGCTGATCAGGCAAAGAAATACACTCAAGTGGTTGGTGTTTGCTTTGCATATGACATAAATGCGGGTAGTAATTTGGATGGAAAACTTGGTAAGATGGTAAAGATGGCTAACGTGTCAAAACCGGTGAAGAGAAGGTTAGAGCCTGAGATGACTAAAGAGCAGAAGAAATTGCTCAGAATCAAGTTGCTGAACAAAGCCATGGACGAGGACAGAAAACGATCCAATCAATAGTCGACGGGGAGTTTGTAGATGCGTTTTGCGACTAGTGATTGGATAGTTAACATGTGTTAGAAGGCTGTTCTGGGCGAATGTAGATTAATGTGGGCGAAGGTGATTATAAAGTGGGCGAAGGTAGAAGTAGACTGGACGAATCTGGAATGGAACTACACAGAAGAACACATTCGACCATGTAAATGGGCGAATGTGGAACAAACTCACATTCGACCAAGAGAAAGGGGCGAATGTGCAGTGCCTATAAATAGAATTTGTGTTTTTGTAATGTTAAGAGAGTCATTAGGTGTGTGTGTTTTGAGGTGTTGTTCCAGGATAGTTTGAGAGAGTCTGTGTTTGAGTTAGATTAACTGTTTTGACATTGTAATCAACTTTATAATCAAGTTAATCTATGAAAATGTTTGAAAATGACTTTGATTGTGTTTTGATTTGAGTTTACATCAGTTTGTTCAAAGCTAGGGTTTCCGCACCTGGTTTTGTAACTTGTATGATCATATAATCCTGTTTTCGTGTCAAATCATCCTTCTACAATTACGCAATGCTTTAAAATGATACGAGTTAGGTGTATTGGACTAACACATTGTGGTGCCCACACACACGACATACTCCTGTATCAAGTAATTGCACAAAGCTTCGTCGTAACGCGTGATTATGCCAGAGTTATCCGTTAAAGTTACAAAGTATATAGCACAGAGGTGTACAGGTCAGCAAACGAATGCAGCAGAGTAACATGTGCATATATACTAGGTTGAGGCTGATATCAACCACTGATTTGCATCAGTAAGTCAATACGATGTAATAATGATCTTTGATCAATAAAACATGAAGTTCCTCAATTCGGTAACTTTCGGTTTTGGCATTTAAGCTCTTTTAGCAAATATTCTGATGAAACTAGGTCCGTAAATCAATACGACAAAAGTTTAATCAGAATATCCCGGATAACCATAACATAACGACCCGAAACCTCAGATTTTGGCAATCCTATCAAACGAAATTACGGTACTAAGACCATATGCCCATGAGTTGTTCAGCCACGAACGCGTAGATCGTTATGTTTGTATCACTAATGCACGCAATTTCTAGTCTACGAAGCCTATCAGCACATCACACGTAATCAACACACGCCTCATATTACTATACAATTCTTTAGCATGTGTTAGATCCCCACTGATGTACTATCATTTCCTCTTTTTATCCTGGAAATCATTTTTGGTTTTTCTAATTTTTAGGTCTTTTTGAATTTTTCAATGTTTTTGGTTTTTCTGATAAAATGACTCCCCCTAAAATAAAGAACATATTTTTGGGTTTTTAATTTTTCTGAAAAACAATAAAAACTTTAAACTAAAAAGCGATAAACCGGGGTGCTGATTAGTCCTGTTTTTCCTTTATGTTGTTAACTTTTAAAAGATATTCAAAGCGGGATCTGTCAAAAGCTTTAGTAAACAAATCTGCACGTTGATAGTCAGTATGGATTTTGACCATATCTATCAATTCTTTAGCGTAACAATCACGGATAAAATGGTATTTGATCCGGATATGTTTCGCTTTAGAATGATTTCCGGTATCTTTAGTTAATGCGATAGCGGCTTCATTGTCACAGTGAATAGGGGTTTTAAGAAACTGCAAACCGTAATCCACCATCTGCTGTTGGATCCAGAGCACTTGCGAACAGCAACTTGAGGCTGCAATGTACTCGGCTTCACAGGTAGACAGCGCCACGGAAGTCTGCTTCTTACATTGCCAGGTGACTAACCTGCTCCCTAAAAACTGGCAACCAGCTGTAGTGGATTTGCTATCCTTGTCACAGCCGCCCCAATCTGCATCACTAAAAGCGATAAAATAAAAATCATCATCATTAGGGTACCAAAGTCCTTTTGAGGGACAACCCTTCAGATATCTAAGGATACGCTTGACCGCTGTCAGATGACTTTGTTTCGGCTTCGATTGATAGCGAGCACAGAGACACGTTGCAAACATAATATCTGGCCGAGATGCCGTCAAATACATCAGAGATCCGATGATTGCTCTGTATGTAAATGGGTCCGTCAGCTCCCCCTTAGCGTCCACGCCAATCCCGTGATTGGGTTGAATAGGGGTATCCATCGGCTTGGAATCCTCCATCTGGAACCGGCTCAAGACTTCGGAGACGTATTTCGTCTGGTGAATGAAGATCCCCGTGCCGTGGGTCTTTGGTCCACCTGCAAGCCTAGGAAAAACTGCATCTCCCCCATTGCGCTCATCTCGAACTTTTCCTGCATGACAGTTTCAAACTCCCTGCATAAAAGTTCGTTAGTTGAACCAAATATTATATCATCAACGTATATCTGCACCAGAAGCAAATCATCCCCTGATTTCTTCGTAAATAGGGTGCAGTCGACGAGTCCGCGCTTAAATCCTTTTGCCATGAGGTATGTACTTAGCTCCTCGTACCACTGTCTCGGAGCCTGGTGCAAACCATATAAAACTTTGTTCAGCACATAGACCTTATCCCGGTGGATAGGGTCCTCAAAGCCTGGTGGCTGCCCAACATAAACCTCTTCTTTGACTTTCCTGTACAGAAATGCGCTCTTGACGTCCATTTGATAAACTTTGAACTTCTTATAGGAAGCAAACGCAAGAAACATCCGAATAGCTTCAATGCGTGCTACAGGCGCATAGATTTCGTTATAATCAATCCCTTCGATTTGATGGAAACCGTGTACGACCAATCTGGCTTTGTTACGAACTATAACACCACGATCATCCTTCTTGCACTTAAACACCCATTTAGTGCCAATCTTCTTTCTTCCAGGCGGTAAATCAGTGAGCGTCCAAACCCCCAATTTCTGAAATTGTAATAACTCCTCCTGCATTGCTTCAACCCAGGCGTCCTCCTGCAAAGCGTCCTTGTATGTCCTTGGCTCTACCTGCGACACATAACACGCAAACGACCAATCATTTTGACTACCAGATTTTTGTATTTTGGCATATAAAGCTAAAGCACCAAAACTTTCTGGCGAATTAACACTTCGCAGCTGCCCTCTTGTCATCACATTGCTACCAAGATCACCAATAACTTGCTCCAGCGGGTGAATACGATGAATCCGAGATTCCGGATGTACAGGTACAGTAACTCCCGTCTGAATAGTCAAGTTCTCTACAGCATCCAGAATAACTTCTTCAAATTGGAGTTGGGTTCACTGGCGGTGCCTCTAGTTCTTCTGCATGTTCAAGAATAACTTCTTCAAATTGTTCATCTTCAGACTCTGAAGAATCTAACGAAGTAGAAGCCTCTTGAAACACTTCTTCCTCTGGTACAGGAACATTGGTATCATTAGAAGCTGGTGGGGGGTTCACGGTGATCGGACGCACCAACGGTGAAGTCGCCGCGTTTTCACACTCGTAAAGTAATCTGATAACAGCTTCTTCAACCAAGCTATCTAGATTGAATGATTCAAAGAAATCTTTGTAATCAAACATCCAATCAGGACCAATGCCTTGCACATTTTGCTTATACCGTTGAACTTCCACGTTAGCCCAATCCTCCACCTGACGAGTTCGCTTGTTGTATACCCGTTTGAGTGGGGTTGCATATCCAACAAAGTATCCCTCTTCAACTTTAGGACTAAACTTCTCGCTTGGATTCAATATCGTGCATGGTGCCCCAAAAGGTTCTAGATACTCTAAGTTCGGCTTTCGTCGGTGTAACGGTTCATAAGAAGTTTTACCAAACTTCTTCACCGTTAAAACCCGATTTAGTGTATAATTTGCTGCATAAATCGCCTCATTCCAGAACATTACTGGAAGATTTGAGTCTGCAAGCATTGTCCTAGCCACTTCAATTAGAGTCCTGTTTTTGCGTTCAGCAACACCGTTCTGTTGTGAGGTGTATGGAGCCGAATATTCATGATGAATTCCTTTGCTTTCACAAAGTTCATCCATCTTTGCATTTTTGAACTCCGTCCCATTATCACTCCGAATTCTCTTTATCTTCAAATTATAGAGATTCTCCAATCGAGTGAACAGAACTTTCAAGTTGTGAAAGGTATCACTTTTATGCTGCAAACACATCACCCATGAAAATCGTGAATAGTCATCAGTGACAACTAAACAGTAAAGCTCCCCAAGATGACTTTTACGTTTGACAGGCCCGAATAGATCCATGTGCAATCGCTCAAGTGGCATCTCAACAGAGTTAACTTTCTTCACTTTGTGGGACTGTCTGTGTTGCTTCCCCTTCTTACAACTTACACACTTGTCATTCAGATGGAAATGTTTCACGTTTACTCCATCGACAAGTCCATTCTTCACAAGATGATTCATTTTTCTCAGATGAATGTGCCCCATTCTTCGGTGCCACATTATCGATTCCTTCTCGGTCGCCTTGGATAGAAAACATGTTATCTGCCCCTGGGATGTCATTGCCTTGGACATATCAAGAATATAAAGGTTGTTGATGCGAGGTGCCTTCAACATTACCCACTCCTTTGGAATTTTGAAGCCCGGTTTGAGAATATAGCAGGATTTGTCATCAAAATGAACAGTAAATTGTTTATCACAGATTTGACTGACGCTCAACAGATTATAGTCTATCTGTTTTACATATGAAATCCTCTCAAAGCTCACAATCCCATTACTCACGCTTCCTTCCATAGTAATATATCCACCTTTATTCCCAGCAAATGCAACATATCCACCATTAATATTCTTCACATCGAACAGTAACGCAAGATCCCCGGTCATGTGGCCTGAAGC
Organism: Ambrosia artemisiifolia; assembly: GCA_032199755.1. Lineage (NCBI taxonomy): Eukaryota > Viridiplantae > Streptophyta > Magnoliopsida > Asterales > Asteraceae > Ambrosia > Ambrosia artemisiifolia. The sequence continues at coordinate 26,090,010 of CM063517.1, forward strand.
TCCACTATCAACAATCCAAAGACTGCTAATAGGGCCAGCTGAAGCTCCCTGCACACGTCAAGTAAAACAGTTAGTTCTTTCGGGGGACCCAAGCCTGAGTCTTGGGTCTTTGAACATCATCTTTCAAAGAAACATTCTCATCAACACATTGTTTTGGATCGATCTTTTTAGGATCATTCAAAACATTTTCCTTTTTCTCATTGGATTTTGAAGTTGAGGCACCTGGAGAACCATTTGGTGTCCAAGATTGTTTAGATCTTTTCAAGATACGAATCTGAGTTTTTGGTTTCTCAGTCGGTTTCTGAACATTGTTTGCAAAAGAAACTTTCTTGGTTACCTTATCTGACTTAACAGATTTAGGTCCAACATTTGACTTGACAATAGGTTTTGGTGGAACCCTTTGCCTATCATTTGTTGTGTTCACCACTGGTTTTCTCCATGAGTTTTCCATAGCAATCCGATTTCTGCGATCATACTGAAATGGACGATTGTTCCTCGTTTGATAAAAATTGTTTTGATTGTAAAATTGTTGTTGTTGAGGAACAACACGTCTATGTGGTGGAACGTAATGATCAACCGGTTTCCTCATGGAATTCCTCACTTCAACTTCGTGCCTTTTATGCCTTACATACGGACAATGAGCAAGTAAATGCCCTCTCTCCCCGCATTTAAAGCATGCACGGTATTCCTCAAAAACATTTGGAGCATTCGGTTGAGCAAATGATCGAACAGGATATTGATCATTATACTGTTTGTTCCTCAAACTCTCAGGGAGTGGCCCTTTTGAGTAAGCAGGCTCATGAAAACCGTTTGCTTTGTTTTTGGGTTTAATGAACTCTGTGACATGAACCTTTGGTTCTTGAGGAACATCCAAAAACAATTTCTTTAAAATGGCCGGTGGAATTTCATTTGTTCTCTCATGTTTTGGGAACCAAATGGTGCTTTCTTGCCAAATTTTATCAATTTTAGCATAGTTAGCATTCTTAATTGGAAATTCCTCGTCAGAGATGATTTTATCGGATCCTTCCATCCGATAGAACACCTTGACAGGTTTGTCACAATTTCTTTCTTAGTCACATTCTTTTCAGACTTTTTCTCACGATGTGCGTTAGCCATTGGATGTCCATGCTGAGATGATGACACTGGTTCATTAGTAATGATGTGATTTTCTTTTGGAATTTCACATGCATTAGCACTTTGGTAACTTCCAGAGTCGTCACTCTCAGAGTCTGAATCAACGCTCTCAACTGTAACACCCTCATCATTCAAACCTAAAATCGGCCTCACATCGGAATGAGGATCACCAATACTCGAGGTATTAGATTCATTTTCCGATGATGAGTCTGATTTTACCGAGCTCTCCGGTGTCACTTGATGACAGTTGTGATTTTCAAAGAGCACCGGAGAAGGCACAGACTTGTAATTAGTGGTTTGATCATCAATGATGTGGTTCTACAACATAAGCAATGTGCTTATAACTCTCCAACTTCTTATTGACTTTTTCAGCAAAGCACTTAATGGCGGCCATTTCCAACTTAGTGTTCTCAATTTCATTAATATAGTTATTAATTGCAAGTTGTTTTAATGAAAGAGTATTTTTAAGGTCGGAAATGTCCTTTTTATATCCATCAAGTACTTTGTTGAAAGCAATCAATTCTTTGCGAGTAGATTGACAGTTGATGATAGCACTATCACGTTGAACGCGATGTTCTTTGTTTTCCTCTGTCAATCTATCACAAGTTCCACAATATTTATCACTAGTAACATCAGTGCTAGATTCGGAACTTACCGGTTTAGGAGGATCTGTCATGGCCATCAAAGCAAAATGAGCTTCCTTTCCAGCGAAAAACTTTGAATAATCGATTCTGGTGAAAGCATCATCAGCAATGCACGACTTCCTCGTCTTCAGAAAATCTGCTTCTGCTAGCAACTGGTCAGTATCATCATCCAAGGATGTAACACTCGCTTCTGCATCTGATTCACTGTCTGAATCTGAATAAACTGATTCACACTCCTCAGGAACATCAGAAACTGTGTCAATCACCACTCCAGGACTTGCCTCCTCAGCTTTAACTTCAACAGGTTCAGTCTCCACTTCCACATCTTCCACAGATTCATCAACTTCAACCTCAGTTTCTTCTTTCTTATCAACTATCACCGACTCCTCAGTTTCAACCTGTTGGGCAACACAAGCCACATTTCCACTAGTTGTAATCTCCTCAACACCAATTTGCATTCCAGACCAGTCAAACCGTTCATCCTGCTGGATCACCAAAGCTTGATTCTGATTCGTATTTTGTTGTGTTTCATTTGGTGTAGTAATCGGTATGACTGTTCGGTTAGTGTTGTTTGGTGATTGGTTTTGAGTCTGGTTTGTTGTGTTAGGTTGTCTGTTCTGGTTGTTGTTAGAGGTATTTTGTCGGTTTTGGTAGTTATTTTGGTTTTGATAGTTGTTGTTACTTTGGTAAGAAACTTGGTTTTGGTTTTGTTGTTGACGGTTCTGGTAGCTTGCATTGAAAGGGTTTCTGTTACCTTGTTTCGGTGGCTGAGTACATTCCCGTTTGAACTGACCTTTCCCTCCACAATTAAAACATGTCACCTTCTCCTTGTTGAACCCGTAGGTTGTATTTGGAGAAGTTCCCAAATCAGTCCTACCCGTCTTTTCAATAAACTCCGTTGCCCTTCTCATTATACTCGCAAAAGCCCACTGAATGTCAATCAGTTCCATTTCTTCCTTATCAATCTGTGCATAGTCTTCATTGGTCAAGTTATTGTTCCCAATTTGACTTGCAACCAATCCGTTATAAGATGAAACCATTGCAGAGACTAGTGTAATATGTTGCCGAGCAACTTCAACATTCACATTTCCCAAATTAGAAGTTTCTAAAACCACTGGTTGTTGATTGGGTTGAGTCATTGGATTCATGTATTGTGTTTGTTGAGGTGGTTGTTGTGATTGGCTTGCAGTGTAGAATGCTGCTTGCTGCATTGGAGAGAACGGTGAAATGTAGGAATTATTGTATTGTTGTGGTGGTGGTGGTGTGTATGATGGTTGTGAGTAGGATGAAGTTTGTGCGATGTAGTTGATGGTTGGTTTCGGTGGTTCCATGACATTGGAAATACAAGCAACATGCGGTGCCACTATTCCAACTGAACTCGAGTTTCCAACTGTTGCTGAAGTACCACCAAAATAGAAATTTGGATTATGAGGAATTTGTGATCTTTTAGCTTTCCTCTTTTCCTCGAGCTCTTTGTTTTCCAGCTTCTGCACAAAGTCATTGATAGTCCAAAATTTATAAGCATCCTTCTCTTTGAGAACTTCAACATGCTGATCCCAGTATGGTGGTAGAGCATCTGCAAACTTGTCCACCAAATCTGTCATAGGAATCTGTATACCATAACTAGACAACTCAGTTAGTAAATGACAATATCTAGGAGTTAATTCTTTTAGAGTTTCATTTCCAACATAAGTAAAATTCTCAAACTCTTTTCTCAACTCCTCCATCCTCAACCTTCTCGTCTTTTCATTCCCATCATGCCTATTCTTGAGCACATCCCATAGTTGCTTAGACATAGTGCATGTCCCAAACTGATGTAGTAAGTCGTTTGTGATCGCCTGAGTCAACTGAGAATAAGCTTTCTTCTCCACAGCAAACTTCTTTTTCTTCTCTTCTGACATGCTCTCCAATGGAACTGGTTCACCGGTTTTCTCCAGAACCGGTGCAGTGTAACCTTTAGCTATCATCCTCCATGCCTCTGCACCCTCCACTCCCATGCCTTCCAGATGGATCTTGAACTTTTTCTGCCACTGATTATATTCTTGCATCTCCATGAGCTTGGGTGGACGATTCCCGCTACCTGAAGATAAGTCATTTATTAGTGTGGAAATAGCATTGGTAGTTTGAGTATTTACCACCGCGGCTGCTACTCCCCAATAGTCAGGTTGTGGTGCAGGAGGTGCAAAACTCTGAGGCATTGAGCTAGTCATCGCTATGTAATTGATCGGTCGCGAAGACCGTGTGCTCGTCTTTTGGGCTGCCACTGTCCATGGGTCCATCGTCACTTGCTGTTGTGGTTGTGTCGTTGCTGGTCTTGGGGTAGTCGGAAAATTCCACATGATGTTCATGAACTTCGAAAATCACAACACTTAGAAAATTTTCCAAACTTAGTTCTACTTTCGCCCAAAAAGTTCTATGTTCGTCCCTTTTGATCACACGTTCGTCCAAAAAGTATCAGCCGAAGGTAGAATATGATCAGAATGTAGAATACCCAAAACCAATTTCCACGTTCGTCCAATAAGTCTCAGATTCGTCCAATATTTTTCACCTTCGCCCGCCCGATGAATCGAAGGTGGAAAATTCTACCCGAAAGTGAAAAATTCAAACACACAACTCTAGGTTCGACCAAAACTAACACACTTTCGACCAGAAAACACGCACTTTCACCCACACTAGGTCAGGTTCGCCCACAACATTGTACATTCGACCATTTTGACTTTGAAAAACGGTTACACTTTGAAAAACGGTTATTTTGATCTCTGATTTTCAAAAGTTTATGGATTTGGATGATCTTTATCAGGTTTTGATTCGGAATTGATTTGGAACAACTTTAATTCTTGGAAAACTTGATTTTAACCACAAATTCAATTCTAAATCATTCAAAAACACTCAAAAACCATTTTCAATCAAAAACAGATGAATTTTGACCAAAATTAAGTCCAAATCAGCTCTGATATTATCAATTTTGTTGTTGTATGATCCGTATGGCTCTGATACCACTTTGTAGTTGAAAGAATTTAGCTAAAACAGGATAATATGATCATACAAGTCACAAATCCAGGTGCGGAAACCCTAGATATGAAAAAAATGATAATACTCGGATCAAAACACGTAAAACATCATTTCAAACACTTTTTCATAGATTAACTTTCATAAAAACTTGTTACAATTGATCACCTAGTTAATCTAGACCTTTCACACACTTTTACAAACTCAACACAAACCTGACCTTCAAACACACACTTTCTAAAACTCTCTCTAACTTACAAAACATCAAAATCTATTTATACTATCTGCACATTCCCCATTGTGAAGGTGCGAATGTGGACTATGTCCACATTCGCCCATTCCCTTGGTACGAATGTGTTCTTTATCCAGTCAGTCTTTACCTTCGCCCAAAACTCTTCTACCTTCGCCCAGTTTCTTCACATTCGGCCCATCAGGAAACACACACTAACATATGTTAATAGCTAATCCAATCACTAGTCGCAATAAGTGCATCTACAGTTTTCAGTTTTTTGGTTTTGTTTATTTGGGCGCTTGTTTTTGCGCAAACTATACACTGTTTATGTTTTAATGCTTCTACACCATTTTGGATTATTAATCAAGTAAACTAAACTCTGATTTTATTTTAAAAATAACTTAAAACGACTTATGTATTATTTTGAGCCATTCAATATAACTAGTGGCTTTGCTAAATTATGTTATATCATGCTCCTCGCGGTAAAACCTCGCATTGGAATTTGAGGGTGTGACAATTGTCTTGATCTTGTTATAATCGGCCGAAATCAAGAAGCCAAGATCACCATCTTCCCAAATCAAACCCTTGCACCAACAAGGAATGTTACAAATTTCCAAACCACCTCCAATACATTCTTGAATTCCAAATTTGCCTTCCAAAGTCGGCCCTAGTTTACCATGCATGCATGATCATGAAAGTTACTCATCGTCATCTTCCTCACAATAGCGATCCCAACCATATTTCGCTGCAAATTTAGTTTTCTATTTCAAAACCAATTCCAAGCCTTTACCTTTGAGGTGCTCGTGTGGTTTTGAATACATGTTCAAGTCGTGATCATACTGGCTTTGCCTCAACAATTCAGGTTTCCTCCAAAAATATAAAGTTTTTTTTCTCGTTATTGATCGAGTTTGTATTTCCACCAACCGGCTCAACTTATCTTCATTCATCGGCCGGTATGACCCAAATTCGTCAACCAAGGAGTTTTTGCTTGACTCGGCAACAGATTTCTTATTATTTTTGTGTCTTGGTCTTGTTGGGTTGTTATCTTCATTGAGATTCACATCCTACTAGTGGGGTGGAGTCGTCCGGTGTATTAAGCGGATGATAGTTGTCGGCTTCTGATGAATTGCGTCTCTTGTTGGAATGAGTATTCGACAGCTCTTGACCCATCAATGCTTGTTATTTCCATTTCTCGTGATCTTTTACAATACACCTTGCAGCTTGGAGATTATACCCGACAAGATGAGAATCTTTATGATTGTTCATCGCCTTCAGCATCGGATTAAGTTCGCTAAATACATTTACTCGTATGCGGTCCTATATTCAATTAAGTAAAAAAATAAAACTATAATTTAAGTACAAATACTACCGCTTGTTGATAAAGGCCGTTGAGTCCATTCAGTTTTGGTTCCATGGAGGTCCATTATGACGTTATTTGATCGAGGGTTCGATCGCATGCTCCGAATAATTGGTTGTAATGTTTAAAAGAAGACTTCTAAGAACTCCCCTTCTTGTTTGATTACCTTTCTCCATGTTTTCCAATACATAGTACCAAGCTTTTGCCAAAGCAACCTCTTATTTGGTTTTCCATCTTTCAGGCTTTATTCGCCAGACGGATTTTTTTCCTACGCTTGCCATATTAATCTTTATCTTCTACAACAAGAGTATCTTTCACATCATTGATCAAATTAAATCCTTCATCATGTGCCTCATATTGTGTCTCTGTATGTTCATCAGTTTCAGAGCTGGAGGTTCGCTCATGCTCCTCAAATGCTTCATGAGCAATTGGAATCCTCATTGCAAATACCTTGAAGTCCTCCATTTGTTGTAATTGAGGTGGTGTAAAATATCGGGGGCCAACATGTGGATAAAATTGAGGTTGTGGGTATTGCTGGTATGGTTGGTATTGAAATTGTGTTTGTGAATAAAATTGTGGTAGTGGGGTGGTTGTGTTTGTGGTGAAAAAATCATCAGGGCCCTATACCCTTCCCCTGCTCTCCAGACCACCTTGGAAGTCGATCCTCTACTCTTACTACTTAACCTGCTCCTTTTGATTTGGATGATCCTCTTCCTCCATCTGCAACACCCATTAATTTTGTTTGATTCATTTGGTTGTTGTTAAAAGTGTTTTTGATTAGAGTGTTTGAAAGTGTTTGAGTTGGTTGTGTTTGAAGGTGTAGGGTAAACGTATTGAGAATTTTGATATGTGTAACATAAAGTGTTTATGACTAATTAATTAGAGAGTGAATAATTGATGTGAGAAAGGTTAAAGTATTTAATGTTTTAGCATTATTTTACCATTTCTTTTTTTTCTTCTTACATTAAAATTCTTCTCAAATGATCACATGTTTTTAAAGAAAATGGATTCTAGCATTGGTTTTATACAAGAGGGAACAAATATCGGTTTTATAAAGGTTTAAGATAAACAATTGGGCTCTATTTATGTCATTAAAAGAATTAAAAACCGTTTTCAGGTAAACTAGTGTGAACCTACGCTTTGGGGTGAAGTACATAATATAGAACGGAAACGTAATTCAAACCTTAACCCTTTTTCTACCATCCATGTTATATTATACAATTATCTCAAAACTGGAAACTTATAAACCACTCATATGTTAAGAATCGATGTTGATTAATAATTTAAAAAGATTTAAGCCACATGAGGCCTAATTCAAATAACACAACAGATCCAAACAATTTTCGATCAACAGCTAAAATAGTTGTAATATGTTGCAGCTATGAAAGCCTATTATTACCTTCAAAAAAGTAGGTTATTCATTATTTGAAAATGACTTGTTTTGACAAACTTGAATAAAACTACAAACATATGCAAACAAGAAAGCCTATTATTACCTTCAAAGAACTTGGCTCTCCATTATTTGAATTACTTGCTTTGACAAATTTGAATAACACTACAAACATATGCAAACAATTTTCAAGCAACGGCTAAGATAAACATAATATGGTGCAGCTATGGAAGCCTATTACTACTTTAAAAAAAGCTGGTTCTCCATTATTTGAATGCTTCGACAAATTTGAATAACCCTACAAACATATCCAAACAATACTCAATCAACGGTTAAGATAAAGCAATATGTTGTAGTAGGAATGAAAGCCTATTATTACCTTCAAAAAAGTTGTTCTCTACTATATGAATGGCTTGTTTTGACAAATTCGAATAACACTTCAAATATATCCATACAATTTTCAATCGACTAAGATAAATTTAATTATGTTGCAAGTATGAAAGCATATCGTTAATATTAAAAAAAGTTGGTTCCCCATTATTTGACTAACTTTTTTTGACAAATTCGAATTACACTTCCAAGATGTTCAAACAATTTTAAATCAAAGGAAAAGAAAATGTAATGTGTTGTGGGTATGAAAGCTTTTTGAATCAGAGAGGGTGTTTTTGTGAGCTTTGGATTGAATACTTGTGCTTGTTTTAACAATTAAAGTTCTTAAACAAAAATTATCAAATATAACATATACACATCAGAAACATAAATAGAGCTTGGATGAGATGAAGTCATCACTTATTTGATTAACATGAATTCAAGGTACAAACATGATCTCATTCTCCCTCACCGAGTGCTCTCTCTTTCTAAACCAATATGACTTTCTCCTATTGGATTCTATGTTCTCAATCAAGATCTCAGAATTGGATACCTAAATGTATGGTGGTACTGTTCTAATTATAGAGAGACCAAAACAGCTGGTGATGTCACTATGAAAGCGACACCTATCAACATCTAACAATGTAACCGTATGATTATATTATCATCAAATAAGAACTTTGATTCAAGCGGGTTTTCTCCAATATAAAGGTGAAATCAATATATTAGAGTATGATAGTGATTAGGAAGATGATTAGAAAGATAAAACACACAAGAAATTATCAAAAGCATCCTTTGATTTAATCTCATCAGAGAACCGCACACAAAAACTAACAACCAAAACTCTCTACAAAACTCTTATCCCAAAATGAGGAGGGACTGAGTATTTATACCTATCTCAGTCCCTCACACCTAGGGGTCTGGGAGGCCTCATTCCCTCTGAGGTGTCTTAGTCCCTCGATTGTCAAAAAGACCAAATTGCCCCTCGATATTACAATCATAAGTAAAAGAAACTAAACGACACCAAATACAACCTAAGCAAAGGATATGTGTACTAACATACCCCTCCTTAGACCTAGCTTGCATCTTCGGTCTTCAAAATTCTGATCTTCAACAATCTTGATCCAATCTTCAACAAAAAAACAAGATCAGTAACCATTTAAAGTCTAATTCTGCTGAGCTTTGACCAATCACATCTAGAATTGATTACAAAAGTAAAGCTGAATCAAATCACCCTCTAAAATTTCACAGCTTGAACATTTAGGATCCGAGTGTGATTGTTATGAAAGTTAATCATGAAACAGTGAAAGGAGAAAAATAAAATTGGAAAGTGCAGCGGAAATAATAACTTTAATTCATAACAAATAGGAGAATGCTTTTATCAAAATACTTTTCATTAATCGTCACAGATTACTCAATACAAGTATGCAACTTTCCTTCAGTCTGATCACTCAAGTTTGTTCGTACAAGAACGTTGTGATCACTCAGTACAAGTATATAACTTCCCCTCAGCCTGATTATTCTTTTTATAGTACAAATCAAACATCTAATAGATCTAAGTTGATGTCACCTACACAATGACAGCTAACAAACTAACCAACTACAACATCTACTAGTCTAGACACTAATACATTACATTCGTCATATGTTACTCTAAGCACTGCTAAGTCATCATCTATTGAATTATCATATGCCTTCATCATTTGTTGAGGCTTAACAGATCTTGTCTTCTTCTTAATAGACCTTGACTTCAACAGTTCTTTCAAGCTTTGGCAGATGTTCAACACACCTTATTTGTAGCAAACTTTACAACATCATTTGTTAAGCAGCGGTTGTTATGTCTTTGTCATTGGAAGGATCTGTTCATCAGGTACTGTTTTATTATGGATTAGATGTTAGCATATTTTGGCTTTCCAATTGTCTATTCTTCTATGGGTTCAACAGAGTCCAACAATCTCCCCCAAGAACAGATGATGCCAAAATTAAGCTTTATGGTTGATCTTTGTTTCTCATCAGGCTCTCCCTTATCCACCATTTAAATTGAAGTTCAAAGTGGAAGGAGGCCATATCTTTTACATCCCTTTTCCAAATCTAGTTTCAACAGATCTTAGAGATCATCAGATTTCAGACCATAAGCTTGATCCATGCTGAGCTTTGAAATTTGTCCATCAGATCCGAACAATGTAAATTAATAGGTGTCCTTGTTTGACTTCCATTTTAGAATCTTTGAGTCTGATGGATTTCTTGGGTGAAGTGTTAATTGAGATGAGTTAGGTGAGAGAGGTCTGCTAATGAATTCTCTGAGTTGATCACTGGCAGGATCTGTGAAAAACTTCAGTTGATTAACCAAACCCTCTTTTTTGAAGAATTTTGCAAACATCACTTCATCAATCTCTTACATCTCCTTGACCATCTAGCTACTGATCTCATCGGACCATATTGTGCAGAAACCAAATCTTCTCTCATAATTTTAGGCTTTAAAGCCCTTTTTGGATATTTTTGCTTGCCTTTCTTCTAATCAGGTGGAGTTGGCTTATGTTCAGGGTCTTTGAGTAGCTCTTGTATTCTGTTAGTTCCAGCCTTGAGAGCTTGAGAAGTCCTGCCAGTAAATTGATTTCTGGTAGCTTGGTATGGTTTGAACTTCATAATATGGGCAATATTTTCTCCCCTCAGCTCCCATTCCAGTTATTGCTAACTGCTTCTAAGACATGGACTTGCTCGGCTGCTTAGCAAAGTCTTCCATTTTTATTGACTTTGTTAAGTTCCTGCTGACAAGATGTTGTGAGTAGTCATGTCATCGTTCCGTTTGCATATCTCATTTGCAATCATTTCAGCTTGTTAAGCCTTTATCTGTAAGTACTCATCTACATTCTTTCATTTGGGGAAACATGAGAGAGATGGGAAAGATAGTTTTGATGGATCCTCGATGGAGTAGAATGACTCTATCTCTCCTTGTATAGCAATGAGTTCCAGAGGATATTGAGCAGCCAATGGAATGATAGTTAGATGGGATTATTGTGTGGAAGTTATGGTGGCAAATGTATGGGGTGAGAATTTGGAAGTATGTGGTTAGAAATATGATATGGGGATGGTCGGGATAGGGGCAGATGATGGTGGTGGTGTAGGTGTATTATTTCTTCATCATCTTGCACAATGAAAGTTTTTCACTTTCTCTTTCTCTTGTACTTGATAGTGGGAGATGGTGGGGGTGTTGGTATTTTGGTTTCTGTTGGGTTGTGGTTGTGGAGTGGTTGGAAGGGCTGTGCAAAGGGTCCGGAATCGACCTGACCCGACCCGGACCCACCAGAACCACATACCCTTTTATTGTGGAAATTAGGAACCACGAACCGAACCTTAAATGGCTATGTGGTTCCGGGTCCTAAAGGTTCTGATGGGTCGGGTAAAGGGTCTAACCCTCTAGAATCTTTTAATGTAATAGTCACTTTTAGATGACTACATATTCCTAATCTTTTACCATGCTCATAAAAGAATTCCTCCATATGGTTCTAACAATAGCTCATGAGTTTCTTTTTTAAATCACTCTTTGTTTCTCGACTTATGTTTTTGTAACAGTTTTTTCATTCTCATCACTCGAAACATTATGTGAGTCTGTTATGTATACGTCATAAATACCAATGTTGCAAAACAAGGCCGAGTTAACCGATTACTCCCTGAGTACTCGCTCCAGGGTAGGTCACCGAGTATAGCAGAGTTGGCCGATTACTCCGAGTACTCCCTGCATAGGCCGATTTGACCCCCAAATACTCCCCCGATTAATCCGAGTACTCGCTCGAGGGTCGGTCGCCGAGTACAAGCCCAAACCAAGTTTTGCAACACTGATAAATACACACACACATACATACAGACACACACACACATCAGAGCGACATACATAAATATTTACTTCAAATTTGGATATAATATATATTATATAATATATTACATCTATGAATATAAATCAAGTCGAAAAGTATTTCAAGAAAAAAACATTTTTAGTCTTATAAATAATACTTTTAATATTGTATTAACATTACATGAAATCGACCCAACCCGGAACCGATAATTCATATAAATCTAGAACTGCAAACCGACCCATATATTTAAAAAGGTTCGGGTCCAAGGTTCTCGCAGGTCGGGTCCAAGGTTCATGTGGGTCCGAACCACGAAATGCTCACCCCTAACAAGGGCAGTGGTAGTGGTAACATCTAGATTGGAGATTGTCGTGGTAATGGTGAGGAGTGTGGATTGTTAGGTGTCATAGTAATAGTTGTTGTGGTATTTGTTTCTACGGTTGGGGTAGTGGATATAGCAGATGATAGGCCAACAGTGGTTTTAGGAAAGGTAGGTGGCTGCCTTACATGTCTTGCAGGCATTTTTCTTAGTTTGGAAGTACCAATATCTTCCTTTTCCCTCTGTTTGGCTTTTCTTTCTTCTATCAAGAGGGAGGCTTTGGCTTCCATTGTATCTAGCCTCTTCTACTTTTCCAAGGAAGTCTTTTCAACAATCTGGTTGAGGGTTTCATCAACCCTCTTCTCCATAACAACATTAGATTCCTTTTCAACAATTGTTGGTGATGGAGCAAATCCTGGTTTTGGTGTTTGCACCATAAATGCTTTAAATGTTTTTGGTGGAGCTTGTTTTGTAGGCTGCAATTTTCTCAATCTGTCCGGATCATTCTCCCCCTTATTGGCATTATTAGTACCAGTATCTTCTTCAAAAATTGTTGTAGGAGCAGAACCAATGGTTTTTAACATGTGGTCTTTGATGGCCTTGATATCTGCCTAAGTGTCTTTGTATCTTGACTCCACTATGTTTCTAATTAACTCCATTTGAGAATCATGGTTAAGATCTACTAATCTTCTTTGAGCTTAGATAATAGGTTGGACATATATCCAAGGCTCACCAGCAATATCTTTGGTTGACTTTTGGAGTTATCCAGTAGAGTTTTCATCACACACTTCATAAGCAATTGATAATTTAATGTTGACCCAGTTCGTCAACTCTTGGTATCTTAATCCATCATCTAAATTAATAGGATGATCCAAATTCCCACCAGAAGTGGTAGTTGTACCTGGTTCAGTCAAAGGAGGTGAGTCCATGTGAAAGAAACCAAATTATGAAGTTCAAACCAAAATTGCGTCTATGTTCTGTTGGTCCCAGAAGTAACAGCCTCAATTTAAATCAAATGGCAATGAGATTTCAATAAGATATATAATTATTGTGCGGAATAAGAAATCATACTTTCTGAGACAATAGAGCACACAAATTTTTAAGAAGTTTGAGTTTTATATAGTGACCACCTTTTGACAAGGATCCCGTTTATACTTTACTAAATAATGACTCAAAAGAATTCTTATGGCTGTTGTGAATGTGATGTGGAGTATGTGTAAAATAAATAATTGTTTATTTATCAACTTGTTTTGTAGGTTGACAAGGGATAGGAATTCTTCATATGGTTGATCTGGATAAGGTGCATGTATTTTACCTTTCCCACTTGTCAAGATTCCTAAAATCTGATGTCCAAATCTGGGATTTGGTCAAGAAGTCAATGTCAGAGTTTGTGTCCCAGAAATCCGGTTCCTCTGTCCCAGATTTCAGTCTTCTTTCCCAAATTTCATCAGAAAGGAGTTGTGTTTGTCTTTCATTGTCTTTGTCTTCAGAGAGATCATCTTGTTGTATCTTTCCCCATCTTTATCTTTCCTGTTTGGAACCTCTCTTGGATGTTTTTCACTTTGCTCAGTCTTGGTTCCTAGATTTTGTTTGCTTCAACACATCATGTTTTCTCATTTTTGTTCTAACAATTTCCCCCTATGTGTTGTAAGCAAACTAATGCCTATTTAGACAATTTATTTTGAAAGACAAAACAAACATTGTGAACTGAAAGAGAATTATAGTGACAATCACAATCAAAGTAGAACAAGATTAAGAGTTTTGACAGTTAATAACTAAACAAACTTTTTCAACAACTTCAAAGGATCTTCTGGTCAGGATTCTTGAGCTCATCCAGTTGTCAATCAGCTCATCCATTTTCTGCTTTTTATCTAGAGTCCCCATCAATTTCAGTTTGTCTTGCACTGATTCGATGCAAGTCTTCAAATACTTCAGAGTCTAATTTGAATATTTGCTAATTTCAGCCACTCTGGAAATTTTCTTTTTCTGGTTGTTATCCCTGTAAATAATTCCATTCTTTGGTGTTAGTACAATCATACCAGATCTGTGCTTGTTCACTTCTTCTGGGATGTCTTGATTGAGAGCAGATATATTGATCTTCTGCAGCATGCTGGGATAGTTGTGGGCAAGATCAAAGTCATTTTTAGCATTTCTCATAAATTGTTTTCTGGCTGCATTGGAAATTGCATCCAGTGCTCTTCTAACTTGGATACTTGTAGACTTATCATCCATGAATATTATCTCATCATTATCAAGTCTTTGGGATGTAGGCCTTCCGATTCTCCATCTGTGATCTTTGTGCACACCCTGTCATCTCTTTCAATCCCGTACTCATTATACTTGTGTGTGGTTATCTCACTGGCTGTGTCATGGTTTCTAACTTGCAGAATCCTCTTGATTGGTTTTTCTGGTTGTTCCACAGGTAATGCAGTTGGATTATCTTCTGTTCTTCTGCTGAGATTGAATCTGGAATGTGGGCTTAGTATTCCTATTTGTTCACTTTCTTCTCTATAGATTTCTCTACAGTGTGATTCAGGAAATACATATTCATTTGACTTTAGTTTGATTATTTGTTTAGGGACTTGAGGCTCCACCTTCCATTAAGATGTTGAAGTTTTCATCATGGCATCAGAGGTTGCAGCCTTCATCTTCTTTTTGGCTTCCTTTGTTATATCAACCCTTGAGGCTTCCATTATCATTTCAGTGAAATTTCTTTTCTTTTTGGCATCCTATTCACATTGATAAATTACCATTTTGTTATCTTTATCAGGTTGTGGTGAGACTTTTGTTTGTTGTTCTTGAATAGTCTCAGCACCCTTAACAGTTGTTCGGACATCAGATGTTGTAAACTCTACTCCTTCAGATTTGTCTTGTTGTTCAGCAGTGGGAGATGGCTTTTCGGTTGGCTCTGTAAATTTCTTAATTGCTTCTTGAACCATATATAAGGTTTGCTTTGTTTAATCAATGGTTGCATCCCCCTTTCGTTTCACCTGGTCCAGATTTTTCTTTATTTCTTTAGCTGTTGATTTCCATTTTGTTGTCTGCTGATTGATCTGAACTTTGATTTGTTCATTTTCTTTTGTTGTCTTCTTTAGTTCCCTTGACAAGTTGTTGATGTTGTCTTGAATCTTGTTGCTATTGTTTGTCTTTTGTTCCTTTGCTTGTTCTTGTACTAGCTTGAGAATGTCTCTGAGTTGATCAGAGGTATTCTTCTCAAGCTCTGATAGTTTGTTGGTGTTCTGGTTCACAGACTCTGAAGAAGCTACTTCATCCGTACTGGAGATTTCTTGCTCACGCTTACTTGGTCTTCATTAATGGGAACATGAATGGGAATGACACTCTTAATTTTAGGGAAAATTCAACAATGGTTGCACTAGTGATGGATTGGAAGTTTAAGTACTCAAAGTGCGTGTTTAATGACATTTGACGAATGTGAAGACCATCAACAAGCAATAATGGTTCAAGTTCCCAAAGTTTATGCAGATGATCTTAGATGCAAAATATCCCTCTCTTGAACAGACAATGAACACGTATGATACAAAGATGATGAATCACACTGTCTTTGGTTTATTGAGCAAGTTAGAAAAGATGCTCAAATTATGTACGAGAATATGAGGCCGCCAGATAGGTTTGGGAAGTTTCCTTATGTGGATGAACCGGTGTTTGCTCCTCCTCCTCCTATCAATGCTAGTATTGCAGAGGAGCATCGTAGAGATTATTAAGGCTCCTGAGACAGAAACTATGAGGCCGCCAGATAGGTTTGGGAAGATTAACCTAACAATCCTTAGCAAAATGCCCGGTCCGCTAACAGCACTTGGAACAGAACTTGTCACAAGCACCAACATGATGGTACCCGTACTGGTTACACTTCGGAAGCTTCCCAGCCTAACCCCCTCTCTTCTGACCATACGATGAACCTTAAACCTCAAACTTCCTTGTCTGCTGCTACGGCTGGGCTGTTCCCAACACTATCGCATTTCCTTTTGTTGTTCTCAGTCCCACAAAAGATGTGGGGTTCGCACTCCATGAACACCTTAAAGGTACACACCTGCCGACTGAGAGGAGGCGGTGGTGGGATAGATTGCTGATTATCAGCGTTTCCACCGAGGCCTTGCTAGGCGGCCTGGAATGCAGCAAGAGCAACATACACTTGTTGCTGGATTAGAATATTCAGCTCTTCTGGGGTCATGCTGATATTACCGTTGTTACGATCACCGGTACGACCACCTTGATGACCATCGCGAACTCTAGACATCTTCTGCCAATCACAAGGAATAGAATACTCAAATCTTTCACTAGTACAAAACCACTAAAAACCAAAAGGAATCCAGGACTGGGTCCAATCATGACCCTTGATTCAAACACGAAGTCCACCAGGATTTTCATGCATTTCAACTTATGATTTCGTGTGCACCTGAAATGATAAATTGCTCTACATGGTCCTCTAGGTGTGCCCTAGCTTGAACTGAAAGTCACTAATTACCCACAAATTACGAGGGTTATCCAACTAATAAGACTTCTCAAGTGGACAGTCACTTAGAGATGTACTACAACGAGTACAAGTGCAAGATAGTGGGTGTAGGCAAGTGTGTCCATTGGAGTATAGAAGGGAGATGTCCGAATCCTGGATAGATCTCAAAGGTATGTCAAAGCTACTCCAATGTAAACCACCCCCGTGTCAACAAGTCAACATGTTCGTCCTCAAAACCCGAAGAAGAAGATAAGATAAGAATAGAAGATAGAAACAGACAACAGACAGAATGGATGATGTAACACATAGATGATAACGATGATACCGACACCCCCCAAAATCAGTAAATGTACCACGTAACACGACTCATATGTATGTGACCGTCTAGTGTGTGAAACTCAGCAATGGACTAGACTCTACATGCTGTCCTAGTTCACTATAACCATTGGATCTGATACCAATCTGTCACACCCTCAAAGTCCACGTGCGGGGTTTTACCGCAAGCCACGTGACACACCAGGATCCAAGTGAACGGTCACAATAAACAACAACTATATGTAAAATATATAAGCCAAACCATTAAGTTTTTAATAACATAAAACCGATAGCGGAAGCATAACCATGTTTACAAAGCAAAATAAAATAAACGTAGTCTGAAATATTTAATTAAAACATGCAACTAAAAGACCCTAGACGCCAATTCATTACCCGTGCGCCTAGTCCAAGTGCTGCTACCTAAGCGACCTGAGAAAACATGCCAAAAAAATCAACATATAATGCTGGTGAGCTAACGTTTCCATAAGTTTTAAAGAACATTCCCGTTACTACTATGTTATAAGAACATTAGCTAGACGTTAAGTATCATTACTACTATGGTTAGAAACCATTAATGACATGTATCCCTAATGTATGCCCAGAAAGTTAGGTTACCGTCGTCCTCGATAAGCCTGAAAGTTAGAGACAATATGCACCCGACCAGCCTCCAACCGAATAGGGTGGAGTTTGTCAACCCCAATAGATCTATCCACATTTCCCCGTTATGTACACCCACATATTCATGGTTTCCCCTGGGACTTCCAGATAAAACGCCCATATAGTAAACAACAATAACCGTAGTATAACATGACCTTTATGAAATCTAAAGCTCGTAGCATGTTTCTCCCCTGAAAGTAAAATCAGTAAAAGTGGAGATGTGACACTCACCTTAGGGTGCGTTCTTCTTAATAAACAATAGACAATGCAATGACAGTCCCTAGTATTGGCGGCCTATCAATAAATGCATATAAGCACCCGGACTATTAACCCGCAGGTCAACTAGTCCCTAAACATCCAGACCATAACCATGTACATTTGAAAACATGTTTTGAACGTTAATCTGACCACATGAGACAAGACCCGACATCCCACATGTTAACTTAAAACAAGAACTCAAGCAATCATATGCAACTATGCACTTAAAACGCACACTAGTTTCCCCAAGTCTAGCATACAGCTCACATATTGCATATACGAGTGCGAACAAATGTTATCAGGTTTCTAGGCATGCCACAGGGTTCTAAATATGTTCCTATGTGTCAAACCAAGTTTCGGGATCTTAAAATCCGAAACATGTTAAAACACCCAACATCAATCCAAAATCATCAAGCAACATATCCAAAATGAAAACCCCCAATTTATCATCAGTCTATCACCCTAATTGCAAGCATTTCCCAAAATGGAATAATATTATGAAAACATCACATTAAAGCATGCATAACTTACCCTAAATGGCAAATAATCAGGTTTCATCACATAATCAAGTTGTAAATCGTCATTCTACTATTACTACATCATTATAGTATAAACCCTAACGCCATACAATCATTAAATCACTTGATAACATCCTAAATCCTCTTAAATCATTCAAACGGGTCAAAACGCATATTATCATCAATACAAATCAACCAACCTTCAAACTACTAGATAATCATCCTAACAACTCATCCATATCAGTAAAACATTAAAGACACAAGAATCTCCACGTCTTAATCATAAAAATCCGTTCATTGCATGAATCGTTAACATATAACTCATATAAAGGACTAAACTTGTTTTAAAACTGTTTTTCAAAGGTTTTCAAAGACACAAACTTCAGAAAACTAGGTTTGGACCTTTATGGATCAAAATAATAACATGATAGAAGCTTAGGATGGATAACACACCTTAGATATTGCTAACAAGGATGTGTAAATCTTAGAACTGGTAGGTTTTTGGGCAAAAACGAGTTCCAGAGGTTAAGTATGGTGAGAGAGAGGTTTGGGGCGAGTTAGGGTCTCACAAATGATGTTTTACAAGTCAAGTATGGTATTTATAGTTGTTTCTAGTCGTTCCTGATGTTACACGCGAGTAGGAACTCCAGGTGGCAATTACGAATCTTAATTGCCCCCCTTTCAGGCGAGTAGGATCCTAATTTCCCTCTTTACAGGTGAGTAGGATCCTAATTGCCCCCTTTACTGGCGACTAGGATCCTATTTGCCCCTACAGGTGGCAATTAGGAATCCTAATCGCCCCCTGCAGGCCGTTGTGAGTTTTCAGCGCGTTAAACACTATTTTAACACATATAAGCACATATTCACATACCGACAAGTTATATACAATGATTATAAACACATAATACTTGATAACTAACACGTTCGCATCCGTTCACCAATCCCTGGGACTCGAGACTTGCGTGTTTGCATTAAATGACTCGAGACTCATGCGTGTGCACTAAATCTGGCGATTCTACAAATCACCAATCCTTGTACACATGGTTATGGAATGACTTGCGTGTGTGCATTAAATGACTCGAGACTCGTGTGTGTGCATTAAATCCGGCAATTCTACAGATCACCAATCCTTGTACACATGGTTATGGACCGACTCCCAATGATCCCTTGGATGATTGTATAAACTCCCGATGATTCCCAGAACCATCGATACGACTCAACTGACCTAGTTAAGTATACTGTATGCATGAATCGCTAAGGTAGAATTACTAGTTTTTCAAAAGTTATTAACCTGAATTTGCCGGGTGTCACATGTTATCTTCTACCTTTGAAATTTTTTCTTGTCCCTGTTCTTCCCCGGCACATAGAACACTAGGTTTGGAAAATAGAGGTTGCTTTCACATAGATCAAAGAATGATTGTCGGATCTCTAAGTTACGTTGATGTACTTTGGATCGCAATTAAAAGTTATGAAATGGTTGGTAATTTGATTCAGATTGAGAGTTGATGGTGTAGATGTGTGTAATTCGAAGTCTGGAAAAGCAATTTCCGGTTGAACCTCCCATCCAGGCCAGCCGGTGAACCGCCAACTATTCGGGATAGGTAATTTTTACTGAGGCAAGCAATTTCATGGAACCGGACCGTCACTATAGCCAAACTTCGGTCGAACCGGCCAGTCCGATTCGATCGTTAAAACATTGCTAAAATAAATAAATACATATTTGATAGTAAAATTTGTTTGTCTGGTAAAAAGAAAAAAAAAGTTTAAACCAATAAAAATAATATAGTTAATACCACTGCAAGAAATTTGGCTTTTTGCAGCGAACCCTATAGCGACGAAATCATGTTCTCGCAATAGATTAATGTATCGCGAGGAAAGTTGGTTGCTAAAAGTTTTTCACAAAATTTCAATTTTTGGGCTCTACAGGGACTAAATTTCCTCGCCGTAGGTTTGGCGGCATGGAGGGAAATTATCCCGCTTTAGGGAAATATGTGTAGCGACAAAATTTTCTCTCCATAGCAAAAAAACATTTTCTTTTTTATTTTTATTAACCCAAATATAAGAAAACTGAATTAAAAAAAAGAGAGAATATATTTTTGTTAAAGCTGTTGCGACTAAATATCGTTTCTATAGGTCTGAGCACTAATTTTGATATATTAACAACACAAAAATAGAAACAGATCAAGCCCTAAAAAACCCACCCCCAAAGCTCCATCTTCTCTTCCGGTGATTTCCAAAAGAAACCACCGCCGTCGCTCGTCGCTTGTAAGATCTATCCCTCTTTTGCATTGTTTCCGTTCCATTAGGGTGTAATTGTTGTTTTTCTGTTAACAGATTTTCTGAAAGAAATAGAACGCAACAACGATTTTGGTTCGTTTTGGGGCTGTTAGGGTTTAGATAACGATGGCGGTCCGCGTACCTCCGAGTGTTCTCCACACTTTTTACTGCTAATCAGCCAAACGAACGACTAAGCATTCAACCATCTCTTAGTATCATCCTCATCTCTCACTTCAGCCATCTTTTCATTTTGTATGAGCTAATCTGCATCTATTATTCATTGTTTGTATTTATATAACTGTGTTCTGTATCAGCCGTAACAGGTTAATCGATTTAGATAGATCTGTTTTCTATTAAGAATTGTGGTTTTACAATTATGAACAGATGGAAATGCCATATAAAGTTGCATACTGTTGATTTATTGCGCATATGAGTTTGCTATAGGATTTTAGATATGAATTGATTAATTTTTGTGATTTGGAAACTATCTTTCTAAAAATTGTTGTGCTTTTTTATGTATTTCTCAGTGAGTTAAGTATGTAGATATGTTTTCCTAGGAACTTTTATTTAATTTTTTCAGAAGTAGGCTAGATTGGTGTTTATCCGTCATGGTGTATGTCTGTATGATGTATTTCTCAGTGAGTTAAGTATGTAGATATGTTTTCCTAGGAACTTTTATTTATATTTGTGTATATGTATGTTTGTTCAACAAGCATGTATTTTCTTCAGGTGGCAAAAGTGCAAAACTAACTATTTGCATTTTTGTGTGTGTATGCAGATTATGGGGTATTAATCAAATGTTAGTATGCTTTGCAGTCGAATATGGCTTTGTCACCAAATGTATCTTCCTTTTTAGTTAAGCCGAGTGAAGTTGTACATCCCAAGGAAGTTGAGGTATTACTTCCAAAAGGTCTATCTAGCAATGAGTCTCGGTTAGAGACTTAGAGGTGATAACTTTGACCGCGATTACCTATTTACCTGACTTGGTCGAGTTGAAATAAACTTTATCCTAATGGGTCTAATGAGCAAACTCATTTGTGATTTGAGAAGTCTTATTACAAACTTATAGTGAGTTGTAATAGTTTATTGTTTTTCTTTGTTCTAATTGTTAAACTATTACAACTCACTATTCCAATGTATGCTTATTGTTTATCTTTGTTCTAATTGTTAAAATCTATTATTTATGGTTAGTAATTGTCACGGTTATGTTTATTATTTGTTTTTGTTGAAGACATGGCATATGTTGCTAGCTCACACGAGGTACGGGGGAATGATTGCCTCATGGTCATCCTCATAGGTACCCTACGAATTGTCGGTGTTGTAGGTTAATTACTTGTTCCAGTTTAATATATGTATTCATCTTAAATGTTTTTTGAATTTGCTAACTTTTGGTATTAGATATTGTATGGAAGAAGCCTCAATTGCTGTATTTTTGTTGTTTGCAGGTTAAAGAAACCAGTCTGGCCCGCCATGCTAAAGGTTGGAAGGAAATGCTTCGCAAGAAAGGCAAATGAATTAACGTCAATGCAACTCGTGCTTGGGTAAGTTGAATCATTTTTTACCCGAGTAAACTTCTAGTTGCTATTTTAAGTATGCAAAAATGGGTTTGGATCATTTTGACCCATTTAAACTTTTAGTTGCATGTACTAAAGTGGGTTTTGGTCATTTGACCCATTTAAACTAAACCTTGGTATCTTAAGTCTATTAGAGTGGGTTGGGTCATTTTTGACCCATTTTAACCTTCCGTTGCATATATTACTCAAGTTTAATATAACTTGATTGAAATTTGAGAAAGTTGGATAGTATTGCCGAAGTTTTGTAAAGTGTTCAATGTACATATATTTTATTGTTTACTGCAGAAAAAAAGTTGATGAAGAGTATAATAAATCATTGTCGTGTTTGGGAGGGATGAGATGACGAGTCCCAAAAAGCGTTGCACAGGACCAATTCCCTAATGTAGATTGGGATGAAGAGAATGAATGCTGGCAAAGACAAGCATATGGAGGAGTTAAAAAACATAATGCGTCTTTAAAAGCACAAATAAACCATATATATTACTTCCCGGCTTGTCGGTTCAACTTGATCAACAAAATGATCAAGACGATGATAAATTTATATATCTTAGTTTGGTTTATTTGGATGAATGTATTAAAATGATATATTGAACATTTAGATATTGACTTGTTACAGTTATTTATTTTAGAATCTAACCTAGCTTGCTTCAAATATGTAGTTTGGATGTTTTGGATTTTAGAGTTTATTATTTGAAAAACCTTGAAATATCAGTTAAAAAAAAAGAATTTTCTCCACATATAGCGACGAAATTTCGTTCTTATAGCTGACAACATAAAAAAAAGTTAAAAACCCTATAGCGACGAAACTTACTCGGTAAAAGTTTTATTTTTTAAATTTAAAGATTTTTTTCTATTATGGGACAGACTTTTAGTGAAACCCTATGGAGACAAAAGATCGTCGCTACAAGATTTTATCTATAGCGACGACCCTATAGCGACGAAATATAGTCTAATACGACGGAGCAATAGAGGCGAACATGTTGCTACAAAATTTCGTCGCAATAGCCTATAGCGAGAAAAATTCGTCGCGAAAAGCCTGATTTTTTTCGTCGCTAAAGGTCCAATTTTTTGTAGTGTACCTGAATTTAATGTTAAATAAATGATTAATTTATTGTAACCTCTATAATTTAGTTAAATAAATGAATCTCATAAGGGATAGAGGGGCGTAACACTAGACTTCACTCAACTATCCTGATTTCCACTAATCGTACGCTGCTACATCACTTTACTGATTTACCACACTGAAGCAATATTTTTGAGGTAGCAATACCCTTAACCACTACACTGAAATGTTTATTTTTTTTTATATTTTGTATTCTTTTAATAAGGAGTTTAGTTAAAAATAAGATTATTTCAAATAAAATAAATGTACATTAAGTTAGACTAAAAAAAATAAAAATACAAGAAACATAAATTCAAAAACCCATAAAAATACAAATAAATATTCATCGTCATCTTCGTCTTCCTCCCAATAGCGATCCCAACCATATTTCGTTGCAAATTTAGTTTTCTATTTCAAAACCAATTCCAAGCCTTTACCTTTGAGGTGCTCGTGTGGTTTTGAATACATGTTCAAGTCGTGGTCATACTTGCTTCGCCTCAACAATTCAGGTTTCCTCCAAAAATATAAAAAAAAAATTTCTCGTTGTTGAGTTTGTATTTCCACCAACCGGCTCAACTTATCTTCATTCATCGCCCGGTATGACCCAAATTCGTCAACCAAGGAGTTTTTGCTTGACTCGGCAACGGCTTTCTTATTATTTTTGTGTCTTGGTCTTGTTGGGTTGTTACTTCATTTAGATTGACATCCTACTAGTGGGGTGGAGTCGTCAAGTGTATTAAACGGATGATAGTTGTCGGCTTCCGATGAATTGCGTCTCTTGTTGGAATAAGTATTCGACGGCTCTTGACCCATCAATGCTTGTTATTTCCATTTCTTGTGATCTTTTACAATACACCTTGCAGGTTGGAGATTATACCCGACAAGATGAGAATCTTTATAATTGTTCAGCGCCTTTAGCATCGAATTAAGTTCGCAAAATATACTTACTCATATGTGGTCCTGTATTCAATTAAGGAAGAAAATATTTTAGTGTATTTTAAGTAAAAAAAAATAAAACTATAATTTAAGTATAAATACTACACTTTGTTGATAAAGGCCGTTGAGTCCATACAGTTTTGGTTTTATGGAGGTCCATTATGACATTATTTGATCAGGGTTCAAGCGCTTTGTAGCCTTTATTTGGTTGTTTGATTACTTTTCTAAGAACTCCCATTGCTTGTTTGATTACTTTTCTACATGTTTTCCAATACATAGTACCAAGCTTATGCCAAAGCAATCGTTTATTTGGTTTTCCACTTTGTAGCCTTTATTCACCAGACGGATTTTTTTCTACGCTTGTCATCTTAATCTTTATCTTCTACAACAAGAGTATCATCAACATTGATCAAACTAAATCCTTTTTCATGTGCCTCGTATTGTGTCTCTGTATGTTCATCAGTTTCAGAGCTTGAGGTCCCGCTCATGCTCTTTAAATGCTTCATGAGCAGTTGGACTCCTCATTGCAAATGCGTCGAAGTCCTCCATTTGTTGTAATTGAGGTGGTGTAAAATATTGTGGGCCAACATGTGGATAAAATTGGGGTTGTGGGTATTGTTGGTATGGTTGGTATTGAAATCGTGTTTGTGAATAAAATTGTGGTTGTGGGGTGGTTGTGTTTATGGTGAAAAAATCATTAGGGGCCTATACCCTTCCCCTGCTCTTCGAACCACCTTGGAACTCGATCCTCTACTCTTACTACCTAACCTGCTCCTTTTGATTTGGAAGTTCCTCTTCCTCCATCTGCGACACCCTTTAATTTTGTTTGATTCATTTGGTTGTTGTTAAAAGTGTTTGAAAGTGTTTGAGTTGGTTGTGTTTGAAGGTGTTTTAAATATTGTGTGTGCATATATATTAAATAAACAAGGTGTTTTTTAACCAATGTTTCAAACGGTTAAATGGCCACTGGAGTTAAATAAAGAGTCGTTAGCTATTACTCGTAAGTTCGACACGGAGCCTCCACCTTTGCCAACGATGGTGGTGTTGTCGTGGGGTAGTGGGGAACCCCTGCCATTTCCGGGTAGTGCCTCGCCCCCGTAATTCATTTTCAAAATAAATGTTATTTCTAAGAAAATTTAATTTCCAGTGCATAATTAATTTTTGATACGTGTAGGATGAACTTCTATATGTCTACGATTAATGTATGATAATTTTGATACGTGTAGGGTAAACGTATTGAAAATTTTGATATGTGTAACATAAAGTGTTTATGACTAATTAATTAGAGAGTGAATAATTGATGTGAGAAAGGTTAAAGTATTTAATGTTTTACCGTTCTTATACCATTTCTTCTTTTTCTTTTTACATTAAAATCAAATGATCACATGTTTTTAAAGAAAATGGATTCTAGCATTGGACATATACAAGAGGGAACAAATATCGGTTTTATAAAGGTTTTTGATAAACAATTGGGCTCTATTTATGCCGTCAAAAGAATTAAAAAGCGTTTTATGGTATACTAGTGTGAACCTACGCTTTGGGGCGATGTCGATAATATAGAACGGGAACGTAATTCAAACCTTAACCCTTATTTTACCATCCATGTTATATTATACAATTATCTCAAAACTGGAAACTTAGAAACCACTCATATGATAAGAATCGATGGTGATTAATAATTTAAAAAGATTTAAGCCACATGAGGCCTAATTCAAATAACATAACAAACAGATTCAAACAATTTTTTATCAACAACTAAGATAATTGTAATATGTTGCAGCTATGAAAGTCTATTTTTACCATCAAAAAAGTAGGTTATCCATTATTTGAAAATGACTTGCTTTGAAAAATTTGAATAACACTACAAACATATGCAAACAATTTTCAATCAACGGCTAAGATAAACATAATATGCTGCAGGTATGGAAGCCTATTACTACTTTAAAAAAAGCTGGTTCTGCATTATTTGAATGCTTCGACAAATTTGAATAACCCTACAAACATATCCAAACAATACTCAATGAACGGTTAAGAATAAAGCAACGTGTGGTAGTAGGTATGAAAGCCTATTATTACCTTCAAAAAAAGTTGTCCTGTCTTATGCGAATGGCTTGTTTTGACAAATTCGAATAACACTTCAAACATGTCCATACAATTTTCAATCGACTAAGATAAATTTAATTATGTTGCAAGTATGACAGCTGGTAATGTCACCATGAAAGCGACCCCTAACAACATCTAACAACGTAACCGTATGATTATATTGTCATCAAATAAGAACTTTGATTCAAGCGGGTTTTCTCCAATATAAGGGTGAAATCAATATGTTAGAGTATGATAGTGATTAGGAAGATGATTAGAAATATAAAACACACAAGACATTATCAAAAGCATCCTTTGATTTAATCTCGTCACAGAACCACACACAAAAACTAATCAAAACTCTTATCACCAAATGAGGAGGGACTTAGTATTTATACCTATCTCAGTCCCTTAGTCTCAGTCCCTCACACCTCAGGGGACTGGGAGGCCTCATTCCCTGTGAGGTGTCTTATTCCCTCGATGGTCAAAAAGGCCAAATTGCCCCTGGTATTACAATCATAAGTAAGACAAACTAAATGACACCAAATACAACCTAAGCAAAGGATATGTGTACTAACATACTCCTCCTTAGACATAGCTTGCATCTTCGGTCTTCAAAAATTCTGATCTTCCACAATCTTGTCCAATCTTCAACAAAAAAAAAACAACATCAGTAACCATTTAAAGTCTAATTCTGCTGAGCTTTGACCAATCACATCTAGAATTGATTACAAAAGCAAAGCAGAATCAAATCACCCTCTAAAATTTCACAGCTTGAACATGTTAGGATCCGAGTTTGATTGTTATGAAAGTTAATCATGAAGTAGTGATGTGAGGTAAATAAAATTGGAAAGTGCAGCGTAAACAATAACTTTAATTCATAACAAATAGGAGAATGTTTTTATCAAAATACTTTTCATTAATCATCACAGATTACTCAGTACAACTATACAACTTTCCCTCAGCCTAATCACTCAACTTTGTTCGTACAAGGATGTTATGATCACTCAGTACAAGTATATGACTTCCCCTCAGCCTGATTATTCTTTTTATAGTACAAATCAAACATCTGATAGATCTAAGCAGATGTCACCTACACAATGACAACTAACAAAGTAACCAACTACAACATCTACTAGTCTACACACTGTTACATTACATTCATCATATGTTACTCTAAGCACTGCTAAGTCACCATTTGTTGAATTATCATATGCCTTCATCATTTGTTGAGGCTAAACAGATCTTGTCTTCTTCTTAACAGACCTTGACTTCAACAGTTCTTTCAAGCTTTGGCATATGCTGTTCAACAAACCTTATTTGTAGCAGACTTTACAGCATTAGTTGTTAAGCAGCGGTTGTTATGTCTTTGTCATTGGAAGGATCTGTTCATCAGGTACTGCTTTATTATGGATTAGATGTCAACATATTTTGGCCTTCCAATTTTCTATTCTTCTATGGGTTCAACAGAGTCCACCAATCTCCCCTAAGAACAGATGATGCCAAAACTATGCTTTATGTTTGATCTTTGTTTCTCATCAGGCTCTCCCTTATCCACCCTTTAAATTGAAGTTCAAAGTGGAAGGAGGCCATATCTTTTACATCCCTTTTCCAAATCTAGTTTCAACAGATCATTAGATTTCAGACCATAAGCTTGATCCATGCTGAGCTACGGAATTTTTCCATCAGATCCGAACAATGTCAGAAAATAGTTGTCCTTGTTTGACTTCCATTTTAGAATCTGTGAGTCTGATGGATTTCTTGGGTGAAGTGTTAATTGAGATTAGTTGGGTGAGAGAGGTCTGCTAATGAATTCTCTGAGTTGATCACTGGCAGGATCTGTGAAATACTATAGTTGATTAACCAGACCCTCTTTTCTGAAGAATTTTGCAAACATCACTTCATCAATCTCTGACATCTCCTTGACCATCAAGCTACTGATCTCATCGGACCATATTGTGCAGAAACCAACTCTTCTCTCATTATTTTAGGCTTCAAAGCCCTTTTTAAATATTTTTGCTTGCCAGTCAGGTGGAGTTGGCTTATGTTCAAGGTCTTTGAGTAGCTCTTGTATTCTGTTAGTTCCAGCCTTGAGAGCTTGAGAACTCCAACTGGTAAATTGATTTATGGTGGCCTGGTATGGTTTGAACATCAGAATATGGGCAATATTTTCTCCCCTCAGCTCCCATTCCAGTTCATCGCTAACGGCTTCTAAGACATGGACTTGCTCGGCTGCTTAGCAAAGTGCTATGAGTAGTCCTTTCATCTTTCCCTTTGCATCTCTCTTTTTTTAATCATTTCAGCATGTTAAGCCTTTATCTATAAGTACTCATCTACATTCATTCATTTGGGGAAACCTGAGAGAGATGGGATATATAGTTGTGATGGATCCTCTATGGAGTAGAATGACTCTATCTCGCCTTGTATAGCAATGAGTTCCCGTAGATATTAAGGATAGCTGGGATAGGGGCAGATGATGGTGGTGGTGTAGGTGTATTATTTCATCATCATCTTGAACAATGAAAGTTTTTCACTTTCTCTTTCTCTTGTACTTGACAGTGGGAGATGGTGGGGGTGTTGGTATTTTGGTCGGTGTTTGTTGTGGTTGTGTAGCGGTTGGAAAGTTTACAAGGGCAGAGGTGGTGGTGGTAACATCTAGATTGGAGATTGTTGTGGTAATGGTGAGGAGTGTGGATTGGTAGGTGTCATAGTAATAGTTGTTGTGGTATTGGTTTTTGTGGTTGGAGCAATGGATATAACAGATGATAGGGCAACAATGGTTTTAGAAAAGGTAGGTGGCTACCTTACATGTCTTGCATGCATTTTTCTTTTTTTGGAAGTACCAATATTGTAGAGGATGAATTTGACACGAAAACAGGATTATATGATCATACAAGTTACTAAACCAGGTGCGGAAACCCTAGCTTAGAACAAACTGATGTAAACTCAATTCAAAACACAATCAAAGTCATTTTCAAAGCTTTTCATAGATTAACTCTTTCAAATACTTGATTACAACTCAATTACAGTTAATCTAGCACACACATAAACTCTCTCAAACCTCTCTGGAACACACCTCAAAAACACACACACTAAATGACTCACTTCTAACTTACAATATCACAAAAACTATATATAGGACCTGCACGTTCGCCCCTTTCTTCTGGTCGAACGTGAGACATTTCCACATTCGCCCACTGCAAGTGGTCGAATGTGTCTTCTGTGTTAGTTCCATCCAGATTCGTCCATGTTAATCTACCTTCGCCCACTTCTTAATCACCTTCGCCCAATCTTGTCACCTTCGCCCCTTCAGCCTCTTCTAACACATGTTAACATATCTAATCACTAGTCGCAAAACGCATCTACAAACTCCCCCTCGACTATTGATTAGATCGTTTTCTGTCCTCGTCCATGGCTTTGTTCAGCAACTTGATTCTGAGCAAACTCTTCTGTTCTTTCGTCATCTCAGGCTCTAACCTCCTCTTTACCGGCTTTGACACATTTGCCATTTTCACCATCTTGCCAAGCTTTCCCTCCAAATTACTACCAGCATTAATGTCATAAGCAAAGCAAACACCAACAACTTGTGTGTATTTCTTTGCTTGATCTGCATCGTTCGGCTCATGATGAATCGGATTATAAAAGAGCATGATGATGTCTTCGAAGGTGCAATTAATCAACCACATAGGATCAAATACATGAACATGCTTGTATTTGTCCTTTCCATCTCTCAACACAATCACCGCTTCTGCCTTCCTCCAATCATAATACCAGAAAATGAAGTCAGCACTGAAGTGTTGAGGCATAGGCATCAAAGGTATCTTTCTCATCACTTCAGGTGCCTTATAAATCAAGGTAACCCGTTTCAGCTTGGTTCTGGGATCAATATCCCTGTGAACTTTTCTCCGGGGATATTGTGGTTTGAATCTGTTCCACTTAGTTCTACTTTCCCAAACCAACTTGTCTGCACACCAACCGACATGTGAATTATTCACTGAAGCACCCGACATTTGGAATCTGCACAGATCTCTAACCGCCCAATACGGTAGAGTTAGCAAGTCAATGAATCTGTAAAAATACAGGATTCCAGATTCCCACTTAGCAGCTAAACACTTCAGCCTGCCTAAGTATGTCCACCCGAGCGCTCTGCCTCTGAACTTAGCATTGTGAAGCCTATAAAAGTTTCCTTGAGCTTCAGGCTTCGGTCGGTTTTCATCCATCAATCTTAATTTCTTCAAATACTCCTTCAATTCATCAGTCTTATTTGAAGATTCTGGCAAATCAGCTCCAAGTACTTTCTCTACAAACTCAGCACTCCTCTTCTTTGCCTTTCTTTTTGCAGACGTATTAGGAATCTCAGTAAAATCAGGAAACACCAAATCTTCATCCGTTTGTCTGAAGTATTGTGGGTATTCCTCATGTGTGATATCCTCTATTTCAACTTCTTCAAACTCAGGGGTGTCTTTATCATCAGAGTGACTTCCAATATCCTTTTCAGGAATATGTGGAATCGACTCATCAACAATGAATTCTTCAAATGTTTTCCCTACCCTCTGTGCAAGCCCATCCAAGATCTCCTTTGCCACAGATGCAGGTACTTCCCCTTCTTCCAAATCAGGATCGTTATATTCCAATTCATATCGCATGTCATCAGTTTGGAATATTTCAGCAAAACGACCTGTGAACTCAATGGTCCATTCTCTTCTTTCTAAGGACCTCACCTTCTCATTCCAAAACACACTCTCATCAGAATCAACATTCTCACTCTTCTTCTTTGAACTTGACTCACCTGTGTCTTTCTTCTTCTTTGAAGGTGGTCTCTTTTCGAATGTAAACTTCGAAGTATCATCTCCTCCATCATTATTATCACTACTACTATCACTCTCATCCTCCTTTTGACTTCCCGATCCTTCAGCATCATCATCATCATCATTATCATCATCTCCATCATCACTCTTTTCCGATTCTTCATCCTCATCATCCTCATCTTCCTCTTTGTCAGATTCAGATGGTTCAAAGTCAACCTGTTCAACTTCTTTCTCTTTATCCTCCTCACCCTCTTTTAGCTTGGGTGCAACATTGTACAGATTGTCTATCAGTTCACTAAGGCGTTTGTTCTCAGCCTTCAATTCTTTATTATCCTCTTTAATTGCCTTGTATCTGTTTTTGTTTCTCAAGAACTTTCCTTCAAGCTTCTTATTCTTTGCTTCTAACTTCTTCACCTTCTCGTCTATCTCATCTTGATTAGACTTAGAAGCTACTACAATCTGAAGCATCTTCTCCTCATTCAGCTTGAACTTGGCAATTTCAGCTTGCTGAGCCACTAACATCTTCATCATGTCGTCCATCTTTTTATTCACTTGCTTCATCACTTCGTCATCCACAGTGACTTTCTTTGACTTGGACTTTGACTTTGATGGCTCAACTTCAACTTCTTTTTCTTTCTGAGGCTTTGTAAACATGTTAAGAACATTATCCAGTGCTATATTGAATTGATCCACTGGTAATTTTGTTGCCTCCACAATCTTTTGTTTCTTAGTGGCTGGTGAAGATTGTTTAGATGACGTACCAGCTTCAGGTAATCTTTTCCCTCTCAAAAGTTGGCTCAATTCTTTCTCTCTCAGTTGCTTTGTACTTGTTTTCTTGGCCATGGTTTTGTGTTTGGGCTTGGGCAAGTTAACTACCACAGTTTCTCCTTCGTTCAACTCGTCCAAATTCACAGTTAGCCCTTCATCTTCAGCACCAACAGATTGCTTGCTCTTCTTAGCTTCTTCAATCGATCTGTTTAGTGATTCAGACTCACCAACCAAAGTGGCCTTTTGTTTGGTAGTCCGGACATTTTCAGCATCCGAATCCCACTGTTCTTCAGTCTCAGTCTCCTCTGAATCTACAGACTCTTCATCTACCAAACTAGTACCCTTCTTTGCAGTAGATTTCTTCCTCACAGCTTGTTATTTTGAACTCCCCTGCTCAGTCTTTCCTTTGCCTTTCCCTTTGGCTCCAGGATTGACTACTTGTCTTTTCCTCTTTGTACTTGCATCAGCATATACCAACGGATCATCATTATCAGAGTCACT
This sequence comes from Ambrosia artemisiifolia, assembly GCA_032199755.1. Lineage (NCBI taxonomy): Eukaryota > Viridiplantae > Streptophyta > Magnoliopsida > Asterales > Asteraceae > Ambrosia > Ambrosia artemisiifolia. Next base: position 26,122,582 of record CM063517.1, read on the forward strand.
ATCAGGATGCCTTGCTGTGTTCTTTCCTGGATCATTATAATCCTCTCTAGCCAAGGCTCCAAACAACCTCCTGTAAGGTGGTCTCTCATTATCAGGCACTCCTTTGTAACCTTTCATTCTAGCCAAGGTTCTAATGTTCATATGATCCATAGCAAGTATCTGTGTTGGATCCTTCTTCAGGTTTGGATATTTGTGATCAAAGATCATCATCAGAAATCTAGGATAAAGCATGAAGTATTTCTTCTTCAAACCCTTCAGCATCTCCAGCATGTGATCTAAAATCATCCCAGCAACGTTAAATGGTTTGTTGAGAGTCAACGCAACCATTAACGAGCTCAAACTCTTCCTCATCACGTCGTATCCTCCACTAACACATCCAAATACAAGTATGATGACGTGAGCAAAATACTTGAACTGCACTCCCAGTTTCCCTTTGTACATAGAACCATCTGTGATCGGTCCTTTGTATTTCATCCTTAGGAAACAGGCTTTCTGCTCAGTCCATGATAATTCTCTTGGATCTTCACTGGTTTCAAACTTGATCTGAAGAGCTTCTCTGATATCTGCTTCAGTGATAAACGTCTCCATTCCTTGAATCTTGCTCTTTATGGTCGTCTGATTATCAAAGTAATCATACTTTGCGTTGTTATAAAAATCCTCAACTATATCTTTGTAGATAATAGTTGGTGTAGCCAAAGCATAAACCACTCTGCATCTTTTCAGGAATTTGATGATCTCTGTAAACTCCACGTTCTTTTCCACATCTCCCAGATACGCGCAACAGTTGTGAGTCTTCTCAAACGGCCATTTATTACTGCTTGATGATTCACTTTCTTGTACAGTTTCTGGAACAGGATCAGTAACTGCAGTCTCCACAGGAATCTCAATATTCTCTTGTTCTTCAGCCATCTGAAACATAAAGTCAAAAACAAACGTCAAAACACGAAATCGTCAAAATTTAAAATTTTAGGTTTTTGAAATTCCACATTCGCCCAAAATTTTAGGTCGAATGTGTAGAGGATGAAATAGACAACAAAAACAGGATTATATGATCATACAAGTTGCTAAACCAGGTGCGGAAACCCTAGCTTAGAACAAACTGATATAAACTCAATCAAAACACAATCAAAGTCATTTTAAAGGCTTTTCATAGATTAACTTTTCCAAATAAGTGATTACAGATCAGTTACAGTCAATCTAACACACTTCTAAACACTCTCAACACACTCTGGAACACACACCAAAAACACACACTCTCAATGACTCGTTCTACATTACAAAAACCCAATTTCTATTTATAGCAGCTGTACGTTCGCCCAGATAAACTGGTCGAATGTAAGCTTTTCCACATTCGCCCACAGTATGTGGTCGAATGTGTCTTCTGTGCATCCCTGGTTCCAGATTCGTCCACATCTAAGTTACCTTCGCCCACACTGTATCACCTTCGCCCACTTCTGATTCTCCTTCGCCCCTTAACACATGTTAATATCTAATCATTAGTCGCAAAACGGCATCTACAAACTCCCCCTCGACTATTGATTAGATCGTTTTCTGTCTTCATCCATGGCTTTGTTCAGCAGCTTGATTCTTAGCAAACTCTTCTGTTCTTTCGTCATTTCCGGCTCTAACTTTCTCTTAACCGGCTTTGACACATTAGCCATCTTCACTTTCTTGCCAAGCTTCCCTTCCAAATTACTTCCAGCATTGATATCATAAGCAAAGCAAACACCCACAACTTGTGTGTATTTCCTTGCTTGATCTGCATCGTTTGGCTCATGATGAATCGGATTATAGAATAACATGATGATGTCTTCGAAGGTGCAATTGATCAGCCACATAGGATCAAATACATGAACATGCTTGTATTTGTCCTTTCCATCTCTCAACACAATCACCGCTTCTGCCTTCCTCCAATCATAATACCAGAATATGAAGTCAGCACTGAAGTGTTGAGGCATAGGCATCAAAGGTATCTTCCTCATAACTTCAGGTGCCTTATAAATCAAGGTAACCCTTTTCAACTTGATTCGAGGATCAGTATCCCTGTGAACTTTCCTCCGGGGATATTGAGGCTTAAATCTATTCCATCTTGTTCTACTCTCCCAAACCAATTTGTCTGCACACCAACCAACATGAGTATTATTCACTGAAGCACCAGACATAGGGAATCTGCATAGATCTCTAACCGCCCAGTACGGTAGAGTTAGCAAATCAATGAATCTGTAGAAATACAAAATCCCTGATTCCCACTTAGCAGCTAAGCACTTCAGCCTGCTCAAGTATGTCCACCCAAGAGCTCTGCCTCTGAACTTTGCATTATGAAACCTATAGAAGTTTCCTTGAGCTTCAGGCTTTGGTCGGTTTTCATCCATCAATCTTAATTTCTTCAAATACTCTTTCAACTCATCAGACTTATTTGAAGATTCTGGCAAATCAGTTCCAAGTACTTTCTCAACAAACTCAGCACTTCTTTTCCTTGCCTTTCTTTTAGCAGACGTATTATGCCTTTCAGTAAAATCAGGAAATACCACGTCTTCATCATTTTGTCTGAAGTACTGTGGATATTCTTCATGTGTAATATCCTCTATCTCAACTTCTTCAAATTCAGGGGTCTCTTTATCATCAGAGTGAGTTCCAATATCCTTTTCAGGAATAGGTGGAATCGACTCATCAACAATGAATTCTTCAAACGTTTTCCCTACTCTCTGTGCAAGTCCATCCAATATCTCCTTTGCAACAGAAGCAGGTACTTCCCCTTCTTCAAGATCAGGATCGTTATATTCCAACTCATATCGCATATCATCTGTTTGGAATATTTCTGCAAAACGACCTGTGAACTCAATGGTCCACTCTCTCTTCTCTAACATGTCCTTGTAAACTTGTTTTGCATCATCAGATAAGGACCTCACCTTCTCATTCCAAAACACAGTTTCATCATCTACATTCTCTCCTTTCTTCTTCGAACTAGACTCACCTGTGTCTTTCTTCTTCTTAGAAGGTGGTCTTTTCTCAAATGTAAACTTAGCAGTATCATCTCCTCCATCATTGTCATCACTGCTACTACTATCATCCTCCTTCTGACTTCCTGAACCTTCAGCATCATCATCATCATCATTATCATCTTCATCATCACTTTTATCCGATTCTTCATTCTCATCATCCTCATCCTCCTCTTTATCAGATTCAGATGGTTCAAAATCTACTTGTTCAACCTCTTTCTTTGCATCTTCCTCACCCTCCTTCAGCTTGGGTGCTATGTTGTACAAATCATCAATCAGATCACTAAGGCGTTTGTTTTCAGCCTTCAGCTCTTTGTTATCTTCTTTAATTGCCTTGTATCTGTTCTTGTTTCTCAGAACTTTACCTTCAAGCTTCTTATTCTTTTCTTCAAGCTTTTTTACCTTCTCATCTATTTCATCTTGATTAGATTTAGAAGCAACAACGATCTGAAGCATTTTCTCCTCATTCAGCTTAAACTTGGCAATCTCAGCTTGTTGAGTCACAAGCATCTTCATCATATCGTCCATTCTTTTATTCATCTGCTTCATCACTTCATCATCCACAGTGACCTTCTTAGACTTGGACTTAGACTTAGATGGCTCAATCTCAGCTTCTTTTCCCTTCTGAGGCTGTGTAAACATGTTCAAAACATTATCCAGGGCAATATTGAATTGATCCACTGGTAATGTTGTAGCCTCCTTTGTCTTTTGCTTCTTTGCAGCTGGTGAAGATTGTTTAGATGATGTTCCAGCATCTGGTAATCTCTTTCCCTTCAACAGTAAGTTCAACTCCTTCTCTCTGAGCTGCTTTGTGCTTGTATTCTTAGCCATAGACTTGTGTTTGGGCTTGGGCAAATTCACTACAACTGTTTCACCTTCATTCAACTCATCAAGATTAACAGTCAACCCTTCATCCTCAGCATCAACAGACTGCTTACTTTTCTGAGCTTCTTCTATTGATCTGTTCAGTGATTCAGACTCACCAACCAAAGTGGCCTTTTGTTTGGTAGTCCGGACATTTTCAGCATCCGAATCCCACTGTTCTTCAGTCTCTGTCTCCTCTGAATCAACAGACTCCTCATCTACCAAACTCGTACCCTTCTTAGCAGTTGTTTTCTTCCTAACCACTTGTTGTTTTGAACTCCCTTGATCTGTCTTTCCCTTACCCTTCCCTTTGGCTCCGGGATTGACAACTTGCCTTTTCCTCTTCGTGCTTGCATCAGCATAAACAAGTGGATCATCATTATCACTATCACTGTCAGGATGTCTTGCTAGATTCTTTCCAGGATCCATGTAATCCTCTCTAGCCAATGCTCCAAACAATCTCCTGAAAGGTGGTCTTTCATTTTCAGGTACACCTTTATAACCTTTCATTCTTGCTAAGGTTCTAACATTCATATGATCCATATTAAGTATCTGTGTTGGATCCTTCTTCAAGTGTGGATATTTGTGATCGAAGATCATCATCAAAAATCTAGGATAAAGCATGAAGTATTTCTTCTTCAAACCCTTCAACATCTCCAACATGTGGTCTAAGATCATCCCAGCAACATTAAATGGTTTATTAAGAGTCAATGCAACCATTAACGAACTCAAACTCTTCCTCATTACGTCATACCCTCCACTAACACATCCAAACACTAGTATGATGACGTGAGCAAAATACTTGAACTGCACGCTCAGCTTCCCTTTATACATAGAACCATCAGTAATCGGTCCTTTGTACTTCATCCTCAGAAAACAGGCTTTCTGCTCAGTCCATGACAATTCTCTAGGATCCTCACTTGTTTCAAACTGGATCTGGAGAGCCTCTCTGATATCAGCTTCAGTGATGAACATCTCCATTCCCTGAATCTTGCTTTTGATGATAGTCTGATTATCAAAGTAATCATACTTGGCATTGTTATAAAAATCCTCAACTATATACTTGTAGATAATAGTTGGTGTTGCCAATGCATAAACCACTCTACATCTCTTCAAGAACTTAATGATCTCAGTGAACTCCACATTCTTCTCAACGTCTCCAAGGTACGCGCAACAATTATGGGTCTTCTCAAACGGCCATTTGCTACCGCTTGATGATCCTTCTTCTTGCACAGTCTCTGGAATAGGATCAGTCACTGCAGTCTCCACAGGAATATCAACACTAGCTTGTTCTTCAGCCATCTGAAATGAAAAATCAAAATAAAACGTCAAAACACAAAATCGTCAAAAATTCAAAATTTTAGGTTTTGAAAATTCACATTCGCCCAAATAATATGGTCGAATGTAGATAATTGTGGCCGAAGGTATAAAATTTCTGGTCGAATGTAAAAGAATTTTGAACAAAAGATACATTCGCCCGTTTATTGTTTCCTTCGTCCGTTCCATTCCACCTTCGTCCATATCGACGAACCGAAGGTGAATCTGGTTTATACCCAAAATTTGAAAATTTTTTCAATCTTGTTTTTAAACCTTGATTTTGATTAAAACCAATCCTAATAAGGCCGATTATGCTTCGTCTATCATCAATTTACCCTAACATTCATTTTATATCCGTTTTTATAAAGAATTAGGGTTTTAAAATATTCAAACAATCAAACACCCTTTAATCACTGTTATTAACCTAATTCTTGTTAAACTCTCCCCCTAAAACTGATATGGGATGAATGTGTATCAAAAAGAAGCATCAAAAATCAGTCAAACAATATGAACTCTAAAACCCTAAGTCCGGTGAGAAGTCAAACGATTCCGGCTTCATTCCATAACCATTACCTGTAATCTTTATACGAAAATGATCAGCAAACACTAAGGAATAAAAAGCACAAGCACAGGAATCAAAATCAACAAGGTCTTGTTATCGAAGAAATTTTGAAAAAATTGAAGTGGGTGGTCGAACCTGGTTTGGCTTATATATAAGGCTTCACATTCGCCCGTTTCATCCGGACGAACGAACAAACTTTCCACCTTCGCCCCTAATGAAAGGCACGAAGGTAAAAGGGTTTTACCCGAAAGTGAAATTTTAGATAAAACCACATTCGCCCAAAACTGTAACGGCCGAACGTGAACAAAAATCCCACATTCGTCCCAAATTAAGGGCGAATGTAAAATGGGAATTTTGAAAAATTTTGCCAAATTACAAATTCGAAACCCGTTCAACATTTTTCAATCCGTTACGCTTCCAAAACACAAATTTTTCACATTTAGAATGATACAAAGCCCAGATGGTAGTACCAAATCTCAGAAATTGACTATCAAGCATCCCCGGTTATCAAAAATAAAGCAGAAATGCAAAAATTTTGGATTTTTCTGAAATCTTATCAAAACACACCTAAAATCTTTTTGGATTTTGTGTCTTTTTGACATTAAAAGTAAATTGCAACAAAATAAAATGCATCAGTGTAAATGAAAGCAGTAAACATTTTGTGAAATCCGGTCAGAGGATCATATCAGTTTTCTGAGAAATCTGATCACAGCGTTGATCTTTTTGTTTAATATTATCATTAGAAACAGTATGTGATACGGCAATTGCTGATATTGTGATCCACGTAAGCTCACATGCAGACAATTACGCAATGCTTTAAAATGATACGAGTTAAGTGTATTAGACTAACACGATGTGGTGCCCACACACACGACATACTCCCGTATCAAGTAATTGCACAAAGCTTCGTCGTAACGCGTGATTATGCCAGAGTTATCCGTAAAAGTTACAAAGTATATAGCACAGAGGTGTACAGGTCAGCAAATGAATGCAGCAGAGTAACATGTGCGTATACACTAGGTTGAGGCTGATATTAATCATTGATTTGCATCAGATGATCAATACGATGTAATAATGATCTATGATCAATTAAAACATAAAGTTCCTCAATTCGGTAACTTCCGGTTTTGGCAATTAAGCTCTTTTAGCAAATATTCTGATAAAACTAGGTCCGTAAATCAATACGACAAAAGTTTATCAGAATATCCCGGATAACCATAACATAACGACCCGAAACCTCAGATTTTGGCAATCCTATCAAACGAAATTACGGTACTAAGACCATATGCCCATGAGGTGTTCAGCCACGAACGCGTAGTTCGTTATGTTTGTATCACTAATGCACGCAATATTTAGTCTACGAAGCCTATCAGCATATCACACGTAATCAACACACGCCTCATAAACTATACAATTCTTTAGCCTGTGTCAGATTCCCACTGATGTACTATCATTTCCTCTGTTTTACCAGGAAATCATTTTTGATTTTCTAATTTTTAGGTCTTTTTGAATTTTATAATGTTTTTGGCTTTTCTGATAAAATGGCTCCCCCTAAAATAAAGAACATATTTTTGGATTTTCATTTTTCTGAAAACAAAAACAAAAACAAAATTAAAAAGAAACAATCCACTCGAAAGCATCAACTTCTTTGAGGATTAAACAATCCCCTCGAAAGCATCAACTTCTTTGAGGATTACGAAAGTAAAGAGAAATTCCCAATTAGCAAAGAGAAATTCCCAATTAGCAAAAAATAAAAACTAAAAACTAAAAAGCGATAAACCGAGGTGCCGATTAGTCCTGTTTTTCCTTTATATTGTTTACTTTTAAAAGATATTCAAAGCGTGAACGGTCAAAAGCTTTAGTAAACAAATCTGCACGTTGGTAGTCAGTATGTATTTTGATCATATCGATCAATTCCTTAGCGTAACAATCTCGGATAAAATGATATTTGATCCGGATGTGTTTCGCTTTAGAATGATTTTCCGAATTTTTAGTTAATGCAATTGCGGCTTCGTTGTCACAGTAAATAGGAGTTTTTAGAAACTGCAAACCGTAATCCACCATTTGTTGTTGAATCCAAAGTACTTGAGAACAGCAACTCGAGGCTGCAATGTACTCGGCTTCACAGGTAGATTGTGCTACGGAAGTCTGTTTCTTGCATTGCCAGGTGATTAACCTGCTCCCGAAAAACTGGCAACCAGCTGTAGTAGATTTGCTATCCTTGTCACAGCCGCCCCAATCTGCATCACTAAAAGATATGAAATCAAAATTATCATCATTAGGGTACCAAAGTCCTTTTGAGGGACAACCCTTCAGATATCTAAGGATACGCTTGACCGCCGTCAGATGACTTTGTTTCGGCTTCGATTGATAGCGAGCACAGAGACACGTTGCGTACATAATATCTGGTCGAGACGCCGTCAAATACATCAGAGATCCGATGATTGCTCTGTATGTAAAAGGATCCGTCAGCTCCCCCTTAGCATCCACTCCAATCCCGTGATTGGGTTGAATCGGGGTATCCATTGGCTTTGAGTCCTCCATCTGGAATCGGCTCAAGATGTCGGAGACGTATTTCGTCTGGTGAATGAAGATCCCATCGGGTCTTTGGTCCACCTGCAAGCCTAGGAAAAACTGCATCTCCCCCATTGCGCTCATTTCGAACTTTTCCTGCATGACAGTTTCGAACTCCCTGCATAAAAGCTCGTTAGTTGAACCAAATATTATATCATCAACGTATATCTGTACTAGAAGCAAGTCATCTCCCGTCTTTTTCGTAAAGAGGGTGCAATCGACGAGGCCGCGCTTAAATCCTTTGGTGATGAGGTATGTACTCAGCTCCTCGTACCACTGCCTCGGAGCCTGGTGCAAGCCATAAAGAGCTTTGTTCAACACGTAGACCTTATCCCGGTGGATTGGGTCCTCAAAGCCTGGTGGCTGCCCTACATACACCTCTTCCTTGACTTTCCCGTACAGAAATGCGCTTTTCACGTCCATCTGGTAAACTTTGAATTTCTTATAAGAAGCAAACACAAGGAACATCCGAATAGCTTCGATTCGTGCTACCGGTGCATAGATTTCGTTATAATCAATCCCTTCGATTTGATGGAAACCCTGCACGACCAATCTGGCTTTGTTCCGAACAATTACCCCACGATCATCCTTCTTACACTTAAACACCCATTTGGTGCCAATCTTCTTTCTATCCGGCGGCAAATCCGTGAGCGTCCAAACTCCCAATTTCTGGAATTGTAATAACTCCTCCTGCATAGCTTCAACCCAGGCATCATCCTTCAAAGCGTCCTTGTATGTCCTTGGCTCTACCTGCGACACATAACACGCAAACGACCAATCATTTTGACTACCAGATTGTTGAATTTTGGCATATAAAGCTAAAGCACCAAAACTCTCTGGCGAATTAACACTTTTAAGCTGCCCTCTGGTCATAACACTACTTCCAGGATCACCGATAACTTGCTCCAGCGGGTGAATACGATGAATCCGAGATTCCGGATAATCAGGTACTTGCACTCCCGTCTGAACAGTCAAGTTCTCTACAGCATCCAGATCATGACCCGTATTTGATGATGAAGCCACATCAGTAGTTGAAGTTGGGTTCACTGGCGGTGCCTCCTGTTCTTCAGCTTGATCAAGAATAGCTTCTTCAAATTGTTCATCTTCAGATTCTGAAGTGTCTAATGAAGTTGAAGCCTCTTGAAAAATCTCTTCTTCTTGGATAGGAGCATTGGTATCATTAGAAGCTGGTAGGGGGTTCACGGTGATCGGACGCACCAACGGTGAAGTTGTTGCATTTTCACACTCGTAAAGTAATCGAATAACAGCTTCTTCAACCAAGCTATCTAGATTGAATGATTCAAAGAAATCTTTATAATCAAACATCCAATCAGGACCCGTGCCTTGAATATTTTGAGTATATCGTTGAACATCCACGTTAGCCCAGTCTTCCACACGACGAGTTCGCTTGTTGTATACCCGTTTGAGTGGGGTTGCATATCCAACAAAGTAACCCTCCTCGGCTTTAGGACTAAACTTTTCTCTTGGATTCAACATAGTACATGGCGCCCCAAAAGGTTCTAGATACTCTAAGTTCGGCTTTCTTCGGTGTAACAGCTCATAAGATGTTTTACCAAACTTCTTCACTGTTAGAACCCGATTTAATGTGTAATTTGCTGCATAAATCGCCTCATTCCAGAACATTACTGGAAGATTTGAATCAGCAAGCATGGTTCTAGCCGCTTCAATTAGAGTCCTATTCTTTCGTTCAGCAACACCGTTCTGTTGAGGGGTGTACGGAGCCGAATATTCATGATGTATCCCTTTGTTTTCACAAAGTTCATCCATCTTTGCATTTTTGAACTCCGTCCCATTGTCACTCCGAATTCTCTTTATCTTCACATTGTAGAGATTCTCCAATCGAGTGAACAGAACTTTTAGATTGATAAAAGTGTCGCTTTTATTCTGCAAACACATCACCCATGAAAATCTTGAGTAATCGTCAGTGACAACTAAACAATAAAGCTCTCCAAGATGACTATGGCGCTTGACCGGTCCGAAAAGATCCATGTGCAATCGCTCTAATGGCATCTCAACAGAGTTAACCTTTTTCACTTTATGGGACTGTTTGTGTTGCTTCCCCTTTTTACAACTCACACACTTGTCATTCAGATGGAAATGTTTCACATTGACTCCATCGACAAGTCCATTCTTCACAAGTTGATTCATTTTCTTCAGATGAATGTGCCCCATTCTTCGGTGCCACATTATCGATTCTTTCTCAGTCGCCTTGGACAAAAAGCATGTTATTTGCCCCTGTGATGTCATCGCCTTGGACATATCAAGAATGTATAGATTGTTGACGCGAGGTGCCTTCAACATTATCCACTCTTTAGGAATTGTAAAGCCCGGTTTCAGAATATAACAGGATTTGTCATCAAAATGCACAGTAAATTTCTTGTCACAAATTTGACTGACACTCAACAGATTGTAGTCTATCTGCTTCACATACGAAATCCGCTCAAAACTCACTATCCCATTGCTCACACTCCCTTCCATTGTGATATATCCGCCTTTGTTTCCCGCAAACGCTACATACCCTCCATTGATGTTCTTCACGTCGAACAGCAACGCAAGATCCCCTGTCATGTGGCCTGAAGCTCCACTATCAACAATCCAAAGACTGCTAATAGGGCCAGCTGAAGCTCCCTGCACACAAAAAGTAAATCAGTTACTTCTTTCGGGGGACCCAAGCCTGAGTCTTGGGTCTTTCAACATCAGGTTTAACAATGACATTTTCACAAGCATTTTTAACAACTTTTTGATCAATCTTTTTCTGATTGCTCAAAATCGTTTCCTTTTTCTCATTCACTTTTGAAGATGAGGCTCCTGGAGTGCCATTGGGTGTCCAAGATTGTTCAGTCCTTTTCAGGATACGAATCTGAGACTTTGGGTTCTCAGTCGGTTTCTGAACATTGTTAGCAAAGGTAACTTTCTTGGTAACCTTATCTGATTTAACAGACTTAGGTCCAACATTTGATTTGACAATCGGTTTTGGTGAAACCTTTTGCCTATCAACTGTTGAGTTCACCACAGGCTTTCTCCACGAGTGTTCCATGGCAATCCGATTTCTTCTATCATAGTGCATTGGACGAGTGTTCCTCATTTGAAAATTGTTTTGATAATAAAACGGTTGTTGTTGTTGAGGAACAACTCTCCTATGAGGTGGCACATAATGATCAATCGGCTTTCTCATAGAATTCCTCACTTCAACTTCGTGCCTTTTGTGCCTTACATATGGGCACTGAGCAAGTAAATGCCCACGTTCCCCACACTTAAAGCACGCACGGTACTCTTCAAAAACATTTGGAGCATTTGGTTGAGCAAATGATCTAACAGGATATTGATCATTGTATTGTTGCTTCCTTAAACTCTCAGGGAGTGGCCCTTTTGAGTAAGTAGGCTCATTGAAACCATTAGCTCTGTTTTTGGGTTTAACAAACTCTGTGACATGGACCTTTGGTTCTTGAGGAACATCCAAATACAACTTTTTCAACAAAGCTGGTGGAATTTCATTTGTTCTCTCATGTTTTGGGAACCAAATAGTACTTTCTTGCCAAATCTTTTCAATTTTAGCATAGTTGGCATTTTTAATTGGAAAGTCCTCGTCAGAGATGATCTTATCGGATCCTTCCATCCGATAAAACACCTTGACAGGTTTGTCACATTGTTCGTTTTTCTCATTCTTCTCAAGATCTTTCTTAATCACATTAAGATCTTTCTTCACAACATTCTTCTCAGACTTATTCACATAATGAACATTTCTCATTGGAACAATTTGAGATGATGAAACTGGTTCATTTGTAATGATGTGATTTTCTTTTGGAATTTCACATACATTAACAGTTTGGTTACAACCAGTATCATCACTCTCTGAGTCTGAGTCAACACTTTCAGCAGTAACACCCTCATCATTGATTCCCAAAATCGGTCTAACATCGGAATTTGGATCACCAACACTTGAAGTGTTAGATTCATTTTCCGATGCTGAGTCAGATTTTACCGAACTTTCCGGTGTCACTTGGTGACAATTATGGTTTTCAAAGAGAACCGGAGATGGTACAGCCCGATAATTGGTTGTTTTGTCATCAATGATGTGGTCTACCACATAAGCAACATTCTTGTAGCTTTCCAACTTTTTGTTTACTTTTTCAGCAAAGCATTTGATGGCGGCCATTTCCAACTTGGTGTTTTCAATTTCGTTGATGTAGTTGTTAATTGCCAATTGTTTTAAAGACAAAGTGTTTTTCAAGTCAGAAATGTCCTTTTTGTAGCCATCTAATACTTTGTTAAAAGCATTCAACTCTTTGCGAGTAGATTGACTGTTCATGATAGCACTATCACGTTGAACACGGAGTTGTTTAACCTCCTCAGTCAATCTATCACAAGTACCACAATATTTTTCACTAGTATTATCAGTACTACATGCAGAACTTACAGGTTTTGGCGGGTCAGTCATGGCCATTAATGCAAAATGAGCTTCCTTTCCTGCAAAGAATCTGGAATAATCAATCTTTGTGAAAGCATCATCTGCAATGCACGACTTCCTAGTCATCAGAAAATCTGCTTCTGCAAGTAACTGATCAATATCTTCATCAAGAGAATTAACACTAGCTTCCGTATCCGAGTCACTGTCTGAATCAGAATAAACCGATTCACACTCCTCAGGAATGTCAGAAACAGTATCAATCACAACTCCCGAATTTGTTTCTTCATTTTCAACTTCAACATCAACCTCAGCATTAACCTTAACCGGTTCAAAATCCCCATCCATCTCAACCTCAGAATCATCACTATCAACCTCAGTTTCAACCTTCTCCTCCATTGTCACTGAATCTTCAAGATCAACCTGATAGGCAACACACGCTACATTTCCCCCAGTAGTTATCTCCTCAACACCTATCTGAATACTCGACCAGTCAAACCTCTCATCTTGTTGTGTAACCAATGCTTGATTGGTATTCTGTGGTTCAGTTGGTGTAGTGATTGGTATGACTGTTCGGTTAGTATTGTTTGGTGTTTGGTTTTGTGTCTGGTTTGGTGTGGTTGGTTGTCTATTTTGGTTGTTATTAAAATTGGTTTGACGATTTTGGTAGTTGTTGTTGTTGTTTTGGGAAGAAACTTGGGTTTGGTTTTGTTGTTGACGGTTCTGATAGGTAGCATTAAATGGATTCCTGTTGCCTTGTTTTGGTGGTTGAGTGCATTCACGTTTAAAGTGACCTTTACCTCCACAGTTAAAACAAGTTACTTTCTCCTTATTGAACCCGTAGGTTGTATTAGGAGAAGTTCCCAAGTCTGTTCTACCTGTTTTCTCAATAAACTCCGTTGCTCTTCGCATTATGCTCGCAAATGCCCATTGAATATCAATGAGTTCCATCTCCTCCTTGTCAATTTGTGCGTAGTCTTCATTGGTCAAGTTATTATTACCAATTTGACTAGCAACTAATCCATTGTAGGAAGAAACCATTGCAGAGACTAATGCAATGTGTTGCTGAGCAACTTCAACTGTTACATTTCCAAGATTGGAAGTCTCCAAAACCACAGTTGGTTGATTAGGTTGGTTCATTGGTTGTGGTTGAGTTTGACCAGCAGTGTAAAAAGCTGCTTGTTGTTTTGGGGAGAATGGTGGAATGTATGAGTATTGATATGGAACTTGTGGTTGTGGTTGTGATAAAGATGAATTTTGTTGATGGTAGTTAATGATGGGTGATTCTACAGCATTGGATATACAAGCAACATGTGGTGTAACTAACCCTCCAGAACTTGTACTTGCTGGAACTAAAGATCCTCCAAAGTATAAGTTTGGATTCTGAGGAATCTGTGCTCTCCTAGCCTTCCTCTTCTCTTCCAATTCCTTGTTTTCCAGCTTCTCGATGAACTCTTGAAGAGACCAGTATTGAAAAGCATCCTTCTCCTTCAGAACATCCACATGCTGATCCCAGTTTGGTGGTAATGCTTCAGCAAACTTGTCCACCTGTTTTGCCATAGGAATCTGTACACCATAGCTAGACAATTCAGATATTAAATGATTATATCTAGGAGTTAGTTCTTTCAAAGTTTCATTTCCAACATAAGAAAAATTCTCAAACTCCTTAACAAGTTCTTCCATCCTCAAATTTCGAGTCTTCTCATTTCCATCATGCTTCCTTTTAAGCATATCCCACAGAGCCTTAGAAGTTGTGCACGTCCCAAACTGATGCAAAAGATCATTGGTAATAGCTTGTGTCAGTTGGGAGAATGCCTTCTTTTCCACAGCAAACTTCTTTTTCTCATCCTCCGCCATGCTCTCCAATGGCACTGGTTCACCTGTGTTCTCCAGAACTGGTGGTGTGTATCCTTTAGCAATCATGTTCCATGCTTCAGCACCTTCCACTCCCATGCCTTCCAAGTGTATCTTGAACTTTTTCTGCCACTGATTGTATTCTTGAATCTCCATAAGCTTCGGTGGCCGAGTCCCGCTACCTGAAGACAAATCATTAATCAGTGTGGAAATAGCATTAGTAGTTTGAGTGTTTACCACCGCTGCTGCTACTCCCCAGTAGTCAGACTATGGTACTGTAGGTGCACTCTGAGTCATGTAGTTAACCGGCTGCGAAGACTGTGTGCTCGTCTTCTGTGCTGCCACTGTCCATGGGTCCATCACCTGCTGTTGTGGTTGTGTAGTTGCTGGTGTAGGAGTAGTTTGATAACGCCACATTATCACGAACTTCGAAAAAAAAAATTCAACACTTAGAAAATTTTCCAAAAAGTATCCTAGGTTCGCCCAAAAGAATTTCAGGTTCGTCCCTTTTGTTGTTGGTTCGCCCAAAAATCTCTCACCCGAAGGTAAAAATTCACCAGAAGATAAAAATATACTATCACTTTACTACCTTCGTCCAAATCAACCTAGGTTCGTCCGAGAGTGTTTTACCTTCGTCCGCCCGATCTCCCGAGGGTACAAAAAGTTGCCCGAATGTGAAAAATTCAAGTGAAAAGTTCTACGTTCGCCCTAAAAACTCTAGATTCGCCCAGAAAACTACTCACCTTCGACCTAAAACTCACACGTTCGCCCACAAAGTCCAGGTTCGCCCATATCTATCTTTTGAAAAACGGTTACACTTTGAAAAACGGTTATTTTGATCTCTGATTTTCAAAAGTTTGTGGATTTGAATGATCTTGATTAGGTTTTGCTTCGGAGATGATTTGGAACAACTTTAATACTTGGAATTTTGAATTTTAACCACAAAATCACCTCTAATTCTTTCAAAAACACTCAAAAACCATTTTTATATGAAAACAGATGTGAATTGATGAAAATTATGTCCAAATCAGCTCTGAGTTTATCAATTTGTTGTTGTATGATCCTCTACGCTCTGATACCACTTTGTAGAGGATGAAATAGACAACAAAAACAGGATTATATGATCATACAAGTTGCTAAACCAGGTGCGGAAACCCTAGCTTAGAACAAACTGATATAAACTCAATCAAAACACAATCAAAGTCATTTTAAAGGCTTTTCATAGATTAACTTTTCCAAATAAGTGATTACAGATCAGTTACAGTCAATCTAACACACTTCTAAACACTCTCAACACACTCTGGAACACACACCAAAAACACACACTCTCAATGACTCGTTCTACATTACAAAAACCCAATTTCTATTTATAGCAGCTGTACGTTCGCCCAGATAAACTGGTCGAATGTAAGCTTTTCCACATTCGCCCACAGTATGTGGTCGAATGTGTCTTCTGTGCATCCCTGGTTCCAGATTCGTCCACATCTAAGTTACCTTCGCCCACACTGTATCACCTTCGCCCACTTCTGATTCTCCTTCGCCCCTTAACACATGTTAATATCTAATCATTAGTCGCAAAACGGCATCTACAGAATGTAGATTATTATGGCCGAAGGTGCAAAATACTGGTCGAATGTAAAATGATTTTGAATAACAATATACATTCGCCCGTTTTGAGTTTCCTTCGTCCACTCAGTTTCACATTCGTCCAGTCGATGGACCGAATGTAAAACTTGTTCTTGCCCAAAATTTAAAAATTTTGCAATCATGTTTTTAACCCTTAATTTTGATCAGAAACAATCCTAATATGGCCGACTAGAACTCGTGTACTATCAATTGTCCCTAATTTTCATTCTATATCATTTTTTAATACGAATTAGGGTTTTTATTTATTTCATCGATCAATCACTACTGAAACAATGTTAAAACCTAATTCCTTTAATCCTCTCCCCCTAAAACTGATATGGAATGAATTTCTATCAACATTGAACATTAACAATCACTGGAAATACAAGAACCCTAAAACCCTAAGTGCGATCAAAGAAACAATGATTCCAGATTTGTTACGGCTCCATTACCTGTAATAAGTATATGAAAATGATCAGAATACACTAGAGAACAAAACGCACAAGCAAGAGATTCAAAATCAACAAGGTCTGGTTATGGATGAAATTTTGAAAAATTTGAAGTGAATGGTCGAAGCTGCTTTGGGCTTATATATAGCCTCCACCTTCGCCCGGTTCTTCTGGACGAATGTACAAAAGATTCACCTTCGCCCCAACCAAATGGCACGAAGGTAAAGTTGGTTTACCCGAAGGTGGAATTAAAGTAAAAAGCTTCATTCGCCCAGTTATAAACTGCCCGAAGGTGGAAAAGTTTCCACATTCGTCCCATTTAAGGGCGAATGTAAAATGGAAAACTTGAAAAATTTTGCCAAATCACAAATTCGAATCCCGTTCAACATTTTTCAATCCGTTAAGCTTCCAAAACACAAATTTACACTTTTAGAATGTTACAAAGCCCAGATAGTGTTGTCAAATCTCAGAAATTGACTATCAAGCATCCCCGGTTATCAAAAATAAAGCAGAAATGCAAAAATTTTGGATTTTTCTGAAATTATATCAAAACACTCCTAAAATCTTTTTGGACTTTGTATCTTTTTGACAATAAACGTAAAATTGCAACAAAATAAAATTCATCAAAGTAAATGAAAGCAGTAAACATTTTGTGAAATCCGGTCAGAGGATCATATCAGTTTTCTGAGAAATCTGATCACAGCGTTGATCTTTTTGTTTAATATTATCATTAGAAACAGTATGTGATACGGCAATTGCTGATATTGTGGTCCACGTAAGCTCACATGCAGACAATTACGCAATGCTTTAAAATGATACGAGTTAATGTTTATTAGACTAACACGATGTGGTGCCCACACACACGACATACTCCCGTATCAAGTAATTGCACAAAGCTTCGTCGTAACGCGTGATTATGCCAGAGTTATCCGTAAAAGTTACAAAGTATATAGCACAGAGGTGTACAGGTCAGCAATTGAATGCAGCAGAGTAACATGTGCGTATACACTAGGTTGAGGCTGATATTAATCACTGATTTGCATCAGATGATCAATACGATGTAATAATGATCTATGATCAATTAAAACATAAAGTTCCTCAATTCGGTAACTTCCGGTTTTGGCAATTAAGCTCTTTTAGCAAATATTCTGATAAAACTAGGTCCGTAAATCAATACGACAAAAGTTTATCAGAATATCCCGGATAACCATAACATAACGACCCGAAACCTCAGATTTTGGCAATCCTATCAAACGAAATTACAGTACTAAGACCATATGCCCATGAGGTGTTCAGCCACGAACGCGTAGTTCGTTATGTTTGTATCACTAACGCACGCAATATTTAGTCTACGAAGCCTATCAGCATATCACACGTAGTCAACACACGCCTCATAAACTATACAATTCTTTAGCCTGTGTCAGATTCCCACTGATGTACTATCATTTCCTCTGTTTTACCAGGAAATCATTTTTGATTTTCTAATTTTTAGGTCTTTTTGAATTTTATAATGTTTTTGGTTTTTCTGAAAAAATGGCTCCCCCTAAAATAAAGAACATATTTTTGAGATTTTTGATTTTTCTGAAAAATAAAAACAAAAATTTAAAAGAAACAATCCACTCGAAAGCATCAACTTCTTTGAGGATTAAACAATCCCCTCGAAAGCATCAATTTCTTTGAGGATTACGATAGTAAATAGAAATTCCCAATTAGCAAAGAGAAATTCCCAATTAGCAAAATATAAAAACTAAAAACTAAAAAGTGATAAACCGAGGTGCCGATTAGTCCTGTTTTTCCTTAATATTGTTTACTTTTAAAAGATATTCAAAGCGTGAACGGTCAAAAGCTTTAGTAAACAGATCTGCACGTTGGTAGTCAGTATGTATTTTGATCATATCGATTAATTCCTTAGCGTAACAATCACGGATAAAATGATATTTGATCCGGATGTGTTTCGCTTTAGAATGATTATCCGAATTTTTAGTTAATGCAATTGCTGCTTCGTTGTCACAGTAAATAGGAGTTTTTAGAAACTGCAAACCGTAATCCACCATTTGTTGTTGAATCCAGAGTACTTGCGAACAGCAACTCGAGGCTGCAATGTACTCGGCTTCACAGGTAGATTGTGCTACGGAAGTCTGTTTCTTGCATTGCCAGGTGATTAACCTGCTCCCGAAAAACTGGCAACCAGCTGTAGTAGATTTGCTATCTTTGTCACAGCCGCCCCAATCTGCATCACTAAAAGATATGAAATCAAAATTATCATCATTAGGGTACCAAAGTCCTTTTGAGGGACAACCCTTCAGATATCTAAGGATACGCTTGACCGCCGTCAGATGACTTTGTTTCGGCTTCGATTGATAACGGGCACAGAGACACGTTGCGTACATAATATCTGGTCGAGACGCCGTCAAATACATCAGAGATCCGATGATTGCTCTGTATGTAAAAGGATCCGTCAGCTCCCCCTTAGCGTCCACTCCAATCCCGTGATTGGGTTGAATCGGGGTATCCATCGGCTTTGAGTCCTCCATCTGGAACCGGCTCAAGATGTCGGAGACATATTTCGTCTGGTGAATGAAGATCCCATCGGGTCTTTGGTCCACCTGCAAGCCTAGGAAAAACTGCATCTCCCCCATTGCGCTCATTTCGAACTTTTCCTGCATGACAGTTTCGAACTCCCTGCATAAAAGCTCGTTAGTTGAACCGAATATTATATCATCTACGTATATCTGTACTAGAAGCAAATCATCTCCCGTCTTCTTCGTAAAGAGGGTGCAATCGACGAGGCCGCGCTTAAATCCTTTGGAGATGAGGTATGTACTTAGCTCCTCGTACCACTGCCTCGGAGCCTGGTGCAAGCCATATAAAGCTTTGTTTAGCACGTAGACCTTATCCCGGTGGATTGGGTCTTCAAAGCCTGGTGGCTGCCCTACATACACCTCTTCCTTGACTTTCCCATACAGAAATGCGCTTTTCACGTCCATTTGATAAACTTTGAATTTCTTATAAGAAGCAAACGCGAGGAACATCCGAATAGCTTCGATTCGTGCTACCGGTGCATAGATTTCGTTATAATCAATCCCTTCGATTTGATGGAAACCCTGCACAACCAATCTGGCTTTGTTACGAACAATTACCCCACGATCATCCTTCTTACACTTAAACACCCATTTGGTGCCAATCTTCTTCCTATCCGGCGGCAAATCCGTGAGCGTCCAAACTCCCAATTTCTGAAATTGTAATAACTCCTCCTGCATAGCTTCCACCCAGGCATCATCCTTCAAAGAGTCCTTGTATGTCCTTGGCTCTACCTGCGACACATAACACGCAAACGACCAATCATTTTGACTACCAGATTTTTGTATTTTGGCATATAAAGCTAAAGCACCAAAACTCTCTGGCGAATTAACGCTTTTAAGCTGCCCTCTGGTCATAACACTACTTCCAGGATCACCGATAACTTGCTCCAGCGGGTGAATACGATGAATCCGAGATTCCGGATAATCAGGTACTTGCACTCCCGTTTGAACAGTCAAGTTCTCTACAGCATCCAGATCATGACCCGTATTTGATGATGAAGCCACATCTGAAGTTGGAGTTGGGTTCACTGGCGGTGCCTCTGGTTCTTCAGCTTGATCAAGAATAGCTTCTTCAAATTGTTCATCTTCAGATTCTGAAGTGTCTAATGAAGTTGAAGCCTCTTGAAATACTTCTTCCTCTTGTATAGGAGCATTGGTATCATTAGAAGCTGGTAGGGGGTTTACGGTGATCGGACGCACCAACGGTGAAGTTGTTGCATTTTCACACTCGTAAAGTAATCGAATAACAGCTTCTTCAACCAAGCTATCTAGATTGAATGATTCAAAGAAATCTTTGTAATCAAACATCCAATCAGGACCCGTGCCTTGAATATTTTGAGTATATCGTTGAACTTCCACGTTAGCCCAGTCTTCCACACGACGAGTTCGCTTGTTGTATACCCGTTTGAGCGGGGTTGCATATCCAACAAAATAACCCTCTTCGGCTTTAGGACTAAACTTCTCGCTTGGATTCAACATAGTACATGGCGCCCCAAAAGGTTCTAGATACTCTAAGTTCGGCTTTCTTCGGTGTAACAGCTCATAAGATGTTTTACCAAACTTCTTCACTGTTAGAACCCGATTTAGTGTGTAATTTGCTGCATAAATCGCCTCATTCCAGAACATTACTGGAAGATTTGAATCAGCAAGCATTGTTCTAGCCGCTTCAATTAGAGTCCTATTCTTTCGTTCAGCAACACCGTTCTGTTGAGGGGTGTACGGAGCCGAATATTCATGATGTATTCCTTTGTTTTCACAAAGTTCATCCATCTTGGCATTTTTGAACTCCGTCCCATTGTCACTCCGAATTCTCTTTATCTTCACATTGTAGAGATTCTCCAATCGAGTGAACAGAACTTTTAGGTTGATAAAAGTGTCGCTTTTATTCTGCAAACACATCACCCATGAAAATCTTGAGTAATCGTCAGTGACGACTAAACAATAAAGCTCTCCAAGATGACTTTTGCGCTTGACTGGTCCGAAAAGATCCATGTGCAGTCGCTCAAGTGGCATCTCAACAGAGTTAACCTTTTTCACTTTGTGGGACTGTTTGTGTTGCTTCCCCTTTTTACAACTCACACACTTGTCATTCAGATGGAAATGTTTCACGTTTACTCCATCGACAAGTCCATTTCTCACAAGTTGATTCATTTTCTTCAGATGAATGTGCCCCATTCTTCGGTGCCACATTATCGATTCTTTCTCTGTCGCCTTGGACAAAAAGCATGTTATTTGTCCCTGTGATGTCATCGCCTTGGACATATCAAGAATATAGAGATTGTTGACGCGAGGTGCCTTCAACATTATCCACTCTTTAGGAATTGTAAAGCCCGGTTTCAGAATATAGCAGGATTTGTCATCAAAATGCACAGTAAATTGCTTGTCACATATTTGACTGACACTCAACAGATTGTAGTCTATCTGCTTCACATACGAAATCCGCTCGAAACTCACTATCCCATTGCTCACACTTCCTTCCATTGTGATATATCCTCCTTTATTTCCCGCGAAAGCTACATACCCTCCATTGATGTTCTTCACGTCGAACAGCAATGCAAGATCCCCTGTCATGTGGCCTGAAGCTCCACTATCAACAATCCAAAGACTGCTAATAGGGCCAGCTGAAGCTCCCTGCACACAAAAAGTAAATCAGTTAGTTCTTTCGGGGGACCCAAGCCTGAGTCTTGGGTCTTTGAACATCAGGTTTCAAAGTAACATTTTCACAATCATTTTGAACAACTTTTTGATCAATCTTTTTCTGATTGTTCAAAACAGTTTCCTTTTTCTCATTAACTTTTGAAGTTGAGGCTCCTGGAGTACCATTGGGTGTCCAAGATTGTTCAGACCTTTTCAAAATACGAATCTGAGACTTTGGATTCTCAGTTGGTTTCTGAACATTGTTAGCAAATGTAACTTTCTTGGTAACCTTATCTGATTTAACAGACTTAGGTCCAACATTTGATTTGACAATCGGTTTTGGTGGAACCTTTTGCCTATCAACTGTTGCGTTCACCACAGGCTTCCTCCATGATTGTTCCATAGCAATCCGATTCCTTCGATCATATTGCATTGGACGAGTGTTCCTCATTTGTTGAAAATTGTTTTGATTATAAAACGGTTGTTGTTGTTGAGGAACAACTCTCCTATGTGGTGGCACATAATGATCAATCGGTTTCCTCATGGAATTCCTCACTTCAACCTCGTGCCTCTTATGCCTTACATATGGGCACTGAGCAAGTAAATGCCCTCGTTCTCCACATTTAAAGCACGCACGATACTCTTCAAAAACATTCGGAGCATTTGGTTGAGCAAATGATCTAACAGGGTATTGATCATTATACTGTTGCTTCCTTAAACTCTCAGGGAGTGGCCCTTTTGAGTAAGTAGGCTCATTAAAACCATTAGCTCTGTTTTTGGGTCGAACAAACTCTGTGACATGGACCTTTGGTTCTTGAGGAACATCCAAAAACAACTTCTTTAATAAAGCTGGTGGAATCTCATTTGTTCTCTCATGTTTTGGGAACCAAATGGTACTTTCTTGCCAAATCTTTTCTATTTTAGCATAATTGGCATTCTTTATTGGAAAGTCCTCGTCAGAGATGATCTTATCGGATCCTTCCATCCGATAGAACACCTTGACAGGTTTGTCACATTGTTCGTTCTTAGTATTCTTTTCAAGATCTTTCTTAATCTCATTAAGATCTTTCTTTACAACATTCTTTTCAGACTTCTTTTCACAATGAATCTTTTTCATTGGAATCACAATTGGAGATGATGAAACTGGTTCATTTGTAATGATGTGATTTTCTTTTGGAATTTCACATGCATTAACAGTTTGATTACAACCAGTATCATCACTCTCTGAGTCTGAATCTACACTCTCAGCAGTAACACCCTCATCATTGATTCCCAACATCGGTCTAACATCGGAATTTGGATCACCAATACTTGAAGTATTAGATTCATTTTCCGATGCTGAATCAGATTTTACCGAACTCTCCGGTGTCACTTGATGACAATTATGGTTTTCAAAGAGAACCGGAGATGGTACAGACCGATAATTGGTTGTTTTATCATCAATGATATGGTCTACCACATAAGCAATATGCTTATAGCTTTCCAGCTTTTTGTTTACTTTCTCAGCAAAGCATTTGATGGCTGCCATTTCCAACTTGGTGTTTTCAATTTCATTGATATAGTTGTTAATTGCCAATTGTTTTAAAGACAAAGTGTTTTTCAAGTCGGAAATGTCCTTTTTGTAGCCATCTAATACTTTGTTAAAAGCATTCAACTCTTTGCGAGTAGATTGACTGTTCATGATAGCACTATCACGTTGAACACGGAGTTGTTTAATCTCCTCAGTCAATCTATCACATGTACCACAATATTTTTCACTTGTATTATCAGTACTACATGCAGAACTTACAGGTTTTGGCGGATCAGTCATGGCCATCAATGCGAAATGAGCTTCCTTTCCTGCAAAGAATCTGGAATAATCAATCTTTGTGAAAGCATCATCTGCAATGCACGACTTCCTTGTCATCAGAAAATCCGCTTCTGCAAGTAACTGATCAATGTCTTCATCCAGAGAATTAACACTTGCTTCTGTATCCGATTCACTGTCTGAATCAGAATAAACCGATTCACACTCCTCAGGAATGTCAGAAACAGTATCAATCACAACTCCAGAATTTGTCTCTTTAGTCTGAACTTCAACATCAACCTCAGCATTGACCTTAACAGGTTCAAATTCCACATCCATCTCAGCTTCAGACTCATCACTTTCAACCTCAGTTCCTACCTTCTCCTCCATCGTCACTGAATCTTCAATATCAACCTGATATGCAACACAAGCCACATTGCCCCCAGTAGTGATTTCCTCAACACCTATCTGAATACTCGACCAGTCAAACCTCTCATCTTGTTGAGTAACCAATGCTTGATTGGTATTCTGTTGTTCATTTGGTGTAGTGATTGGTATGACTGTTCGGTTAGCATTGTTTGGTGTTTGGTTTTGTGTCTGGTTTGGTGTGTTTGGTTGTCTATTTTGGTTGTTATTAAAGTTGTTTTGACGGTTTTGGAAGATGTGGTTGTTGTTTTGGTAAGAAACTTGGTTTTGGTTTTGTTGTTGACGGTTCTGATAGGTAGCATTGAATGGATTCCTATTACCTTGTTTTGGTGGCTGGGTGCATTCTCGTTTAAAGTGACCTTTCCCTCCACAGTTAAAACAAGTCACTTTCTCCTTATTGAACCCGTAGGTTGTGTTAGGAGAAGTTCCCAAGTCTGTTCTACCTGTCTTCTCGATAAACTCCGTTGCTCTTCGCATTATGCTTGCAAAGGCCCATTGAATATCAATGAGTTCCATCTCCTCCTTGTCAATCTGTGCATAGTCTTCATTGGTCAAGTTGTTATTCCCAATTTGACTAGCAACTAGTCCGTTGTAGGATGAGACCATTGCAGAGACTAATGCAATGTGTTGTTGAGCAACTTCAACTGTCACATTTCCAAGATTAGATGTCTCCAAAACCACCGTTTGTTGATTAGGTTGGTTCATTGGTTGTTGTTGAGATTGGCTAGCAGTGTAGAAAGCTGCTTGTTGCTTTGGGGAGAATGGTGGAATGTATGAATATTGGTATGGTACTTGTGGTTGTGGTTGTGATAAAGATGAAGTTTGTTGATGGTAGTTAATGGTAGGTGATTCCACAACATTGGATATACATGCAACATGTGGTGTAACTAGCCCTCCTGAGCTTGTACTCGCTGGAACTGAAGATCCTCCAAAGTATAAATTTGGATTCTGAGGAATCTGTGCTCTCCTAGCCTTCCTCTTCTCTTCCAATTCTTTGTTTTCCAGCTTCTCAATGAACTCCTGAATAGACCAGTATTGATAAGCATCCTTCTCCTTTAGAACATCCACATGCTGATCCCAGTTTGGTGGTAATGCATCTGCAAACTTGTCCACCTGCTTTGCCATAGGAATCTGTATACCATAGCTAGACAATTCAGATATCAAATGATTATATCTAGGAGTTAGTTCTTTCAAAGTTTCATTTCCAACATAAGAAAAATTCTCAAACTCCTTTATAAGTTCTTCCGTCCTCAAACTTCTAGTCTTCTCATTTCCATCATGCTTCCTTTTAAGCATATCCCATAGTGCCTTAGAAGTTGTGCAAGTCCCAAACTGATGCAAAAGATCATTTGTGATTGCCTGTGTCAATTGGGAAAACGCCTTCTTTTCCACAGCAAACTTCTTTTTCTCATCCTCAGCCATGCTCTCCAATGGCACTGGTTCACCTGTGTTCTCCAAAACTGGTGGTGTGTAACCTTTAGCAATCATGTTCCATGCTTCAGCACCTTCCACTCCCATGCCTTCCAAATGTATCTTGAACTTTTTCTGCCACTGATTATATTCTTGAATCTCCATAAGCTTCGGTGGCCGATTCCCGCTACCTGAAGACAAATCATTAATCAGTGTGGAAATAGCATTTGTAGTTTGAGTGTTTACCACCGCTGCTGCTACTCCCCAGTAGTCAGACTGTGGTGCTGGAGGTGCACTTTGAGTCATGTAGTTAACCGGCTGCGAAGACTGTGTGCTCGTCTTCTGTGCTGCCACTGTCCATGGGTCCATCACCTGTTGTTGTGGTTGTGTAGTTGCTGGTGTTGGAGTCTGAAAATGCCACATAATCACGAACTTCGAGAAATTCAACACTTAGAAAAATTTTCCAAAAACTAGCTCTCAGGTTCGCCCAAAAAGATTCAGGTTCGTCCCTTTTGGTTTCAGGTTCGCCCAGAAATTCTCTCCCGAATGTAAAATCTCACCAAAAAGTAAAAACACACTAACACTTTCCACGTTCGCCCAAAAAGTTCCAGGTTCGCCCGTTTTGGTTCTACGTTCGTACCCCCGATCAGCCGAATGTGAAAAATGATACCCGAATGTGAAAAATTCAACAGAAAAATTCTACGTTCGCCCAAAAATCCCTAGGTTCGCCCAAAATTTCACTCTCCTTCGACCAAAAACTCACACCTTCGTCCAAAACACTCCAGGTTCGCCCATATTGATTTTTGAAAAACGGTTACACTTTGAAAAACGGTTATTTTGATCTCTGATTTTCAAAAGTTTGTGAATTTGAATGATCTTGATTAGGTTTAGCTTCGGAGATGATTTTGAACAACTTTAATACTTGGAATTTTGAATTTTAACCACAAAATCAACTCTAATTCTTTCAAAAACACTCAAAAACCATTTTTATGTGAAAACAGATGTGAATTGATGAAAATAATGTTCAAATCAGCTCTGAGTTTATCAATTTGTTGTTGTATGATCCTCTACGCTGTGATACCACTTTGTAGAGGATGAATTTGACACGAAAACAGGATTATATGATCATACAAGTTACTAAACCAGGTGCGGAAACCCTAGCTTAGAACAAACTGATGTAAACTCAATTCAAAACACAATCAAAGTCATTTTCAAAGCTTTTCATAGATTAACTCTTTCAAATACTTGATTACAACTCAATTACAGTTAATCTAGCACACACATAAACTCTCTCAAACCTCTCTGGAACACACCTCAAAAACACACACACTAAATGACTCACTTCTAACTTACAATATCACAAAAACTATATATAGGACCTGCACGTTCGCCCCTTTCTTCTGGTCGAACGTGAGACATTTCCACATTCGCCCACTGCAAGTGGTCGAATGTGTCTTCTGTGTTAGTTCCATCCAGATTCGTCCATGTTAATCTACCTTCGCCCACTTCTTAATCACCTTCGCCCAATCTTGTCACCTTCGCCCCTTCAGCCTCTTCTAACACATGTTAACATATCTAATCACTAGTCGCAAAACGCATCTACAAATATCTTCCTTTTCCCTCTGTTTGGCTTTTCTTTCTTCTATCAAAATGGAGGCTTTGGCTTCCATTGTATCTAGCCTCTTCTACTTTTCCAAGGAAATCTTTTCAATAATCTGGTTGGGGGTTTCATCAACCCTCTTCTCCATAACAACATTAGATTCCTTTTCAACAATGGTTGAGGATGGAGCAAACCCTGGTTTTGGTGTTTGCACCATAGACGCTTTAGATGTTTTTGGTGGAGCTCGTTTTGCAGGCTGCAATTTTCTCAATATGTCCTTATCATTCTCCCCCTTATTGGCTTCATGAGTACCAGTATCTTCAAAAATTGTTGTAGGGGCAGAACCAATGGTCTTTAACAGGTGGTCTTTGATGGCCTTGGTATCTGCCTAGGTGTCTTTGTATCTGGACTGCACTATGATTCTAATTAACTCCATGTGAAAATCATGGTAAATGTCTGCTAATATTCTTTGAGCTTGGATAATAGGTTGGACAGATATCCAAAGCTCACGAGCAATATGTTTGGTTGACTTTTGGAGTTATCCAGCAGAATTTTCATCACACACTTCATAAGCAATGGATGATTTAATGTTGACCCTCTCCATCAATTCTTGGTATGTTAATCAATCACCTAAATTAATAGGATCATCTAAATTCCCACCAGAAGTGATAGTTGTACCTGGTTCAGTCATAGGAGGTGAGTCCATGTGAGAGAAACCAAATTATGAAGTTCAAACCAAATTATGAAGTTCAAACCAAAATTATATAATGACCAACTTTCAACAAGGATCCCGTTTATACTTTACTAAAGAATGACTCAAATGGCTTTTGTTAATGTGGTGTGGAGTATGTGTAAAAAGATATATCAGTTGAGAGCAAATGTTTGCTTTTATATATCACACACTTTCACATTCACCCTTTGCAATCTTCTCCTTAGTATGATGACTTCTATTTATAGAGAAGTATCGATCCCATGTTGATGAATAAACAATTGTTTATTGATCAACCTGTTATTTATAAACAATTGTTTCCCACTTTTCAAGATTCCAGAAATCTGGTTTCTCTGTCCCATATTTCAGTCTTCTTTCCCAGATTTCATCAGAAAGTAGTTGCGTTTTTCTTTCATTGTCTTTGTCTTCAGAGAGATCATCTTGTTGTATCTTTCTTGATCTTTATCTCTCCTGTTTTGAACCTCGCATTGGATGTTTTTCACTTTGCCAAGTCTTGATTCCTAGCTTTTGTTTGCTTCAACACATCATGGTTTCTCATTTCGGTTGTAACAATTTCCCCTAAGTGTTGTAAGCAAACAAATCCCTATTTAGATAATTTCATTTGAAAGACAAAACAAACATTTTGAAGTACTGAAAGAGAAGTATAGTGACAATCACAATCAAAGTAGAACAAGATTAAGAGTTTTGACATTTAATAACTAAACAAACTTTTTCAACAACTTCAAAGGATCTACAAATACTTCAGCCACTATGGAAATTTTCTTCTTCTGGCTGTTATCCCTGTAAATAATTCCATTCTCTGGTGTTAGTACAATCATACCAGATCTGTGCTTGTTCACTTCTTCTGGGATGTCTTGATTGGGAGCAGTTATATTGATCTTCTGCAGCATGCTGGGATAGTTGAGGGCAAGATCAAAGTCATTATTAGCATTTCTAATTAATTGTTTTCTGGCTGCATTGGAAATTGCGTCCAGTGCTCTTCTAATTTGGATACTTTTAGACTTATCATCCATGAATATAATTCTGATCATTATCATGTCTTTTGGATGTAGGCCTTCCAATTCTCCATCTGTGATCTTTGTGCACACCCTGTCATCTCTTTCAATCCCATACCCATTATACCTGTCTGTGGTTATCCCACTGGCTTTGTCATGGCTTCTGACTCGTATAATCCTCTTGATTGGTTTTTCTAGTTGTTCCACGGGTAATGCAGTTGGATTATCTTTTGTTCTTTTGCTGAGATTGAATCTGGAATGTGGGCTTAGCATTCCTATTTGTTCACTTTCTTCTCTATAGATTTCTCTACAGTACTGTGATTTAGGAAATACATATTCATTTGTCTTTAGTTTGATTATTTGTTTATTGACTTTAGGCTCCACCTTCCAATAAGATGTTGAAGTTTTCATCATGGCATCAGAGGTTGCAGCCTTCATCTGCTTTTTGGCTTCCTCTGTTATATCAACCCTTGAGGCTTCCATTATCATTTGAGTGAAAGTTCTTTTCTTTTTGGCATCCTATTCAGGTTGATAAATTACAATTTTGTTATCTTCATTAGGTTGTGGTAAGACTTTTGTTTGTTGTTCTTGAATAGTCTCAGCACCCTTAACAGTTGTTTGGACATTAGATGTTGTAAACTCTGCTACTTCATATTTGTCTTGTTGTTCAGTAGTGGGAGATGGCTTTTTTGGTTGGCTCTGTAAATTTCTTAATTGCCCCTTGAACCATATCTAAGGTCTGCTTTGTTTAATCAATGGTTGCATCCCCCTTTTGTTTCACGTGGTCCAGGATTTTTTTATTTCTTTAGCTTTTGATTTCCATTTTGTTGTCTTCTGATTGATCTGAACTTTGATTTGTTCATTTTCTTTTGTTGTCTTCTTTACTTCCCATGACAAGTTGTTGATGTTGTCTTGAATCTTGTTGTTGTTGTTTGTCTTTTGTTCCTCTGCTTGTTCTTGTACTAGCTTGAGAATGTCTTTGAGTTGATCAATGGTATTCTTCTCGAGCTCTGATAGTTTGATGGTGTTCTGGTTCACAGACTCTGAAGAAGCTACTTCATCCGTACTGGAGATTTCTTGCTCACGCTTACTTGGTCTGCATTAATTGGAACATGAATGGGATTGACACTCTTAATTTTAGGGAAAATTCAACAGTGGTTGCACTAGTGATGGATTGGAAGTTTAACTACTCAAAGCTCGTGTTTAATGGCATGTTGACGAATATGAAGACCATCAACAAGCAATAGTGGTTCAAGTTCCCAAAGTTTATGCAAAAGATCCTAGATGGAAAATATCCCTCTCTTGAACAGACAATGAACACGCATCATACAAAGATGATGAATCACACTGTCTTTGGTTTATTGAGCAAGTTAGAAAAGACGCTCAAATTATGTACGAGAATAGGAGGCTACTAGAGAGGTTTGGGAAATTTCCTTATGTGGTTGAACTGGTTGTTGCTCCTCCTCCGCCTATCAATGCTAGTATTGTAGAGGAGTATCGTAGAGATTATTAAGGCTCCTAAGACAGAAACTATGCCTATTGAAAATGTCAATTTAACTGATATAGCTAATTATGAGGATGATGAGAATGTTATAGATGAAGCTGAGGTAGAAACTGTTGCTGATATAGCTAATGATGAGAATGCTGATACTCAGGTATCAAGTGTGAATCCTCTTCATAGTGCAACATCTGAACCAATACAGGTACAAATACAAGAAGATCACGAGAGACTCATTATAAAGCCCTAATTGCTGATCTTTATTCTAGGAAGCGAAGTAGAAGAGACCCAATACAACAAACCCACCACTGAATGTAGAAGGAACAACTCTAAGTGATTCATTTATTTAGTTTTTTACAAGACCTAATGCTGTTATTTACACTCCTGCATAATAACCTAGGGAAGGCTCTAGTAACTCCAGCGAATCATAGTTTGATGCTGATGTTCTCAAGGCATCATAGTCACTGCAAAAAAAACTGTTGCTGGCATTGGAATCAAAGAAGCTTATAATCAAGAGAGATCGTCTGCTCATGCTGATAGTCCTGACAACTCAGATTTATTCAGAGAGGTCGATTAATGTGTTGGTTTTGGTAGTTTAAAAGATATCATTTTTTGGCGCCAAAAACTTGTGGTATTTAAACCATCAAAACATCGGTTTTAAAAAAAAGGAGGATTGTTACTAAACCCTTTATCAAGTTTTAAATTTATAAGTAAACGATAATTACTTACTTAAAAACTAAAAGTAACACACGGGAAAATAACCTTACGTGCATATTATATATTTTTAAGGTAAATACTTAGTATGGTATTGCAGAGAACACACTTTCCCCAACCTAACAGTCCAT
This sequence comes from Ambrosia artemisiifolia, assembly GCA_032199755.1. NCBI lineage: Eukaryota > Viridiplantae > Streptophyta > Magnoliopsida > Asterales > Asteraceae > Ambrosia > Ambrosia artemisiifolia. The sequence continues at coordinate 26,153,762 of CM063517.1, forward strand.
CACTTTTATTAATCGGGTTTTTGAAAAGAAAATAAAACGAAGGGGTTCAAAAGAAAAATAATTTTTGAAAAGGTTTTGCTTTTATAATAAAGGATAAAATAGTAGGTTTACAAAACGTGCTGGCCATGAGAACCCTCTGAATAAGTAGATTAATTACATTAAAAATAGTAATTGTTTTAATTCTTGATGTGGAAATCGGGTTTTCAACGGTCCTTAAGAAATAAACACGGGATGACATTCTGGCAACTAAATGGGTCACGTGCAGGGAAAGCGCACGAGTCCCCGTAAAGGTGTCTTCAGACTTCTGGCCCATAAGCTAGTCTTCTGCTGATTGATAGGTGTCGTCAACCCTAACGCACACAAGTCATGTAGATTATTGGAAAGTTTCAGTCCTTCTTTTTAGGAACTTCCAAGCCATCACGAAACCACTCGTTTAAGCACTGGGTTTTCTAATCTATATTTTTAATTTAAAGTAGAGGTGAACTTCAACCAGGATCTCTCCATCCTCACTTAACTCTAACTTTCCGTACAGAAGGATTTCACAAACCATCATAGTCTTATGATGGGGAAGCCTCTAAAAAAAACGGCCATGCAGTGGTGAGAGTTAGATAAATTATTCTTGTGTTGATGATCTTTATATTTTACATCTTAAATATTTAGTGATCAAGTAAATATAAGTTTGGTATTAGTGATTAGGTGATTTAACAAATTCAACCCTTAACCCCCTAGACTTGTGAATGATAACCTTATCAAAGGTAGAACATAATCCTAAAGGTGTGTAATCCGAAGATCACTAGTTCATCCGTAGGGAATCCGCCCTTTGCTAAGAAAACCACTCTCACACCTTGTGTGATACCAGAAGCTTGTCACCCGGATCTTGTCCACTTGAGAAGCCTTGGTTTAGAATCCGGTTTGGATATGAGAAACCCTAAGGATCTGTCTCACTACTGGTTTCCTCATCTTGGATCTAGCTTGGGACTACCAGAAGTCGTACGAACCCCATGATAGTTTTTAGATAAGTTAAGTTTTGGTTGATTTTAAGGTTAAGTTAACCAGTAATTTAACACAAAAGATAAACAAACAAGAATTAGTTACGAAGATAAACACATTAAGTAACTTAAAATAAACGACCGATAATTTAGAAAGTCTAATAAATCGAATAGTTTGGAGAATATTGGATGGATAAAACCATTTAAAGATAACAATATAAGAAACATGAATATCTTCCCCTCATAGACAAGCTTCCAACCACCTTGATTCTATGTGTATGATGTAATGTTTGCAACCCACGACTTTATTTCATGTAAACTACTCCTACGGTGCCATTCTTGATCGAGAACCCAAAAGCTCCTAAATTTGGAGAGGTTTTTGGTCGGCCCTAAGGACTCCCATCGGACCCCAAGAAGCTGCTATTATTTATAGGCAAATCAGGCTAAGCGTGGCATGCCCGTGCTTACTATCCTATGTGCTTTTTGTTGCTGCATGGTCAGTCTGTCTGTACGATATGCTGAGCATGGCAGTGCCAAATAGTAAGCACGGATGTGCACCCGACCAAGTGATGGCTTCTTGTCTCCCACGTAGGCTGCTTTGTATTCTAGTGTGCAGGCCCTCGTATAAATGAGCATGGCCATGCTTTCTCGATCCTAGGCTGATTTTATCATCATTTTTGCCTCGTAGCAGTCTTTAAACATCCTAGGAACATGCTTCGAGTGTTGTTTCTTTAGGAATCTCCATTTTGTGTTGTTTTTACCCCGATATTGCTTCTTTTTGGTTTGAAGCTTCATTTTCCTGATTAAAACAAATAGGAACAATTAAGTTGCTTTTATTATCAATTTTAGCCCAATTATGTCCTATTATTAGACTATTTATGCAAGTTTAATATGTGGAAATGGTGGCACATCATAGATGTTAATTTTCTGTTACTAAGAATTACTGCACTTGAAGAGAACAAGATATTTAAGGATGTCTAGATTGCTAGTATTATGGAAGAGGTGACTCACAAGAATCAGAAAATCCAAGAGGTTGAGACTAATCTTGGGCAATTGACTGCTGCTTTTTGGATTTGAAGCAGAAATTTGAAAGTAAGTTTGGGAAATAATTTGTTGAGCCTGCTAAGTCATTGACACATGAAGAAAGTGCTATATTAGCCAAATAAAGAGAGGATGAAATGACACAGTATATAGAACTCAAGTGTAGAAGAGGCTGGCTAAGAAGAAGAAGAAGGATATTGTTGTTAAGAATGTAGCAAGTGAAAAGGATTATGGTTATCAATGTCAACATGAGAGGTTTGTGGTTGTGGTCACTACTGGAAACGATCGTTATGATAGATTTGGTGATAGACCAGAGATCAATGATTGGGCTTATAATGATGACAAATGCATATTCTTGGTCATAAAGAAGAGTGGAAGAGTGGAGTACTACATCTTTGAAAGTGCTTTTAAGTGATGTACTCTTGCATGTTTTAAGCAATGCTCCTTATCCTAATCATTGCAAGAATCCTAATTGCAAAACTTGATGGAATTTCAACAATTATCTATAGAGACAAGCACTGGTGAACATCAAAGATATGATTCCTAAGCCATCATTTGTAAAAGTTCATTAAGATGTGATTGATCTAGTCACCAATGAGCCACTAATGGTAGTATTGAGGCCTGCAACTAAGCAAAGCAAGATGATACCTTCGACCAGAGATCTTCGAGATAATATATTACAAGACTTGAAGTTTTGGATGTATGATCCAACTACAGCTCAGGCAATGATCGTGTGTGAACATGATGAATGGAGAATCTGTGATCTCAAGGACTTGATGCGGTTTGGAGAAAATTAAATGCATTTGCTTGGTAGAAGCCAGATACTGAGCAATCCTTAGCATGAAGTCTGTGCTAAATCATTTACTGGTGGGGTAGCTCAAATAAATAATCTAAAGATGTGGGCAGGTGTAAGAGGCAAGGTAAAGACAAAGCTCTCTGGTCCTTATATCGGGAAGCCTATTCCAAAAGCTAAGCTACAGAGGAAGCCTGGATGTAAAGATTTATTAACCAAAACGACTTAAACCTTTAGGGGGATATTGTAAGGGCATGGTTTTTTAGATTTATGCTTGTCTTGTACTAGTTTGCATTGGGCTTAATATTGTGGGTTGGTTATGTGGGTTTACAGTTTGTTTATGGGTTTACGGGTTTGGGTTCGTGTGAGACCCTAACCCATAAACACGCGATTAACATTAGAACTTACGGGCTTTGGTCATAATGAGTGAACACTCCCGATTTCGGACTTTGATATTTATGAAATCCAACCCATTATGATTTCAATATTATAGGTCCAAACAAATTTTCTAATAATTAGATTTACTAAAAACATGTACTAAAGCTTGCGTTTTAATTGGAAACTTCAAATGCGGAAGCTAGTTGAGCGTTTGGGTGTGTTTGGTTCTTCTCGCGACTTAATCTTTGCTCCAGAAGTCCCGCCACATGAATACCTAGCACCATTACACAAAGAATGGTTAGTGATTTGTCAATAATAGAGGAAATATTCTCTGCTCAGTTTTTCCCCTGGTCTAACTATCCTCTGGTATGTTAAGATTCCAAACCGAATTTACTAATGACTCAACCTTGATTAAGATTCAAGTCTATTTCCAAACCGAATTTACTAATGACTCAACCTTGATTAAGATTCCAGTCTATTTACAAACCGAATTTACTTATCATTCAACCATGATTAAGGTTCAAGTCTATCTCTGTAACAACCAAAAATAACTCGTATAGTATATTGCCCTCTTTGCTAGCCCAATGTATAAGTTGGTGCCTCACTCACGGTCTTGCATGGATCGCATCCCTGCCGAGCTAGACAGTGGACTACGTCAAAAATCCCCCGACACCTCACACTTACTAAGCCTTTGATACATAGATTGCATATGTATTAATGATAAGAAACCCATCGTATCATATGTTTAACACTTACCTGTCCAGGGTAAGTAATTCGCATATGGTACACACGAACTTTTATAATTAAGGCATCACATCCTATGCAAGCAAATTTTTAGCTTGTGCTTGTGTCCCCTATTTTATTTGGTAAAACCTTTTTCTGGATATTTATTTGATATTTTGGTCTTGTCTTTATTCATTTAAAACCAGCTATGTGTTTTCGTTTCGTAATACTTTGTGTGATCACACCTATTGGCGTGACCGGAATGCTTTTCTAGCATTCTTTGTTTTCAAATGTTAGTTTGGGAAGATTACCCACATCCCGATTTCGGTGTTTAAGTTACCTTTGTGTATTGATTGTTCACTATCACGAACATTGCACGTTTCTCATTTTGCTTCTTGTTTGCGTATGCAATTACCACTCTTCAGAAGATAATTGCATACTAATGCACCTACTAGGATTCAGAGCGTGTACCTGATTTATACTTGCCCTTGTGTTTCCGTTTTGTCATCGATCCGTCAGTCTGAGTCATTACTTGACTTGGTCCTTAGTGAGCAAGCTATCAGCCGTGCTCCCGAACCCTCCATCACCTCGTTTGGTGAATCATTCTATCCTATCTTGATCGAATAAAATCTTCCCATCCCTGTCACGTTTACAATTACAATTGATTAATAATATGTCATCTCAGTATTAGCATGCGTCATTGCAATAGGAATGTTAGAATTCTTGTTATACAAGAATTTCGTTGCCCCTTATCAAGCTCTTGAGATAGCGCGTATCTACATGATATCACTATTGATTACCTATAACGATTTTTGACCAACCGGATATAATTATAGGTATTACTTCACGGATTCCTCGATCAAGCCTCGAACCGAACACCCTTCAACACTTTGATCGCACAATTTGAGTCCAAGTATCCTTCCCGACACTTGGATCCCTCAAACCTATGGCTCCGATGCCACTTGTAAGAACCTAACCTATAAACACGCGATTAACATTAGAACTTACGGGCTTTGGTCTTAATTAGTAAACACTCCCGATTTCGGACTTTGATATTTATGAAATCAAACCCATTATGATTTCTATAATATAGGTCCAAACAAATTTTCGTATAATTAGATTTACTAAAAACATGTACTAAAGCTTGCGTTTTAATCGGGAACTTCAAATGCGGAAGCTAGTTGAGCGTTCGGGTGTGTTGGGTTCTTCTCGCGACTTAATCTTTGCTTCGGAAGTCCCGCCACATGAATACCTAGCTCCATTACACAAAGAATGGTTAGTGATTTGTCAATAATAGAGGAAATATCCTCTCCTCAATTTTTCCTCTGGTCTAACTATCCTCTGGTCTGAGCAAACATCCTCTTGTCATTTTTCCTCTGGTCTAAACAATCCTCTGGTCTAAGCAAACATCCTCTGCTCATTTTTCCTCTGGTCTAAACAATCCTCTGGTCTGAGCAAACATTCTCTGTCATTTTTTTCCTCTGGTCTAAACAATCCTCTGGTCTAAGCAAACATCTTCTGTTTCTTTGCTTCTTTTTCCCCAACCTTTAGGTGTTTTTAAACAAAGTTCAAGGCCCTTCCTAGGGGCACTTAGGGACTTGTTTGATACCCTTTATTGGGCTTGAAAGATGCCCATTTATGGTGGTTTTTAACCCCTTTCAGCTTAACTATTACGTACATGTTTTTCACCCAAATCGACCCGTTAAGGGCTTGGAATCTACAAGACACTTTTTAAGCACACCAAAGGCATTCAAATCATATTGTCAACTCATTAGACACATGTTCAACTAAAAGCATTGCTCGTTTTGTGTCATTATGACTTGGTTATTAGATTTAACCTTAGTAAATCTTTAAATTCCCAAAATGCCCCTTTATATCCAAATCCATAAATTTAGCCATCCATGGTGACACTTTTGATTCAACCCATTGCTTTTGACTCATTGACTTGTTTAAAAACCTCTAACTCCTTCCGCACTTAGATTTTCATCTTTTCTCAAGTTTCCTCTTATTTAGTAAATTCTAAGCGCATTAGCGCGTATTAGACATAGTTATGGAAATGACTTACTTGATTTGCACCCACACTTCATGTGGGTAGTTTTAGTACCCATGTTGCTTCGCCTGAAGGCGTGTAATTAGCTACGGACTTACCGGGTGGCCTTGACCCATATTCATACCTTGTGCTTATCCTCTATGATTCTTAGCATCAAGCATGCATGCGCACGTGCATTTACCTGCGTGCTTTCTAGATAGACACATTAATTTCTCGGAACTAAAATGATAATACTTTGCCATTTGATTCTTTAACCTCAAGAATCTTAATTCTTGGAATACAATCATCAGGTGATGGACCCAAATGATGAGGACTTCACCATTTGACCCGTTTGGACCCATAGTTCACGATACTATGTTATCCAAGTTTCTTTACCTATGGTTCAAGTGACACACACTTCACCCATTTAACATCTTACTTAATGACTCCATTCACATGGTTTCATTTGGATTAAAACATCATTTCTCACATGTCTTTATTAACTGACCTGTTTGATGGATTTCATCATTCGGTCATAACTCGTTGTCTCGATTAAGATCATAAACCATGTTTTGACTTGAGTGCACGTAAAGCGACCCATTTAATAGATTCCACCCCTTGGGATTTTTTCCGTTATCACATACACTAGAATTAAGTCGAGTGTATAAAACAATTAAGCTACGTTATAGTCTAACGGTGTAAGTAAAACTTACCTTATATTCATTCTCATTTACTTGCACTTTAAGCTCATATCCGCTTGACCCGTTTTGTTCGTTGATCCATTCCTCCCAAGCTTGCACCTAGCTTGACAAGATCAACCTTCACTATACTCATAAGATTAGTTAAGTTAGTCATCATATCCAATGACTAACACATCTCATGAGTTCATTCACACCATCATATCACTTTCCCGATTTTCATTGGGCTATATTTTTCATGTATGGTGTGATCCATCTTTTAAACATGTTTCTCACATTTATATGCGGGTAATTCTATTATAACACAAATCAAGTTTTCACCTCAATTTATAAACAAGGCTATTAAGGCGTTTCATCAAACACTTGGTGTCCACCCACCAAATTCAATTGATTTTCATGGGTTTAGGGTTAGCTAAAACATTCCCATTTATCTAACCTCATCATATCATGTTGTTTAGGCTCTTTAGCCTAAATTCCTCATTATAACAACTCCTAAGAGTCAACTAATTCATAAACATAGAGAGTTTCAACCTAGAGGTTAAACCCCAATTTTTACACATTAACATAATCATATGACTAGAATCAAACACATGTGTAGAATGTGATTTGTAACCAAATTAAATATGATTGAGGCTCCCTAAAGCTAGAGAAACCTCCAACAACTTAGAATCTCACGTTTTTTTTGACAAAACCCTATATTTTTACCATGATAAAAAAACGAGTATAACATCAATTTCTACCAAATAAAAGGTACCTTGATGTTCATTAGGACTTAGATGACCCGTTTCTTGCTAATGCACCGAAAACCCCCTTGATTTGGCTTGGATTTGAGCATGGTTCATGAGCTAGGGTTTGGGTTGGCGTAAGAGATGATTCTCCTGATCATTACACGACACACACACACAATATGTCTGTTTTTATTGTTTTATTTTTATTAATAAAACCCACTTTATCATATTGGCAACTATGGCCCCTCAAGTTTTTTCCCAAAGTCTTTTGTTTTTAAAACTCATTTAGCAAAACTAGTGTTATTCCCATAATAGGACATAACCCATGTTTTCATTATTCGAGTCTCACTTTATTATTTTGCTAATCACGCCTAATGGCGTAATTAGGCGAAAGGATGATTTTGGGGTGTTACAGTTCGGCCGACTTTGTAACCAACCACCTTATCTTGTTATAAATAGGGGTTAGCATATTATGTTAGGGTTGATTATTTTTATGAGTTTCTCTTGGTATTTTGGGTGATCTTTATACCAGGCGAATTATATCTCATATGCAAGCAATTAAGCGATTCATTTGATTTTGGTTCTTATTGTTTAACCTTACATTAGTAAGCAAATCATATCGTTATACGGACTAACTAGACAATCCCTTTGCTTAGTTATATGTTCATTTACCAATAAGCATCGTACAACTACAAATATTGTTGTCCACCTAATTTAAAATCAGATTTTATCACTACGCACTTTAGATATGTTAATGTAATGATTAATACCGAATAATCGACGAACCCCGTACACCCGACACATTCCCATATCAAGGCATGGACAAAGCTTCCTCATAACCGGTAAGTAAGTTGTTGTTATCCGTACATTACAAGGAATGAGTTCACTGGTGTTCACTTGTTGGGTCTGCTGACCTGGAGAAGAACAGATGATTGGAAAGCCAAAATATTCTACTCAGTTGATCATATGAATAAACAGTATTTACAAGATACTTCTCCCAAAAGACTATTGATCCTAACATCTGCTACACTGAACAACAGTTGGAAACAACTGCTGCTGCAAAGGACTGCTGGATAAACAACTGATAGAGAACAACTGCTGACTAAAGGTCTGATGAAGAACAACTGTTGATTAAAGTACTGAAGACTAAAGGTCTGTTGGAGCCAACAGCACTTTGGATCCAACAGATGATACAAGACCATCAGAGTTCTCCTCAACAGTAGTTTACCTTACAGTATTTTACAATGTAACAGTAGTTTATAGTTAACAGATGTTTTATGTTGTTATTCTGTTAGAGGTCGCTGTCTTAGGTGACGTCAGCTGAGATCATCAGTGGTTTAGATTTGTCTATAAATAGAACAGTGATTGTACTGTTCTATTCAACACTCAAAACATTCTCCCAGACAAACAATCATAGAGTGATCTGGCTGAGGGGGAGTACTTGTAATATTGTAATCTTTCAATTAATGAAAGCTTTCGATTAAAAACAATTATTCTCTTGTTTTGATTTATAGTTTATCATTCCGCTGCACTTTCCATATATACTCACTTCATTCATTACATCTTTTATTTAAACAAATCAAAACAATCAAACTCAGATCCTAACATCACTGGACATAGAGGGTTCTCAGTTCGGCTGCGAACACAACATACGATACATTTGCCTTAGATTTCCCAAAAATTTTCCTCAACTAGGGTTGTGGCAAATACCATTTGATAGATTTATCAGTACGATGCTTTAGGCATTCAATTTATTACCTTAGAGCGAAATTATCAACGAGAACTAGGGTTTTGGCATTTCATATTTTTATGCTCATTCTAGGATTACGAGACGTCTCTTCTTGAGATTTTATTTTACTTTCTTCTCTTATTCTTTTCTTTTACTTTTATTTTGTTGTGACAGACATAGAGGTGCCTGAGTTTGGCTATGAACCCAACGTACGACACGTGTGTTGGGCCATAATTAGAGGTTTGCGTTTGTCTTGTGCTTGTATTTTGTCTTGATGAGTTTCGGCCTAAGTGGCCCATGTAAGGTGACCGCCTATGTAACTATAAATAGGGGGTTCCTAGACTATTTTGGGGTTGCTAGCCTTTTGTTAATTATTCTCTTGTATTCGGCTATTAGGTGTACTAGACGGTTCTTCGAAACCGTGTACACTCAATCAATATATTCTTTCAGTTTAAGGTTTCTTCTTTGTTCTTTACATACAATCACTGTTTTCCGCCTTTGGTTGTGTGTTGTTTGATACCCGTTAGAGAAGATCTTTGACTTACAATTGGTATCAGAGCCTAAGAAGTCTTTCGAAGGCTCGGTTCGGTATCAAAAGAAGAAGATCAAAGAAGTTCTTGCTACAAGAAAAGGTTGATGTTATTGATTTGATTTCTTTGATTTCATAGTTATGTATTTTGGTTACTAATCGTTTTCTCCCATGCAGCCTATTTCGTAAATTAATTCATGATTTTTCTGTTCAAAGTTTGATTAAAAATTTTCGAGTTTGATCTATTTTGATAAGAAGTCAAAGATGTTTGCTAAAGTTTAGAAGATCATTAACATTTTTTTTTAACAGATTGATTTTCATTAATTTAAAGATTTTCAAAAAAAAATCTTCGATCTCCATATTTTGTGGAAAGTTTGTTGCTTATTTTGTGCTGGTTTCCTATTCAAGGAGTGTTCGAGATCAGAGTTTGAGCTCTGTCCGACCTCATCACTGTGTCCGACCTCTGCCTGTGTCCGACCTCTGCCTGTGTCTGACCTCAGCATTGTGTCCGACCTCAGCAATGTGTCCGACTTGTGCTTGTGTCCGACCTCAACACTGTGTCCGACCTCAGCATTGTGTCGGATCTAAACCTGTGTCCGACTCACATAAGTGTGTCCGACCTCAACATAGTTGTCCAATCCAAACCTGTGTCTGACCTTAACCTGTGTCCGACCCAAACCTGTGTCCGACCCAAACCTGTGTCCGATCCATATAACTATGTCCGACTTGCACATTTGTGTCCGAGTTACTTATTCTCAACTTAGTTTCAGACTGAACTGAACATCTTCACTTGGACTGGAAAATTATCTTTGGACTGCACTTTGGGAAACTTTGGACTGGACATCAAAACATCTTGGACTGAAATTAAACTATATTAAAATTTAACTAATAATCTTAAGTTTTATTTTCAGAAATGGATCAAATTGTTAACCAGGCTAATTTGAATGGACTAAATGCTGACCAACTCATAGTAGCTGCATAAGTGGATGTCACACCCTCAAATTCCCACTTGCGGAGTTCTACCGCGAGGCGTGTGACACATCAGGATCCAAGTCAACGGTCACAATAAATGACGTCTAAATGTAAAAACATACGTAAACAAAAACCATGCATAAGATTAAAACCAACATTCGACAGTGCGGAAGCATTCAAAAGTTTACAAAAGTCATGCGTAAATAAAACATAAGTCTAATAGTTTGACAATCTCAAAACATGCAAATGCGACCCTAGACGCGAGACGACTCCAGTGCGACTCCGTGCGCCTAGTCGACAGCTGCTACCTTAGCGACCTGAGAAAACATGCTAAAAAGAGTCAACATATAATACTGGTGAGTTCACAGGTTTTATTTAAACGTTTAAAGTGATCCTTCGAAAACCGTTACCATCACTGTTACTACTATGCTTGTGAGAACGCTAGCTAGGCGCAGAATAAGATTACTACTACGGGTGAAACCATTGCTGACTATGCCGTTTAATGACCCTTAATTCCTATGGACTACCGTCATCACCGGTAGGCCTTGTGTGTTTAGAGACAATATGCACCCGCCCGGCCTCCAGCCGTCGAGTGGGGCTTGTCAGTTCCCAATAGCGCTATCCACATTTCCCCGCCATATTCCCATGTTAGTGGTTTCTAAGGGACTTTTTGATGAACAGTATAGTAATAATATGTAAGCCATAGTATAACATGAAAATGAGCCATGAGTCATAAAAGAGTTTTAAGCATGTTTCTCCCCCGAAAGCAAAAACCATAAAATGTGGGTACGTGAACTCACCTTTGGTTGCGTCTTCCGTTAAATGAGTAAACCGTTTACGTGATATGATAGCCCCAACTAGTGGCGACCTATCATAAGATATTTGTCAAGTAAGACTAATAACCCGTCGGGTTCATTAGTCCCTAAGTCCAGTCCGTGACCAATATGTGTTTGAAAAACGTGTTTGACCGACAACCAGACTACGTAAGACAAGACTCGACATCCCATTGGTGACCCGACATTCCACGTGTTCATCTCATACACAAACATATACAAATCATGCAACTTAGTACTTAACATGTGTTAAAGTTCAACGAGTCTAACACATAGGTCAAATAACGCACAAATAAGTCCAAACACGTGTTACTATGTTACTAGGCATGTCACGGGGTTCCTAGCATGTTCCTAGGTGTCAAATCGGGTTTCGGAATGTCAAAATACACTTATAACAGCAGTACACGCGATTAGGAATTTAGCATGCAATTAGGAAAAGTCAATTGGTGATTAGGATTGGTCAACAGGCAATTAGGATGCTAATCGCCTACCTTAGCAGGCGATTGTGAGGCTAATCGCCACTTAAGGGGCCTAATCGCCTATAACAGTAGGCGATTGTGAGGCTAATCGCCTGCTGCAGCTGCACGATGCAATTTCGCGCGTTTAACCCTCCAAATCAGATCCGAAACATGTGTAAACACCCAATATCAATCCTAACACATTAACAACACATATTTTAAGCAAAACCCCTAAGTTATCATCATTCTAACGGTCCAGAATGCGAGTGTTTTCCCAAAATAGTAAACTTAACATGTAAACATCACATCAACATGCAAGAACTTGCCCTAAATAGCAAATATCCAGATTTCATCACGTAACCACGTTGTCCGATAGTATCCTACTGCTCTAACATCATCCTAAAGCAAACCCTAACATCATACAATCAACAACACACCTCATAGCATCCTTAATCATTCAAAATCATTCAAATGGGTCAAAACATCAAACATCAACAACACACAACCAAAACCATCCAAACTCCTAGGACATCATCACACTAACTCATAACAGCCATAAACACCTTAATAACACAAGAACAATCATGTTTCAATCATAAAAATCCTACCTTTAATCTCATAGAACACATATAACATGCATAAAGGTTTGGGTTTGTTTAAAAACGGTTTTTAATGGATTTTCAAAGACAAAAACATTTATAAGTCAGGTCAGGACTTTTAAGGAATAAAATATAATCATTTAAAGGTTTGGGGATGAAGAACACACCTTGGATTTAGGAGAAAATGATGGGTAAAGCTTGGAAATGGTTGTTTTGATGTAAAAACGAGTTCCAGAGGGTGTTTATGTGTTGGTATGGGTTATGGGACGGCTAGGGTTGCACAAATGGTGTTTTAGAGGTCAAGGGTGGTATTTATAGGCGTTTCTAGTCGTCAGGTGCAGTATGGGCGATTATGCAGCCTTATCAGGCGATTAGGGCTGCTAATCGCCTACCTTATCAGGCGATTAGCCCCCAATCGCCCCTTAACCCAGCCCAATCGCCCCCTAAGCCCAGCCAATCGCCCTCCTATAGGCGATTAGGCTTCCCTAATCGCCTGCAGGGCCTGGTCTTGGGTATTTGGCGCGTTAAACCCCGTTTTAACATATGTTAACACGTTTTCACATACCGACAAGTCACATAATGATTATAAACACATAATACATGAAAATAAACACGTTCACACTCGTTCACCAATTCCCGGGACTCGAGACTTGCGTGTGTTAAAACCCCAATGATGCCCGACTCGACTCGACTGACCCCGTCATGTGTAATGTATGCACGACTCGCTAAGGTAGACTTACTATGTTTTCAAAAAGTTAATTACCGGAGTTTGCCAGGTGTCACATAAACCTGTGTCTGACCTTAACCTGTGTCCAACCCAAACCTGTGTCCGACCCAAATAACTGTGTCCGATCCATATAACTATGTCCGACTTGCACATTTGTGTCCGAGTTACTTATTGTCAACTTAGTTTCAAACTGAACTGGACATCTTCATTTGGACTGGAAAATTATCTTTGGACTGCACTTTGGGAAACTTTGGACTGGACATCAAAACATCTTGGACTGAAATTAAACTATATTAAAATTTAACTAATAATCTTAAGTTTTATTTTCAGAAATGGATCAAATTGTTAACCACGCTAATTTGAATGGACTAAATGCTGACCAACTCATAGTAGCTGCATAAGTGGACAAAGCTAGGGAATCTGTTATTGGCACTCATCAGAAGATACCTGTTCTTCAGCTTGGAATGTCATATTCTGAGTGGAAGTTCAGGTTCATTCAGGTCATGAAAATAAAAGATGCAAAGGCTCTAAGATCTATTCTGAATGGCCCCTGTGTGATCACGTATGTAGTAAATGAATTAACGAGAGCCACTTCCATCAAACCAAAGAGCATGTACACTGATGAGGATCATGAGAAGGCTGATATTGATGACAGGGCAATTGCTTACCTTCATCAGGGACTTTCACCTGAAGTCTCAATTGGGGTTCGTGATACTGCTACTGCCAAGGAATTGTGGGAAGCTCTTGAAAATTTGTATGAGGGAAATGAAGAAATGAAAGAAAGTAGAAGGGAAATGCTAAGCCAAAAAGTCAATGCTTTTAAACATACTCCCGGCGAGTCATTCGAAAGCTAGATTCAATGTTTCGTGGCTCTAGTAAGTGAAATGAAATCAAATGACATGGTGGTGGGTAACTCTGTGATGAACAAGAAGCTTCTTAACACATTACCAAGAAGTTGGGACTCAAATGTGACGTTGATTAAGAGAACCAAAGATCTGGCAAGACTCACTCTGTCTGAAACCATATCCTTGATCAAGTCTTATAACCTCGATGACAGACAACGTTATTTGACTCAAACTGCAAGCTACAATAATGCCATCATCACTTCTTCTAGTAATGCTCTTATGTCTCAGCAAGAACCTCAGCGTCCCTCGTTATACTCTTATCCTGCCAGTGGATCCTCGTACCCTCCAATTTTTGCACCCAGCTCATCCACTACTTCAGCTTCGTCAGTGGTTGCTGGGGGATCCTCGTCTTCTGCTTCACCACTACCGCCACCATCTACCGCTGAACCTTAGCAAACTGTGAAAATTCCTAAAGAGCTCGAAAATAACTTAAGTTTGTTTGCTGGATTTATGAATTGCTACAACGCCTTTTTAACTGGCCAACTCACTGCCAAAGATGTTGGAGCATGTGACTTAAACGATGTTAATCAAGATGATATAGAAGAAATGGACTTGACTTGACAGATAGCTATGGTAGTACATAGAGCAAATAAGTTTGTGAAGAAGACTAGGATAAACGTGTGGGAAAATCCAACAAAGAAACTTGGGTGGGATAAAATGAAGATGCACTGCTATAATTTTGATGAGCCCGGTCATTTTGCTCATGAGTGCACCAAGCCGAAGAAGGAAATAGATAACTCTGCTCCTGCAGCTGCTGCTTCCGCATCTACTCCTGGAACTCAAACATCTACCACAAGCATTGCATCTGCATCTTCAAACTCAAATAAAGCCATGGTTGCTCAATAAGGAGGTGGATGGGATTGGTCGTCTCAAATGGAGGACCTGAAGATTATTGAAGATACTGTGTACAAAGCACTCATGGCACAAATGGATGATGACTATGTTCCGTCGGCAGCTGAGGAACGGCTGTGGAGGACTATCATTCGTCTCTGGTACATTGATAGTGGCTGTTCAAGGCACATGACAGGAGACTTATCCCAACTTACCGATGTGGAATTTTTCCATGGTGGATTTGTCTCATTTGCGGGAGGTGAGAAGGGTCAAATAACTCAAAGGGGAACGGTAAGAAATGGTGCTCTTCAGTTTAATAAAGTAAACTATGTTCCTGAATTGAAGCATAGTTTACTAAGCGTTTCCCAAATCTGTGATAATGGCTACTCAACTTATTTCACTAATAAAGGATGTTTAATATTGAAACCTGGAGTTGAGATTCCAGAAGAATGGATGCTACTAAAATCTGAACGTCGAGGAAATGCTTATGTCTTAGACATGAACAGACCTCCATCTGAAAACGTTACGTGTCTCTTTTCAAAGGTTTCTCAAAACAATGCCATTTTGTGGCATCGTCGTCTTGGACATGCTAACGCTAAAAACTTAAACCGTGTTGCTAAACTGGGATTGGTAAGGGATTTGCCGGTAAGGGATTTTATAACAACTGAAAAATGTGTTGCATGTGCCAGAGGAAAACATCATCGAAAACCCCATCATCCCAAATTGGTGAACACTATTGACTCTCTGTTGCAGCTACTTCACATGGACCGCTTCGGCCCAGTGAACGTGCTCCACATTTCTTGCAAAGCTTACTGTTTAATTGTAACCGATGACTACTCACGTTTTACTTGGGTTTTCTTTCTGGCTAACAAAAGTAAGACTGCAGAAATAGTTAAACAGTTCATTGTGTTGATGGAGAATCAAACCAATTTGAAAGTGAAGGGGATCCGTTGTGACAACGGGACTGAATTTAAGAATTCAGAATTAAACTACTACTGTGCTCAGAAAGGGATTGCGCGGCAATTCAGCTCCGCAAGGACGCCACAGCAAAATGGAGTTGCTGAAAGTAGAAATCGCACTCTAATTGAAGCCGCTTGCACAATGCTATGTGACTCACAGCTTCTGACATTCTTCTGGGCAGAGGCTGTGAACACGACTTGCTATGTGCAAACCGGGTTCTAGTCAACAAAGCTCGAATGAAAACGCCCTACGAGGTGCTATTTGGTGCAAAACCCTCTGTCAAGCATTTTCGTGCTTTTGGTTGTCCGTGCACTTTGCTGCATCTGGATGCAACACCAAAGTTTGATGCGAAAGCTGACGATTGCTATTTTATCGGATATGCTGGCAAGACTGCATATAGGGTCTACAACAAACAAACCAGGCAAATTATAGAGTCATTCGACGTCCGCTGGCTTGAGGAGAGTGAGACGGATGCTAGAGTGGCCCCGGATTGGTTATTTGATTATGACACTTTGTTTCGGTCCTTTCATATTTTTGACGATGTGTTTAGTGGTGTTAATACAGCTTCTGCAGGTCCTTCAATTTATGCTACTGGCACCTCATCCTCCATGGCAGAAGATGCAGAGGATGAGGGGATGTTATACCTGGGTCTTCATCAAAATTTTCAAAAGACCCACTGCTACAGCAACCTTCTTCTGTTCTACATAATCAAACCATGGAGCCTACCACAGCAACATAACAACATTCAATTTCTGATGAGCCTTCAATTGCCACCTTGGATCCGGTGTGACAGGTAGATGACGAAGAGTTACTTTCTGATACCTTAGTACCTGCTTTTTGTGATCCTATACCTCTTGAGTGTACGGTGGAGCACTATGCTGAGGATGAATCTGATGCTGCCACCGTGGAGGAGATTGTAACCGACAATATCACACCCTTACCTGAAAATCTTTCAGCTCCAGACAAAGCTATCCCTACACATATTCAACGAGCTCATCCATTAGAAAACATCGTTGATCCAATGGATGTTGGGGTCTTAACCAGAAGTCAGACTGGTGACATCAACAGATGTTTGTACTCATGCTTCATTTCACAAATTTAGCCAAAGACTACTGCTGCGGCTATGCAGGAACCAAGCTGCGTTGATGCAATGCAAGATGAACTTAACCAGTTTGAGAAACTCAAGGTTTGGAAGTTAGTGCAATTGCCCTCAGGAAAGCGTGCTATTGGAAAAAGATGGGTCTATCGAAACAAAAGAGATGACAGTGGGGTAATTGTAAGAAACAAAGCAAGATTGGTCGTGCAAGGGTTCGGGCAGATTGAGGGATTAGATTATGATGAAGTATTTGCCCCAGTTGCGAGGTTGGAGTCCATAATAATATTTCTTGCCTACGCCTCATTTAAGGACTTTACTGTTTATCAGATGGACGTCTAGACTGCGTTTCTTTATGGCACCGTGAAAGAAGAGATCTATGCTGGTCAGCCACCGGGTTTCACAAATCCAAAATATCCAGAGCATGTGTACAAGCTTGACAAAGCTTTGTATGGGTTACATCAGGCACCCCGTGCATGGTATGCTACCCTAACTGAACATTTGCTTGCAAATGGATACACTTGTGGCGTAATTGATCAGACCTTATTCGTAAAGAAGGTGAACGAAGATCGAATACTGGTGCAAATCTATGTAGAGGTGATGAAGAAGCAGTTTGAAATGAGTGCTCTGGGTGAAATGACCTTTTTCTTAGGTCTGCAAGTTCGTCAGAACTCCAAGGGTATCCTGATTCATCAAGGGAAATACGTGGATGACATTCTTGCAAAGTTCAGCTTCAATGATGCAAAGCCAACCAACACCCCAATGTCTGAAAGACCAGGTCTAACTCAGGATCTGGAAGAAGAAGCCGTGGAACAAACATTGTATCGATCAATGATTGGATCTCTGATAGTCTGATGTAGCTGACTGCAAGCAGACCTGATATCATGTTTGTTGTGTGTCAGTGTGCCCGCTATCAGGCTAATCCTAAAACTTCTCATTTAAATGCTGTCAAAAGAATCTTTAGATACCTTGAGGGGAAATCCAGATTCGGTCTTTGGTATCCTAAGGATTCTCCCTTTGAATTAAATGCTTTTTCTGACAGCGATTTTGGAGGTTGTGACATTGATAGGAAATCTACTTCTGCTAGGTGTCAATTTCTAGGAGATCAGCTTATTGCATGGCAATGTAAAAAACAACAAACAGACTCTGTTTCAATAGCGGAAGCTGAATATGTTGCTGCTTCAGCATGCTGCTCTCAGGTGATTTGGATGCAACACCAACTGGTGGACTACGGTTTGGATTTCTCTCTTACTCCAATCTATTGTGATAATGATGCAGCTATCCAAATTTTGAAAAATCCAGTTCAATTTTCAAAAGTTAAGCACATTGCCATAAAAGAACATTTCATCCGAGATTCGTTTAACCAAGGTTTAATTATTCCTACTCACATCCACACTGACGGCAATGTCGCAGATCTATACTAAACCGGTTGATCGAGCTCGTTTTGAAGCTCTTTTAGAACTGCTCAAAATGGTCCATTTCGAGGACCAAATTGGTCACAAAAATTCAAAAATATTTTTCTTGTTTTTAGGTTGTAAATTTGCTCTTTAAATTTTCAGTTTTAAGCACAAATTTAAGGGGATGTGTATATTCCTCAGAAAACTCGAAAAATATAAAATAATTATTTTGGGCCATCATGCGAGAAATGAAATGAATTTTCACATATGGATTAAGGCTGAATCATGTAAGACGAGTATCAAAACAGTTTTGCTCTGGTGTGATATGCTGGTAGGCTTGGTCCTGATGGCTGAAATGTTAATGATCTTGTGAACCACTTAAAGATAAGACACAACCTAAGTAAGTAACATCACTTGGAATCAGGTACAATTTCTATTTGAATGCTTGTGTGATGTTCCGAAGCATAACACTGTGCTCTAGGTCTGAAACCTTCTCTGAAAAACTTATGTATCTCCTCTGTTTTGTGTAAGCAAAGACCTGGAGATGCTAGGCAACGAAAGCTTTTGCTGCATCCAGATATATGCTGACTTAGCTATTCGTTGTCGTGCTGTAGATCATTTTTTACCTAAAAGAGACCTCAGTGTCCAAAGATGTCCTGGCTGCTCCTCTGCTGCATCCAGATATATGTTGACCTGGACACAGTCAGGATGTCACAAAAGAGACCCTTCAGAGTCCAAAACCAAATATTACTCTAAATCTCTTATTGATCTATTCTTTTCTTCTCTCAATCCAGTCCCAGTCAAGGTTTCAGAATTCTAGAACAGATACTGTGAAAAATATATGGTAGGAAACTACTAGCATGATAGAGTGTATCACTTAAGACTCTACGATTTGATTGTGACTTGCTTGAGTGTTCGAAATTAATGCATCCAAAAACATGATAAAGAATATCACGGATCATTATACTAGAAGGCCTGAGGAAATAAGCTTAAGTGGACAAATATACTGTCAATTGCCAAGATCAACTTAAGTAGATTAGTGTTGATAAGTGAATCGGCCTGAAACTCAGTGATTTGATCTCGTAGGCACAGATTGTGTGAAGTTTTTTTTTAAATTTTATTCGTTTATTTTTTATTTTTTTATTTCGACCAGTTCACGATTTGACTTGGACCGCTTTTTAAATACACATCAAAATGTTTAAACGGGTTTGGGATCCGAGATGGGCCCACCACACATTTGGTGGGCCACACAAAATCTGGAATAAACAAAAAGGGAGACGGATGGTTTATTTTTTTCAAAAATCACTATCATTTCCTCTCTCTTCTCTCACACACTCACCGATAAACTTTCTTCCTTTTAACTTCATCATCAGAACCTTCAAGAGATCAGGTAATCCCTTGATTAAATGTTTTTTTGTTTGGAAATAGTGTTGTTTTGTTGAGTTGCAGGTGTGAAAGCATGATGTAGGCCAAGGAATGATCAACGGCGATGAAAATGGTAGAGTTTGATTCGTCCAGTCGGCGGCGTGTGAGCCTTACGCGCCTGGGAAACCGAGTTCGAGTGGCGCGTGATCTTTACGCGTCTGGAATTTGACCAGAATACCCTCGGACACATTTCAGTCATTCGGACACATGTGTAAAAGACCAAAATGACCTCGGACACCGATGGGCTTTTACCAAAATGCCCTCGGACACCCTCCATTCATTCGGACACATGTGTAAAAGACCAAAATACCCTCGGACACCATGGGTTTTTACCAAAATGCCCTCGGACACCCATTCCTCATTCGGACACATGTGTCAAAGAACGATTTGCCCTCGGACACCCTTCCCTCATTCGGACACGTGTATCAAAAGACATGCTTACCCTCGGAAACCTAGTGCCTTTGACAAAAGTACCCTCAGACACTCCCGTGGCACTCGGACACCTCTTTTATCCTCGGACACCCTCATGTTTTGGGCTGTTTTATAGTTCAGAGCCCATATGACTCTAAAACATGTGCTGTAATGGAACCGGATGAAATTTTAAATTCTAAAAGGGGCCCATTAACTTATTTTTAATGACTTTGAATTTTTATTTACACTCTTGTGCCTAATCCGACTCGTTTTGTGCAGGAGTGGCCGTTCACGTACCAAGGTTCGAAAGGGATCATAACGTGGTATGCTTTCTTTCTGACCCTCCTGAGGAGCACATGCAGGAGTTCAAGTCCTTGATTGTTGGCCTCAACACCTGTAGAGTTGCGCATTCCATGAGAGAAAATCCGGTTGTTCTCACGGACTGGATTACTGAATTTTGGGACAACTCTACTGCACGAAAGACAGACACTTCCATTCGCTCAAGAGTTCGAGGAACTGAGGTGGTGATTTTAGAACAAGATATTCGAAATGTGCTACTTTTAGGTGATTCCCCCAATGATCTAATCAGTTTCAAAAAAGAACGAATTATTCCAGTGCTGAGAAGAATGGGATACGAAGGTGATTTGTCTGCATCTCCGTATGTAAAGAAATTATTTCCAAGCTACTGGAGATTGTTGATTCATATGTTTTTGGCGAGTTTGGGAGGCAACAAGAGTGGATTGGATCAAATAAGTTTGAAATATATTTTTGGAGTTGTAGCCTTGATTGAGGGATAGAACTTCAACTACTCCAAGTGTGTGTTTGAAGATATGCTGGTAAATGCAAAGACCCTCAACAAAAAGTACTTTTACAAGTTTCCAAGATTTGTTCAGATGATATTGGAATCCAAGTATCCAAACCTAGAAAGGACGGTTGAAACATATGACAGGAAATGCATGGCTTCATAGGTTTTTGGATTGATTAGATAGAATCGTAAAGATGCCCAGCAAGTTTTTGAGGGAAGATTTCCACTAGTAATGTTTGGAAAGTTTAGCGAAATTGTTGAAGAAGCTCCAACTCCTGCATCTGTTCTAGTTGCTGAAGAACATGATGTACAGATTGTGGAACCTCCACCTGCTGAACAACGGTCACCTCCTGAAAAGGTGGATTTGACTGGGATTGAGAGTGATGATGAGGAGATAGTTGAAGAAGATAATCAAGCTGAAAGAAATGATGAAGAGCAAGTTGATGATCTTGAGTTTGATGATTTGAATGATGATGAAATTGATGCCGTTATTACCGAAAGCGCGTCAGTTCCTGAAGTTGAAAGAGAAGTGAATCAAGAAGAGACCATTACTGAAATTCCTGTAACTGCTAAAGTGGAAGTTGCTATTCCTCTAGTGGATGTTCTTGTAGGAATACTTGACTCTGTCCGTGAAGCTGAACAAAGGAATCCTCCATCCAATGTTATAGCTGAGACACCAGTCGGTGTAGAAGACCCAAGTGCTGATTTGCGACCCAGAAAGAGAAGCAAAAGAGATCCTAGATTGACTACTATTACTGATGCTGCTACTAACGTTGAAACTACCAATGTTGCTATTGCAACCGAATCATTTTCGCAGTATGTGAGCAAAGCACCCATTACTGGTAGAATACATGAAGGTGCTGGATCATCCAGTGTGCCTGACTCAGGAAAGGTGTTGTTTAATGAAGAAGCATTTCAAAGAGCTCAGAGTGCTTATCTGGCTGATAAAGCGAGAGGAAAAAGTATTGATGTTGAATTTCTGACAACTGAAGAGAGAGAAGCTGGTACTGAAGGAATTGATAGTGATGAAGATATCTTTGCTGAAGTGGATGTTCATAAATTGCAGAAAAGAGAAAGTCTGATGGAGACTGTCACTGAGAAGAATCAGAAGATCAATGAATTGGAGTCAAGTTTGGGTGATGTGTCTGCCAGACTGCTCAATTTGACTCAGAAGATGGAAAACAAGTTTGGAAAGGAATTCACAGAGACATCTTCTTTCGTGGAGAAGGTTATGACACCTGAAGAGCAAGAGAAGGCACAGAAAGAGCATGAAGAACAAATGAGAAAGTATTATGCTGATCAGATTCCTCGTGTTAGAGATCGTCGTCCAGGAAGCACTTTTATCATAAAGAATACAGCTGAACCACCCAATGATCCTATGGAAGAACAACCTGAAAGGTTCGTGACAACTACTAGGGATCGCTTTGATAAGTATGGAAATAGAACAGGAATAAACTGTTGGAGATACAATGATGATAAAGGGTGTTTGTGGTTCATCGAGGAAATGGAGCAGTTGAATATTATGCTTCTACAGCTGCGTTTAGCTCTTGGACCAAAGTGGATCTGACTGAACTTGCTAAAGCTCCATTCATTAATCAGGTGAGAAATCCTAGAAATAGGATTGGGATTACTTTTCATAAAAAATTCAAGAGCAAGCAAAGGTGAACTTCAGAGATATGAAGACTGCTAATTCACTTCATGTTGAGTATAAAGATGTGTTGACACCAGATGGAAAACCATTCAAGACTATTCAATGGCCTCCTACTGATAAAATGAAGACTATACCTTTATCTAGGCCATTGGATAAAGGATGCTTGAAAGACATGAAGTTCTGGGTTTATGATCCTACTTCTCGATCTGCAGTAATTTTCTGTGAAAGTGATGAGTTCAGAGTCTATGATGTGAAAGATTTGATGAGCCTACATTCTGAAGACATTGAAATTCTAGTGAAACACCAAAGTCAATGTGATCCAGATTATGAAGCGTGTGCGAAATCTTTTACTGGTGCAGTTGCTCAGATATTAGCGTTGGGTTTAGGGGCTGATAATAGAGGAAGAGTGGATACGAAGTTGTTTGGTCCTTATGTTGGAAAATCAACCGAAGAGTGGAAGAAAGCATTGGAGAAAAAGAAGAAGACGTCAAAGAGAAGCAGCAAGAGGCAACAGTGAGCTCGCCAAGCCAACACAAACCTAGGGGGATATTGTTGGGCCATAATTAGAGGTTTGCGTTTGTCTTGGGCTTGTATTTTGTCTTGATGGGTTTCGGCCTAAGTGGCCCATGTAAGGTGACCGCCTATGTAACTATAAATAGGGGGTTCCTAGACTATTTTAGGGTTGCTAGTCTTTTGTTAATTGTTCTCT
Source organism: Ambrosia artemisiifolia (assembly GCA_032199755.1). Taxonomy (NCBI): domain Eukaryota; kingdom Viridiplantae; phylum Streptophyta; class Magnoliopsida; order Asterales; family Asteraceae; genus Ambrosia; species Ambrosia artemisiifolia. The sequence continues at coordinate 26,177,175 of CM063517.1, forward strand.
TGGATTCGGCTAGTAGGTGTACCAGATGGTTCTTCGAAACTGTGTACACTCAATCAATATAATCTTTCAGTTTAAGGTTTCTTCTTTGTTCTTTACATACAATCACTGTTTTCCGCCTTTGTTTGTGTGTTGTTTGATACCCGGTAGAGAAGATCTTTGAGTTACAACGTGTGCCAACCCTGCATTATGAGAGACATCAATTTTATTAATGACTAGAGGTTAAACCCCAATTTTTACACATTAACATAATCATATGACTAGAATCAAACACATGTGTAGAAGGTGATTTGTAACCAAATTAGGTATAATTGGGGCTCCCTAAAGATAGAGAAACCTTCAACAACTTAGAATCTCACGTTTTTTGACAAAACCCTAGATTTTTACCATGATAAAAAAAATAAGTATAACGTCAATTTTTACCAAATAAAAGGTACCTTGATGTTCATTAGGACTTAGATGACCAGTTTCTTGCTAATGCACTGAAAACCCCCTAGATTTGGCTTGGATTTGAGGAAGGTTCATGAGTTAGGGTTTGGTTTGGTGTAAGAGATGATTCTCCTCATCATTACACGACACACACACACACACAATGTGTCTGTTTTTATTGTTTTATTTTTATTAATAAAACCCACTTTATCATATTGGCAACTATGGCCCCTCAAGTTTTTTCCCAAAGTCTTTTGTTGTTAAAACTCATTTAGCAAAACCAGTGTTATTCCCATAATTGGAGATAACCCAAGTTCTCATTATTCGAGTCTCACTTTATTATTTTGCTAATCACGCCTAATGGCGTAATTAAGCGAAAGGATGATTCTGGGGTGTTACAAGTCTACCACCCTTAAAGAGGTTTCGTACCCGAAACCTTTCTTGTGTTGTTGCTTTGGTCACACCAAAGAACCTAAGTGTCTATAATCAAATTTGAGCGCCGCTCAATCCCATGACATTCTATAGTCTAACAATTAGTACTATATACTAAGGGTCGTTACCCCTTTACTCGACCTTCTAACTTTTTTATTTTTTTGTATGAAGGCCTCGACTTTATATCACTACTCTTCTGGTTGACTAGACGTTATTTCTTTGCATAACATCTATTTACATACACATACAGGGTATTCTAACTATTCATGTATTTTTCATAGATTCGCTTTAGAACCGCATACTAACCTCGTCTACCATTATCCCAAAGGATGCAATGTTTTAAGGGTCCATTCTATCATGCACCTTAGGGCATCTACTGTGACACCATGATTGTAACATGCATATGCATACATGTGTATGTGTCGATTACTATTAAGTAATTTGTCTTGATTTCCAAGACTAACCCGGCTTTTTAACATGGATGTTTTCTAATCCATTGGATCTATTTATTGGGTTCCACCTTGCCCAGCCGGTTTGCTAGGCTCATACATTCCAAGTGTCTTAATTTAAGGTATGATCCATTATGGCTCACCCTATTTTTAACCTCACACCAAGTGAGTTATCCGGTTTACTCTGCTTGGGCTTTCCCCACAACATATCTAATTCGTGTCCGTTAATTTGAATTTAGGTTTTCCCCAAGTTCCCATTTTGCTAACTCGATTGGTGGTCATTCCCCCAACCGACCCGTTTAAATACTTTTGAGTTTTCATAGTTCAAATCATTTATTTATTTTGAATGATTATTTTCTAAAATCCTTTTTCATGTTTACTAATCTCAATATAAGTTGTGGTCGTTTTTCTTTTCATATTACACAGTGTCGATTTGGTCTTTACAACGAATTGTATCGACTAATCTCCTATTATCACGAATTCCATTAGATTGTACCAATTATACAATCCAATGTTTTCACAGTTTACAATTTTTCATCCTCAACCCGAGGGTTGAATGTTTTACTGGCCCAAATCCGCTGTTTATGTCATTAATCTGAAGATTTACGACTTACCCAAATGTGATTATGACTCAACTTTTGATTATGGTTCTAGTCCATTTCCAAACCGAATTTACTTATGACTCAACCTTGATTAAGATTCAAGTTAATTTCCAAACCGAATTTACTTATGACTCAACCTTGATTAAGATTCAAGTCTATTTCCAAATCGAATTTACTAATGACTCAACCTTGATTAAGATTCAAGTCTATTTACAAACCGACTTTACTTATGATTCAACCATAATTTAAGGTTCAAGTCTATCTCTGTAACAACCAAAAATAACTCGTATAGTATATTGCCCGCTTTGCTAGCCCAACGTATAAGCTGGTGCCTCACTCAAGGTCTTGCATGGATCGCATCCCTACCTTGTTTGACAGTGGACTACGTCAAAAATCCCCCGACACCTCACACTTACTAAGCCTTTGCTACATAGATTGCATATGTATTAATTATAAGAAACCCATCATATCATATGTTTAACACTTACCTGTCTAGGGTAAGTAAATCGCATATGGTATGCACGGAATTTTATAATTAACGCATCACATCCTATGCAAGCAAATTTTTAGCTCGTGCTTATGTCCCCTATTTTATTTCGTAAAACCTTTTTCTGGATATTTATTTGATATTTTGGTCTTGTCTTTATTCATTTAAAACCAACGATGTGTTTTCGCTTCGTAATACTTTGTGTGATCACACCCATTGGCGTGACCGCAATGCTTTTCTAGCATTCTTTGTTTTCAAATGTTAGTTTGGGAAGATTACCCACATCCCGATTTCGGCATTCAAGTTACCTTTGTGTATTGATTGTTCACTATCACGAACAATGCCCGTTTCTCATTTTGCTTCTTGTTTGCAGCAATTACCACCTCTTCAGGTGATAATTGCATACTAATGCACCTACTATGATTCAGAGCGTGTACCTGATTTATACTTGCCCTTGTGATTCCCTTTCGTCATCGATCCGTTAGTCTGAGTCATTACTTGCCTTGGTCCTTAGTGAGCAAGCTATCAGCCGTGCTCCCGAACCCTCCATCACCTCGTTCGGTGAATCATTCGATCCTATCTGGATCGAATAAAATGTTCTCATCCCTGTCACGTTTACGATTACAATTGATTAATAATATGTCATCTCAGTATTAGCATGCATCCTTGCATTAGGAATGTTAGATTTCTTGTTATACAAGAATTTCGTTGCCTGAATTAACCTGTGGATAGGCCCCATGCTACCTAACCATTTCCTGACCAAGCTCTTCAGATAGCGCGTATCTACATGATATCACTATTGATTACCTATAACAATTTCTGACTAACCGGATGTAATTATAGGTATTACTTACCAGATTCCTCAATCAAGCCTCGAACCGAACACCCTTCAACACTTTGAGTGCACAATTTGAGTCCAATTATCCTTCTCGACACTTGGATCCCTCAAACCTATGGCTCTGATGCCACTTGTAAGACCCTAACCCATAAACACGCGATTAACATCAGAATTTACCGGCTTTGGTCTTAATGAGTAAACACTCCCGATTTCGGACTTTGATATTTATGAAATCAAACCCATTATGATTTCTATATTATAGGTCCAAATAAATTTTCTTATAATTAGATTTACTAAAAACATGTACTAAAGCTTGCGTTTTAATCGGGAACTTAAAATGCGGAAGCTAATTGAGCGTTCGGGTGTGTTCGGTTCTTCACACGACTTAATCTTTGCTTCGGAAGTCCCGCCACACGAATACCTAGCACCATTACACAAAGAATGGTTAGTGATTTGTCAATAATATAGGAAATATCCTCTGCTCAGTTTTTTCCTCTGGTCTAACTATCCTCTGGTCTGAGCAAACATCCTCTGGTCATTTTTGCTCTGGTATAAACAATCCTCTGGTCTGAGCAAACATCCTCTGCTCATTCTTCCTCTGGTCTAAACAATCCTTTGGTCTGAGCAAACATTCTCTGCTCATTTTTTTCCTCTGGTCTAAACAATCCTCTGGTCTAAGCAAACATCTTCTGTTTCTTTGCTTGTTTTTCCCCAACCTTTGGGTGTTTTTAAACCAAGTTCAAGGCCCTTCCTAGGGGCACTTGGGGACTTGTTTGATACCCTTTATTGGGCTTGAAAGATGCCCGTTTATGGTGGTTTATAACCCCTTTCGGCTTAACTATTACTTACATGTTTTTCACCTAAATCGACCGTTAAGGCCTTGGAATCTACAAGACACTTTTTAAGCACACCAAAGGCATTCCAATCATATTGTCAACTCATTGGACACATGTTCAACTAAAAGCATTGTCCGTTTTGTGTCATTATGACTTCGTTATTAGATTTAACCTTAGTAAATCTTTAAATTCCCAAAATGCCCCTTTATAGGCAAATCCATAAATTTAGCCATCCATGGTGACACTTTTGATTCAACCCATTGCTTTTGACTGATTGACTTGTTTAAAAACCTCTAAGTCCTTCCGGAATTAGATTTTCACCTTTTCTCAAGTCTCCTCTTATTTAGTAAATTCTAAGCACATTAGCGCGCATTAGACATAGTTATGGAAATGACTTTCTTGATTTACACTCACACTTCATGTAGGTAGTTTTAGTACCCATGTTGCTTCGCCCGAAGGCGTTTAATTATCTACGGACTTACCGGGTGACCTTGACCCAAATTCATGCCTTGTGCTTATCCTCCATGATTCTTAGCATTAAGCATACCTGTGCAAGTGCATTTACCTGCGTGCTTTCTAGATTGACACATTAATTTCTCGTAACTCAAATGATAATACTTTGCCATTTGATTCGTTTAACCTCAAGAATCTTAATTCTTGGAATACATGCATCAAGTGATGGACTCAAATGATGAGGACTTCACCATTTGACCCGTTTGGACCCATAGTTCACGATACTATGTTACCCAAGTTTCTTTACCTATGGTTCAAGTGACACACACTTGACCCATTTAACATCTTAGTTATCGACTCCATTCAAATGTTTCATTTGGATTAAAACATCATTTCTCACATGTCTTTATTAACTGACCCGTTTGATGGATTTCATCATTCGGTCATAACTCATTGTCTCGATTAAGATCATAAACCACGTTTTGACTTGAATGCACGTAAAGCGACCCATTTAATAGATTCCACCCCTTGGGATTTACCTTTATCACATACACTAGAATTAAGTCGAGTGTATACAACAATTAAGCTACGTTATAGTCTAACGGTGTAAGTAAAACTTACCTTATATTCATTCTCATTTACTTGCACTTTAAGCTCATATCCGCTTGACCCGTTTTGTTCGTTGATCCATTCCTTCCAAGCTTGCACCGAGCTTGACAAGATCAACTTTCACTATACTCAAAAGATTAGTTAAGTTAGTCATCATATCCAATAACTAACACATCTCATGAGTTCATTCACAGCATCATATATCACTTTCCCAATTTTCATTGGGCTATATTTTTCATGTATGTTGTGATCCATCTTTTAAATATGTGTTTCACATTTATATGCGGGTAATTCCATGATAACCCAAATCAAGTTTTCACCTCAATTTATAAACAAGGCTATTAAGGCGTTTCATCAAACACTTAGTGTGCACCCATTTATCTAATCCTCATCATATCATGTTGTTTAGGCTCTTTAGCCTAAATTCCTCATTATAACAACTCCTAAGAGTCAACTAATTCATTAAACATAGAGAGTTTCAACCTAGAGGTTAAACCCCAATTTTTACACATTAACATAATCATATGACTAGAATCAAACACATGTGTAGAATGTGATTTGTAACCAAATTAGGTATGATTGAGGATCCCTAAAGCTAGAGAAACCTACAACAACTTAGAATCTCACGTTTTTGACAAAACCCTAGATTTTTACCATGATAAAAAACGAGTATAACATCAATTTCTACGAAATAAAAGGTACCTTGATGTTCATTAGGACTTAGATGACCCGTTTCTTGCTAATGCACCGACAACCCCCTTGATTTGAGTAAGGTTCATGACTTAGGGTTTGGGTTAGTGTAAGAGATGATTCTCCTGATCATTACACGACACACACACTGTAGGTCCCTTTCCCTTAAGATCTTCTCTGCAATCAAACCAAACACTAATCCTAGACGCGGAATATCTTTGATTCGTGGATATCACACTAAGAACAATCACAAGATTACTTTTAACGTTTTATCTTATTGCACGAATCACTGATAACATACAATAAGACCGAACTATGAATCTTGTAATCTAGCTTGCACAAGAACTCTCTCAAACTCTATCTACCACACAAGACCCACCAACTAACCAACCCCTAAAACCCCATGCATCATTTGCTTATATACATGCATCCTCATGGGCTTTTATCTGGGCTTTTGTTAGGCTTTTACAATGCAAGCTTAATTACCTATTCTAGAACTAACTTAGACAAGTTCTTCTAACGACACGAACAATAAAAAGTCTTCTGTCAATAATCCCGAGCGTTTGTTTGTCCGTTTGAGTATCTGTCACAAACTTGCACCAACAAACTCCCCCATGACAGATGCTCTTTAAGATTATTTTTCAAATCTCAAAGTATCTTCAATTGTCTTCCACTTGAAGTCTTTAATCTTCAACAGCTTGATCTTGAGATTGTCTACCAAAGTAATTTAGAAGAACTTGGCAGATCATTTCTACTTATTTTCTTTAACTTGTGATCTTGAGTCTTTAACAGCTCTCTTGTGTTTGGCATCTCTTGAGAATTAAGTAACTCCCCCTAAGAATAAGCTTGGATTGTAAAAACTTCCCCTTGAGCCCTACACGAAGCATTACTCAATCTGAAGTCTTTTTACTCCCCTAGAAATACAGAATATTTCTTCCTATATGTATATTTCTCCCCCTGAGCTGCTAAGTCTTCTAAAATCAGCAACTGTTGTTTAGAACTTCAGTGTTTTGTCGTCTTCTTGTCTCTATTTCTTCAAAAACAATTTCTTGAATCACATGAATTTGTCCAAAAGGAGGTTCAGACCTCATCACGTCCATCATTATCATCAAAATAAAAAACCTGTCACACTCAACAAACTTGTAAGTAAACCATCATAACAAATATAAACTTACAAAGTATATAAACCACCTTTGACAAAAATTGTTTTGCGGTTAAAATTCATAAGCTTTCAAAAAATATGCTGTTTTGCAAAATTTTCTAAGTTTTTTAGAAAAACAACTTTCAAAATTTTCTAAATAGTCAGATCCACCACAGAACAACCGTTTCTCGTGCGTTAAATCCTAAAGCAAAATAAAATCTTTTTGGATTTTTGGGTTTTTTGACAAGTAAAGTAAATGAACGTAAAGACAAATTAAATAAACTATGTACAAACATAAAAACACTCTATTTTAATTATAGCAACCACTGGTTAAAAGGATCATATCAGCTAGATTGAGATGTCACAGTGAGTTAATGTTCTTAACAACTTTTTAATATGTAAGACTGCATTCCAAGACGATTACCAGTATTATGTATCCACATAAACAATATAACACTTAACGATTCCAAATCCATCTTAGCATTTAAGTGTATTAAACTGAATCATCTATGTTACCCACGACATGACATACCCCCGCGATCAAGTCATGCACAAAGGTTCATCGTAATAGGTGAGTAAATTGCCATTATCCTTATTGTTTACAAGGTACGAGTCACGAAGGTGTACAGGTCTGCATATATCTGGATGCAACAAAGTAACCAAATGTGTACTCAACCAGGGTTAAGACAAATACCATTTTATGCGGTACGAATTTTCAGCCTTAGGCATTTATAAGTGATTGCCTTTGAGCCTTTGAGGGTTTTGGCATTTATCGTATGCTCTTTTAAGATGTTCTGACAAAGTCTAGGTCAGCATGTATCTGGATGCAGCAAAAGACCAGTCAAATAATCCCGGATAAATTTAACAATTTAAAGACCTGAAACCTCAGAATATTGTAACACGCTATCAACGCAAGATTTAAGACCATAAAATCATACGAAAATGACATGTATCCCACAGAATCAACAGTCATTAAGAATTCTATTTCAATTAACAGACCGGATTCGTGTGTCAATTGTCTACCAGTACATCATATAATGAAGATGCAGCCACACTTAGCTTTAATTTTTCTGCTCAGTTTTATTAACTGTAACAAAATCAACTGCTAATGTGATATCATTTCCAATTAGGTACCAGCATTGCTAAATTTTTTTTAATATTTTTTTTAATTTTTTTTTTGCGAAACGAAGCAGAAGCAAATATAAACAAAGTAAAAACTAACTAAAAACTTAAAAACTAAAAGCTTCAGCACTAATGAGAAAATGAAAAGTTATTCCGGGTTTCTCATCCCGTTCAGCTGCACTAACAGTTCAAACCGAGCTCTATCGAAAGCTTTTGTGAACAAATCAGCTGGGTTATCTAAAGTATCAACCTTTTTCAAATAAATCATCCTTTTCTCAAAACAATCCCTTATGAAATGATGCCTTATGTCTATATGTTTTGTTTTGGGAAAGTTTTTGGGATTCTCTGTGATTGAAATGGTGGCCTGATTATCAATAAGTACAGGAGTATGAGTGAAATTCAAACCGTAATCCCGCATTTGTTGTTGTATCCACAAGACCTGTGAACAACAGCTACCAGCAGCAACGTATTCTGCTTCACATGAGGAAATAGCCACCGAACTCTGCTTTTTGCACTGCCAGGAAACGATTCTTCCTCCTAAAAATTGACAGCAACCAGTAGTAGACATCCGATTCTGGTTACATCCTCCGTAGTCCGAATCTGTATACGCTACAAGATGGAATTCGCTATCAGCTGGATACCAGATTCCCAATTTGGGTTTCCCCTTTAGGTATATTAGAATCCGTTTCACAGCGATCATATGTGACTCCTTTGGATTAGCCTGAAAACCTGGCACAAAGACAAACTGCAAACATAATGTCAAGTCGAGAAGCAGTTAGATACATAAGCGAACCTATCATGGCGTGATACTAAGTTGGATCGACATTTTTATCGCTGTCTGCATCTAGATGAAGTCCATGATTCACGGGTCGAGGAGTAGCATAAGTAGAACACTCATTCATCTTGAAACGAGTCAAAGTGTCATGTACATACTTAGTCTGATGTATGAACATCCCATCTTCCTTCCGATCTACTTGTAAACCAAGAAAGAATTTCAGCTCCCACATAGCACTCATCTCGAACTTCTTCTTCATAACCTTCTCAAATTCAATGCACATGTCCTTGTTGGCGATCCGAAGATGATATCATCAACGTACACCTGAACCAGTAGGAAATCTTCTCCATTTCTCTTTATGATAAGTGTACTGTCTATTTTACCTCTCTCAAAGCCATTTTCTAAGAGATGAGTTGACAGTGTCTCATACCATGCCCTTGGTGCCAGATGTAATCCGTACAGTGCCTTATCAAGTTTATAGACACGTTCTAGATGATCTGGATCAGTAAACCCTGGAGGTTGTGAGACATACACCAGCTCCTGGACTCTCCCGTATAGAAAGGCGCTTTTGACGTCTAACTAATAAACTTTAAAGCCCTTGTAGGAACGAAGGCTAGAAAGAGTCGATTTGCTTCGAGCCTTGCCACCGGTGCAAACACTACATTAAAATCAATCCCTTATTGTTGGTTGAATCCTTTGACTACCAAGCGAGCCTTATTTCTCACTACTATTCCGTTGCCATCAGTCTTATTTCTGATCACCCATTTTGTACCGATTTCTTGAGCACCCTAGGGTAAATCGACAAGCTCCCATACTTTGAGCTTTCTGAATTATGCCAGTTCCTCTTGCATAGCTTCCACCCACGCATTATCACGAAGTGCTACTTGATGATTCTTTTGTTCAACTTGCGAGATGAAGCATTTAAGGCATTTGTTGATGATGCCCGAATCTTTAATACTAACATATAAACACGTCGACTCAGAAATACTACTTCTTGTCCTTACACCCGCATTAGGATCTCCTAAGATATTCTCCACTGGATGATCTTTATTTGTGCGAGTTTGAGCAATAGCATCAACCGGTATATTCTTCTCCAAATTTGAACCTATCTCCCCCGAAGTGTGTACAGTACCGAACGGATTAACGAATTCTTCCTCTTCGGTTTCATTGATAACAGGACATTTGTCTCTTGACGTGGAGGTTCCTAAATCAGCGTCATTCTTGTTTTTATCTGTAGAGATTGGAATGATCGATCTTGGTGATATTTCATCATCGTCATCTGGCATTCCAAGTATCAATTCTTCATTTACCTCATTTGGATCTGCATTAAAGGTATATGGAACATTAAATGATTTAAAGACAAAATCATAGTCAAAGAGCCAGTCGGGATCAGTAGCCTGTGCAGTATCTTGTGGTGTGTAACTAGTTATGTCAACATTGAAAACGACTTCTACACGACCTGTTGTTTTATTAAAAACCCTTTTATTTGGTGCACCTGGCACATAACCAAGAAAAAATCCCTCGTCAGCCACTTCACCGAATTTTGGATGGTTTCTATTTTTCAAGATAGTGCACGGTATCCCGAATGGTTCAAAACCATGGAGATTAGGCTTGTTGCCCTTCAAGAGTTCATAGCATGTCTTATGGTGCTTCTTGACAGTCAACACCCCATTCAAAACATAACACGCTGTATTCACAGCTTCTGCCCAAAATATGACAGGTAGCTTAGAATCAGCGAGCATTGTCCTTGCTGCTTCAATCAGTGTCCTGTTTTTCCTTTCAGCAACCCCGTTTTGTTGTGGCTCATAGGGCGCACTGAATTGATGCTCAATCCCTTTTCTTATGCAGAAAATGGAAAAACAACTATTCTTGAACTCCGAGCCATTGTCACTTCTGATTCTCTTTATTGTGGTTCCAAAGATGTTCTCCGTTTTGTTGAAGAAGTCCATCAAGGTCCCCCTGTTTCATCCTTCGAACCTAGGAAAAACACCCATGAAAAACGTGAATAATCATCTGTGATCACAAGACAATAATACTTTCCACCTAAACTCCTAACATTTACTGGACCGAACAAATCCATATGCAATAAATCAAAAGGAGAGTTAAGGGAATTCTTAGTCTTTGGTTTATGAGGCTTCTTGTGTTGCTTGCCCTTCTTGCATGGCAGACACTTATCCTCCACGCCAAAGTTCTTCAATGGAACACCTTGCACTAGTCCATGCTTTGTGATGTAATTCATCTTCCTGAAATGCAAGTGTGCCATTCTCCTGTGCCACAGCATCGAATCAGACTCTGATGCTTTTGATAACAAACATGTCGGCTCTTCTTTTGCATCATCTTGAACACTCATATCCATGATGTACATATCATTTCTTCTTGAGCCCTCATGATTATCCATTCTTCATGAATCTTTACTCCTAGTTTCAACACTAATGCTTCGGACTTAGTAAAATGGACAGAATGTCCTTTGTCGCAGATTTGAGAAACACTCATTAGGTTGTGCTTCAACAGCTCCACGTAATTCACATCATCCAAAGTAATTTTGCCATTGGTGACCTTTCCTTTTCCAGTTATTCGACCACCCTTGGCTCCTGCAAAGTTAACATAACCGCCATCAATTTTAATAAAATCAATCAACAACTTCAACTCCCCTGTCATGTGCCTAGAGCAGCCACTATCAACATACCACCAGTTGATAATCCTCCTTAGCAGCTCCTGCACTCACAGATAAAGGGAATTAGTTTAGGGGAACCCAAGCCATCACGGTCTTGGGTACACCATTTTCTACAAACGTAAATTCCTTCAAATATCCATCACATTGTTTAGGTGTGTAGGACCGTTGAGGACTACGACGTTGTTGTTGTTCAAAATGGTTAGGTTGGTTGTAACGTCTCCTATTTGGAGACTGAGAAAACCTTTGAGGAAATCTCCCTCGGTTGGATAATCCATTATTGTTTTTGTTTCCTCAAAACTGTTGACCATTCGAATAATTTCTATCCATATGGTCGTTGTTATTATGAAAACTTTGGTTATTGGGTCTTGAAAATTTTCTATCACCGTTTATAGATTGGTGACGATTTTGCATGTGTAGCGGCTGGTACTTACTGGGACTTGGGTTTGTCTGTTTGGCAGCTGGAGCACCAGATGTGCCAGCGTTCCCAGTATTTACCTGCCTAGGGACGAACTTAGGTTGGTTTCTTTGAAAACGAGCATTTTCAGTGTTGCTCGGTCCATCCCCATTACCACTACCCTGAGCATTCTCCAAATTATTCTGCAAATTTTTCTTTTGCGAGTTGCTCAACTTGTTTTTATCGTCTGACTTAACAGGTGACTTTTGCTTTCCCCTATCTGAGTCCGTAGGTGCTCCTGTCTTTTTGAGGGGACAACAACTAGCCACGTGGCCTTTGTTGTGACATTTGAAGCACGATCGTTTCTCTAAGGGCTTTTTGTGTGGCCCCTTTGAGTTGGATCCTTCACCAGTCTCAGATGGTTGAAGCTGACTCAGAACCAGCATCCGTTTTATCATCAGATTTGTCATTTGAAACTTTAGGAGATTCGATCTCCGCGAAAACAGATTCAATGGAATCAGGGTTAACTTTCGAAATAGGGAAATCTGAGTCAGAGTAAATCTTATCAGATCCCTTGAGTCTAGAAAACTTCTTGATTTTATCATTTACCTTCTTAGTTTTACCCCCCGACCCATCAGTTGTTTGAGTCACAGTTTTGACCTCTACAGTAGGCTTGAGGTCTTTTGGTTTAGTAACTACATCCTGCTAAACCTTTTTACCCGCATTTTCTGTTGCTTTCTCAGTTTCTTTTCTATCTACTGTCTGAGGGCCATAGACAACATCAAACACTTCCTCTTCATTTGGTAAAAATGAGTAATTACTATTGAAAGGAGGAGGAACATCATTATAACCTAGACCTGAATTCTCATGTTTCTCAGCTATTTCAGTTCTGGAAGTCATGATCTGATTATACATGTGTTTAGTGCTCCTACATTGATCTAGTTTCCTTCGCAGCTCAGTAATGGTCTTTTGTTTCTCTAAGATTTCTAGCTGCATTTTCACGATTGTTTCATCTTTTTCTACTAGACCATTGTATTGGAATTCACAGTCACCAGTTTTAATGCAAAGCAGCCTATTAACTTCCTTAAGATCTTTCTTGGTGCTTTCTAACTTTTTCTTAAGGCCAGACTCTCTATTTTTGTTGCCAAAATTTAACTCCTTTTGCTCATCTAAGAGCACTATGAGTTGTTTATTCTGGTCTACTTGCATATCATGTTCTTTATTTATGAAATCTAGTTTCTCAACAAAGTCAAAACATTTTTTGCAAAGCATCAACGACAATAGATAAAGAAATGTGTACCTTTTTGGCGTCAGAGTCCAGTTTAGTCATGAATGCAATGAACTCAGCTGTTGACATCCCTTTTGTAACTATTGTTAGATCCAGAATCTCTTCAGTCGGCTTGTTGTCTCTGATGATTTCTTCCACTTCCTCAGATTTTTCAGTAGCAGCTACCTCAGACTTCACTGCACTTTCATCAGCTTTAACTTCTTCAGCTTTGACCAATTCAGCTTCAGTCACATGTTCTTCAGTCTTGACCGTTTCAGACACGGTCTCGTTGTCAGAATCAGATGCTTCTGACTTCATACTTTCATCTTTGATCTCTACCATAAGAGCCCGATCACCATCTATCATAGAACTCCAGTCATATCTGCCGTCAGGTTTGGCAACCATGAGTGCTCTAGAACTTGAATTGTTAGAACTTGAAGGTGGGGCAACAGAAGAACTCTGTCGCGTGGTGTTAGAGTTGCTGCTTGATTGTTGTCTTGAACATTCCCTTGCGAAGTGGCCAAAGGAATGACAATTGTAACACCTCACTTTGCTTTTGGCAAATCCAGCTCTTCCACCAACGAGCTTCCTTCCAGTTCTCTCCATGTACTTCTTTGCCTTACGTGAGAGCATGACCAAGTTCCATTGTAAGTCCATCTCCTCTAGATCATCAGGGTCAATCTGGTCAAAATCTTCATCAAAGAGTGTTGGATCATTGATCTTTCCTTAGATGTAATTTTCATACGAAGCAATGAAGGAAGATAACATAGCAAGTTGTTGTTCGGCCGATTTAACACTCATCGGCATGGACTTGCTTGTTCCAGTGTATGATCCACCTGTACTCTTTCCATTTCCGCCAGAAGGGATATCCTTGACTTTAGTTGTCTCACCTAATGTTGACACAAAACAACACTCACCGTCAGAATCAAGAATAATATTACCAGATGTGTCACCTGAGAAGAATGCCGAGACACCGTTGTTGTTGCTTGACGAGGTTTTAGTTGCAGGCTTTCCGTGATAAATCCCTGGATCCTGTACCTGTTCAGATCCTGCTTCCCTCCTCATCATGTTGAAACTGTAAGCCCTTAGTTTTCCTACCACGGTGTCCAAAGTCATAATGCCGTAATCAGTTCTATTTCTGATCATTAGAGAATACACATCCCATTTTGTAGGAAGTGCGTCCAACAGCTTGTCGTTCAGCTCATTGTCAGTGTACTGTATCTCATGGTTTCCCAATTCAGTAAGCAGATGGTAGAATCTTGTGATGATGTCTTCTAAGCTCTCATCTTTGAAATGCTTGAAGACTGCAAACTGTTACTTCAACAGTTCCTTCTTGTTCTTCTGTACTTCAGCACTGCCCATATATCGTTTCTCCAATGCCTCCCATAAGTCTTTAGCTGTCCTGTTTCTGCTGAATGTGTGGAGGATTTCTTGTGGCAAACACATGGTAATGGCTGCTCTAGCTTTATTTTCAGCTTCGTGCATTAGTTTATGCTCTTCATTCATCTCACTAAAAGCGAGTAGTCTTTGCCCGCACAATACCTTCACCTTGTTTGAATGGTTGTATGTACCCGTCTGAGATGCAAATCCACATTCTTAACCGGTAAAAACGAGCCCATTCCTCGAACCGTCCTCTCCACCAGAAATAGTTGTCAACACTTATCATCTTGGGTGGGGAATTGGCTTTTCCCACCTCGTGATCCATCTCAACCATTTTATAATAACGCCATTTGTTTTAGTAGATTTTAGATTTAATTAACAAGTTGTTTAATTAATTAAGTCCAAACTAAACAAAACAATGGTGTCCGAGAACTAATCTTTGTTCGAGAACCTATGTTGGTTTTCAAGAACTATAACTTGTGTCCGAGAACTAATCTTAGAACCTTGTCTGAGAACTAATGTCTGTTTCCGAGAACTTATGTTGGTTTCTGAGAACTTGTGTTGGTTTTCGAGAACAGGTGTCCTAGTTCTAGAACTATGTCCGAGAACAAGAATTTTGATGTTTGTCTGAGAACTAGACTTGTGTATCTCCGAGAACTTGCTTGTGTCCGGGAACAACTATTTATTTCCAAGAACCCTTGCTTTGTGTTCGAGAACAAAAGCTTTTGTTTGAGAACTAGAGTTATCTGAGAACTGATCTTTGTTCGAATTCTAGTGAGTATCCGAGAACAAGACTTGTTTCCCAAGATGATTGTGTCTGAGAACTCCTTAAACCGAGAACCAAGATCCAAGTGAAATGTCCGAGAACTACGAACTCCTTGGTCAACAAGATAGAGATCCCGAAAATTATGGAAAGGATTGAGTCTTGATTTCAATTTTGAATCTTCCTAATCTCTTGCCTTATTTCCTTTTTCAAATCCTTTCCTTATCTCCTGTAACAAAATCACAAACAACTAAAACAAGATCAAAAACCAAGATTTAAACAAATATTAATGATGTTCATCCAAGTTCTTGATGTTCTTCATAAACTTGAATGAACCTTCAAACCCGAGAATTTTAAAACCTGCAAATACCACTAGAAACAAATCGTAAGATCAAGAACACAATTAATAATATTATTCAAAAGCTTTGTATATTAAAATAAAAGGAAACGTTATGGATCAAAACTAAACAGAAGCTTTTTGAACAAGATCAAGATTCCAAACAAGCTAATTAAAAAAAACAAATCGTTTTTTTTTTAAAACAATTTCAAAACTTCTAAAGAAACTTTAAAATAAATAAAAGGAATCGTAACCTTAAAAACTGAGAACAGTAACTTTAAAACAAATTGGAATTTGGATACAAGACAACTTGATACTCAAGATCAAATCCTAAAACAAAGAATATTAGGAGCCGAAAATTATTTTTTTTTAATAAAACAAACGCTGATGATCAAAACAATACCGAAACAAATAAAATAGAGATTACGAACGAAACAGAATATTATAATATCGAATCAACTCAGAAAATTAAAACTAAATCAAAAATCCGAACAATAGTAAAAAAAAATGCAAACCGATTTATTTCAATCACCGTGAACTCGTTCCTTGAATAATATCTAGCCCGAAAGCTCTGATACCACTTGATAAAGGAATGCGTGAGTTTTTTTTTTTAAGAAAATAAAGATGCAAACATCAACTTGATAAATCAAATAAAAAAACCGTAACCTTTTTTTTTTAATTACGAAACATTAAAGAACCAAAAAGAACAAGAATCAAAATATTAAAACAATGCAAACCCACACACAATGTTTCTGTTTTTATTGTTTTATTTTTATTAATAAAACCCACTTTATCATATTGGCAACTATGGCCCCTCAAGTTTTTCCCAAAGTCTTTTGTTGTTAAAACTCATTTAGCAAAACTAGTGTTATTTCCAAAATAGGACATAACCCAAGTTTTCATTATTCGAGTCTCACTTTATTATTTTGCTAATCACGCCTAATGGCGTAATTAGGCGAAAGGATGATTTTGGGGTGTTACAGTTCGGCCGACTTTTTAACTAACCACCTTATCATGTTATAAATAGGGGGTTAGCATAATATGTTAGGGTTGATTGTTTTTATGAGTTTCTCTTGGTATTTTGGGTGATCTTTATACCAGATGAATTATATCTCATATGCAAGCAATTAAGTGATTCATTTGATTTTGGTTCTTATTGTTTAACCTTACATTAGTAAGGAAATCATATCGGTATACGGACTAACTAGACACTCCCTTTGCTCAGTTATAGGTCCATTTACCAATAAGCATCGTACAACATCAACCAATATTGTTGTCCACCTAAATTTAAAATCAGATTTTATCACTAGGCATTTTAGATATGTTAAGGTAATGATTAATACCGAATAATCGACGGACCCCATACACCCGACACATTCCCATATCAAGGCATGGACAAAGCTTCCTCATAACCGGTAAGTAAGTTGTTGTTATCCGTACATTACAAGGAATGGGTTCACTGGTGTTCATTGGACATAGAGGGTCCTCGGTTCGGCTGACAACACAACATACGATACATTTGCCTTAGATTTCCCAAAAATATTCTTCGACTAGGGTTATGGCAAATAACATTAGATAGATTTATCCGTACGATGCTTTAGGCATTCAATTTGTTACCTTAGAGCGAAATTCTCAACGAGAATTAGGGTTTTGGCATTTCATATCTTTTTGCTCTTTCTAGGATTACGAGACGTCTCTTCTTGAGATTTTATTTTACTTTCTTCTCTTATTCTTTTCTTTTACTTTTCTTTTGTTGTGACTGACACAGAGGTGCCTCAGTTGGCTACAAACCCAACGTACGACACGTGTGCCAACCCTGCATTATGAGAGATGTCAATTTTATTAATGGCAAATAAATTGCAAGTCGCGAACTAGAACTTTCAAATATCTGAGTGTTACAATGTTATTACGTAAGTGATTGCGTTCAAATGTAGTGTTAATTGCGAAAGCAAAAGTGAGTAGTGAGGGTATGTGTTCCTATTAATCAATTTAAGTCCCATTTTATTGATAAGATGCAATAACTAACTATCCGATATTCTTGGGATATGGCGACTCTTTCTTCATGATCATTAGAGAGACCATGGATCATTAGTCATGTTCACTTTCAACCAATGTTACGTTTTTCTTGCATGACCTAGTTTTTAATTTGTATAAGAATTGTGCTTTCCTACGCTCAAAACCGTTTCACAAGAAAACAATTTGTCAGATCAGGACCCTAACAGTTGTTTTGCTAAAAAAAATATCGAATCAACTTAGTGATCAAATTAGTAAAGTGACGTAGTGTGCTCCCAAGCTATAAAAATTACCCCAAACAATAGTGTCTCTAGTGATCAAGATATCAATGTTAGATAGGGAAAAACAAAAGCTTAACTTAGGGATTCTTGCAATAACTCAAGTGGGAACATAGGCTTCGACTCGGAATGTTCTTTCCGTAGTAGGGATTTCGAGCATAAAGTCTTCTAATGAATTTGTTGTTGTATTAGAAATTTTAACAGTCATGATGTTAATTACCGTTGTTGAATTTTGGGGAGAATTGTTATCTGTGAAATTTTATGTTTTGGAACCAGGATCCTGAGTAGGTTCAGGATCCCAAGTTGGATTAGGATCCTAAGTCGGGACAGGATCCCGACTATGTTCAGTATCCCAAGCAGGTTTAGTATCGTTAATGCTAATGATTATTATCTGATTTTTGCTCTTTTATCTATGATTAAGCGTTGCAGGCCAGTCACAAGGGCTACATTGACTTGTTCTGGTTAAAAAGAGCGAAATTAATGGGAGACGATGCGTAGAGGAAGGCTTGTAATGGTCATAACTGAAGACCAAGTTATTTCTCGAATCCTCACACATGGATTCTTGCAAATCAATTACGTTGCTTTTCTATATAAATGAGACATTATGATCGAAAGAGGACACAAAATTCCCTGCTCTCTCACTCTTTACTATGATTTTTTTCACAACCACAATTATAATCATCTTTTATCACTAACTTTAATCTACAACCATTCTCGGATTGTACTTTACTTTATCTTTAATAAAAATACCAGAGGGAGGCGTTGATTGCCACGTCCTGAGATTTTGTACAGGACATCCTTAGGGGATAAGGGCTTTTCTCATAATGTCTCATGTTCTTCCATTTTTTATTGTTTATTTAAATTATAATACCCCAAGCGATATCCTTATATACTGAGTTATACTGATTTCTATTTCAATATCCTGACTTTACATTTCAACATCCAGAGTATACTTTTCAATATCCCGAAAAGCACACTACCTCACATTCAATGTTTGGTTACAAATCACTTCAATAAATTTTTACCAAAAGAGTATTTAAATACAAAATAAATAAATAAAGTATTTTTTAAGATATTAAATTGTATATTTTAACAAGAAAGATCGTGTAAATCTAGCTATAATGTAATAGATATTATTGATGATGTTTCGAATCTTAAAACAATACTTTTCTAATGTATCAAACAATAATGTGAATTGAGTTTAAGCGATTTCCATAATTTCATACAAATAATATTCCAATCCTCCCAATCCAACATTATTAGATAAATGTCTTTGAAATTTTAAAATCATAATATCTTTGGTGCATTTAGCTATGATTAACCACCTACCTAACCAAATCAAAAAACTTGACAAAAAATATATCCTATTGGGTGATAATTGCATAAAAATATAATATGTCATTATCATTAAATATCTATATATATTGCAAAGGGATTAATCCAACATGTCATAATTTTATGCAATCTCTCCTTTGAGAGATGCCACATAGGATGTGATGTGGCAAGTGTAAACCAATTAAAAAAAAGAAATAAATATGATTTAGCCTAATCTATTATAATCTTTAACCTAATCTATTAAATACCTAATCTACTAAATCTAAATATTAAACCTTTATTATTTTTTCTCATGTTTCCTCCCAGAACTTTTAAACGTTAATATCTTTTATATACGAGATTTTTTAAAGAAAAAAAATTACACCAAATTAACGAGCGTTTTATTATCTTTCCAACGAGTACCATTGTGCTATATAAAAAACGGGTCTGGGATTAGGTGATACCCGACCCGATTACCCGAAACAACATACCCAAATACCCGAACTATATACCCGATCATATACCCATGAATTTTTTAACGCATCACATAACCCTTAGACTAATGCGTTCGATATTTCAATAATTAACTTTTTTTTTCTTATTTCATGTTAGTTCTTTTATAATGATCGATTACAAACTTCCGAATTCATTTGTAATGGCCCTAGATTTATACCCGTGTCGGGTTTGGGATTAGTTTAAAAAAAATTGTGGGTTTGGGTCGGGTCTGGGATTAGGTGATACCCGACCCGATTACCCGAAACAACATACCCAAATACCCGAACTATATACCCGATCATATACCCATGAATTTTTTAACGCATCACATAACCCTTAGACTAATGCGTTCGATATTTCAATAATTAACTTTTTTTTTCTTATTTCATGTTAGTTCTTTTATAATGATCGATTACAAACTTCCGAATTCATTTGTAATGGCCCTAGATTTATACCCGACGCAGAGATTCGTTTTTTTATAACTGAATATCATAACTTATGGCAGAGATTTGTTTAAAATAATAATAATAATAATAATAATAATAATATATTTTATTATGTCATATTAGATATTTCAACCCGGGACGCTCCCGGGATAAAAACTAGTGTTATAATATGTGAATAGTTTTCCATAAACCATCTTTACAATAAAAGATGGTGAGTTAATTGCCAATTTAATTTCTGAGGTTTGTTAAAAATTGTCACTTTCATCCAAAAGTTTTTTTTTCTTATGTGTCCCTGTGGTTTCCATTTTTTGCCATTTTAGTCCAACCCTATAACTCCGTTAAGAAAAGTCAGTTAAGTCAAGGGTATTTTGATCATTTTACATATGTATTTCTTTTTTTGCCATTTTCATCAAAAACCAATTTTTTTTTAATGAAAGTAGTAATTTTTAACAAACCTTAAGGACTGAATTGACAATTAACTCAATAGATGGTTAATAACTACTTCTAGAACAATATAAATAATTACCTTGCGATCTTTACATTAATAAATGGTCATCATTTAATATAGGCGAATGATCTTTCTCTAGTTGGTAAATGCTAACCGGTTAAGTGTAAGGTTAAGGTACTGAGTTAAAACTATGATTGTGGCAAAAATGTTAATAAAACTTTTTTGGGAGGTGGGGTTCGATCCTCAGTTTCTATGCTCATATGTGGAGAGGATGTTGAACTATTGTCTTGTGGGTTCTCAAGTGTGAGCGCTACCACTTAATCTAGCCGTTCTAAAAAAATAGAGTAAAGTGCGCGGGGATAGTCCTCATGGTTTCAAAAAAAAATCTCTAAATGTGAGAACTTACACGGATAGTCTCAACATTTGCAATTTGTAACACTTTTAGTCACAATTTTACAATTTGTAACACATTTAATCCCTAAAATTAAAGATATATGGAAACCAAAGATGTTATAAATTGCATACGTTTAGACTAAATGTGTTACAAATTATAAAAATTTAGACTATTTGTATAATTACGCATACCTAGGAACCATTTTGAAAAGAATTTAAAACCACAAAGGACTAATCGTGTACTTTACTCAAAAACACTAGTCTAGTATAGATAATAATTTTGTTTAAATAACTTAAATAGAAACTTTAATAAGAAAGATAAAACTACACGGATAGTCCCTATGATTTATAGAAAGTAACATCTTAGGGTACTAACTTTATTTTTTAACATGTTAAGGGTTTATGATTTCAGTTCTGTAATATGTTAGGGTACTAAAGCTAACTCCGTTAGTTTTTCTAGTTAAGTTTTGATAAAATGACTAAAGTGCCCAAGAATAGCTAAACGAGTTATTCTTGTAGTTAACTCTATTTGATTTACAAGGATATTTTTTGCAATTTATTGAAATTAGAATTATCTATTAATATTATAAATTTTAAAATTGTAATAATATACTAAATTAAATAATTATACTCTACACATTTTAATATATTTTTTATAAAATAATACTTTTATCCATATAAACCACCGCCGAAATTTGTATCTACAATCAAACACCACGTCTACTCACATCTCCACAGCCATTGCCGCCATGCGTTATCTATATTTGTCAAGGTCATCTATATTTTTTAATATATAAAATTATCTATTAATATTATTAAAACTTAGAAATTTTAAATACACAAAATTAAATAATTATAATATATACGTTTTAATATATATTTTTTTGTAAAACAACACTTCTATCCATGTAAACCATTGCCAGTAATCCTAATTCGTATTTGCCATTAAGCACTATGTATACTCTCATATCCATTGTCATTGCTGTCATACGTTATCTATATTTGACATGGTCGTCTATATTTTTAATACATATCGAGGAATATTATTTAAAAACTTTAAATTCTATATATAACATTTCAAATTGATGTGAATAGTAACCATAGCACAAAGCCACAAATGCGTAGCTGACCTACTTTTGGTTTTCTTTTTTCTATTTTCATATCTTCATTTTAAGTATTCTTTTTTCAATTTTACAATTAGTGATCTAATTAGTTGCTAATTTACTCATTTAATTATTTAACAAATCCTATTTACAAAGTGTAGTTAATTATAGGATTTTTATTTTTTAATTAAAGTCCAAAATAACCATTTACAAAAGTAACAACCTGTTATTCTTGATATACAACTATCACTATCGAAATAATACAATGAATGCTGTTAGCTTGACAAACTTACTCGATATCGACATCGATATCGGTATTCGTGTCGTATCAAAACTGATATTGGTTTGTCATAACGATACGACACGAGCCGAATCAATATCAACCGAGTTCCCGCCGCGTAGCGCGGGATAGTTTTCTAGTTATATAAATATATTAAATTGAATAATTATACGTACTCAGTGCGCTTTAATAATATTAATAACTAATTCTACATCAAGCAACATATCAACTCTATGCGTTTTAAATATAGATAACGCATGGAGGCGAAGATGAAAGGTGACGTAGTGCTTGATGACAGATACAGATACAAGTTACGCTCATAGAACGTGGTTTATATGGATAAAATTATTGTTTGATAAAAAGATACATACTAAAACGCAAAAGGTATAATTATTTAATTTAATATATTTTTATAACTTCAAACTTTTATGTTTCAATAATATTAATAGATAATTCTAATTCTAATTTCAATAAATTGCAAAAATTATCTTTGTAATTAAATAAAGTTAATTACAAGAATATCTAGTTATACTAGGACATTTTAGTCATTTTATCAAAACTTTACTAAAAAACTAATGGAGCTGGCCCTTGTACCCCAACATGTTACAAAACTGAAACCATAAACCCTTAACATATTAAAAAATAAAGTTAGTACCAAGATGTTACTTCCTATAAACTATAGAGACTATCAATGTAGTTCTGTCTTAATAAAAATAATAAAATGTGAAATTACATAAATATTAATTGTTAACAAGATCTTTTTTTTTTTAAAAATAGACTGGAATTTTACGTTTACCAAAGTAAGCACAAAAAACGAGCTAATCAATCAATTTTTTTTTTAAAAATAGACTGGAATTTTACGTTTACCAAAGTAAGCACAAAAAACGAGCTAAGCAATCAAAATTCACCAAAAAGGTTGGCTTCGTCGGCTTAGCTGACACCCTCACAAATTAACGTGTAGGCTTTGTTGGCTTTTTTATGAGAATTGTATGGTAAATCCTAGCAGTTTCAGTCGTTAAAACTAATGCGTCAGCTTCTGATTGGAGGAAATGCGGGTTGGTTGGTTTGATGAAAATTAAAGGTCCATATCTATTTTTTTAAATAGAAAAATTCCGTTCAAAGATGAGTGTATTCGTAATTTTCTCTAAATAAAGATAGAATAACAAATATTCACATCCTTACTTTTAGGTATGTATGAATATAACATACACTAGATTATACCCGGGAGTGTTCCGGGTTTGAGAAATCTATTATAACATATCGATTTTATATATGAAATAGAATGACGCGCTTTACATTTACATGCAGAAAAGCTTCATGTAGCACCTAAACAAAAACAATTAACAATGTCTCTCCAATGTTAACGCCTAAGCTTAAACAATGTATAACTTTAATATTAATATCTAACCTAAAACAATGTACAACTCCAATACTAACACATGTTGAAAATAGAATTCATATTTACTGATTTGAACATAATTAGTGACTTGCCTATACATGATTAATGAATTACCTAAACACTTTGTGTTTTTTTTTTTCTATATGAACAAAACCCCACAAAATGTATAACTCTAATATTAATACCTAACCTAAAATAATGTACAACTCCAATGCTAATACCTAACCTAAAACGATGTATAACTCTAATGTAACTCTAATATTAACATATATCCTAAAGGCTAAAAAAATGTACAACTATAACATACTAATATTGGCATCTAACATAAAACAATGTATAACTCTAGTATTGACACCTATCATAAAGGCTTAAAAAATGCTTAACTATAATATCAATATTCAATACCTAACCTAAAAAAATGTATAACTCTAATATTAACACCTATTATAAAGGCTAAAAAAATACATAACTCTAATATCAATATTCAATACCTAACCTAAAACAATCTATAAATCCAATGCTAACATCTAATACTTCAAACAAAGAATAGTCGTTTCTTTTTCTCCGTTTTTTTATATAGCACTATGGTCCTCGTTGGAAAGATAATAAATTTTTTTCTTTAAAAATCTCGTATATAAAAGATATTAACGTTTAAAAATTATGGGAGGAAACATAAAGGAGAAAAATCTAAATTTGTTTTTAAATATTTGTTTTCGTAAAATAAGTTAATGCCACATGGCACATTCAAGGGGGAAGATGCCCTCTTTGAGTGTCATGTAGGATAAATGGCTTTGATTTATTATATATATATATATATATATATATATATATATATATATATATATAGGGCTAGGATAATATGAGAACTCTACTATGCTGTGAGAACTAGAGAACTCTTATAGACCATTGATCTTATTGATCCAATGGTTGAGATTAAAGATTAGACACTTTTGTCTTCACATGGTTAGTAAGTATTATTTTATTGTAAAATAGTACTTAAGGGGTAATTAGGTAAAAAGCCATGTTAGAGAAGAAAATAAATATAATATCATTTAATTTTTTTTAAACTTTGTTTTATTTTTTTAATTAATTTAATTTTTTAAAACAAAAAAAACAGATTTTACATTCTGTCATTTCACTCTCGTTTTTGCACTGGTGTAATTTTTACACCAGTGTAAATCTACCATACACAAATTTTTACGACAATTACACTGGTGTAAAAGACGAAACAAAACATATAATGATGATGATTTACACTACTACACAAACTTCTACAAAAAATACACTAGTGTAAAAAAACAAATGACTATACATTCATATTTACACAAGTGTTTTCTTACATCAAACGACTATACATTCATATTTACACTAGTGTAAACATCAGTTTACACCAGTGTTTTCTCCACCGTTCATCGTCGTCTCCACAACATCGGTTCCTTACCCACAAAAACATCATCTTCTTCGCACGTCGTCTCCCTGACAAAAACCCCACAAAATTTCAACATAAAAAAGCTCTCTTTTTCACCCTAATAATAACAATAATAATAATAATAACAAAAAATAACAAAAAAAAATAATAACAGAATTAATATTAATAATAATAATAATAATAATAAAAAATAATAACAATAACAAAAATAATAATAATAATAATACTAATAATAATAATAACAATAATAATAATAATAATAATAATAATAACAAAAAAATAACAAAAAAAAATAATAACAGAATTAATATTAATAATAATAATAATAAAAATAATAATAATAACAATAACAAAAATAATAATAATAATAATAATAATACTAATAATAATAATAATAACAATAATAATAATAATAATAATAATAACAATAATTAAAAAAAAACATACCTGCAATCCTCCGTCCCCCCTTCGTCCTCCCCCTCTGCAACCCACCACCGCCATCAGCCACCGTCATCCTCCACCTCTGCAACCCACCACCGCCATCAGCCACCCTTCGTCCTCCCCTCTGCAAAACCTACCCCCTTCATCAAACCTCTACCCCCGATCTGAAATAGATCCACCACATCCCTCAACCCCCTGAACCACCGTGAACCATGAACCACCGTCGTCCCTCCATCGTCGTCCCTCCACCGTCGTCCCTCCACCGTCGTCCTCTACAAAAACCCATCACCACCATCGCTCCCCTTCACCGTTTCAGATCCACCCCCCACCGTTCAGATCCACCCCCTACCCCACTACGTTCAGAACCACCACCGTCCCCCACACACCCCTCTGCACCTTCGTCTTCATCCATCTACAAACGTTTTCATCTTTTTTTTTAGAGAGAGAGAGAGACTGATGAGTGTGTGTGTGTGTGTGTGTTTTAGAGAGATAGAGAGAGAGTCGGTTAGGTTTAGAGAGAGAAAAGAGAGAGAATTGTGTGATAGAGAGAGAGAGGTGAGAGTATTATTATTATTATTATTATTATTATTATTATTATTATTATTATTATTATTATTATTATTATTATTATTATTATTTAAACTGCAAGTGGGGGTAGGGGGTGGGGTGGGGTAGAGGTTATTATTACTAAAATGCCCATAATTTGATGTATGCAATGACTATAATACCCCTAATTAAAAAAAATACAAAAAAACATAAAGTTAGTGATGTGTCACTTGTTTAATGGATAATATGAGTTCTCTAGTTCTCACAGCATAGTAGAGTTCTCATATTATCCCATTCCTATATATATATATATATAGATGTGGAAGATTTTTTAAGCTTGTAAATTGGCTTTAGACACTCTTTATATGTATTTTAAAGTCTTTGACACAACAGAGGGATTATTCTAATCCATAGAACATTATAATATGTGTTTAAAAGTCATACATCTAGAGGGAGTCTTCTACTCACTGAAAACAATCATTTACCAATTTGTTTTTTTTTTTAAATTCATCAATCACTATCTCAGGTCAATTTACAAAATTTCACCAAGATCCTCATGTTGATTATTTAAACATGGATTGATTAACATCCAAGCAACTTTCCTCAATTACTCTAAGTAAGTCATGTTAGTTAGTGATGATTATTATACCATTAAACACATAACTTTGGTTAGACTCCTTCAATACGTAGGATATTCAGGGGCTATTTGTTTACAACTTAATGGTTCCTTAGAGTGTGGGGAGTGGGGCGTGAAAATTGTAATCAAGCCCCAAGTACCACCCCTGGCTACGTGGTTTATGGCGTGGCCCCTTGGGCGGGGTATACTTCACTGGCGTGGGTGGGTGGGTTGGGTGGCACGATGTGATTGGTTTTTTTTATTTGTTTTTTAAATAAATAACCTTTAAATATTTAAAACCCAAACCGTAAACTCACGCCCCTCCACTCCTCTTACCTTTTGAACACATGATTTGTAGACCCACATGTGTCATGTGGCAACTCAAGCCCCCTTTCCAAGCCCCCCATTCCTGATAGTCTTAGCAGACTACCTTTGAATGGGTCAGAGGTAGGGCTGATTGATTTACTAAAATAAAGCCTCTTAATGATTCTTCCAACCTCTAAACCATTCAACAATAAAAGCATGCTGAATGAAAAAGAAGAAAAGTACACCCCTTGCCCTGATTAAACGCAAAACCATTCCACCCTTCATCTTCATCACCCCTCTACTCTCTCCAAACATCATAAGCAGCTAGAGCGAATCCTCCTCCTCGCTACCAGTCCGATCTCAACCCCAACCTTGTTCCTCACCATCGGACGCTAACCCTCTCATGCCTCTCTCGATCCCAACGGTCACACTACGCTAATGGCAAAAACACGTGACGCAACATTCGAAGACCATCAAGTCAAGATTAACACAAACCTTAAGTAATTAAAAAAAGATCATTTATTTATAACGTCGAAAGGAGTTTCATGTTCCATACATTACTTAAATAAACATAGTTTTTAAACAAGAGTAGAGGTTTCCCAACTATATCCCAACCCCATGGAAAATAAGAGCAAAACCCTCCAAAATATCCGACGCCCGGTATGATCCCCACCCGTAGTAGCCATGCTTTCCTTGAGCGCTTAGTTGCCTGAAAGATATGTTTGAAAAGACATCAATATCTACATATTGATGAGTTCACAGGTTTTAGTTTTACAAAACATTTTATCAACAACAATTAGGAAATAAACACAAGCAGTGACTATTGTAAAGAGTTGCAAGCTCCTACAATCCACTTGAGCCCATAACCAAATCAAGACAAGCAATGGCCCGCTCATAGTTGTTTCTCAGAAAATAACAACTTAGTTCTAAATACGTGCACCCATGGTATACACAGTTACATAATCAATGCTATCGATTAGGGGTGGGCCTTGTCAGGCCCCAAAAATACTATCCAAATATTCCTTCGGTTTTCGATTTCACGCACACTTACGAGTAAATGGTTATAGTAGTGAGGACTCTCCCGGAGTGGTGTATAACAAACCCAAGTATCCATCATGTCACTTAATATACTTCAACAATATAACGTATCTTTCCCCCAAAAACAAAAACAGTAAAATGGGGCCGTGAAACTCACCTCAAGTAAGCGTGCAACCAAATAGCCGAGAATAGCAAGTCGAAGGTCAGACACCTACAAATGACCTAGACGTATAAATCACTAAGTCTATAGCGCGTGTTTTCCAGCAAGTTGTACGCCCAACTCCCAACACCACCATTTAGTTCAATTCTCCGTTTAATTAAACATGCATCCTAGGTCCGTTGGTGATGGATTACCCTTGCTATAAGTTACACTTATATTTCCGTATTAATTAAATCGTATTACATCATCCTCGACTCGACTCACTTTACTATAAAACTATCTTCCCATTAAGTAATTATACTAGGGTCTTGTCGATCGATATTTCGTTTTCAACATTCGACTCGACTCACTTTACCGTATATTTACCTTCCCATTAAATAAATATACTAGGATTTTGTCAATTCGATAACATATTTTACATCGTAAAGTTCATACACCTGCTTTAAACGTGTAATCATTATAGATTATTTACGTTAATTCTCCCACGAAGACTTTTCCAACACGTTAATATAAATATGTTCACATTCAATTATTTGTACTTATATATTTTTCATATCCATCGGAATACATATCCCGAATAATGCAAGTTGTTCATATATATATATATATAGTAGGAATAATTATTTGTCGACGTAATATTATTTTTCCTACATCCATAAATATATATTTTGTTATTTTGGTAAAAGTTTCCAACAATATGTTTTCTTGAAATTAATCATCCTTTAATTTCTACATATTTTACTTGGAAATTTATAAAATAACTTGTGTATTTTCAAAATCAAGACTTGATTATTTACAACACAAAAATGCTCCAACACTTTTATATTCCCATAGATATAACAATGTTCATTTTTATACAATTTTTACCAAGTCTTTAAATCATCAATTTTTATTGTGAAAACCTTTGTTTTTATATTTCTCAAGATATTTGGTAATTTATATTTTTATAAAATCCTATTTTATAAAAAATCATTTTATACAAAAAAATACACTTTGTAAGTTTGTATACATTTCACATAACAACCTTAGAAAGATAAAATCTTTCATTTACAACATCTAACTTTCCAAAAACACATTTTAAGACTCAAGTTTCTGAAATGACATTTTATACCCCCCAACTTTTAAAGTTACCAAATCATTACTTTGACTTTCAAAAGTTGTATTTTCTTCCTAGATCTTCCAAAAGTGACAATTTCCTACAAAACTAGTAAACTTAGTTTTGTCAACTTTCTCGATATAGATTATTATTATGATCCAACATTATCAATAGTTCATAATAATCGTGTTAGGGATTATAATATGTGTATTTGGTGCATTAAGTCCATAATGTCCCTTTTTGGTGTTTTAAAGTTACTAACTTTGAAAATTTAAATTTATATCTTTCAACATTTTATAGTTCTATCATATTATTATGTTTTAGATGGTCATGTTAAGATGATCAAAACCACTTTTAAGTGTGTTCAAGTTGTTTTTATAAATACCATCCAATACATCTAGAAGAATATGTTTATGTTAACTTTATAAAATTATAAAAACACTAACAAAATAACCATAACCTACGGCCCATTTCTACATTTTTAGACACTCATGTAAACCTTGTAACACATATGGCATTTCATATTTAAAACCCTTGTTACATAATATGTTTAGATCTTTAACATTTGCAAGAGTATGTGTTGGGTCTGCTGACCTGAAAAAGAACAGATGATTAGAAAGCCAAAATATTCTACTTAATTGATCCTTTGAATAATCAGTAGTTTCAAGATACTTCTCCCAAAAGACTGTTGATCCTAACAACTGCTACACTAAACAACTGATGACAACAACTGCTGCTGCAAAGGTCTGCTGAATAAACAACTGATGACTAAAGATCTGATAAAGAAACAACTGCTGATCAAAGTACCGAAGACTAAAGATCTGTTGGAATCAACAACACTTTGGATCCAACAGATGATACAAGACCATCAGAGTTTTCCTCTACAGCAGTTTATCTTAGCAGTGTTTTGAATGTAACAGTAGTTGATAGTTAGCAGATGTTTTATGTTGTTATTCTGTTAGAGGTCGCTGTCTTAGGTGACGTCAGCTGAGATCATCAGAGGTTTAGATTTGTCTATAAATAGAACAATGATTGTACTGTTCTATTCATCACTCGAATCATTCTCTTAGACAAACATTCACTGAGTGATCAGGCTGAGGGGGAGTACTTGTCTATGCATCTTATGGGGAATTTGTTGCTCGATGGTCTAGTTAATATAAGTAACACCACATTGCACTATATTGCGTTAATTGCACAAATTAATTAGTACGGAATTACCTTATTTTTGCCAATTGTCACACCAACCCTCCTCATCATCGTTGGAGTCTCATAGCATTAGAAGTTTGACCCTCTTCATCATCCGACTGTAAAGGTAGCAAACAACTCCTTATTGATTATTCACTAAAATCTTTGTTGATTGCTCAAGATATGGCTTGGTATTTTTTACGGGTGAAAATCCTACTTAGTATTTCTATTAATAACTAGAGTTCTTCTCCTAATATATTTTCAAAAGATTGATTTGATCCCAAGTTTTCTGAATCATTGGTTAAATCCTAAGTAATGTTGAATACTTCTAGTGATTTTTCTTAAGTATTGATTCAACCGATATTCTAAGACCAAAATCATTGATTTTGTAATCAAAGAATAGGGACACAAGCGTTTTAAGAGATTCTCAAGATACATAACAACTTTACCCTTGGGATATCTTGAGGATGTTTAGAGATTCTTAAATAACTATGGTATGATCTTTGTTTTTGACAAATATTATAGAAGATGAGTAATCTATTTATTCGAAGAGACATGTATGATCAATCTCTTTTGATTCATTTTTGTGATTGCTTAACATTTTTGTGGAACATTTGTAAGGTTATAAAACAGGAATGAAGAATAACATTGCTCAGGATGTAAAATCTAAAAGGTAATCGTGTTATTCATTTATAAAAAGGCAAGTTAACCCCTGGTTTCATCTATAAACCAGGACCCATCCACCAGGGGTCAAGTCTCATGGTCCATCATAGGTCAAGGATAATCAAGGCTTCATCCTGAATACTCAGAATCTCTCCACCCTGATCATCAAAATTGTTCAGAAACAAGTAAACTAAAAACAACCACAAAATGCCACCTAGAAACCTATAAAAAGTGGGCTCGGGCCTTTTCATTCATGCCTTCATCGCCCACTTTGGCTTCCTCTACCACATCAGTTGTTATCTTTAGGGGGATATTCTCAGCATCTTCGCTAGTCAAGAGTTTTTAGGAATGCGATCGCCTTGTGCTGGATCAAGATACACCAGAAGGGCACCACCAAGTGAAGCAGTCGTTGCATGCAACCCTTCAATATCCCAATTTGATTTGTTAAATAAAGGATCGTTGGATTGAAGGGCCATCTTCACCTGGGCTTGTGCCACAGAGATAGCCGCCGAAGAAAACAAACATTGCTCATATTCCTCCATCTCTTTGTCTTTGTCAGCTTCTACCTTTGCTTTCTCGGACAGGAATGCCTTAAGTTCCTTCTAGAGCTTCTCCATCCTGCAAGCCAAGTCAGCCTCCTTGGCAAGGGAAAGCTAACTCATGTCAAAAATCGTGGACATAGACTCCTGGACCTGGGAGGCTACAGCTTCGAAAGCCTTTTGGATATGCTCTTGACCCTGAAAAGGAAGGTAACAGGTAAGTTTTTGAGAATGTTTTTGAATTAACTTGTATCCTCAGGATGTTCTCATACCTGGATGAAGACTTGGGTGAGCTTAGCCTGAGCATCATGGAACCCCATGTTGTCAAAAAGGGAAGGCAAGGTAGTTGGAGTAGATGAACCCTTGCGCTTCTTGGATGAAGTTGGTTTAGACTTTGGAGGAGGGCTTGGCATCCTAGAGGTGGTGGCAGAATAGGTCTTCACTAGCTTGGAGGTTTCAAGGTTGTCGATGTGGATTGAAGGAGGAAAGCTTCTTGCCTAAATCAGGATATTACATTAGTACATTTATTCTTGATATTTGCACGATAACGAGTTAACTTACTAGACATGGCAGTAGCTTGACTTGTAGACTGGCTTGCTTCAACTTTAAAGGTCTTTTCAGAATTTGGTAGATCCCGAATCTGCTTGATTCTAATAAAGGAATCTTCAAAGGCAGGAGCTACTTGATCCAGCCGTGTACCTGAAAAATAAAAACCAAGATCTTAGATGCATCCTTAGGATAAGTTTGATTTCCATGTTTTGGGAAGACTCTTTCCTCCTGGGATTGAGTCCCTTCTAATGATAAAGAATTTTGATTTACATGATTTTTTTTAGTTTTGACTACATTACTCAGGAAGGGAGGATCCTAATGTATCAATTGAAGTACCAATCTATGGGATCCGTGAGTCCTTAACTTGTAAACCATGGAGAGATCCCAAACTTTGAGAGGGATGTCATGATTCTCCACTATCCTACTTAAAACTATAAGAATTTTCCACACTTTAGGCATGGCTTGAGCATAACACATTTTGGTGGTTCAAAATTTTTTTTTCATAGGTTTAGGGAATTGATAGGGCTAAGGGGATGTATAAAAAGCAAACCCATCTATCGGAGAGAAAATCTGATTTCATATTCCCATCATAGGGTCGGAAAATGGCATATTCCGGAAAAACTCCCTTATTGTTGAAGAGTTGAGATATCCTTATCAGTGAAAGTACATATCTCGTCTTTATGATTATCAAACAAACGTTGAAGCTGGAAATCGCATGGGATGTCAGCACTAGTAACAGCTCTAGTACGATTATTTGTCATTGGGTTTTTCAAGCTAAAAACTTTTTGCAAGTGTAAAAGAAAGAAGATAAGAAGAAGGGAATACCTTTGGAGTATCTAGAATGTGGTTTTAAGGCAAAGGAAACCTCTACATATAGAGATGTTGAGAGATAAACTCCAACGGCTACTCCACAATGAGTGCCTCGAATATGGCAGCATGCCAAATCGACTGACACGCTGACGTCAGCACTTGAGTTTTTATTAGGAAACATTATGATCATTATCTCTTAAATGCATAACGTTTAATTTTAGGTATAGTTGTTGGTGCTAAATATTTCAGGGATATATTTATTCTGTATGTCGAGTGTACATCCCCGGGATAACTAGTATATAATTATGTTTAGGATATATATGTGTAATGTCTGTTTAATATATCGTGAGAATGACTAACTATCCTTGTTGAATAAAATCTTTTGTGCAGATCTGATCCAACTAACTAACTAAAGACTCGGTCTTGCTTAACTCTTGGAGCATCAGTTGATACCTGTTAGAAGACGTGTGAGGAAGCGAGGTCTATCAACGGCTACTTGGACCTAGTATATGCAATCTCGGATATCTCGGGATGTTAGTAATTTCAATTACAAGTATAAAAAGGAATTTGATCGATCACATAGGACACTTACAGGTTTCTACTATCAGCTATTGCTCATTTTCATTCACCCACAACACACTTACCGATTGTAACACTTAGTCGATCGATCCCTAGTATCCAAAGTTGTACTCTTTAATTTCTTTTTATAAAAACATCAAGGCAGGGGACTATTGTCCGCTCCCAAGGTTTTATGCCGCAGATCTAAACTGATCAAGGGCTTTCCTTGTATATCTCGTGACCTTTATTGCTACTTCATTTTTATTCTTATTTGTTTAATGTCGAGGATATCATTGTTTTAAGATCTGTTATTATAATGATATCCTGAGCATATCAGTCATTAGTTGTTAAACTTTCGTCTTTATAGTTATAACATTAGTTTTCTCAAGATATTTTTTACCAAAACATAGAGTTATTTAGGTAATTTTTGACCAAAACAATTTGGCGCCCACCGTGATGTAGGTGGTGCTTTTTCTTACCAATCCTTTTTGAAATTTCTATTCAATTATTCTCAAAAATGGCTTCTTACTCCAAATCTACTTCATCTGCTCTGCCTTCTTCAACCACTGGTTCAACCATGCCTCTCGCTCCTCCTCTTTCAATCCAATGAAAGAATGTGGAAACTTCTACGAGGAATATTCCCAATGCTCAAACACTCTCAAGGTCCTGAATATCTGTTGGAACAGATGTGCTTATTTCTAAGGACAAAATCCTTTCAATGTTCACTATGGTAAAGGAACAAATGTTGAGGCAACAGAAAACTAACCAAATGTTGATCAAGGAGATTCAGACAATAAAATCAAGTTCAAAAAGGACAGTTATACTGTCACTCCACTGCAATCAAGGATATTGGACCTCAACTCTGCAGGTTCTCTGCCTATGTGTTGGTTTTAGTTTCTAAGTAATTATCGTTTACTTGTAAGTTTAAAACTTGTTTAATGGTTTAGTAAAACTTAATCTTTTTTCCCAAAACCAATGTTTTAAAACTAATATATCAAGTTTTTGGCACCAGGAAAATGATATCTTTTATAATTACTAAAACCAAACACATCATTAACCCTTCAAATTCTCCATTGATTCCTACTTGTTTTCCTAAATGTAACTTTCTAGTACCGTTATCTTTTTTTTTGTTAATAAATACGAGCTCTCATTATCTATATTTTCCCATGAGCCTAAAACAGCTATAAAAATGATCATCCACTATCTATAATGCACTAATACTTATTATCTATGTTTTCAAATCGGAGTTCTCATAAAGCTAATAAATTATCTCCATATCCTCCATAAACTTGATTATCCATGAACCACTAAACTTCGTTATCTGTGAACCTACAGACTTTTCAATCTAAGAGAACTTGATTATTCATGACACTATAAACTCGACTGTTTGTGATCGGTTACCTACAAACATGATAACCTAGCAGATACCAAGATAATGAACTAGGCGACCATTATGGGTGCCTGTACAGTGAGTTTCATATTATTTTACAAAGCATCGTTTCAAGCTCATATCCTAGTATTAAATCCTGAGTATAAGTTCAAACTTCATAACCCTTGTGATAATCATGATAATGCTTTATTTCGTGAGAGTCCCTTGTTTTCTGGTATGCTTGATAAATTCCAACATTGATTCAAATATTATGATCCCTCTTATACGTATTTCAACATGTTGCATAATTGAATTCTTTAACGCTTTACAACCCTATTACTTCGTATGCTTCATGTTTTAGAATTTATTGATATAAACTTCAAATATTCAAACCCTATTGATCTGAAAAGCTATTGAATTTACCTAATTCAAAACCAGCAATTACTGTTTTCATCAATCTTACAAACAGTCATTATTTTTAAAAGATCTCATCTAATTTTACAAACCTCCCCCCCCCCCCTCAAATGACATTTTGATGTTTTAATTGGCATATTTACACAAAGATATTAACCAAATTATTTTCCAAACAATGATCAGGACCAGATGCTCAATTAAATTTCGAATTTTGAAAGCAAATTTCGTGTTTAAAACATCTCTCGACTCCTTGAAATATGCAACTCTGGTCGATTTAGTTGCATCCTCAATAAATCAATCACACTAGCCTTATCTAAAACTCATCTTTAAATAAAGAATGAAACTCTCTTCAAATCACACAGTTCGCAATCTTATTTGCCTCAATCTATATCACTTATCTGCATTTCTATTTTCCCACAAGCATGACTACCTTCAATAAAAATATTCTAAAACTTGATTCTTATTGATACATGATAATTTGATTATCTATTATATTTGATCATTTGTGATACAAGAAAACATCGCTAGCTAAATATAAACTATTTGCTATAATCATCAACTAGTGAAACGACACCTGGACTCATTAACCTTATCTCGGGCAAATCAATTACCACTCGCACGGTATACTTGATACTTGTCGCAATTTGAAAATTTGCTTACAAGTGTGGATTACCAATTTTCAACTTACGTGTCGAACTACGAAAAGAATTGTTACATTTGCTACATTAATCTACTCAACAACTAGTAGAGGATGAATTACCTGCTTAACAGTTAGTGAAGTTCCTAATAACATGCTCAATGATTCATAGAGGTCATCATGCCTACTCAACAGCTAGTAGAGGTTCTAATAACTTGCTCAACGATTGGTAGTGGCTATCATACCTGCTCAACAATTGGTAGAGGTTCCTACTTAACGATTGGTAGAAGTTATTCTTGCCTGCTCAATATTTGGACACATTTTTTAAAACATGGTGCAACCATCTTACTCAGTGACCCCAGGTGGGTTGTAGCCCCAACTTAAACTTATGTTATGCTTACAAGCCATGCTAAACCAATGTGTTTGTCTTCATTATTACATTAGTCTCATCACTGTGCTAACAAACAATTGTGACCCAATGTGTTTGACTTCACCAATGTATAGACGCATCATTTTTGTGATTTCTTTAATGAGTTGTAGTAAATTAGGCTCATAGATGGACATAGTACGGTAATGTAAGGTAAATTGATGATTGTGGTCTGAAAATTAATCATGAATTTATTGGTACGTTAAGGTGGTGTGAAATTCTATTAGTGATGGTAGATGCCTTGTACGTTCGCGAGGTATCAAAGGTGTTCAAGGTTAACTATGGTAGACCATGTATATAAACACAACAATACATCGAAAGTGTAGGATCATTCGAATCTCGATTAAACAAGACAATTTTGATACCACGCACGTATCTGATCCGAAGATGGAAACAACGGATCGGTTAGTTGTTAGATGGGATAGATAAGTGTTAGAAATAATAACACACATACAAATCAAAACACAATTGGGCAGCACTTCGTCGTGTAAGATTAGAATGAGCAAAAGTTACAAGATAAAACACTAAGGGTCCTATTTATAGGACACTGTCCCACGCCCGAAACCTTATAGGTGTAGGAGTCCTATGCCTAGGACCTTCCATGCGTACAACTTTCCTGGAACAACTTACACATGATAAATAAAGTGTTTAAGTCCTATCGTGCTACCCGTAAAACATCAAAAACTATACATGAGATGGGATTACTAATATTTCGCCTAGGACATGCCGAAGGGTACACTAATAGACTCCCACGTAGACCTAGCTAGATATCCTCAAAACATAGCAGCTTCATTAGCGATAAAACTTCAACCTTTAAACATCAACCAGCTTCATGCTTCTGGAACAGTGAACTTCGACCAATCACACCCTGAGTGTATGTTCTTGGCATAGCAAACCCTGATCATCTTCTGAAATCGCATTGCTTGATCTCGATCTTGGTCTTGAAAGTGAATTGAATTGTAATGCATAGACTTCACATCTTCTTCAGAGAAATTCACAAGCCATATTGGATCGTACACCCTCAACTTCCGACATAACTTGGGGTCATTTCCGAGAACAATCACTGGTTCGGTTAAGGTGAAGTTAATTATAATACCATAACATGAATTTATGGCTGAAGCTCTGTTCATTAGGTGCAATGGGTATCATGGTCATCACCATGACTAGTTTGATGGATCGCTTCCAGATCGGTTTACCAGTCTTAGGATCTTTTTCTTTAGACTGGTAACGTCTGGGATATTAAGGCTTGCAGTACTGCCACGCACGGACGTTCTCTCTTCTGAGTATTCTGTGGAACGTATCTAGTGAGGAGATTGTATCAACAAGATCCTTCCTCACTAGACCCCGCACATACCGTTACGATGAAGATTTGATGTCAAATACAGTCTTGAAATACAGAATATCGCTTTCAAATTTGATCCCAATAGCATTTGCATGTGGAACATAAGTCCAACTCAGTATATTTCCAGACATTTGATTCCAACGTTGAGTTGTGCACTTGGGTTGAGTTGGCTTTTCCTTTCTATACTCATTAAACCAGAGATTACACATTTCTTCAATTCTAGCCTATCTTTGCTTCACAGCCTCTGATTCATCTTCAGGATTTGATTCCAATATCTTCTCAGCTTGTTCAAAATCTTGATCTTTAAGATCTGGAATTCTAGCATTTTGATCCTTCACCACATACTCAAGGTATTCTTGATTAGTGATATCATCAATCTTAATGTCATCCAATATGACATTGTCTTAAAAATACAGTTCTTAGATCCATCATCTGGAGTTATCTCTTTATATGTAAGACCGGTAACTTTAGCAATGTCTTCATGTCACATCTCAAAAGGTATTTCACCTTCTTCCAGATCCATAAGGTATCTCTTCATATGTAAGACCCAAGACTTTAGCAATCTGGCCTATTTTTTTTTTAAACCGTCAATTTTTCCCACCCCTAAATATATCCTTCTGCCAGGATCAAGCCTGGACTTTGATCACCAAGAGACTGTGGTCTCAACCACTGGGCTATAGCCCAAGTGGCAGACCAAGCCTAATTATTTTTATAGTCTTGGTGGTGTTCATTAAATAATAGTAATTTTAATTATTACATTTTTTACTCTATAATAAATAATAATCCTTTGGAATAGTCATGTTGGTGTTCATTAAACAATAATAATTTTAATTATTACAATTTTTACTCTAAAATATATAATAATCCTTTGGGAGGTGCAAGTACTCTATCTCCCCATCTCTATTTTTTGTCTCTATTTCCTGTTAAATAATAATAAGAATATCATAATTTTTCTCTTTTTCTCTCTTATTAAATCACATATTTTTCCCTTTCTCTATCCAACTAAATGATAATGCCAAATCATAATTTTTTTCACCCCTCTTATTTGTTTAATATTTATTTTCTCAACTATTTATTTTCTTTTTTTCGTTTATTAATATTTTATTGTTCCAACCTTGTGTAATACACAAGTTTTAAGGCTACTAATAAACTAAAAAAGAAATTATTCAACCTGTATAATGCAAGAAATTATTCGGCCTATGGAGTACACGAGTTTTTTAAAGATACAACATTATTATTACTTATAATAAAATATAATGTTACATTTTTTCAACCCATGTATTACATGATATGCTAACTAGTAATATGAAATAGTAATTGGGAAAGAAGGTAGGATCTTTAGGGCTACTATAATAAAATTAGAGGGTATGCAAGGGATCAACGTTTTTAATACATTATACATACGTAGGTAACAAACACACGACATATGTATTACCGAACAACAAAATAACATAAAGAACATATTACAACATGATCGTAGAAAAGGAACCTCACTTAAAGGCATGATTATAGTCATGAAAATGGAAGGTTTTGTAAATGAAATGTGATAACCATTTTGATCCCACAAAGCACAAAATGGCAGCAACTGCGATTGTGTTTCTTGCGGCAACTGATATCATCCCAGGTTTGGTTGCAGCCATAATGGCCACTGAAGCAACTGAAAACATTTGGAGAGAGTACTTCAGTGCCTTAAAACGTTTATATGCACCATTGCAAGTACTGCAATTCACCACATGGCTCCAGTACCTAAACCACCAAATCAATCAGAAAACAAATAAACCTTAACGTGTTTTGAGTTTTTGTCGATAACCTGTCGAAGAATTGTTCTCTAGGAGGGATGGGTGGAAGAGCTCCATTAAACTTGGTTCCCCAATCGAATTGACCTCCCGCATATTTTTTTAGCCACTTTCGAAATAGCACCACATTACCATCTGCTTTAGCCGGAACAAAACTGACTTTTTGCCAATTTAAAGGACCTGCCTTAAGCAATTTCTCCTCCTAAAAGTTGAA
This sequence comes from Ambrosia artemisiifolia, assembly GCA_032199755.1. Taxonomy (NCBI): domain Eukaryota; kingdom Viridiplantae; phylum Streptophyta; class Magnoliopsida; order Asterales; family Asteraceae; genus Ambrosia; species Ambrosia artemisiifolia. Next base: position 26,217,154 of record CM063517.1, read on the forward strand.
TATTCTTTCAGGTTCCCAAATACAGTACAATATGAATTTGAATAACAGTTAAGGTTTACCTGAACGCGAAGAAGATACAAATCCGAATCAACAATCAAATTCTGGGTCATATGGTTCTTCCATTTGGAATAAAAAACATCTACCCACAAGTGTCTAGGAATAACAGTTATTAGTCTGCTATTACCCGGGCTCACTGGAATACATAAAAAGATTAAAACATCCTCTTCAGGTGCCTTTTGTCCAAATTTTCCCTGAATTTATAAAATTTGAAAAAAAAATGAACTTATGTGTATAAAGTAAAGTTTATACATGCGGCGTACAAATTTAATTTTATACCTTTGTGTAATTTTTTATCTTTATTTTAAACATATATGGTGAAACGAAGCTCCATGTACGATTTTGCTGGTTGCTTGTAGTAAAACCATCTATGTCTGAATATTCTGTTATCATATCAATAGGTGTACCCCCTTCTCGATCAACCTTATCAGTGCATGAAACTTGTGTGTTAGTCAATAATCAATTAAAAACAGGAGAAACTTATTTAATTGCGTAAATACTTATCTCGGGGCCTTTGCCGAAATTATCCCACGATGTGCATATTGAACATGAGAAGGGTCCATGAGATTTTCAGTTAGTACTTCATACCCATATGGGATATCTCTGTAGTACGTTTGAAACGCATATGAAGGATGTGCAAGTTCAGGGATATACGGTGGTTTCTTCTTGTTGAGGATATCTTTGTACTGTGGATCAGTGTTAGGCCAAAACCAAACAATTCCATATTGCACGGTGCTTGGATAAACACCAACACATGCTTTCGGGAAAGAATGAACCTGCAAGTATATATATTTTGATAATTCTATCAGTAAGGTTATGATATAAGAATGTATGAAGATCACAAGTGATCGAATTTACCGGAGGACCATCAAGGGGAGCTTGAGGAATTAATTTGCAGTCACCAGAGCCACCAAAGCACCAGCCATGGTACACACACTGCAACCGACCCCATTGATCAATCCTTCCTTCAGAAAGTGGAGCCAATCTGTGCGGACAACGATCTTCGAACACCCTCCATTCATTCTGGTTCTTATCCCACCACACCACAACATCAAGACCCAACACCTTCATCCCACGGGGAGCCCTCTTGTCCAAATCACACTCAGGCATGAGTGGATACCAGTGAGAAAACCAGCCGAATTTTTCTTCTTCATCAAGGCTTCCGGTTTCGGTTTCTTCTTCAGGTCGGGCAGCTGCTTCTGTTGGAACAGATGGAGAAATGACATTAAACTTAGTGGATGTGGATTTTGGATGTTTGGATATTTTGTGAGCAAATGAAAGACTGAAAATGCGTTTGGAGAAGTGGGCTCTCGTAATTGAAGGTAGAGTAACAGTGGAGACAGTTGTTAGAGCTTCCATGATGAATATTGATTTTTCTTGAGTGAATTGAATTTTTATGGATTTGCATGATTGCATATAAATACAATATTGTGTTTACCAGCATTATTGGGATTTTTTTCCTATTTGGTGCTACAGTACATAAACTTTGTGCAATTGGAGAGCGTCAGAAGTGAATTTTGTCTTTTGGTGAAACCGCAAGATGGTGTTGCGGTTTACGCTAAGGTGGACGATGAGTAGGAAAGAGAAAGGAGAAACCGCAAGATGGTCTTGCGGTTTATGAAGAAAGGCTGAGAACTAAACCGCAAGACCATCTTGCGGTTTCTCCTTCCTCTTTCCTACTCACCAACACTCTCCCTCCTAGTCACCTCCACCTCAGCCTAAACCGCAACACCATCCACTACTAGAAAACTGGGTTTTTCCGACCGCATTTTTGGTCGCAAAAGAGTCGCATTTTCCCTGTTGCGACCGTTTTACGACCGAAAATGTGATCGGAAAAACACTCGACGCAAATGCTCTATTGCGACTAAGTTGCGACCGCTGCTACTTTTTGCGACTCGGATTTCGCGACTGTTAGACTGATCGCAAATATTGCGACCGCTCCACTTTGTTTTGAGACAATCGTGTTGCGACGTTTTTGCGACCGCATAAATTGCGACTGTTTTGTGACTGCTTGCGTTTTACAAAATTGCGACCGTAAGACGGTCGCAAAATATTTTTTTTTTATCCATATTCTATTTTGACCTGCTTATAATGTCATATTTTTTAAATTTAAGCATTTATGAAATTTTCACAATTATATAAAACATTCAACTTAAAATATCCAATACTTGAGTTATCATAACACGATACATATTCAAAATAAAGTATTTATATCCTAAGTCTATAATTAGATTCCTTGATGCCTAACTTTTAAAATCTCTTCAATGTTTGCCATTCTTTCATTCATAACCTCTTTCTCCGGCTTATCTCTCTCTCTTTTTCCATCACCAACCCCGCAAAAATTCAGTTAAACCTTTCTTTCTCTTCTTTTTCTGTCACTATATCTTGGATGATCACGTTCAACTTTTCAATCTAATAAACCAATGCAAAGTGTTAAGATCAAATATATTAAATTCAAATTGAAACAAGCTACCCGAACCCAAACCAATGTAACCCAAATACACTTCTCAAACATACAGTATGGTGTATATAGGTTCCAATGATCAGCAGTTAATCGAAGAAGTCACACTCATTTTCTCCCAACTCCAGGAGAGTTACAGTTCAAAACTTGAGTTTTCTAAATCAACGTTTATTTTATTTATTTATTTATATATTTTTGTGGTTTTTAAAGTTTGTCTTAAGTTAACCACTCTTCTAGGAATAGATCATAGTCTGTTCATCTCACAAATGATAAGCATATATTTTGTGGGTAAGAATTGTTTAAAGTAGTTACTGCTTTAATCCATTCATATAGGTTCCACTATGTTCTGTTCAATCTTTACTATATAATTACTATTTACTTACTGCTTTCATCTAGGTTGGTGTCAAACAGAATTTGTGTTTAACTAGCTTTTCCTGATTTGAGTTCCACTCTATTCTGTTCAATCTTTGTATCATTTCCTCTATTTTACTATAAAGGTAGTGTTACTATTTTGTCATATATATAAGTGCATTTGGTCATATATATACACTTCACTTTAGCATTACCTGCACTTGATTTTAAGTAAAGGAACAATTTTCTCCACCTATAAAGTGTGCAGTCTACTAACAAATAATGATGTAGCTCAGTCAAAAAAACAATAATGATGTAACTCATCAAGAAGCTTGGCGAGCCAAAGCCAAGTCAAGTCATCTCGTTTGACTAGATGAGAGAAGTGCACAGGTGTGGCTCATGCTTGGCAACCCATGTAGAATAATCAGTCAAGCCCCACTAAAACTACATGAGCTACAATGCTTAGATTCACCCAACTAAGGTACGCCGTATGCTTACAAATCATAAAAGGAAAAGGAAAAAAAAATGCTAAAGATAGCAAGCAAAATGGAAAAAATGAAATTAGTCTGACCCGTGAGTAAAAGCAAGTATGATTCTCCAGGTTTCTTAAGAAAACCAACCGTTTTGGCTACTTTTTCCAAGCACTCCTGGCTCTGCCATCATAAATACCAGAATAAGTTGAACATACTTCATTTTTAAAAGAAAATTGCAAAGAAAGAATTTTGCAAGTTAAATAGCAGTTAAGGCATGTGAACTGCTATCTTCACAAGCTATGAGAATCAAATGAAATATTCTCATAACTGCAGCCCGGGCATAACTTCACGAAATCAAAGGAATGCACCAACAACATGTAGTATCGGGTAAGAATTACCAGGTAAGGAGGATCTGCGACAATGATACTGAATGACTGCTTCATTGACGATGAGAGCTCTAATGGTTCGTTATAATCATAATAAGTGAATTCACTCCCATACGGCTCAAATCCCTTGTCGTATTCCAGAAGTTGCACAGGCAAATCAGGGTGCAATTTCTGAAATCAAGAAGAAATATTAATTGTTTTCTCAATAGCTTATACTACTTAATTCCATCCACATCTCAAACTCAACATATCCATATGAAATAAAATCAAGAACATGTAGAAAACAAAAAATGCTACATTTATCAAGTTTAAAAAAATGCACTTATATAACTGTGATAAGCTACAAAATTATTTTCTTTGAACATTTCTACTTTCTAGCAATAAAAATGAAAAAAAGCCATGTCATGCTAAAAACCAAATAAAATATTTGCTAAAGACCAATCTTAAGGACAATAATAATCAATTGTCACAAGTATCACATACCTTTGTATTTGAGGATTTATCAGAAGAAGACCTTAGTTGAAGACATACAAAGCATTGATGTGATTATACTCACAATTCTGACACTTGTATTAGCTTAGATCCTGCAAAGGATGTAGATAAGACAACAAACGCAAAATATGATTAGAAAAGATAAATCATTTTAATTAGGGGTGTACATACACCATTGAAACCAACCCAACCACTCAAACTGAAGCAAGTCGGCCAATTCAGCCAGCTTAAGATTCGTACGGTCTGGTTTGCGATTCATTTTGGCAGTTTAACACTTTGGTTTGGAACTTGAGCCAAACCAGCCGTTTGACATTTTTTTAATTATACACTCTTTATTTTTGAATATGCAGGCATGTAAATGTATTATATTTATCAACATCTTTATCAATTTAGAAGCTTAAATACAAACTACTTGAAAAGAAAAAATATATGTTCAAATCATCAAAACAGTTAATATTGCCCGGTTTTGTTTGTTGTTTCAAACACCCCAGTTTCAAAAAATATTGTTACTTTTTAATTAGACGATGACGTGTAATTAAATTATATTATTAGTCTCTTAATTAAGGTTGGTCAGATCAATTAGACATGTCATAAAGAAAGCGTTAGTGTGAGTAATATTTAAGCAATCCTTACCCCTTTCATTCTTGATATAACCATTTCTTTTATAGATGGCGATCGCGATACCAAGTTGATAACAAAAAGACCTTCCTCTGATAGGAAATTTTTAATAGTTTTGAGAAAAGATTCTTCAACAAAGTCCGTAGCAGGACAGGTCATTCCAGAACTGTGACAAAGGGCGAAAAAGTAACTTCAGAACACAATAAAAGATCTGTGGACATTTACGTTCTTGATAATCCTGAAAAAACTATCACAGAAAAACAACGATACAAAATGACACACCAAAAGCTTTATAAAAACACATTTTTTTCATTCATGCATACAATGTTGCAAAAATCGGCCTAGGCGGCCGCCTAGGCGCTAGGCGGAGGTAAAAATCGGAATTAGGCCCTAGTCGGAAATCTAGGCGTTTTGGCCATTAGGCGGACCTAGGCGGCCATTAGGCGGACCTAGGCGGGCCTAGGCGGTGATTTTTTTTATTATTTTTTATTAATTTTCTAAGTATTTTTTAGTATTATGTGTAAATATTAAAGTATTTCTAAGTATTATAGATATATATCTTAACATATTTTCAATAAACACCTAAATTTGTGTGTATATATATAAAATACGTATAAAAATACCAAAACGCCTAATTCCGCCTAGTCCCGACTAGTCCCTAGGCTGGACCTCACCGCCCGCCTAGCGCCTAGCGACTTTTGCAACCTTGCATGCATAAACACAAACAATTGGCGTATGTCATAATGCAATGAATCAAAACCAAAATCATAACAGTCATGCATCCATTGCTAAAAACATGATGAATGGAGCAAATACACAAACAGTTGGCGTGCATAACATATACAATCCAACACAATGTTCAGTTACAACCCACCTATAACAAATATAGAAAGCAAGAAACAAAATGAAAGAATGTACCTGATGGGACAACAAGTAGAAACACATATTATGTCTGGCCAAAAAGAACAAAAATATGAAGAAAAAAAAACTCAAAACAACAAAAGAAGCAGAGGAATGACCAGCTATGTAGCACGGGGAAACCATTTAGGTGGCCGTACCCGTCTCGGGTACTTATTGGGGATGGAAACGTCATGGGAACGTTTCCAGACTTGAGGGGACATTTCCGGGCCGTTTCCAAACACAATGAACCATATCAATTATATTGGTAAACTATTTCATATAAATCTGTTATATTAACTTGATTATGATCACTCAACGCATTTATCACATTTTCCAACAAATAATACAAACCTTCAACCCTTTAATCTATTTTTTCCAAAACAAAGTATCTATTAAATCGTTGAAAATGAAGGAGTTGGAGCATGGTTGTGACTGATTCCATGCTTAGTGACAGATCAAACGAACCATACAATGAAAAAACAAAACTACATTCTAACTTTTGCGCTATACATATGGAATCAGCCCCAGTCATGAAACAAACATTATGTAGCCACGCTCCAACTCCTTAGAATCGAACACCAAACATCTTAAAAACGTAAATTATAAGAAAAAACACTTTGAAACCAAATGACAACTGACATAGGCTTATATAAGAACTACAACTCCATCTAGTCATCTACAAACATACCTAAGAATTAGCATTGCTCTCACGCCATAAAGAATAAAAAAATCCTCAATACAGTTATAACTCATATAATATCCATATCATTCGGTTTTACAGATATTACAAGTGCACACTTACTAGAGCGAGCAAGCAAGACATATCAGTACATTCATGCTTTCAAAAGCTTGAATCCTCTGTCCAAACACCTAATAATCAAAGCACAAATTGATCTTAATGATACACATAAGGATTAGGCAATATTTTGTAACAAAATCATAACCAAACGAACTTTATAGTGAGAGTAATCTGATTGAATATCTGAACAAAAAACAGCTAAATCCGATTGTAGCCTAAACTAAGAGAAAAATCTGAAAAAACCTAAATCAGTGAGAATAATCCAATAACACAAGCTAAAATTACAAGAATCAGTGAATCACCTTCACGAAATAGAGTACAACTCTTGATCGATGAAGCTAGGGTTTTTTATCTTAGTCTTTATCGGAGAGTTAGAGGTAATCATCATCGCAAACACAGAGAGGTTTAATCGATCGATCCGTTTTTTTATACTCTGTTAATGTGGACCTAAATAAAGAAAAAAGTAAAACAAGAAAGATGGTGATCAACTTCTCACGCCTTGCGAACCGGAGCCAGGGCCTTGACATTGAGTGGGCCACAAGTGAATTTTATCCTATTTTTTTATTGATGCGACCATTTAGACGGTCGCAACTTTTTGTTTGTTTTTTTTAATAGTTGCAACCATTTTAATCGGTCGGAACTATATCTTTATTGTATTTTTCTCGTATTTGTGACCCTTTCCCGACCGCTATTCTACCGATTTGCGACCGCAAACCTGTGGTCACAAAATGTGTGACCGTTTTGTGACCGAATCTGGGTTGGTCTTTAATTTCGCGACTGTTTTGAATTCCGTCGCAAACCGGTCGCTAACTTTGTGACCGCCTTATGTTAGTCGCAACTTTCGGTCGCAATTGCTTAGTTTTCTAGTAGTGATCTTGCGGTTTCACCAAAAGACCAAATTCACTTCTGACAGACCCCAAATGTACAATTTTTTTTTTTTTTAACTATACCTCCATTTTGAAAAAAAAAAATCCATTATTGGTAAGCTGTCTTCAGGTTTATCTTTAACTAATTGTTTATCATTGTAAATAGATTTTTTCAGGATTGTGTTTTTTCACTTTTTGGAGCTTTTCATGGTGGGTGATTTATTTGCTCATTTTCTGTCTTTTTTGCATACAACTATATTCATTACAGTAATTTATTAAAGAATCAAATGCTTTACGAAATGCATGAAATACACTCCATATATCTTGGTGACGATGAAAACATATGATTGTATGGTGAGTATAATTTCTTACTACACATTTTATATATGGATAACAAATAATATCATATGTTTAAGAGTTTACTACGCTTATCAAAATCATCACGTGGTATCACGTATCAAAAAATTGTTATTGGAAATTCATATTATCGTTATATGATTTTTTGCTAATCATTAAAATCAACTTGCATAGCCTCTTACTGTGTACGCATATAATGTACATATGTGTGGACCTTTGAGGGGCAAAAGTAAAACTGCACTAATTTTAATGTTCATTTCCATTTTTGTTAAAATAACGTTAAAACGACATACTGTTAATCATGCATCATGTGATGGCGTTGATAAACAAAAGACACGAGGTACTTACTACTTACACCAATCAGGTTTTTCTCGATTGCTAAGTGTTATGTGTCTTATGCTCAAAGCTTGATGCAAAACCACTATCGAGCTGGGGGTCTCACCGGAAGGTGTCTCTCTATTCCCACGGGGTAGAAATAAGGTTGTCTATATCTTACTCTCTAAGACCCTACCTTAGCTTGCTATTAGTGGGATTAATCGAGTATAATGAGGATATTGGAATCAACATGCAATAATCTATACTTACTATAATTGAGGAGTCGTGAGTGACATAAGAAGCTGAGTTGTCATGCGTAGAGATAGGCCAAAAATGTCTGTGTGATGCGAAAAATGATGTCATTAATCAGCTTAAAATATTCAAAACAAACTATGTGGGTCACTTGCATTTAGCACTGTGGGCCTCAACAGAGTCTGTTTATTGTTAATCTCGATTCACGAACAGTTGTTCAGACTAATAATCGATCTCACCTCTTAAGTAGCACAAGTCTGATTTAGGTTAGGAGAAAAAGAGAGAAAAGTAGGTTAGGAGTTTTAGTGAGAAAGGATGGATGAGTGAATGGGAAATGCGTAGGGGTTGCAGAGTGAGATTGAAATATTATATGGGATCCAGAAGAGGTGAACTGGGTCATAAAGATCCGTTTAAGGATCCATGCTACTTCACAACATGACTAAGACAGTTTCAACACATTGCTGCTGAAAATGCTTGTACAATGTGTTTAGAATGTTTGTAAATGATGAAAATTAGGTGAAATGACTATATTATCCTTCTAATGTGCATTATAAGATGGTGTGCATATATATATATATATTACATGTACGAGTTGTGAAGGTATGTAACTACATGTACCATGATTTCAAATACTTGCACATATACGTAAGTATATGTGAATTTATGATGCTCTTTTTACTGTTTTTAAAACTTTTTTGGGCTAATATGCACGCCATGAATACGTGTTTGAAATCTTACTTGTTAAATCAGGTCTAGTCATGGTTGATTACATGGTTTGAGTTATATATATATATATATATATATATATATAGGTTTAGGTTCCTGTACAAAGGACATATTTCGTGAGAAGTGTGAGAAGGATTAAGACTTAGCATGTAGGCATCATATTTTAGATTTAGGAATGATGTTTTAGGTTGTTTTAACTTGAAAAACACCAAACACAACAATCTAAAACACAATCCAATGTGTTATAGTCATCAAATTTATAAAATAGCTAAAACACACTACTTAACACTTAAAACACACTACTTAATGTTCTTAGTATGGTGTTTTAACTTTTAAGCCTAAAATACATTGTTTTCGGTTTTTAATTGTTATGTTTGGTATTTTTCTAAGCAAAACAATCCAAACCAACATGACTAAGTTCAAAAAATGATGCCTACATATCAATTTTTAATCATTCTCACACTTCTCACGAAATATTGCCTTTGTACAGGAACCTCACCCTATATATATATATATATATATATATATATATATAATAGACTGTGTTTGACGGTTACCTGATATTATAACATGTGCTATGACAGAATTGAGATATGCCTGTTCTGCTTTATAGTTATGGTTCGACTCAAGTAGGCGGAATACGGCTAATGTGGTTGAGTCTAGTAAGCGGAATATGCTTAGATAGACGTGATTTTACTTTGTGTCAAATAGGAAGAATGCCCTTATTATATTTGGTAATTGAAGGCTTGAGATAAATAGGCGGATTGCGCCTATCATAGACTTTGATTGTTGCTAGGGGAAAACAGATTAGCGGATTGCGCTTGTTGTTAACTATGAGGTTAAGTTATTTTCTTAATTCTTATTTTGACAAATTACTTGTTTATATAAATTTATAAAACTTAAACTCACTCAGCGTAGCTAACTTTTTGCATACACGTTAGATTGATTTCAGGTTAAACGAGAGATGGATGGACGACTGCATGGCGATGCAAGAAGCTACCTAGCAATTGAAGGCATTTCTAGTGGAAGACGACTTTTGTTTACTCATGATAAATTTTAATTCGTGCTACAAGTGAATAAGTATTTTTTACTTGTATTGTAAATTTTGTTTAAATGATTTTCTGCTACGTATTTTTGATCCAAATATACTCTTAAAAAAATTGTTTTGTATTTTTTGAAGTAATGACCCAACTGTTTGACACCCGGATTTGGGGTGCTACATATTTTTGTCTAAATTGAACTTATGCTAAACATTGTTAAAGACGTTACGTACATTAGATTTAAAGTATAAAAAACATGCATCTACAAGACATTGGGCGTTCATTAAAAAATAGAAGAAAAGAGCACAAAATTGGCCTGTTAACCCTAGTTGATCGGAGACCTTAACAATAAAAGATCAGCCAACAACGCCAACATTAACAACCTGTAAGCAGGAAACAATCAAAACAATTATTAAAGTGAACTACTAACCATCCCTTCTCCACCCAGAGAAACCTCGAGAGTACGGGACATATTACTTCATATATCTTCCTTAAATCATGCATGAATTTCTACATCTTTGGAGTAGGCCCTACAATTTCAAAGTGCCTTAAACACAAAAAGTCGTTGTATATAAAAGTACAAAAAAAAGGAATACTAAGTTGAACTTATGCTAAACATTGTAAAAGACAACTACGTACATCAGATTAAAGTATAAAAAAACATCTCCAACAGATTGGGCGTTTATTTAAAAATAGAAGAAAAGAGCACACAATTGGCCTGTTAACCCTAGCTGATCCGAGACCTTAACAAGATAAGATCAGCCAACAACGCCAACATTAACAACTTGTAAGCAGGATACTAAACGCCCATTCTCCACCCAGAGAAACCTCGAGAGGAGATGACATAATAATTCATGTATCTTCCTTAGATCATGCATGAATTTCTACATCTTTCGAGTAGCCCGTACAATTTCAAAGTGCTTTAAACACAAAAAGTCATTGTATATAAAAGTAAAAAAAGAAAAGGAATATTTTGTCCTCAATCTATCTATCTATCTATATATATATATATATAAAAAGAATTGATAGTTGCTGACGTGGCGTTTAATGGTGACCTCAACCACTCCTTAATTTTGCCATGTGGCATGATGAGGTGCAAGAATGTGGGTTTTTTTTATTTTGTTTTTTTAAATAAAGTTAAATCAATATAAACCCTACCTATTTTTTCTCCTCCTTATCCCGTCTTTCTCCCAAACCCATCACCACCAACCTTTCACCCCCCCTCTCTCTCTCTCTATCTCTAACCCTAAAACCTCAATTCTCAATTAATCAAACCATGACTGCTTGTTGTCATTCAGAAAGAGTGGAAAAGGTGAAATCTATTTTAGTGCTATGGTTGAGTGAATTGGATAGGCTGGGTAACAAGTTAAAATGATAATTTTTTATATGGGTAGGGTTGTCTTAAGAATTTCAATGAAGTTATTTATTAGGTTTTATGCATTAAACAAAATGACACTTTAAAATTTTGCTTATTATTTATAATCTCCCTGGTAAGTTTCTCATACTCCGACCTGAATGCATGTTCCATGTTTGTATTAGATCTAGATGGATATGTGATTGAAGTTTCGTATGTTTCAGTTTTGTATATGATAGGTTAGTGACAGTTGGAGATACTATTGTGGGTTAAGAGCCCTGATTATGACCAGGTATTTATTTCACCATTGAGAATTATCTTGCGTTTTAGTTGATGACTGCATTTATTTATCTTCTTGTGGCATAATGTTTTCATAATTTCATGGATCAGTGTAAGTTGATTGGCTTAACAGTTTCATTGATTACATGTGGCCTTGTCTTGCCAAGGTATTCTTGTAAGTTATTTACTGTGTTTGTTTTGTTAAATAGCATATGCTTAATTAAGTTTTATACAGTTTGAAAGCAGAAACATCATCGAAGAAGTGTAGATTCTTTACAACATGTTATGATTTTAGATCACCCTTCTTTTTCTTCGAACGTTCGCCGACAAAACAAACAGACGAGTAGTAGCACCACCACCACTACCGCAACAACCACTAAAACAGATGGTACAACAGTATCGGTTGATGCTGACTCAAATGATGGTGCTCTGTGGTGGTCATAGACGGTGACTTTTACGCGCTAATGATGAGCCAACGTTTTCTGAAAAGAATTGTATTTTACTATTTTGTTTTCCAAAAATGTTTATGTACGGTAATGTCAAATGGATCACACCTAGGTAAAACACTTCTTAGTAGAGAAGAATTCCACACTTTATAAGGAAGGTTTCGTTCTCATTCTTAGCTGATGTAGGACTTTCATAATGGTTTAACCTGGTCATTCCAATCGGTAAACCCTCTTTTCATATTTTTAATTTTTATAGATAACTATTCTGTTAATATCATTTCATAACTATATAACTACAATGATATGTTGCATCAATTTTGTTAGTAAGTAATGGAAAACAAATAAACATGTACCTGAGAGATTCGTGAGACCCGCTACTGATGCTGAAAGCGTTGAGGTCGACATAACTGTCAGTCTGTTCGAGTTCCCTTTAGGGTATGCAGTTATGATGGCTAATGATCCTTTGCAGAATCGGTTATGGGAGAGAGGGTGAGTGACGAAAATATTATGGTGTTATGATGATAATAATGTGTCAACCCTAATCCCTAGTAATCTCTCCTATTTATGCATACTCAGGGGACACTCTAGTTAGGCCCAACTAATGATAAGTCCGTCCATCAAAGACTAATCAGTTATGGCTTAGAGTATTTAGCAATTGATCAAACATAACATAAATGATTATAACGGCTACACTGATAAATATACAAGACATGACGTATATTTATTCCAACATTCTCCCACTTAGCCGAGTAATCATTTATTATAAGTATTCCATAAGTCTCCGGAGATCAATACTCATTTTAGTTCTAAACCCAAACTGTAGCAGAAAAATACAGCCGTTAAGTCTTTATTCGACTTAGGACCCCCATTAATCATACTACAATCCAAATCTAAAACTTAACATTAGGATCAATTATCATTATGCCCTTAGTTGATTTGTTGCATTATTGTCTTTATGTCATTATGCTAGCTTAACATACTAATAGACAAACAAATCATAATGAGGAAATTTCATTAAACGTAAGTCATTATTCATAAAACATAAGTCATAAGTAAACATAAGTGGTCAAATAAGTACATATGCTTCTAAGCAAGGTCATTAGTAAGTCCCATCTTCGAAACATGATCTTCGAATACCTTAGGTGGGAGACCTTTAGTCATCGGATCCACAAGCATATCATTAGTACTTATGTGTTCGACACAAAGATTGTTTTCCTCAACTCGTTCACGTACGAACAAATACTTCGTATCTAAGAAATGACCAGCGCCAGTCGAACTGTTACTGTTCGAGAAACTAACGGTGGCTGAGTTATCACAGTAAAGTTTCAATGGTCTAGAGATGGAATTGACAATTTTGAGTCCAGTAATGAGATTCCTAATCAACATTCCATGACAGGTAGCGTTATACACAGCTATGTATTCTGCCATCATTGTGGATGTTGCCGTAAGTCTCTGTTTATGACTCTTCCATGAAATGGGTCCACCTACTAACATAAAGATATACCCCGAAGTGGATTTGTTATCATCTTTGCATTTAGCAAAATCAGAGCCAGAGTATCTTACCACTTCTAAATTATCACTTCTTCTGTAGGTCAGTTTATAGTCTTTAGTCCTTTGCAGATATCTTAACACCTTCTTAGCTGCTTTCCAATAATCATGGCCAGTATTATTCAAGTAACGGCCTAGCATTCCAGTGACATAAGCAATATCTGGACGCGTACAGACTTGAGCATAAGCAAGACTACCGACTACTGAGGCATAAGGTATCATTCTCATATGTTCTTTCTCCACATCTGTTTTCGGACATTGGAATAAACCGAAGACATCTCCCTTAGCTACCAGAGCTGGAGTAGGTTTACAATGTTGCATGTTATAACGCGTGAGAACACGATCAATGTAGGCCCTTTGGGACAAACCTAAAATCCCATTGCGTCTCTCTCGGTGTATTTCGATGCCAATGACGTAAAAGGCTTCTCCGAGATCCTTCATGTCGAAATTAGAAGAAAGTAATCGCTTCGACTCATGCAACATATCTAAGCTATTACTTGCCAGTAAGATATCATCAACGTAAAGGACAAGAATAGTAAAATTACTTCCACTCATCTTAAGGTAGGTGCATTGATCAACTTGATTCTTCATGAAACCATTACTCTTAACGACTTCATCAAACTTTAAGTACCACTGACGTGAGGCTTGTTTTAAACCGTATATGGATTTCTTTAACTTACAGACTAGATATTCTTGACCTTCAGGTTTAAAGCCTTCAGGTTGCTTCATGAACACTTCGTCATCCAAGTAACCATTAAGGAAAGCAGTCTTAACGTCCATCTGATGTAACTCTAAATCAAAATGAGCTACGAGGGCCATAACGATCCTTAAGGAAACTTTTCGAGAGACAGGTGAAAACGTCTCCTGATAATCAATTCCCTCTTTCTGAGTGTAGCCTTTCGCAACCAATCTTGCTTTATATCGTTCAACGTTACCATTCGGATCTAGTTTTGTTTTGAACACCCATTTACATCCTACGGCTTTTGCACCGCTAGGTAATTCAACCAAATCCCAAACGTCGTTTTTCTTCATGGATTCAAGCTCGTCAATCATGGCTTTAGTCCATTCAGAAGACTGATCACTGCTAATGACTTCTTTATAAGAATTAGGATCGGTAAGCTTTCCTGTATCCACATCTGCTTCAGTTAGGAAGATAACATAATAATCAAAATTAGTAGGCCGTCTAGACCTTGATGACCTTCGAAGAGGGTTTTCAAGTTCAGCATTGTCATGGTGATGACTGTCTGATGGGTCTTCATTAGCTGGTTCGTGAAGATCTGGCAGCGGAGGGGTTGGTGCAATGACGTTATAGGTAGAATTGGCATTGGGTACAAGAGGAATTATCGGAGTTGTTGTAAGCGACAAATCTGTCTCCCCCGCATCTTGTATTTCTTGCAATTCTTCATAAGGATTTACATTACTCCCACTGACCTTGAAATCCTCTAGAAATGCTGCACGCTTAGTTTCCACAATACGAGTGACATGGGAAGGATAATAAAATCTATAACCCTTAGAGTTCTCGGGATACCCGATAAAGAAACAACTGACGGTCTTCATGTCAAGTTTACGTAAGAAAGGGTTATATAACTTAGCTTCGGCAAGACAGCCCCATACTTTCATATATCTAACACTCGGTTTCCTACCTGTCCATAGTTCGTAAGGAGTTTTGGGGACAGATTTCGTAGGAACTCTATTGAGTATATGAACGACTGCTTTTAAGGCCTCAGTCCAGAGAAACAAAGGTAAACCTGAGTTGGCTAACATACTGCGTACCATGTCCATAAGGGTTCTGTTTCTTCGCTCAGCTACACCATTCTGTTGAGGAGTACCAGGCATGGTGTATTGGTTCACAATCCCCTGGCTCTTACAAAACTCATAAAATGGGCCAGGGGCTTGACCGACATCAGTGTGTCTGCCATAATATTCACCTCCTCTGTCTGATCTAACAACTTTTATCTGATGATTTAATTGCTTTTCAACTTCAGCCTTATAATCTTTAAAAGTTGTTAGTGATTCAGACTTTTCCTTAATGAGATACAAGTTCATATAACGAGAATAATCATCAATAAAAGTGATAAATGAAGTATGTCCAGATATGCCAGCAACGTTATAAGGGCCACTAATGTTAGTATGAATGAGTTCTAATAAATTAGAGCTCCTAGTGGCACCTTTCTTATTTGCCGACGTCATCTTGCCCTTAAGGCATTTAACACATGTTCCAAAGTCATCGAAATCAAGAGAGGGTAATACCCCATCCTTCACGAGTCTAGTTAACCTTTCTCGTGATATGTGGCCTAAACGTTGATGCCACAACATGGATGAAGTTTCTAAGTCTTTCTTGCGTTTCTTCCTTGTTAGTAATTCATTAACATTATATGATAACAAAGACTTGGAAAAATCATCATCTAGTTCTAACTTATAGAGACCACCATCCAGAAAACCATGACCATACACTTGGGAATCATAAGTAATCATAAGTTTGCCATGACCGTGAGAAACGTCAAAACCATCCATGTCTAACTTAGGTCCATATACAAGATTCCGAGTAATCTCAGGAATATATAAGGTATCATAAAGAACAATACATAAACCAATTTTGAATTTTAATTCTAATGTTCCCACGGCTTCGACAATAAGTGACTTTCCATTCCCAACATTAAGTGTTCTTTGGTTTCTTGCCAGCTTCTGGATCGTACGGAATCCCTAAAGAGAATTGGTCACATGGACCATAGAACTAGAGTCAAACCACCAAGTATTAGATGGAACATTTAAGTTAAAGGACTCAAGTATCATAAGTAGATGATTACCTTTCTTAGTTAGCCACTCCTTAAAGTCATGGCAGTCCTTCTGCTTATGTCCTTCTTTCTTACAGAACTTGCAGAGGAACTTACCTTTGGAGTTCTTATGGCTAGATGAGGCACTTGCTTCATTCTTCTGGGTTTTAACATTATGATTCTTGTTAGATTGTCTCTTCCTCTTCTTTGGATTAGCGGTGGTAAGGTAAGCAACTTCAGGTTTCTCCAGATGCATCCGTTCTTCCTCTTGCACACACATAGCGATCAACTCCTGCATTGTCCACTTTTCTTTCTGTGTGTTGTAGTTGATCTTGAAAGCATCATAAGCAAAGGGTAGAGAAGTCATGATGAAATGCACCAGGAAACCGTCACTAATCTCCGTTTCTAAACCCTTAAGCTTATAGGCCATATCGTTCATGGACATAATGTGCTCACGAATACCGCTCCTCCCATCATACTTAGTTGTCACAAGTTTCAGAATAAGAGTGGAAGCATGCGCTTTTGAGGTTCCTTTGAACTGATCCTCCACAAAAGCCAGATATTCTTTAGCAACCTTAGAATCTGGAATAGATCCTCTAATAGGCATGCTGATGGAATTCTTAATGAACATGAGACACATACGGTTGCATCTCTCCCCTTTGTCATGCACCAGTTTATCAGCAGCGGTGCTTTTTTCAGTGAGTTCGGGAGGAGCATCCTCTCTCAGTGCATAATCGAAATCCAGTAATGCCAAAGTTAACATAAGCGAATCTTTCCAGGCAGCATAGTTATCACTAGTTAAGGTAGTGATGGCGCAGTTGGGAGCTAATAGTGGAAAAGATGAGAATAGTCAGACACAACAGTGGAGAAGAACTTACAGTGATCTAAGGGGGCAACTGATTATCTAAGGCAGGTAAGACGAAGACCATTATAGTAATGAAGCTGTGATAACTATTCATAACACCAGAAGGCATAACCTACTTAAATGCAATGCTCTAGCTTTGGCTATACGCTATTTATTTAAGTATTAAATTGCCGACAGTGAATGTAACCCATCACCTTTGGGCAGAAGTTAAACATTCAAAGTCCTAATGCAATACGCTCAGTTCACTAACATAATCTGTTACACATCACCTTTGGGCAGAAGTGAAACCTTATGGCACTTATGTGAACGAACTACAATGCTTAACAAGATCTGTATAACCACCTAATGTGACACATCACCTTTGGGCAGAAGTGATACCTCAAATGTTATTGCAAGTTAAGCAAGGTCTAAGTAATGATAAAACTGATACGTTAGGTTTCATCAAAATATTTCATTAGTTAACGATAAACCTCTCGTTAGTGCATATTGAAACCCACGGAATCTTCTCTGGGGGGTGCGGGGGGGCATGGCCCCCTGCGGGGGTTCGCATTTGCTGAAAAATAAGTGGGTTTTCGCTAATGACATAATGGTTCGTAAATAACTTGATGCTCGGAAACAGAAAACTTGGTCGGACACTCTTATGGGCCGAACACTCTTTATGAGGTCGAACACTCTTTATGGTCGAACTCAGGCTAATGAGGTCGAACTCAGGCTAATGAGGTCGAACTCAGGCTAATGAGGTCGAACTCAGGCTAATGAGGTCGAACTCTCTTTATGGCTTCGTGAGCAAGTTTCTGTTGAGCTAATTTAGGAACCAATATTATCTCTTAATTTTAATTAGGATTCTTTTAGGTTGTTGCCATATTTTAGGGGAAAAATATTTATCCTAAATTTTAGCTAACAACAATCAATCCTAATTCTTAAGCAAAACATAATCAAAATTTCGGTTTTCCTCATGCATTCTAAGAACACTTAAACTGAAACTAAGAACATTATCATAAAAAAAACCACCATAACAGGAAACATAATCCTCGAACGTTAATAGATTTTATATAGAAAAAATGTCCATCATCGATCTCGAATGCATTATGAGACCAAAATAATGAACCAAAACAGGTTTTTTTTTCCGATTGGCCTGATACGGTTGTTAAACATCATCAGCCGAAAGCGTTTTAATCTGAATATCAGGTTTCATAATTCGTTTTCCGATTTGATTCCGAAACTAATGGAACTAACAAAATCGATCATGAGCAACATTGCTCTGATACCACATGTTGCATCAATTTTTTTAGTAAGTAATGGAAAACAAATAAACATGTACCTGAGAGATTCGTGAGACCTGCTACTGATGCTGAAAGCGTTGAGGTCGACATAACTGTCAGTCTGTTCGAGTTCCCTTTAGGGTATGCAGTTATGATGGCTAATGATCCTTTGCAGAATCGGTTATGGGAGAGAGGGTGAGTGACGAAAATATTATGGTGTTATGATGATAATAATGTGTCAACCCTAATCCCTAGTAATCTCTCCTATTTATGCATACTCAGGGGACACTCTAGTTAGGCCCAACTAATGATAAGTCCGTCCATCAAAGACTAATCAGTTATGGCTTAGAGTACTTAGCAATTGATCAAACATAACATAAATGATTATAATGGCTACACTGATAAATATACAAGACATAACGTATATTTATTCCAACATGATATTCATTCTTTTTTTAGTAAGAAGTTTAGAGTTAGAAAGAAGAAAACAAAAATAAATGCAACCTTCTATTAGCACACATGCCGATCTCTCGCATAGTAGTTATTCGTTTAGCCGTATAAACGAGGGAGCGTAGACGATATGTATTGTTTATTGCTCCTTTATATTTTTAATATTATGGCGCAGCTGTAAGGAAGGGATTTTGGGCATGTGCTGCCTTATTTGCTTAAAATGTTTTCTTTAGGCTACTAATGGATCATATTGTGCAGCAGATATGAGGCGAATTGGGTCAGATTACTGTTCTGTCTAACAAGGCTGTGTTCGGATTTTTTTGCTCTACTACAAAGGATTATGGTTCATATGGTGATGATATTTTCAGCTCCAGACTTCCATAGGATGTGGCGTTGTTTATGTTTAGTCGCACAAATGGGGACGAGTGTAAGTGTGTAAAAGGAAACATGGATGGGTCAAGTATCTCTTATGTTGCTTCATACTTCATATGGTCTTAGATGGATTTCTAAAGTGTTGGAATGTGCAGCCATTAATGTAGTTGTATGGTTTGGAATGTGCAGCCACTAAATACCTTAAGGTTTCATTATGCTGCATATGGGTCAGAGTTAGTTGCAACGACTATTGAAAAAATTATGACCAAATTTTGTTTATACATATTAACTATACGTGTGTTAGTGATATGTTAGTTTGTCCCTATAACTTCACATTTGTAAGGGTAGACACCATACGACTAGATATTAGAATTATACATTGTTTAAAGTAAGTGTTAACAACGTATTATACACTATTTTAGGTTAGGTGTTACCCGAAACTTTTCTGCATGTAAGTATGAAGCACATCAGTCTATTTCATATTTAAAATTGATGTGCCATATTAGATTTCTCAACCCCGGGACCTTCCCGGGGTAATAAGCTAGTGATGACATATACATATTGTTTGGTCAAGTACCGAATTTTAATATATTTACCTATATATGTTGCTCTTTCTTGACAAGATAAAAATGCTAATCTAAAATTATTGCTGATAATCTCCCTAAAAGTCATTGTATACAAAAGTGTACGTTGTGTGATAAAGCGTTTCTCTTTGCCCCTTAAGTAATAGGGCCAAAAAAAAAAGATTCTTGGTTTTCTTGTACCCTCTAATATAACCTTTGGTTTTATATGCAAAATCATATTTAATATGATTTCATATCACTTCCAACTATGATTTCTAGAAGTGAAGTTTTACAACCATATCAATACCCAAAAAGTACACCACGAAAGAATCAAAAAACACTCAATTCATTATTGATCAAGAATCCGAAAACCCGGTTCTTGATTCAACTGAAAATGAAAAATTAATAGCAAAACATAGCCAAATGAGAAAGAAATAAGACTAAGAGAGGTTCAAACTTGATTAAAGATCGAAGGATTGAACGTGTGAGAATGATTATCTTAGGGAAAAAAATGGGTTTTATGACAAACTATGGCAATGATTATCTATAATCTATAATCTATAATCTATAATACATTATAAAGGAGGAGTGATGTACCATATTGGAATTTTGACATGGGTACAATTTTTAAAGCAACAAGTATAAGAGAATAAAGCTTATTTCATAAGGGTATTATAGGGATATTAGGGACAATTAAGACACTTAGAAGGGTAATGTAGACATTTCACCCACCCCACCCTTTACAATATCAAAACAAATTTACAATTCTACCCTCTCATTCCCTTGCTACCCTCCATCTATTCACCTTCTCTAATCATACGGTAAGCATTCCATTCCCCCATCAATGAATATTCCATGTAACAGCCATGAATCAGTGATAAATGATAAGGGTAATATGAAAGATAATTGAGGGCATTTACTTTCACCATTAACGTGACTCTTCACTTCTAATTCTTATTCTTATAAATCATCTTCTAATCGGTTCATCATAGATCTATTACTCTTTATGATTATGATTATAAAACACTGGAAGCCTTATAACAATCAATCAGGTGCAAATCTGTTCGTGCAATTTCAGTGTACCAGATATCAGCAATTTGCAGGTAAAGATGTTGGTTTCTTTTGTATTTGAGTGTCTATTTTTATCAAGAAATCAATGAAAGATGTTTCTTGTTTTAGGTTCAAAGAAAATTCTTCACTGTACCAGATATTTGGAGGTAAAGTTGATTAATTTCCCTCTTTTTTATTTTTATTTACACGAACAGATCGATTCAAGGTGTTTGATAAAATGCATGTTCACTACTCGCTATTGAAGTTGCTGGGTAGAACTAAACGTTATATAGATTGTATATTTTTAAGAAAACATCAATCTTTAGTAACTCTTTTTGTACCTGACATATGCCTTTGTTGTGATTGATGAGGGGAAAGATGACTCTCTGTTATTTATTTATTGTTGTCTGACAAAATTAACTATAAAATGTTTACACATTGCTTAGTGCATAAGCTATACAGTTGAAATTTGATAAAGAAAAAAAAAAGGTTACTGTTGAACAGTGAACACAAGGGTGAATCAATGTTGACCTTCAGGTAATCATACTTCCTTACGCTTAGTTTTTTGGTTTGTTCTTGATCATTTTCTGTAACTAAGTTGTCGCAACCCTTTATTAGATTTGCACCTGCAGTTCAACGGAAGTCAGCCAATCCACCAACAATGCTGAGGTATAATTTGCAATTTTGATACATTTATGATATCGATTATGGACTTAATTAACACATGGATCTGTTTATTGCAGGAAGAGACGTTGGAACATATCAAAATTTAGAGGTAACACTATAGTTTCTGAAAAAGGTATATATGCAATTTAAATGATGAAGTTACAAATAAAAAAATAATCATGTATAGCTTGAGCTGAATCAACAGGTGACATTGAATATGCAAATTGAAGCTTTTTAAGAGGCCATTTAAATCCGCCCATCCGTTTCCAGTACCCCGCCTATATAATCGGCAATGTTCATTCCATTGGTACCAATTCTCTACTCTTTTCTTCTCTATTTCAGAAGTCTGGTAATTAAAATTAGTGTTTCGATTGTTGCTTGAAATCCAACACTCGATGGAAGATAAACGTGAGCTTGGCTTTCGATTAAAAAACACGAAAAACGTTCGAATTATTGTAATATTAATCACGAAAGTGGAATATGTAGGCAATGTTAGCCTGAATTTAAGCAATTGAAGGTGATTGTTTTGAAGCGTTTACCTAGGCGTATGTGATTTTTGTCATGTAAGATGGACCTGGATGAAGAATGTTCTACTGCTATTTTAGCAGCGGACCAGGATTGCTTTTTGGTCCAGAATGGGCTGCTAATGAATGATTTGTTTACCTTCTTAATTAAGATCATTGGTACGACAAATGTTGGAAATGAGGTTGTCATGTGTGGATCTTTGTTTAATTTTATGAAACCGCTTTTCCTGCAATCTACAGCCAAAGATAACTAACTACTCACTCTGTATATGAATTTATGACTTACGTTATCTTCTGCATCACTAG
This sequence comes from Ambrosia artemisiifolia, assembly GCA_032199755.1. Lineage (NCBI taxonomy): Eukaryota > Viridiplantae > Streptophyta > Magnoliopsida > Asterales > Asteraceae > Ambrosia > Ambrosia artemisiifolia. The sequence goes on from CM063517.1 coordinate 26,239,706, forward strand.
CTTGTTACTTAATTTTTAATAAATATGCTCAAATTATCCTTAATGAATCCAACATTCATCAGGTAGGCAGTTCAGGTTCAACTTTATTTTGATGTAGTTTTTTATTTTATTTTTTATTTTGACAGAGTCAACTTGCTGATCATGAACACGAATTAATTGAGATGAATGCTAACAGTGAGAAGCTCCATCAGACATATAGTGACCTGTTAGAGTTCAAGATAGTGCTGTAGAAGGTATATTTTGCATAAGGATTGTTTTCCATAATAAACAGGCCATCTACCTAGCTATAGTTTAATTCTATGCTTGTTTTTATACACATCTGAGACTCATTTGCTGTGAGATCTTAAGTAAAGGCACCGTAGGTTTGACTGTTTTCAAGTTTTTAATGCTTCCTACTGTATTGCATGTTAATTGTACTGACTACTGAGTACTCGTGACCAAAATGTTCACCATCATGATTATTCACACATTATCAACATTTCTGCTTTTTATCTTCCGATTATGATTACCAGAACATTGAGTGTCTCCTAAATTTAGGTTCTGAATATTATCATGGTATAGCAATGTTCAACTTGATGCGAAGCCAATGAATGCAGAGATTACTGGAAGTTAATGTTCAGCGCTTTATGAATGCACATACTTTTTAGTTATACATTAAATTTGTATTGGATTAATGCTAGGGGTGTTAATCGAGTTGGGTTTACTAAATTTGTTATTTAAAAAAACTAAAATAAAATAAGTATTATTTTTTGGTTATTCAGGTGATTGCAGACAGCTTTGTTCCTGCAACTTAGAAACAAACAACCACACAAGTAGCTGGTAAAACGAGGCTGAGGTTTTAAAAGCTTCCCATAGCAAGTCGTCAAGTGGTGTGCTTGGGAGCCCTTTTGAACATAGCAACGCGCATGACTTGGAGATAAATGTCACTAAATCTTTGTTTTGTAAGTAATCAAATCCTATTAGTAGGGACTTATTATGCCGTTAAAAACATAAAATGCCATAACAAACCTTTTTGTCAACTAATTAAAATCCTTAACAAGACTGTGAATGTGGAAGAATAAATACCTCACTGTTTTAAACTTGATGGTTTGAGCTTACATCCCATCTTGTGATATACTGGTCATTTCTTGAAGAACAATTATTTTCCGATATTCTAATTAAAGCAATGTGCTATGAGATTCCAAGACTAGAACCTGACCTGACTGTAATCAATACATACATAGGCTTTGGTCTTTATACAAATTAGTTTTTTGATATCATATTTGAAATCATTGGGTGATTAATGGTTATAAATCGTCATTTAATAAATGAATAATAAATATGTATATGATATTTTTCAAATCTTAGCGGTTGCCCCGGCTTACTATTGCATGTATCCGCCCCTGATAACCGGCATCTGATGTGGTGTGGTATTGGCATCTTGGTCCAGTTTCTTGAGTTGATAACAAGCATAAGACGTGTGACCCGTTCCTTGAAAATTTGCCATGTTCATTTATTACCTGCAGGTGCAATCTTTCCCTATTTTTGTAAATTGTATGTATGTCATCAACAATTCTCTTCTTAATTAGTGTCTGGTCTAGCTATTTACATTTTGCTTCAGTTTGTCATTTCACTAGCTTGTTTGTGTATTGCGTATATGTGCAACAACTTCAAAACGGCTTTCTACCCGTTTGACCTGTTCGAATTTTACGGCTTTTATTGTCATTTTCCTGTTGAATATGATTCCTTGTACATTTTTGTATTGTAGTATCGATGAAACTAACTTTGAACACCATCAATAAGTGATTGAATTATTAATAATCATGGTTTTTGCATTTTCATTTTGTATATTTCATTGTCTTCAGCGGTTTAACTTGAATCATTTTGGTCATTTATAACCGTAATGTCATTTGACACGATAGGGCCTACTTTAGATATTTCTGTGTCTAAGACACTATGTTTAGCTAACAAGCCTCCTGCTTAATGACAATAATAAAGTAAACTATTTAAAGTTTGTAAAGTTATTAAAAATATATATTGGTTTCTATATGCGTTATATATAAATGGTTTTTATATAAACTAAAAATATAGTTTAAAACAATAAATCAAATATAAGAAAACTACATTCTTTTGGGCCTTGAAAATTAGGATAAAAAACTACTACCTCATAAATGTCTTCGTAAGGCTAGCCATGTGAAATGAAGAAGGAAAACCACTCATATATCCATTTTGACAATTTGACCAACCATTTATTCACACTAAAGTTTTTTTGGTTGCTATACCTAGAGTAATGATATCATAACAATGCCGTAATAAACCAAACTCATATCGATATTTGGGTAAGTAATTGATAAACAAGATACGTAGACTCAGTCACAGAACAAGCCCAAAAAAAAAATTACACACCCGCGGCAACGCGCGGGCTTTCCCACTAGTGATGATTAAAGCTTTTGCATTAAATTTGTAGTTGATGTTGATGTTTCATTAAACCTTTAAAATTAAACCTTTAAATTGTTGATGTTAAACAGTGAATTGATTTTTTTTTTTTTAAAGGGAGACTTTCATTAAAACAACTCGCCAACTATTTCCAAGGCGGAGAAAGCAAGCGGAAAACCACAAAAAAGTTACAAATTACAAAATAGATTGGACACCACCACAATTCCTCAGGCTCTCACAAACAAATACACGCTTGCTTTTCTCCAACTCGAACAAACGAGGAAACCTGCTCTTAAGTGGTTGATCGCCAATCCATGTGTCAAACCAAAACCTTATATCTTTCCCGTCACCAAGCACCCCACGTATAATGCGATCTATACCAACTCCATCTACTTTCAGCCTTTTACAAAACATCGCACACGTCTTCCAAACACTAGTGTAGGCGCTATTCGAAGGAATTAAGTTCCAACTTCGACTCGAACCATGAATCGCTAGAACTACCCTTCTCCACAACAAGTGATCTTCATGCAAAAATCTCCACAACCATTTAACCATAAGAGCACTATTACAAAGCTCGAGTTTAACAATACCCAACCCCCCTTCATCAATAGGCTTCGTAACCGTCTCCCAAGCGACCCAACTGAGTTTCCTAATCTCCTCGGACCCACCCCAAAGAAACCTCCTCATCATCCCTTCTAAAACTTCAATAACTCCTTTCGGCGCCTTGAACAATGAAAAGTAGTATGTTGGAAGACTACTTAGGACCGATTTAATCAGTGTAACCCTTCCCCTAATCGACAAAGTCGTTGCTTTCCACTTAGATAATCTCCTTCTAAATGTATTAACCACGGGTTCCCAATTACCAATACGGTTCATATTGGCACCTACCTTTATACCCAAGTAGGTAAATGGTAAACCTCCACCTTTGCAGCCAAGAGAATTCGCAACCCTCTCCACCTCTTCATTACCCACACCAATACCGTAAAGAACCGACTTGTGAAGATTGATTCGCAACCCTGAACACAAATAAAAAATCCTCAATATGCGCCTCATATTATCAATGTTAAATGTGGACCATTCTCCCATCAACATGGCGTCGTCAGCAAATAACAAATGAGATAGCATAGGACCACTATTCGGCAATCTAACTCCATCAAACGCTCCCATGTCAGTCGCTCTACTCATCAGACATGAAAAAGCCTCCATAAGAATAATAAAAAGGAAAGGTGAAATAGGATCACCTTGCCTAATCCCTTTCTGACAACCAAATTCGTAAGTCGGAGACCCATTCACCAAAATAGCCGACCTAGCCGACTCCAAAATCCCCCTGATCCACATACGCCATTTAATCGGGAATTCCATTTGTTCCAAAATCGACAAAAGGAAGTCCCAATTAACATTGTCGTAGGCTTTATCAAAGTCGATTTTAAACAGAAACAACTTCTTATCCCTCTCCTTAGCCCACGAAATCACCTCATTAACCATCAACGGGCCGTCTAAAAAATACCTGCCGGTTAAAAATGCCGTCTGGGATTCCGAAACAACTTTACCCAAAACCGTCTTCAACCTATTCGCCAAGACCTTAGAGACCACCTTGCTAACGATACCTATCAAATTAATAGGTCTAAAATCGCTTAACTCAACCGCATCATCCACCTTCAGAATCAAAGTGATAAACGAAGATCCAACGCCCTTATTAAAACTCCCCACCTCGTAAAAATGGTTCATCAAGTGCATAAAATCCTCTTGTAAGAAATCCCAAAATAATCTAACAAACCGGAAATTAAACCCGTCCGGGCCTGGCGCCTTGTCTGCCCCACATTCAAATACCGCGTCTTTAACCTCCTGAATAGAAAACCTCTTGATCAAAGAATCGGCATCCCTCATCTCTAGTCTTTTCCCCCCATGACAAACCAACTTCGGCCTTTCCACCATTTTTTCCTCGAATTTTGATCTAAAGAAACGTAAAACCTCTCTCTTTATGATCTTCGGTTTCGTTTCCCAAACCCCATTAACCTTCAAACCGGGGATAAAATTTGCCGCTTTCCGTTTGTTAATGCAAGCATGAAAAAACCTTGTGTTGTCATCCCCATAAGACGCCCAATTATTTCTTGCTTTTTGTTTCAAATCTTTTTGTCTTAGCCATTCGATCTCTCGAAGTCGATTCTTGGTTTCTTCATATGTCCACACCTCTTCCTCTTCAAGTTGACGGCCTTCCATTTCAGTTTCCAACAGAGCCAATTCCTTTTCTAAAATCGCCCTCTCACCTTTCTCCTTGAACGAGCTCTTTCTCTCCCAATCCCTTGTATTTTTGATGATGGACGCTTGAGGAGAACTGACATTGGTTGCGACCATTGTGGAGGGCAGGGATGGGAAATGAAGGGTAGTATGGTAATTTTGTTTTGATATTGTAAAGGGGGAGGACGGTGAAATGTCTACATTACCCTCCAAAGTGTCTTAATTGTCACCAGCATCCCTATAATACCCTTAAATGTGTTGCTTAAATATATTGTGCATGTTGCTTCTTAACTTGAATGGAAATGAAAATTACTATCTTGTACATCCTCCTCTCCTTAATAAGATAATATAGATATATAGCCCAACTGCAAGGTATGTTTAAAAAAATACAAAATGGTATTGATAGTTTCTAAGAAGATGCATTGTTTAATGGTTTATATTTGGTTTGTAGCCTTTCAGGTATAAGTTTGTGGTTCATTCAAGACATGTTTGTTCTTGCCAAGTAAGGACATTGATGTAAGATCATTCATTTTCTTAATAAATTATTGGGAACAAAATTATTGCTTTAGTGTAACAAGTATATTATTTTTGTTTATCCTATAAGTTTAGAACTAAGGCTGTTCTCAAAGAACTATTTCAATTTTTCTTGTTTTGTATTTATTCTTTTTTATGTAGTCATTTTGTAATGTAGACATACTGGACATTTACAAATGTGTTCAAAGAGTTTGTTACTGCAGGTAGTTAATTTGTTCATATCATTTCATTATTGTTACATTGGACATTTAAAAACGCTTATATCTATTAACAGAGTCCGCACTTAACTTGATTATATAACCCATTCACTTCAGGGACTATCCGAGTTAAACGATTTCAAAATGTGGGGACTATACCTGTAATTTTGAAAAGTTAGGGACTAAAGGTGATATTTTGGCATACCACATGAACTATTCGAGCAATTTTCTCTATTCAATATCTATATAACTAGCTAACTATAAGTTCCATCCAGACCGGTGTGTCCTACTAACTTATGTTATAACTAAGTTAGAGACCTGTGTTAACACACGGTACGAACTCAAATCAAATGACAAAATTTCATAAAAATTGTAGTATACAAGTTTTATTTATTGAAAAGTTACATAATACAATTTGTATGCATTTTGGTTGCATGCAAAATAACATATATAGGTTTAATGTTACCCAATAATGGATATATGAATCAACAAATGTTTGATTTGACGTGATTTAAATACAACTAATGAAATGAATAATTACATATTTATTGTAATGGAATGCAAATAAAGATTTAAATTCAAAGTTAATAAATATACTTTAAAAAACGATACCTACCAAAAAATTATAAAAAAAAGAAAATTAACAATTTACGCAAAATATGATCGCATACTTATTTACATAGCAGTTACACATACAAGGGTAAGATAGCCCATCTAAGCATCCTTCAAGACAAACATACATAAAAAATAAAAGATTAAAAATTACATAAACACAATTAAGAGAAGGAGATAATAACAAATCAAACTTTTCTTACAACTACATATATGTTTACTAATAAAGTAAATAAAATTTGCAGCAATGGCAGACCATCTGCGTAGTTCAATAAAATCTATATACCTACATATCTATACTATATTATAAAGCATGAGGGAATGATTCCTGCAAAAGTTAAGTAAGTATAAATTTAATTGCTTAAAGTACAAACATTTGATGCATTCCTATAGGGTTAAATCATTCTTTTTCCACAATTTTTTAAGACACTATATAATGGGATTAAGACGCAACCAAACACCTATTTCACATTCTCAATGTCATTTTACATTCTAGACGCCAACACCTACCCGCTTCACATTCTACGCTATTCAATGCGATTGAATACGATTCAGCTGCTACCACAACCATAACTCTCTTTATTTAATACTTCATATAGTTGCCTTACATTTACCCTACTCAATGACAATATAAACGAAGATGGATATATATAAAATATAAAGAGAGAAGGAGAAAATCGATTAAAAAATCAACAGACAAAGACAGAGATGAAGATGATGACGATGAAGAGTTGTTTGGTCGTAGTTTGTTTCTTTCTTTCTCCTTGTCTATTTCAGGATCAAAGGTACTTGGGGTACTCTTAAATTGTTTCCTGGACTGTTTAATGTTGATATTTTCTTTGCATACCATGTGTTCGATTAAATGCCAATGATGTACATTGGCATTTTTTTTCATTTAAGACATGTGGTTGTTTATAATATTAGAAGGATTACAAGATGTAGATGTGATTGTATGAGTAGATTTCTCATAGTTCTTTTATTTCATACATATTGGGTTTTTGTTTCACTTCCGGTAATGAATCTTGGAAGTCAGTTTTTTTGTTTTGCCTTTTGGTCTTTCATTTATACATGTATGTTTTATGTTTGTATATTCGCCATATACATTAAAATCTTGAATCATAGAGTTTTGTTTATAAATCTTTTGAAGATGTTATGCTGCTTTTTGTTTATAATTGTAATTGAATTGAGTTTTTTTTTTTTTTTTTGCATCTTGATCAGGGTATCCTATTTGGTGGTTCAAGAGGCTCACATCCTAATTGGCTCTACTGATAAGGTTAGGTTTTTATTTATTGATCTTTTATTTCTATCTTTTCAGTTTATACTTACCTTGGTCTTATAATTTTTGAAAAAAAAAACCTCTTGAATGTGACTATTTGATCTGTTTTAAATTTACCTAAACTTTAAATATTGTTTATATGAGTAGGTTCTAATATATGTTTGCTATGCATTGTCCGGAGAGTTTAGCTGGACTAGTGGGTAGTGTGATGTTGGAATTGTGTTTTTTCACTTAGGTTCTGTGTGTCAAAGGGGCCATCTTCAATTTTAAAACACGTGGTTTTGTTTCAATCTAATTATTGTTGTTTTTAATTTACAAAAGTCGAAGCACATAGGTATGTTACATATAGTTTTGTTGTGTAGTAAGCTGTGGAAATCATTTAAAGACGATCCATCTATTCATTTTATTTTATTTTTTTGAATTATAGCAAGTATGATGGTTTATTTGGAATTGAACTATGATTAGGATGGGTCTGCCAAAATTTTGATTAACAAAAAACAACGTTATAAAGCCAAGGTAAATTGATGCTTTCTAATGAACATTGTATTGGTGGTTGTTGGGTTTTGAGGTCTCTATGAGCAGTGAAAGATCCATGATCTTTTATCAAATTATGCATTACCATAACTAAAATATGCCAAATAGGTTACCACAATCACAATTTTTTTTTATTATTTTAACTTTTAGAAAACACTATTTATTGTTGCCGATTGTAGTACTGGCGGCGCTGTCTCATTTTGCAATTCTTGGCTCTTGCCGGGATTTGGTGTTTCTGTCCTTAATTCTTTAATTGTTATCGTTTATTATGTTTTCCGAATGCTTTCGCTTAATTATTCCTGTTGTATTCAGATTTATTGTGCAGAGCCGCCTTCACTTCTCCACATGGTGGTGGCTGCAACTAGGGGTGCAAATGAGCCGAGCCGAGCTCGAGCCTTGCATTATCGAGCTAGGCTCCTTACAATTTTCAGAAGCTCAAGCTCGAGCTCGATTCGAGCCTTGTATTTTGGGCTCGAGCTCGACTCGATAGTATTCTTAAGAACTCGAGCTTGGCTCGAAAGCTCGATCAAAATGTATTTGGCAAGAGTTTAAACGAGACCAAGCTCGGCTCAAGCTCGTTTTGGACCATTAAGGAGCTCATTTTGACTATTAAGGACTCGTTTTGGACCATTAATGAGCTCGTTTTGGACAATTAAGAAGCCCAAGTTCCAAAGTAATTTAGTTAATGCCTGGGTTGCAATACAATTGGGCTATATAGTATTAATTGACATAAATAAGCAAAGCTCGATAAGGCTCGACGAGCCCAACCGAGTTTTACATTCAAGGCTCGAGCTCGAGCTTGATAACCAAATGAGCTTTATTTCAAGCTTGAGCTCGGGCTCGAGCTCGATAAGACTAGGCTCGTTCGAGCTTTTTACCGAGCCGAGCTCAAGTAGCTCGCGAGCCGCTCGGCTCGTTTGCACCCCTAGCTGCAACCAAAACTTGAGGCTGTGTAGCTAGGTAATTAATCTCATTACCTCCATTTTGGATACGAAGTTGAATTAAAAAAAATACTTATATTTCTCGTTCTTTTTTGATATGGTCCCTTCATTTTGTAAGTATGCATTATAAACATTACTACACTTCAAACGCATATGAAGGTACTTAACTATGCTTTTATTGGTCTATTTCAGGTAAGAAACATTTTTTACTACATTGGTTGCTTTGTCAATGACAACATTCATGATGTGGCATGTTGCGTTCGCTTTTTGACATACCAAAATCCATGGTCATGCATCGTTCAGATGATGGTGTGGTCATGAAAGGATTGTTTTAAACGATTGATGATCGATCTTGTTATGTTGTTGTAAGTATTTATAGTCTATATCTAAATTTTTTCTTGACTTGTCCACGGAAAATCAAATAACTAATAATCATGCTCCTGAATCTATCTATATATATAAAAGAATTGCACTATGATGACATGGCATTCAATGGGGTAACCCTCCACCCCTTGAATGTGCCATGTGTCATCATATGGTGCATTCTTTTTAATTTTTTAATTTTCTTTTTTTAAATAAAATTAAATCACATAAAACCCTATCTATCATCATATATAATCCCCATCTTCTCACCCCAAACCCTAAAAATCTTAAAACTCCTCTCCGGCACCCATGGTAGATCTCACGATTCTTAATTCATGTTTTATTATTGTTATCCATCGTTTTATTAATTATAAAGATGGTCATCCAAAAAAGTGATGCTTCTGTTGTTTTTGTCGTTTTATTATTGTTATCCATGTTTTGTTATTGTTATCCATTAGGAAGTCTTCTTTTACTAGAATACATATCATCCAAAACTTTTTGATGCTTCTGTTGATTTTGTCATTTAGCAATTAATTACTTGAATTCCTTCAATTTATTCATTCGATGAACATTAATTAATAATTATGTGTTAATGAAAGGTGTTGTTAATTATTTAGGTGTCGTAAGTGTATTGAGTTCCAAGTGGGGCGCCGTTTTTTAATACTTCAGTTTGCTGGACTATCAACTATTTATATCAGGAAGTTTTTTTCCTTAATGACGTCGTTTTAACACTTCAGCTTGCCGGAATATAGCCTTTTTAAGCGAATTTGGGAACAGCGGTGGTTTTGCATGTTGTAAATAGGGAGAGAATGAGGATGTAGGTTATGAATTAAAGGGTGTTTTATTAGTCTAAAAGAAATCTTTTAAGGGTATATGATTTGTACATGATGCAATGATGGTTGTACGATGGTTATAGATAGATAGCTACCCTAAAGAAGGGGGATGGGAGGGGGGAAAAAGTAGTCTAAAAGTAGGACAGGAGGAACCAAAGTGACGGAGTACTCTACAATCTACCCTGCAAACAAGGGACAAATCTCACGATATGTATCATTTAATTTATAGCTTTCCCATGTAACCTACTTCGATCTTTAACTGGTTTAGTTGATTTGATCTGATCTAATCATATGTGGGATGGCTGGCGTTGGCTAAGGACCAGGAGATTATTTGTTTAATTTTATACTTTTTTTATTTATTTTTGTTTCTGATTCATTAAGCTCTTTTAGTTTCTTTCTTGGCATATGTGAAGTGGGTTAGGTTAATAAGCTATTAGTCATTTTTCAGGTTCTGTCTTCTGTGTTGTATATGCAGTTTCCTTACCAGTGGTTGTGAGACTTGGTACAGAGATGTGATATGCTTTTGAATGGTTACAACTTCTAATTTAAGTGATTGTTTAGTTGATTAGGTTATGAATTATAGGAGTCATTAGAATGTGAGAGATTAGAGAGATGTGATGAGTTTTTGAATAGTTGTAGCTTACTTAAGTGATTGTTTAGCTGATTATTGATTAGGTTTTAGGTTAAGGAATATGAGTTATTACTGATTAGAATACTATGACCATGTAGTGATTGAGAGATTTTGTGGTTAGTTAACTTGAGCCATTTGCAATAGGTTTATCACGTCATATTAGATTTTTCAACCCCGGGACGCTCCCGGGGTAATAAGCTAGTGTATTATATTGATTTTTTGGTATTTGTTAACGAGTACAGTTAGTAATATTTTGCTGGTCACTCTATCCATGCTTTATCTGAGCATGAATCTTTATGCCAATCACATTTTGTGGCTAATTTGAATGATTCTTCAAGAGGTGGTAATTATTAAGAAGTTGAAACAATATTTATGTTCCCAAATCTATTCTCGGTTTTATAATATGATAAGTTTACCTCTTTACAGGAACCGGTTGGAATTCGGGCAAGTAATATGTTTTTAGATGATAAGATGACAAAGTGAGTTCAAAGAGCTGGTTTGACATTAGGGTGACAACATCAATGCGCTGCTACTATTCTACACATCAATGCGCGGCTACCACTGCACACAAATATACAAAAGTGAAAGATTTGTATAAAGTGCTTATTAATGACAATTTGTTTTACAATTAATTGGTCTGAGCCCAGGTTTCAATATTAAGTGTGAAGCTTCATTCAGTCACCTCATAGTTTTATAAGTCAAAGCCGTATGATATCATGATTCTATAAAGGAGCTATTCCTAAGAGAAAACAGGGCCCATGAAAACTTTTATTGATGTCAGCAACAACTTGAACTAGAGGGAACAAACAAGTTCAAGGACGAGCGACCCTAATGAGATTCAAGTTGAACCCGTAAAATCCAGCATCAACTTTTAGATGATGAAACACGTGCTCTTCATGTATTTTATCATATATGTGTTTGTATGTATTATGCATTTGTATGTAGTTGATGTGCTTAAAGTGGTTTAGTAAAACTAACTAAATTAACCTATACTAGACACTCTAAGTTTTAAATTTATAACCTAAGACTCTCTAAACCTAAACCACACAACCGGCAAGTGTACCGGTCAGTGCAGTAAAGCTAAAGTAAGTCCGAGTATCGAACCCACGAGACTCTACTGGAAAACGTAAACTAGACTCGACTACTTATCCTAAATACTGACTAAATAATGTTTTGTTGCTTAAAGGGGGGTTTACTAACAAACTAATTGCAAATAAATAAAATAAAACTAAAATAACTAAAAACACAAACTGGAAATTGGAATTCGGATTAGATGATGGGAAGGCACTACCTAGGCTAGAATCCTACACATGAATGATAAGTTTCTAACGGCTATGGAACTGGTGTGGAACCGGGATCTTAAAATACTAAACATCAAGAATAAACTAGAGACCCTCGACCCTTTTCAAGGGGAAACCCTAGAATACTGTTGTGCTGTTAAACCACCGGTTGAGAGGTTACCCTCACAGGCTTACCTACTCGAATCTTAAAGTACCCGCTAGACAGTCTACCTCACAGCGCGAAAGTCACAATACACTCGAAAGTGCAAGGGGTAACTACAATATTTCTGATAAGACTTGGCCTACAAGGAATGCTAGGGAAACTAGGAAGATCTTCTCACAAAGCCTCTAGATCTAGAAATTTAACACCCTAGACAGACCAACAATCTCGCACCTTACAGCTATTGAGAATTGGTAGAACACTTAGAATTATCTAACTAACAACTACAACTCCTATGGATAACCTGCAGAAATTAACCATAAACTAGCTGCTAACACCCAGTCCGCAACCTAACCCGCATTCATACATGAAAGACATTCACAAAAACACAAGTGCAGTTTATAAAAATTAATTAAACAAAACTAAATATGCATATACATCAAACCAGAAAATAAAGAGTTCTCTACTTTAAAATTCATCCACAGCCACAAGTTCCAAAACCAAAAGAAATAAATATCAGACAATCGTATTCATCATCGCCTAGGTAGCAAAAAGGTTTAGCCTCTAAAAGTCATGATAAAATCAAAACAATAAAAGCAAGACATATTCATGATGTTCACAACGGGTTTCAAATAGATAAATAATAAAGAATTGAATTAGAACCGACCCGTGCTCGCACCTATGCTTCAACCCTTGACCCGCCTCCTTCACTTTCCAATGCTGCTGCTGTCATTCCCCTTCTTCCTAGTAATATTATTTGCGGCTGCTTTGTTCGATCTACCAGAAAAATATGATGCACCCTCAAAATAATGTCGATCCTCCTAAATAAAATCGCTGCCTCCTCCACAAATAATAATCCTCCCAAAGATAATATATGTTTTGCCCTCAAATTTTGATGGGCTATTGGGCCGACTAAAGTGACAAAAGTCAAAGCTAATAAACATCTATAAAAACCTATAATAAATAAAATAGGTTAGTACAAGCCTAAAACTAATAAAAACACTATCTAAACGACTCGAAAACCATACAAACTTTACACTGGAAATAGATGTATTTTACAATACATCAAATATCCCCACACTTATCTCTTTTTCGTCCCTGAAAAAGAATTATGCTATGGAATCACAATCAAATAATCCGGCCTCAAAACATAGGTTACTTTAATTTTAAAAATCTAATCACGTGTTAACTGCGATTGCAGGTATACTTGTCCTCTTAAACCCAACCGCCGGTTTCTAAGCCCCTTATCATGTTAGTTTAATTTTAGGTTCATTTAGTCTACCTAGGGTCTCACACTAAAGAAGCCACAGTTTCACCTAATCTCACCTCAAGCTTATGAAACAAAAGGAACAACCAATTGACTGTTCCTAACCGTTTTATGTAGAAAACCGAGAGAATTTAAAATCATTTTTTTTTCTTTTTTTTTTCATCTCAGCATACTTAACTCAGAGGGTGTGACCAATCCAAGTCGCTATCCCAGTGGCCAGGCACCTTAAGCTTCAGCATTTTCGCTTTGATTTCTATTTAATTCATGAGCTTTTTTTTTTAGATATTTATTTTCAGACAATCCTAGAGGGAGTCGAGTCCGGATTCACTATCCCTAGAAACGACACCATTGGCCTTGCCCTTATTTTATATCTAGCTCTTTTTTTTCTTCAACTTTTGATTAGAAATTCTAACGGTTTTAAACTTATAACGGCATTCCTTATACTATTATTGGCGGTTTTAGCTTCCCCATTGTTTCCTAGATGAGAACCCACAAGGTATCCTAATATATTTAAGTGTATTAGCTCAAAGAAAACTTTTCTACCGGCTGGGCCTACCCACACATCCCAAGTCAACACGCTTTCAATCATTTTAATCTTCTAATACATATAATATTTGAAAACCAGACACTTGATTTTATCTATCATTTCCCATATTTTATAATGCAAACTTCAAAATCAGGGACATTTTTTCAAGTTTTCTTTTTTTTTTTCATTTTTTTTTTTGATTTTAATTTTTTTTTTCTTAACGACTCTATATACAGACTAAACGACAGTTTCCCATCCCCACACTTAAACTCTATATTGCCCTCAATGTAGGAATAGAAAACAACTCGAAACAAAAATAAAATCCGAAAACAAAAATAAAATAAAAACGACAAGGGCAAATTGGAAAGGACTTACCTGGTTAAGTTTTTCGTCGTAAGATCGAAAACTCTAGTCCAATCCAGCTCGATCGTATAGCATTTCATTCGCAATCGGCTCTGACACAATGGTAAACTCGGGCTTGCCTTGACAAATGTTAACAGATCCGGAATCACCCGAATGGAGATTGAGTACGGGCGGTGCAATCCAAACCTGCGTAAAACGAAACAAACAAAACCCGAGCATAAAACCGAACCACACAAAAATAAAAAGATTCAAACTACTAACTTAGACTCACAATATAACAACAAACAAGAAGACGTACCTGCTTGGCAAAATGGCGGTGAATGGTGGTAGAACCAAATGGGTAGAAGAAAGAAAATTTCGGTTCTCGCTCAACGTGAACGACACTGGTGATCGCAACACGCGTTGCAAGCAAAAAAAATATATAATTTTCCGGGGTAATAGCTGGTCGCATGAGGCGAACAGGTCAGCCCAGACTCCTCACGTTACGTGAAAAGTCTTTTTTCAGAGAAAGTTAATTAAATTTTTTTTTTTTAAGAAAAATTCTTTTTTTATTACCCAAACCTCTACCAAAACTCACAATCATAAAAGATATATAAAGATAAATACATGGGATCCGCTCATGGTGAAAGTTCATCCACCCAAGCAAACGCGAAAACCTACAAACAGACTCAGACACAAAAACAAAGATAAAATAGAAAGATAAAAACCTATGAACAACTAACGAAGGACGGGCCACAAATAAAAAAAATGAAAAGCTAAAAAAAATAAAAATAAATAAGTATAAATAAAAATTTACAAACTCTACAAAGTCTCCCCACACTTAAACTTTATCAGGGGGCTTCTCTTTTATCTGGATCCGATCTAACCCGTTTAATTCCACCGGACTCTTATTAACAATTGAATATTTATTTGTGGAATTGAAAAATAATTTAACCATGCTTAACGGGTCAAACCACCAAAATTTAAACTTACCTGGAATTAACCGGATGCATGGCATGTAGCAAGAAGACTGATCGTGCTTGACATTCACTGGCTTCTGCTTCTCCAACTCGTGCCAGCCATTGATCCTCTTTCGGCTCCGGTCCTTTCTTTTTCTCTTCCTTGCCCTCTCCCGTGGTGTTGTTGATTTTGAAGTTCCATCTATTACCACGGGCCAGCTATGGTGCGCTTCTTCTAACACCATTTCCATGGGATGATCCCCACACTTATTTCTTTCATCTGGTGCAAGTTCAGTCATGTCTGTCGGTTCACCTTCGAGTAGGGCATCTAGGTATGCTATATCCCCATTGGGATCAGACTCCCCTACTTCTTCATAAACAGGCAAACCCTCTAACTCCAGATCTAAAAACTCATCCTCCTCAGATAACTACTCCTCACTATCCTCATTGTCTTCATCTGCACCAAACATCATACCTATGGAGTCACCCAACTCCACTTCTTCTTCAATTACTTCTCTATTCTCTAATGACCTTCGATACGCCGCCCACTCTTCTCCATCGTCCTCTTCATCAGAGTCACTCCCAAAATCATATATCCTAACCTGTGGCACCGGAGGTGGGACTTTAACGTCCATTTTCGTCTCAGTGATTGGGATGATCTCTTCATCTGACTCATCTTTGTATTCCATGATTGGCTCTTTCCCTTCTTCTGGAAACGTCGGGAACAACTCCCCTCGAGCGTTCATGTACCCAAGGTAGTTGCCCTCCTCATCATATGTATAACCAACTTTAGGCGGCTGCTCTTGCTGAACTTTTTCTCTTTCTTCTTCTTCATCTAATCTCCTAGATATATCTTCTAATGTTCGTTGAAGATCCAAAATAGCAGCCTGTCGGTTTTTCAAAAAGACAGACTCAACACATAACACAAGTAGCACAGATATAGCAGATAAGGGTAATCGAAGCTAATAAACGCAATCGCCTAAGAGTCCCCGGCAACGGCGCTAAAAACTTGATGTGCTCAAAGTGGTTTAGTAAAAACTAACTAAATTAACCTATACTAGACACTCTAAGTTTTAAATTTATAACCTAAGACTCTCTAAACCTAAACCACACAACCGGCAAGTGTACCGGTCAGTGCAGTACAGCTAAAGTAAGTCCGAGTATAGAACCCACGAGACTCTACTGGAAAACGTAAACTAGACTCGACTACTTATCCTAAATACTGACTAAATAATGTTTTGTTGCTTAAAGGGGGGTTTACTAACAAACTAATTGCAAATAAATAAAATAAAACTAAAATAACTAAAAACACAAACTGGAAATTGGAATTCGGATCAGATGATGGGAAGGCACTACCTAGGCTAGAATCCTACACATGAATGATAAGTTTCTAACGGCTATGGAACTGGTGTGGAACCGGGATCTTAAAATACTAAACATCAAGAATAAACTAGACACCCTCGACCCTTCTCAAGGGGAAACCCTAGAATACTGTTGTGCTGTTAAACCACCGGTTGAGAGGTTACCCTCACAGGCTTACCTACTCGAATCTTAAAGTACCCGCTAGACAGTCTACCTCACAGCGCGAAAGTCACAATACACTCGAAAGTGCAAGGGGTAACTACAATATTTCTGATAAGACTTGGCCTACAAGGAATGCTAGGGAAACTAGGAAGATCTTCTCACAAAGCCTCTAGATCTAGAAATTTAACACCCTAGACAGACCAACAATCTCGCACCTTACAGCTATTGAGAATTGGTAGAACACTTAGAATTATCTAACTAACAATTACAACTCCTATGGATAACCTGCAGAAATTAACCATAAACTAGCTGCTAACACCCGGTCCGCAACCTAACCCGCATTCATACATGAAAGACATTCACAAAAACACAAGTGGAGTTTATAAAAATTAATTAAACAAAACTAAATATGCATATACATCAAACCTGAAAATAAAGAGTTCTCTACTTTAAAATTCATCCACAGCCACAAGTTCCAAAACCAAAAGAAATAAATATCAGACAAGCGTATTCATCATCGCCTAGGTAGCAAAAAGGTTTAGCCTTTAAAAGTCATGATAAAATCAAAACAATAAAAGGAAGACATATTCATGGTGTTCACAACGGGTTTCAAATAGATAAATAATAAAAAATTGAATTAGAACCGACCCATGCTCGCACCTATGCTTCAACCCTTGACCCGCCTCCTTCACTTTCCAATGCTGCTGCTGTCGTCCTCCTTCTTCCTAGTAATATTATTTGCGGCTGCTTTGTTCGATCTCCCAGAAAAATATGATGCACCCTCAAAATAATGTCGATCCTCCTAAATAAAATCGCTGCCTCCTCCACAAATAATATATGTTTTGCCCTCAAATTTTGATGGGCCATTGGGCCGACTAAAGTGACAAAGTCACGTTTTTTTCTTTTTTTTTTATTATTATTATTATTATTATTATTATTATTATTATTATTATTATTATTATTATTATTATTATTATTATTATTACTATTATTCTAGCTCCATGCTCTAAACTCAGGTGTTCACTACTTGACCAAAGTTGCTCGTTTACGCTCCAAATTCCACACGAACACCTACCAAAATATAAAATAAATAAATAAGTACTAAAAATGACTCAAAGCTAATAAACATCTATAAAAACCTATAATAAATAAAATAGACCAGTACAAGCCTAAAACTAATAAAAACACTATCTAAACGACTCGAAAACTATACAAACTTTACACTGGAAATAGATGTATTTTACAATACATCAGTAGTCGATGAAGGCAATGAAGGGGAGATTTTGTTGCTCTGAATGTTTTGGAGCTTAGAATCCATTCCACATAGTGTGTTGAGAAGCTTACAAAAACCGTGTGTTAAGTTTGAATTGATTTTGATCTTTGATTTATTTGTTTTTAGTTGTTCTCTTATGCTTAAAATAATGTGTGATAGTACGGTAATAAACAAACTGACACAAAGTTACCAACTGAATTCCCGTTTGTGCCCCCGCTGTATAGCGCAGGTGGAAACCACTATCAATTTAGATATGTATTTAGATTGTTGCCAAAGTGAATCACAAATGTTGTGGTGCAAGTCAATGGAGACCATTTGATGATGGCTGCATCAAACGGTTTGAAACCAAGTATTCAAAGTCAGTTCTTTACGTATTTTTTGAAAGCATGGTGTTACTAACCTAACTAGAGAAGGAGAAATTTACATGGAGCTTACAGAAAGTGGGTTTTACTTTCTTTAGGAAGTTAAAGATTCATAGACACAAAATTTTCCAAAAGGGTTTCTTCATTTAACGACATAAGAAAAGGATATTATTATTGTGATTTGGTGCAACTAGCTTAAAATGTTGTTAATAATTTAGTGGATCAGGTTCTCTTTGTTGTTTTGGATAGATTGGTTTCATGTAGAACCACTTAAGGGAAAAAGTTCAGTTTCATGTATATACTGTTTGGTGTAAATGGGGGTTTGATAACCAGCTTGTCAGTATCAAAGTATATTTTTAATGTATACAACTCCTCATTTAGATTACCAACATAAATACAATGCAATATACCATGAGAGGGTTGTAAACTAGCACAAAACGAGTATCGGGTACTACATTATCATCCCCGCTGCATTGCCTAGGTTTTCGACATTATGTGCTCCAATATATGTCATCCCGCCGCAATGTGCGGACACCCCACTAGTACATACATATATATAGGGGGAGGATAAATTGAAAACCCTCCCCAGTTAAAGAAACTATGCAAACTTCATCTAAACCATCCATATTACATGATCAATGTTCCTTATTTAATCTAGCTTTTTCATATTTAATAAAGATTCAAAAGATGCCTAAAAAGTACAAAAGGGGCAAATATGTAAAACAAATATCTTTTCTCCTTCATGACATATCTTACACATTTTCTTTTACTGACACATTACACACATTACTTTCTCTCTCATTCTTCATTTTTTTCCTCACTTTTTCAACTCACTTTTTTTTAACCTTTCCAACGATATTTTTTTTACACTATACCAAAGACAAGTTCATTGTAAAGAACAAGAACTTTAAAACAAAATATGACAATTAAAACAACTTACAAAATGTTATATTGCAACAAGATAAATAAAAGACAACTCACAAAACATGATATGTAAAACAGGTTACATTGTCAAGAGCAATGATAATAAATTTTGCATTGTAACATGACATGTTATAATGTTACATACGAAAACCCTAGTCTTTCATAAAAGAGCATGATGACTCAAACATGTTAAAAAACATGATAAATAAAACATGTTACATTGTAAAAATCAATTGTTGATAACTTTACAGTGTAACAAGATAGGTTACAGATGAAAATCACATAGTCTTTCATAAATAAAAAAGTGATGATTGATATGTTGATTGATTGCTAATAATCTGTGTCAACCGATGATTGATATGTCATATTAGATTTCTCTAACCCCGGGACACTCCCGAGATATAAATTTAATATGTCATATTAGATTTCTCTAACCACGGGACACTCCCAAGATATAAATATAGTCTTTATAATATGTTGATTGATTGATAATAATCTGTGCCAACCGATGATCAAATCAATTATTGGCCTCATTGAGTATGGCAACAAACTAACTGATGATCTAATGGCCCAATTAAAATATGTTTCAAAATAGAGAAATGCTTATGAGATATTCTCCTTTACATTATTTCCTACGTGACATAGCCGAAGATGAGAACAATTTAATCCCATTGTCATTGTCGATATAAAGCAGTTGTATGTAGAGGTAAACATGAAAACCGGTTCCGGGACCGGGATCGTAGAACCGGACCGGTTCCGGTTCCAACCCGACAAACAGTAGAACCGGTTCCAGTTTTTAAAAAAACTGGCGGTTCCGTCACCGGTTCCAGGTTTTTGCATGTCTTCTGGTTCCAAAACCGGTTCCAAATCGGGCCCGATGCCAAAAACCGGTTCCAAACCGGTTCCGATCGTTAAAAAACGAATTTTTTGACCGTTGGAAGCGATACTAGCCGTTATCTAGAAGTTATTTACCTCCAAAATCACCATTTTGACATTCTAGTTTAGTATAAATAGGTTTGGGATGTTTAGGTTGATCACAACACCCAAAAACGCATAAAAAACTACCCGAAAACCTAAAACCAGCTATCATATACACTTAAGTTTGTGCTCGCTTTGCTTTTACATCATTCCATGGCTTCATCTTCAAACCCATCCCAAACCGGTTCCACAAATGAGCCTACCGTTGTTCAAATTTTCCAGACGACACGAAACGCCGAACTTTTTGGCGTAAATGGTTCTTTCGATTTGTGTCTTATGTCAAATGGCGAAAAAAAGGCACGTTGCAGAGCGTGTGGTACTAGTCTCCAACCAAACACAAACTCAACTTTGAGAAAACATAAATCCAAGTATTGCAAGCTAGTTAAAGATAATTAGGTCGATGTGAGTGGTCTAACGCAACTTGATACTCAAGGTGGCAATTTTCTTTATGACTTTAACAAGGTTCAAGACCGAATGGCGAAGTTTGTGATTCAGCAAGGTTTGCCGTTCAACCACTTCGACAATCCCGCATTGACAAGTTTGATTCGTGAGATGCTCCAACCTCGTTACCAGCACGTAAGTCGTATTACTTTAAAACGTCATTGTATGAAATTATGGAAACAAGCAAGAATAGATTTAATTGTATTTTTTGCAAACTTACAAACCGGTGTGAGCTTAACAACCGATGTTTGGTTGGCTCCTCACGGTTTACCGGAATCGTACCTTTGTGTCACCGCTCATTGGATAGATCCCGTGACGTGGCAAATGATGAAACGTACGATTGCGTTTGAATGTTTCGAGTATCCACACACCGGCGAAAACATATTTTATGTTTTAGACCATGTAATACAAACTTTCAATTTAGAAAAAAAAATATTTTCAATGTCGTTCGACAACGCGTCAAATAATAATGTCGCCGTGGAAAAATTAATAATAAAATATAACCCGATTTGCGAGGGGATTTTTTTCCATACACGGTGTGTTGCACACAAACGAACATGGGATCAATGGACGGGGACGGAAGTCGGGGTAGCTCGAGCCGTGGTAACCTTAAAATTAATTTGTTTAATATTGTGAAAAACGAAACGGCTAAAAGACAAAGGGGTGAAGCCCCAGATAGCGAGTTTGGGAGGTATAAAGCCTCGAATTTTACCGCGGCAATGACGCCATACGAATTTGAAAATTTTGATATATTGGCTTGGTGGAAAGGAAAGCAATCCGAATTTCCTATCCTTTCCACTATAGCCTGTGATGTACTAAGTGTCCAAGCTTCTACGGTAGCTTCGGAATCGGCTTTTTCTGTTAGTGGCAGGGTGTTATCGATATGGAGAACAAAACTAAGTCCCACGTCGTTGGAGATGTGCATATGTTTAAAAGATCACTTGGACGCGATGGATCGAGTACAACATTTGACATCACTTGAAGACCAAACGGAAATTGAAGAACGAATACATAATGAAGAAGTGGAAGAGAGACTAACTGAACCTCTATCGGAGGAAGAACTCGCATATGACGCGGCGACACAACGCATGAGTAGTTCGGACGAAGATTAATAAAAAATAATATCATCGTAATGTTTGAAATTTTTTTTTTTCATGTAGTTTACCATGTTTCTTGTTTCGAAATAAAAAAATAATAATAAAAGTCGTAATTTTATGTTTATTTCTTTTCTCATTGGCTTATATTTTTTTAATTGTGCGCGCAAGAACCGGTTCCGGAACCGAAACCGGAACCGAACTGAACCGAAACCGGTCGTAAAAACCGGTCTTTGGAACCGGCGGAACCGGGACCGAAACCGGACGGAACTGGAACCAGTTCCGGACGGAACCGACACTGTAGCGGACCAGTTCCAAACCGGAACCGGTTCCTCGAAAAAAACCGATTTGTTCACCTCTAGTTGTATGCCAACATTCAAGTCTAACATCCTCGATCTGTAACCCGGGGCACTAAAAGTTTCTTTCTATATCGGTAGAGATCACCGCTGTAACGTCTCACTATTAAGGTAATGTGCACCTTATATCTTCTCAATTAGTTTGGTGTTATCACCAATCCATCTTTTTATAAGTTTAGATATAAATAAGTGCTCAATAATTTAGCATCTGAAGAGGCGTTGTTTTAGATGAGAGAGTTATGTAATTTTTATTCCGACAAAAACCGAGTCAACATGCTAGAAGAGGTGGTTTTTATAGAGGGATGGAAGGAGTAAAGAATGGGTTACTTCCCAGGCAACCAATGCCATGGTTTGACCATGCATCGAACTTGAATCTTGTGAACCCATTTTCTCTCTAAAATATTAATTTGTATTGACAGATTTGGTTAGCACGAGATTGTGTGGGGCGCAGGCACATGGCATGTTGGACCATTGGCATGGGGCTGTTTTCACTTAGACACGGAGGTGTGGTTAGCTTGAGTTTGTCTTATAGCTGCTAAGGCACGGGACGTGCCTACTGAGGCACTACTCGTTCATGGACCTTCTAAAAGCCATGATCATCTCTCTCTGTCTCTCATAACCATATATTGAGTTTTTCATTTTTTAAATGTTAACAAACGCTTCATGTTGTATTAAAGTAAAATAACATATTAATATATAAAGAGGTTTTACTTAAATGTGAAGACTATAGTTTAAAATAGTGTTTTAATATCATAGAAATCCATATACTTCAAACAGAAACAATAAATTTCAATTATACTCAAAACTTAATTTATGTCCTGAATATCACATTCATAATAGGTGAACACACCGAAAGAAATATATACATGAAAAGACTCATTTAAAGGCGTGATTATAGTCATGAAAATGAAAGTTTTTGTAAATGAAATATGACAACCATTTTGATCCCAGGAAGCACAAAATGGAAGCAACTGCTAGTATATTTCTTCCGGCAACTGATATCATTCGGGGCTTATTTATAGCCATAAGAGCCACAAAAGCAACTGAGAATACCTGAAGAGTAATCTTGAGTGCATTAAAACCTTCATATGCACTATTGCAACTGCTGCAATGCACTACATGGCTCCAGTACCTAAAAAACAAATAAATTAGAAAGAAAATAAACCTTAATGTCAATGAAGTTATTCAAATAATAAACCTGTCCATCAATTGTTCTCTTGGAAAGGTGACTGTGGGTGATATATATCCATTAAATTTGGTTCCCCAATTGAATTGACCACCTGCATATTTCTTTAGCCACTTTCTAAATGCCACCACATTAGTATCTGCCTTGGCTGGCACAAAACAGGCTTTTAGCCAATTTGAAGGACCTACCTCCATTATTTTCTCCTCCTAAAATTGGCATAATGTTTATAAAACTCGACTACAACATTTTGAATCACAATCTAAGTTGGGACAGTTTTACCTGGATTCGAAGAAGAATCAAATCCGAATCGATAACTAAATTTAACTTATTATGCTGCATCCATCTTGAAACAAAAGGATCAAACCAAATACTATAGTTTCTTGCGTCAATACCTATGAATATGCTTTTACCCGGGCTCACTGGAGTACAAAAAAAGATAAGAAGGTGCTTTCGAGCTGGCTTTTGCACCAATTTTTCCTGAAACGATCAAACTATAGGAATGAAGGACTAATTACAATATGAAACATTGCTACAAAATTGCTACATTAACTTTATAGGCTGTTTGGTTGATTAAGTGTTGAATCATTAAAAGGTCTGAATGGTTAAGAGCCTCTGAATGATTAAGTGCTAAATGGTTCAGCTATGCACAAAGTCTGAATGGTTCAGCTATTAACCATTCCATTTAGAGCCTTTTTTAGTTTGAAACAAACAGTTTGAATGTTGAACCATGGTTCAAAGCCTCATCTTAGGTTTACGGGTGGAACATTTTTGGTGTTAGTATTGGATTCGACCCCCCAAACCTTAAACAACCCGTTGAAGATCACTAATTAGAAAAGTTAAAAGTTTATACCTTTGTGTTATTTGGACTTTCCTTGATTGTGAGACTACCTTTTACTAGACAAGGGGAATCAAAACTCCATACACGACCTTGATGCTCAGCTGCAGTAAAACCATTTATGCCTATTTTTTGCATGCTTATATCAATAGGTGCACCCCCTTCTCGATCAAGCTTAACCGTGCAAAGGAAATTATGTTAGACGGGTGATTATCAAGACAAGAAAATTAAGGGAAAATCATCAAAATGTGCACGTTGAGCCAAAAGATTAACAGAACAGACATTGACTTATAACATTTAAAAAAATATACATATCCAAAATCAACCGATCAAAAAACACCAAATAAACAAAGTCACCTAAGAAGGCTTGCTTACCTTTAGGAGACACCAAAAATAATAAAATGTACAATGGGCCCACAAAACGAACAATCTAATAATTACATAATGTTTAATGTGTCGGTTTATCTTAGCCGGCTCATTTTCCCACCTGGTTAGATAAGGCCCCTTATTTTTTCTATGACGGCTAAAATAGAGATGACACTTCACATACCTGTAATAGTTAGATTTAGGCTCCGGTTATTCACACTACCCTTTATTATATATGCACAACCCTACACGGCTCGTATAGGGCTATATGGCACGTATATGTTCCTAAAGATTGGCAATGATTGCCAATCATTTGTTCAGGTACATATAGGTCTTTATGGGCCGTATAGGGCTCTATGGCCCATATATGGGTCTTTATGGGCCTAAAGCCTATATGGGCCGTAGAGAGTTCTTTTTTAGATTGTGTTGGAATGGATGTGTTGGGTTGGTCCTCCACGGGTCGTAAAGGTCTATACGGCTCATATATAAACAACCTCTACGTCTCATAAAGAAACTCTACGATCCTTCCCCAAATCATCTACGGCCCATAAATGTCTCTACAGCCCGTTTATGGTTGTTATGTTTGAGAGTATTATTTTTGGTTGACACAAGGGAATAAAGGCCTTTTCAAGTGTGGCGTTTTTAAAAAAATATAACATATTCGTTGGGATTAGTATATGGTCAGATAAAGATGTATACTTCGAGTATACAACTCATTTGTGCTTGGGTCCCTCAATTCGAATCTCAATCCCTCATTCTCTATTACAGGCAGGCTCGTATTAAGTATAATTAAAGAAAAAAATTACACCAAATTAACGAGCATTTTATTATCTTACCAATGAGTACCATAGTATATAAAAACGGAGAAAAAAAAACAACAATTTTTTGTTGAGGTTTTGTTCATACAGGAAAAAAAAATACAAAGTATTTAGGTAATTCATTAATCATGAATAGGCAAGTCACTAATTATATTCAAATCAGTAAATATGAATTTTACTTTCAACATATGTTATCATTGGAGTTGTACATTGTTTTAAGTTAGGTATTAATATTAGAGTTATAGATTGTTTATTAAGGTTAGACGTTAACATTGGAGATACACTGTTAACTATTTTTGGTTAGGTGTTACCTGAAGCTTTCCTTCATGTAACTGTAAAACGTATCATTCTATTTCATATGTAAAATTGATATGTAATATTAGATTTCACAACCCCGTACGTTCCCGGGGTATAATCTAGCACTAAATTATTATTATTAAGTGAAAAAAAAAAACTTTTTGTTCATGTTATTTTACTTTTTATAAAAAAACTCAACACATCCAATTCAACACAATCTAAAAAAAAGCTTTACGAATCATATACAACCCCTCTACAGCCCATTTAGAACTATATAGCCTGTATATGTTTGACTTTTCAGAAACATTTAATGCACTGACACCCTATACGACCTGTAGAGGTCTATACGAGCCGTATAAGGTTGTGCGAATTGAAAAAGTAGGGTTGTGCCAGCTAAATTCCAGCTGATTTTGCATATTTTTCTTTGGTTTTGGGGAAGTCCATTTATTTAAATTTTAAAGGTCAATGAACATTTGTAAATATTAAAGTCAACGGACATTTTTATGTTTAAACTCAATATCTACTTTTGTATCTTTTTATGGTTATCCTGCAACATTAAGAATATACGAATTATTTGTTTGCTGAATACTTATCTTGGCGGTGGAGCATAAGTCATTATCCCAGTGTGTGAATATGCAACATGAGAAGGGTCCATGAGATTTTCAATAAGCACTTCATACCTATATCAATTACCATCCTCTAATCAACAAAACCGAAGATGTTTTTCTATAACTATTTGTGGAAACAAAGTCACTGTAATCACATTCATACGTACCCATATGGAATATCTCTTGCAGCTATGGTGGTTTTGAAAAATGAAGGATCTTCAAGTTCAGGGATGCATGGTGGTTTCTTCTTGGTGATGATATCTTTGTATTTCGGATCAGTGTTAGGCCAAAACCAAACAATTCCATATTGTTCGGTGCTTGGATAAACACCAACACACGCTTTTGGGAAAGAATGAACCTGCGCAAATATTATTATATATAAATTTTTCAATAAAAATCAAGATATACAAGAAGATCTCGAGTGATCTAATGTACCGGAGGACCATCAAGAGGAGCTTGAGGAATAAACTTGCAGTCACCAGAGCCACCAAAACACCAGCCATGGTACACACACTGCAACCGACCCCATTGATCAATCCTTCCTTCAGAAAGCGGAGCCAATCTGTGTGGACAACGATCATCAAACACCTTCCATACATTCTCCTTCCTATCCCACCACACCACAAGATCAAGACCCAACGCCTTTATCCCGCGAGGAGCCCTCTTGTCCAAATCCGTCACAGGTGCAAGTGGATACCATTGAGAATACCAGTCAAACTTCTCATCTTCATGATCAAGGTTTCCAGTTGCGGTTTCTGGTTCGGGTTGGGTTGAAACAGAAGGAGAAATAGCATTGAACTTGGTGAGTTTGGAATTTGGAAATCTTGTTACGTTGGATTTTTTATGAATAAATGGAATAGTGAAAATGGGTTTGGACAAGTGAGCTCTAATAAGTGAAGGTGGAGCAATAGTGAATACATGTCTTAGAGCTTCCATGGTTTATCTTCTGTTAACTGAATCTTTAGGTTTTGCATGTCTTGCATATAAATACAAGCATGTGTGTGATTATTAGGGATTTGCATTATTGCAAAATAACACAACGTCAATCCACTATTCAGTATTATTGGCATAGTACTAGTTTTGTTAATTTAATTAAATATATATCTCTTTCATCTTACACCTATATGATGTGCTGATAGTGCCCGGAGACCTTTAGCTCAATTATATATATATTTACATTAATACATTTTTCTCAACCAAGTCTTAAAAATTCAAACGTCATTATGGATAGTGTCACCAAAACTATTATTTTACGCAAATAACTATCCCAACAAAGGTTAAGGTTGAAGAAACCAATCTTTTGTTCACTTGTACTAAAGGTCTCCGTAACATTATTTCACATCAACACTGTTGTATATATAGGATTTGGTTCAAATGATAATCTTTGGCCAAATTGAGAACTGAGATAATCATTCTGAACCACACATTTCTTTAAGACAATTTTTTTGCTTTAATTACTGTTTTTCATGCAGGATTTTTTTTTTGTATTATTTTAATATACACATATGTATAATCCAATATACACATATGTATAACTGAAATATACACATATGTATAGCTGAAAATGTAATATACACAAATGTATAATTGCTATATACACATATGTATAAATGCAAAAACATTTTACCTTAGAAAAATTTGTGGTCCAGAATGGTTCTCACAGTTTTCAATTTGGGAAAAGGTTCTCATTTGAATCAAATTCTATATATATATATATATATAGGTCAAGTATAAAATGAAAACCCACTTGAGTTGAGAAAACCTTGGAAACCCATGTAAAAAATGATTTTTTTCTTTTGAAAAAAATAACCAATGTAAAATACATGTTTTTAAGTGTTTTTGGCCAAAAAAATAAAAAAAGCGCTGAAAGGATTTTTTTAAAAAAAATAAACAAAGCTGCGAAAACACATGTTTACAACAACTTTTATAACAACAAATAGCTGAAACCATATGTTTTTTAGCAACTTTGTTTTTTTTTAAAAAAATCCCTTCGGCGCTTTTTATATTTTTTTGGCCCAAGATGCTTAAAAACATGTTTTTTACATTGGTTATTTTTTTCAAAAAAAAAATAATGATGTTTTACGTAGGTTTCCAAGGTTTTCTCAACTCAAGAGGGTTTTCAATTTATCCTTCCCCTATATATATATATATATATATATATATATATATATATATATATATATATATAGGGTGGGGTTAGGATACAAAGGGTGTGTTTTGTGAGAAGGGTGAGAAGGCTTGTGAGGGTGACACGTGACAATGTTTTATTTAAATCTAAAGGGCATTATAGTAATTATATATTTATTCAAGATTATGGAAATTTCAATCTATAATCAATTTTGAGATATTTTTGGGATTTTATAATCTAAAAAACGTCATTGTGTTTTATCAAAAAAAAAAAAAACGTCGTGTGTTTTATACTCATAAAAACTTATTGTGTTTTATCAAAAAAAAAAACGTTGTGTGTTTTAAACTCATAAAAATTTATTGTGTTTTATAAAAAACGTCGTGTGTTTTAAACTCATGTTAAACTACCAGATGAACTTATTGTGTTTTATCAAAACTATTTGTTTATAACCCACTTGACACTATTGTGTTTTAAACTCATGTTAACTACTCATCTAAACCCATTGTGTTTTAAACTCAATTTAAACTCATGTTACCATATGTGATATACATAAAACACAACACCATAAACCGTCTTTAAACAAACTAAACACATAAAAAAAACAATCATTAAACACAAAAAACATAAAAAACAGTACTATAAACATGGATCTATAAGACTATAACAAGAAGACGAAGATAACTTTATTTGCTCATAAAGTCGGTTGCCATTCCATAGAAGAAAAAGGAACCAACAACACCTCCATATGGCTATTCTATAAATATAATATTTATTTTTTAAACTAGAGATTTATTAGAATTCTTCTTCATCTCCATTGTGGTAGCACCATTAAAATAATCAAAAGTAGCCAAAATTCAAGATTCCAATAGCAGTTACCAAGAAATAGAGGTAGGCTAATCTACCCTTGTTAAGATCCTCTGGCAACCAGTTTTAGCGGCTGCCTCTTCCATCGTTCGGTGAATAATCTTCGGTTGCCAGCCATTGTTATGGAGAAGGAAGAGAGAGAATTGTGGGAAAGAGATAGAGTGAGGGAGAGAGAGTGCGTAGAGAGAGATCTGGTGAGAGGTGAGAGAAGGTCCTAAAATTGGGGATTTTTATTAATGAGTTTTTAATATAATTCAAGTATTTTTACTAATATACCCCCATACTACATATTAATTTTATTAGATTATAACATAATTTACAAGTTTGCCACTCATTTAATCTCATCTATCCATCTATGTGATCTAATGGACACATTTATTTCTCACCCTTCTCACAAAAACACTCCTTTGTACCCGAACCTCTACCTATATATATATATATATATATATATATATATATATATATATATATATACGAGAATCAACTTTAAGGAGAGAACCAAGGAACCAATGTGAACAAAGGGCATTAGTGTAAAGATCACTTAAGCCTAAAAAAATCTAATTCATCCCTCTCCATCTTCTTCACCAGTTAAATCATCCTTTTCCATCTTCTTCACCATGCTGCTCATTCTTCCACTCCCACACCTTTTTCTGCAACCATGTAACTCACCTCAGCCATCTCTTGCAAAGAACCACCACCACACTATTCACCATCGACCTGGCAATCAGAGCCCTAATCCATCACCTGCTGCTATATCTTGACCGATAACCCTAGATGTTTTGACTTCAAAGCAAAACCGACATTTGAAATCATGTAATTTAGGGTTTGAAGGAATCACAAAGGAGGAGATTGAACAGGAAGGATGTCGATGATAAACGGGGTGAAAGCATGAAGTAGATGACCATAATTAATTCTGAATCTTACATTTCTAGCGGATAATAGCCATTTTCCACCGTTGACTAAAGCTCTTGTTGGTTAGGTAGGTGATTTACACTTATATTTTGAGAAAAATTAAGCATTCTAGGGTTTTTGACAAGATTCCATCAGTTCTTAACGCTTTTTATTTATGATCTATGTTTAAAATTAGGGCTTTTGGTTTGTATTAAACGATTTTAGATCTGGATTGAGGACATGTTCATTCGGATTATTAATTGCATATGGGGAGAGTCTAAGTGCGAAGAGTAAACCCTAGTGCAATCGAAATCCCAGCCCTAATTGTGAAGTAAACTTTCTGTTCACACTTGATATATTAGTGTTCACTATAATATATTTGTTTATTGTTTATTGTTAAACAACATCAGATATCATATTTGATTTGATAGTGTTTTGATAGCTTACATATAAGATGCATGACCAACCATCAGTCATAAAAGTTCATTCAGTTTGACACTGTCATCTATTGTTATTTGACAATTTGTCTAGCAATTTGTTTGTAGCCCCAATTTGTTGTACTTTGTCAATGATCTAAAAGGGAAAAATAATCGTTATACATGACCAACAAAGGAAATAATGTTAAAAATGTTGTTTATATGAAATATATATAATATAATAAGTTTAAAGTGTATGTAGTACAAGTGTAAATCGTACGGTTGGATTATTGTTTTTTACAGTATGGAAATGTGTATTCATTGCATTACGTACCATTAAGGTCATTTATATTGATGCACGTGTACATTAAGGTTGAAATCTTGTTATTATTAAGGTCTTCCGCTCTAACGCACATGTGCATATGTTATGTGGTAATGAAAAAAGTAAAGTTAATGCACATGTGCATTAAGATTGAAAGTTTGGTTTTCTTATTTGTTGTTTATTATTTGTAGTCAAAGATGGGATAAAAATCAAAGAATGTAACTTTTGTGTTATAATCGATGTATAAAGGGATAAAAAAGCTGCCGGTTGCAATTGAGGATGATAACATAATCGTTGATCAAGAAGTTAAAAAAGGTCGGTCTTAATTATTTAAGCAATTCACATATATATGCACATGTGCATATATGTATATTTATCATGTTAACTAATAAATGTTAATTATTAGTTGTTTAAACACACGAACAATGTGATAAATTTGAGAAGTATACGTTGTTCAGGTTAACGGATGAGAAAACAAGGGAGATGTTAGGTAAGACATCAATGAGGTGTGAAGAGTATTGTAAGAAGATAAGTAAATGGAAAAGAAGATGAAAAAAGGGACAAATAGGCAATGGAAGGGGACACTGTCGGTGAACGTGAGGTTGTGAGATAATTAGAAGTTTGGGATGAATTGTTGTTGTAGTGTTTTATATTACTGATAAAAGCAAGTTGAATTATATCTTCTTACAAGTTGCAAATATGTGTATTGATTGCATTATGTACCATTAAGGCATTTATATTGATGCACATGTGTATAATTTATATGGTAATGATAAAATTAATGTTAATGCACATGTGCATTATGGTTTAATTCTTGTTATCATTAAGGTATTTTGCTCTAAGGCACATGTGCATATGTTATGGTGGTTGATAGGTTGATTATGTTTGTGAGTACTGTTTTAGTGTATGTCAATTGGTACGATAATGAAATTGACATATGCACATGTGCATAATTATAATTAAACCCCCACCACCCAAAAACCTAAACCCACCCCCCAAAAATCCTAACCCCTCCTCCCACCATACCTAAAAACTAAGCTCTAAAGCTAAACCACTAAAAAAACCACCAAAATGTACATGTGCATTCATAACGCGTTTCTTATTTTATAGTTCCTAAATAGAGTTGTTTTAAGTTTATTCATGTTTGTTGTTATACACATGTTTTATTTTCAATTTATGATATAATATGCATGACAAAACAATTGACGAGTTCGAGTGTGTTTTGTATCTCACTTTGCGTCCATTTAATGATCATTGAATAAAATTTGTGACCCCTTATATATCTGTATCGTATCCATTTAATAATCATTTTATTATGGTAATTGACAATTTATTCAAAAGTGTTATTTAATAGTTAAATGCACATGTGCATACGGTATATTTCTGTATATATAACAGTGAATTGCACATGTGCATCAGGGATGACGTCATATGACATCATATCAGCCATTTATTTATTTATTTATTTTTTTTTTAATTTTTTTCGAATTATTAATGCAAAATAATCATTTTGGTGTTTTTACTTTTTTTATTTTTTTAGGGTATATAATTTTTTATTATTTTTTGATGGAGATGTTTTTGTAGACACCCTTTATATTTACAGAAATGTCACCTGTTCACACTGGTTCCTTGGTTCTCTCCCTAAATGGCGGTTCTCAAATGATCCAAATCCTAAATATATATATATATAGAAAGGGAAAAACGAGAACATACTTTTCGTGAAAGAACACCGGGAACCATTCATATCCATTGATCTATCATATGATCAAAGGGTTAATAATATGCCACATCTTATTTTGTCATTATCCACCCACATGGCCCACTTTTGATTAAAAGATAATATTAATATAATTTAGGGGGTTATAATGGTAAAAACACATTCTCTCTCTCTCTCTCTCTTCCCACCTGACAAGCTTCCCCCTCTCTCTCTTCTCTCTTTCTTCCTCAACATAATACATCAT
The DNA here is from genome assembly GCA_032199755.1 of Ambrosia artemisiifolia. Lineage (NCBI taxonomy): Eukaryota > Viridiplantae > Streptophyta > Magnoliopsida > Asterales > Asteraceae > Ambrosia > Ambrosia artemisiifolia. The sequence continues at coordinate 26,272,458 of CM063517.1, forward strand.
GCAAAAAAAATTTCAAAAAAATTTAAAACCCTCCATTTGTCTTCCTCTCTAGCCATAGCAAACGACTGAAGACGATTCATTCACGTATCACACAAAAACCCCACTGCACGATCGAAAAAGGCCCTGTTGAAATCTTTGATCTGCCAAGAAGCCATTACCTCTGTGATACTGTTTTTTTGAAGAAGGAAAAGATGTAAGCCGGTTGTAAGTTCGTTGTCATATGGAGGAGTTAAGATGCTTTTTTTAGGGATTTTTTAGGGTTGCCTTTGGGGGTTTAGGTTCTGCAAAAATTACAATTTTTTTCGATTTCATGTTAGATTTTTTGGGATATTTTTGGTACATCAGCTTCTTACACTTTTTTTGATTAAAAAAATGTTGGGATTCCTATTTGCAATTGTGATTACTGTTGTTAATATCTATAAACTTCGTTTTTTAGGGTTGCTGGTACTAGAATTCCAAGAGGAAGCAAATGTCAGCTTCAGTCGTTATTGACTCCTCGAGCGAAACACCTGGTATGAGATAAAAAGAATGATATGCTTTATTTGAATTCTTTTTTTTTTGCATGCATTGAGAGGGAACCGTGCTGTAAAAATCATTACGCAAGGGTACATACGCCGGTTACAAGGAGTGGGAAGATGCCACGTGTTCATGTGATTTCGTCAACAGAAAATACTCGCACAATGAAGCAACTACGTTACAGTAAGATGCTGGCGTCGGACGAAGTGGATCCGAGGGTTGAAGCAGGTAACGTTCGCGTAAAAAAAGAGCCCCGTCGAATACAGGTTACAAAGGTGCGGAACAAGAACTCTTGGAAAAGTTTAAAGACACGTTCATCCCCCAGCAGTTGTGGTTGGCCGTGTGTAACTTAAGCTGCCGACAGAAGCACATGGTCCGTCAGATGGGGTTCGGTGAAGTAATCGGCTTTGTTGTTAATGGGATTCCTGTAAAACTAGGTCACTATGTTGTCGATGCTTTCAACCCAGCGACAAGGACACTGCACTTTGGAAGGCAGAAGGTGGCGGTGGATGCTGCCTTAGTACAACAGTTGTTTGGTAGTACGCGTGGCGGCGTGAGGTTTAGTACACTTCCAGAGCGTGCCACTTTACATCCACAGTTATAGCTTTGGGGTAATCGCTACATTGGCAAGGATTATGTTTCGCCAACGTCAATTGCAGATAAAATCAGGGCTGATGAATATGACGATGTGTTCTTCTTCAAGGTTGATTTCATTATGTTGTTTATTACTACTATGATAACTTCGACACCAAACGGTCTTTGCAAGGAAAACATCCCGATGTGCTTTACTGATAAGACGAACTTTGGAAACATAGACTAGTGTGATTTCATGGTGGAGTCTTTGTCAACATGCACGGCGAAATGGCGAAGAGATGACCCCACTTTTGCCTTCGTGGGGCCGTTGACTTTGTTCACGGTATGCATGAGAAAAGAAATGTTTTTTTCCTTGAAATCTAGCAGTTGCTATACGTGGACAGCATTGCAGTAGAAGGCATGAATACCAAGGCTGGAATACGCGTAACGCATTACTGGTCGTTGGAGTTGCTATCTCGAAGACAGGAACATGAGATTAAGACTGGTGGGTTCGGGATGGGGCCAAGGAAGACACTAACAGTTGGTATCGTGGGTGACGACAGGTGTCAGCCTAAAGAAGTCGAGGTAGAAAAAATGGATGTTTTTTACCAAGTGATTTTGTTAGTTCATTTGTGTCATTTTGATTTATTTATTATCGTTGTCGCTTTTTTTTGATCTGTTTTTTTTTGTTTGTGCGCACAGTTGGATCTGCTGGCTGCGCAGGAGAATGTTGCTGAACTGAGGCGTGTGAAGCTTGTTGCCCAGAAAAGTTTGCGTCTGTTGTCGACAAAGTATCCCAACGATGCTCGCATCGTGCAATTGAGGGATGAGTATGCAAACATACTGTTGTTAGGGGATGATCCATGTTCAACTGGTGATAATGCAGACACGAGTATGTATGAGAACGATTTTTGTAATATTTCCTTAATAGAATTAGTGGAAATTAAAAAGAAAATATAAAATATATGTAGATCGACGAGCTACGTACATGTAGCTCATAGACTACATATATATACCTCATATGTGTAGCTTCGCAAATACATATACGTAGCCCGTCAATCTACATATATACATACATACATATATATATAATAATAACTATATATAAAAGAATTGAATTTAAATGATGTGGCATTCATTGAAGACCTCAACCCCCATTTGAATGTGCCATGTGGCATGATGAGGTGCTTTTTTTATTTATTTTTTTAATTTTTAAGTAGTCATTCAAATATTTTATTAAGATATATGGCTATCTTCAAAATAAAATAAACATATTTACCTTCCATATTATTATATTAATATATATGTTTAGAATTTTTTTAAATTGTTGTTTTAAAAAATAAATCAAAGAAGATATGAATATCTTCAAATTTAAATAAAAAAATTTATATTTTAATTTACCTAACAAAAGGTTTATAACTATAATCTAATGCACAAATATTATAACCTTTGCTTTAACAAATAAAACATACGATGTCACTGATAGATTTAAAACAAAGCACTAATTACTTTAACAATTGTCATATATATACCCTTCATAACAGATAATTGCGTGTACACCGATAGATTTATTAGTTTGGATTATTACTTAATTTAAATATGTAACGTTTGTAATTCAATATATGTATTAATATTAATAAAATCATATAACCAAGTACTTTAAAGTGAGACCAAAACGATGAAAATTTAAAAAATGTCAAAACCTCATCTGTAATCTTCAACAATTACAGGAGTATGAAGAGAAAACCGAAGCTACTGCTTAAATGAACCATGAATCGCCACATTTGTTTCAAGGTTAAGGTCAGTGAACGCAAATGAGAATTAATGATCCGTATGACGGAGTTTACGATTATTATGTTTTCTACTTTTATAATTTTTTTATTAAGTTATATTAGAATTTTCAACCCCGGGACACTCCAGAGGGTAATCAGCTAGTATATAAATATTTATTTATGTAAATGGTTGATGAACCTAATCCACCACCTAATGCCTAGGTAAAAATGTATTTTATGGCGTAATTATAATAATTGCAAGAAACTATATATCTATTGAGACTTGATAGGTCAATATATATTATTATATGTGAATTGATGGGAACTTTTACCAAACGTACAATTTTCCCAAATTGTATATATATATATATATATGAATCGGCAACGCGGCCCTCTATTTTACGTTGGAGTGGAACAATTGGATAACGAAAAGGTCAATATCTTTTCGTGAAAAGTGAATAAGGATTGACTCTCAGCTTTATTTTTTGTCAAGGAAGAGGAATATAAATGTAGGATCGCTGGCGTGTAGGTTATGTGGTGAACATGATGAATCGAGTAACCATCTTTTAACATCGTGTAATTTATCATGGGTGATATGACACCAACATACGCATTTATGGTTCGTGAATTAATTGTGATGCATAAAACGGCACATATGGGTTACTTAAAAAAAGCATTCCAAGGGGTTATGTTTACTTATTATTGCTGTATATGAAAAGTGGAAGAGATTAAATCACTCGGGTATTTTTTAGTAGAAATAGATTTCGGTTTAAAAGTTAATCATGGAAAGATTGGTATAGTTTTCGCTTGTAATTGAATGGTTGTTTGAGCTCTAGCATCTTAATAGTTGCTTTGTTTTTAATGAATTTAAACGCAAAAAAACAGAAGAAAAAAAACAACTAGCAACGTCGGCGGAGAGTAACCAATATTGCATTTAAGCAAACACCCTTCCAAACAATTTTTTCTTGAACTCAACTTTCAAACAAACCAAAGCGGGAGTCCTCAAAGTGAGGACCACCACCGAAAACCAATCACATCATATACCTCATGAATATACACGAATCCTTCCAAAGGAGAGACTTAATATTACATCTATTTTTATACCAAAAGAAAGTTACCGACTTCACCCTTCGCGAGAATATCTTAATTATTGTACTCCTTGTCTCTGAAAATTTGTCGTTCATGGTCTAAGTATGTCCCTAGCTACGTCCTTAGTCTAGTTAATGTTTTGGTTGGTTATCGTAAGTTTCAGTGGTATGAGATGTAATTAACTTAACATATTGATGCTACAGGGTTATCAAGCGTATGGGACTCTCTTAAGCATGTCCCATCAGACGTAAGGGGCTCCTACTCCTGGAATATCCCAGGCGTTGGGAACTTGCCTATATATGGGACCCTAGCCTTTCATTTTGTAAATTTTACATTGTTATCCAATAAACGTCGAAGTGTTGCCGAATTTTCATGTGATTGTGTTTTTACTTTGATTATCATTTTTTAATCCTTTTGCAAGACTAATAACTATCCGATCTATTGAATTCCGTCTTCGAATCTGACATACGGTGTAATCAATTCTTGTTCATTGAGAAATCCGTCCTACAAGTGATATAAGAGCTATGACTCGATTACTAGCGTGTTGTTAGTGTTTTTGGTAATATCATATTTGAAGTTGTGTGCAAATTGTTCATGTTTTGATTGAAAACCCAATTTGACCCATTCTAAACTTTAAACATGGTGCAATTTTTGATTTTGGATTGATTTGTTTGTTTTGATTGTCTAAACATATTTAGAAACTGATGTCGTGTAGACTAGATCACAATATCAACAAATTTCATCAGATCTGAGATTTTGAAAACCCATAAGTTTGTTCTTGGTGATTTTTGACAATTTTGGAATACAATTCGTGTTTTAGTGTTGTTATGGTGGCCTAGACGTGTTTAAAACTCAATCTTGCACATAACCTAATAATTAAATCTTCAAAAACGCATGAAAATTGAATTCCATGAATTCTAATTAAGCAACTTTGATGAAGAACATCTTCAATACGCCTACAAATGCCTCCTACGCCTGGTGCCTTTCAAGCGTAAGAGTTTATACGTGTGATATCCCTTATACGTGTGATATTCCTCATACTTGTGACCCCTGTTCATATAATGGTGTTTTAGTTACAGCACGTACATATTGTTTTATTTTGCATACAAAAAACTCTTTATCAAGCGGTATGTTATTTATAGTAGGTACATTGTGTTTTATTTGCAGTTACGTTGCTTTAGTTTGCAAGTAACAAAAGGTATATGGTGTTTTATTTTGCAGGTACATAATATTTTATCCATATTTGACTTATTTTTTCAGTCACTCTTAAACCCTTCAAACATAAATTTAATGATCGCCAAATGTAAAAATTCTATGGCTTCTTAATTTTTTTTACCATTTATACATGAACCTTTACACGCGCGCGCGCACACACACAGACACATATATATGTATATTAATAGGGGTGTGCATGGGTCGGTTTGGGTCGGTTTTACCATTAACCATAACCATAATCGATATTTCGGTTATGGGATTTCGTAACCATAACCATAACCAAACTTCGGTTATGGTTAATCGGTTATGAATTCGGTTATGGTTCGGTTATGGTTATTTCGGTTATTAACCAAAAAAATCAACCAAAGCTAACTTTCGGCTAAATTATAAAATTAAAAGCTCATGGGTCTTAAAAACTCAGAACCTATAATGATAGACTTAGCTAGGGTTATTATTTATAAGTTAATCAAGACTACACTTTCTAGTTAAAGTACCAATGTGGGATCCCTTTTAATAAGATATTAACAAAAAAAAAATATTGACGTGTGCGGATATACACATAATTTTGCACTGATTTTCACACACGTTTTGCTTTAATATTTATAAAAATGGTTTCGACCTTAATATTAAAACACACACAATAGGGCAAGTTTACCCTGTCATATATGTAGTAAGTACAGATAAGAACCAAGTATCGATCCATGGACGCGCGCGGAGCAAGGGTACTAAAACTCTATCCCCGATTTACCAGTAGGAAAAGATAAGTTGAGTTTGTTTATAGCTAAATTAATTCTAAAACATGTAAATAAGTTAACTACGACTCCAAATAGAAATATAACTATATAAACTATAGTACGCCAATCCTAGCATGTCATCTACATATAATAAGAAATAAAGGCGTGATCAACATTCCCATTTTCCGACAGTTAGTTTCCCTCTCGGGCATCCTAACATGACAACTATACAGAAAGCTAACACGAATACACACGTTAACCACTTCAAGTTGTTCTGTAGCGCGCAGCTGATATGATCTCATGAGAATCTTTAAAAGATAGGTTAGTATCACCTTTCGGGAGTCCTCAACCGCACTAGTTAAGGAAAGCAATATCGAATACACAATACGACCACCTAGACTAGCATAAAGTAGAGCATTTCACAACCTATTCCATTTTACCAACTTTGAACGCAAATCTACTAAGATCGCCATTTTCACCAAAATAACTAACAAAGATCATTAACCGTGTCAAAGATTGGCAACAACACCATTAAGCTTTTTAAACTCTTTTACTTGCCGGTAAACATCTATAATCATTATCCGAGTGACTTTAACCAAACCAATACCCGGTTACAATTTCTTGGTGTAAACTTTATTAACAAGTTAACTAGTCTACTATCGAACGATTAAACGGACGGTTTCTTCAACAAGTAATCCGCCTAACACATTCGACAATCATCAAAGTCATCCAAACACAACTACAAATCTAACAACAATGAAACAAGGTTGCGCTATGATCATCAAGATCCAAACATGAAAAACGCCAAATTCATACAAAACATGATTTCATACAAACGATTGTTTTTACTACTAACGATTACTAGATATTATCCGTAGACTATAATGAAATACATAAACGACACAAACAAGCCAAAATATTCAAATTTGAACCAACTCAAAGTTTATAGATCAAGCCATAAATCTTGAATGTGAAGGATTGGATGATGCTAGATGATCCGGATTGAATCCCGAGCTTGTTAAACGGCCTTCCAGCAGCTTCTTCGGTCCAGAAATCGCCCAGAGAAAACCCAATAATACATCAGTGAGCTCTGCTCTGTTCTTATACAACTTTTGGTTTTGTGCACGGCCGTGCAACTAAAGTGCACGGTCGTGCACTTTAACTTTTTGATCTGACGTGCAAGTGGGCAAGTGGCTACGAAGCCTCTGAAAATATCTAGATTTTCCGCACGGCCGTGCACCTAGCGTGCACGGGAGTGCGGGTCTAGTGGTGGCCGGGTTCTGGGAGTGCACTGCCTGGTGCACTGGCAGTGCACCCGAGAAGTCTAGTCGCACGGGCTTCTGCACGGTGGTGCTGATCATGGTGCCCGAGAACCCAATGTGCACTCCGAGTCGCACTGGCAGTGCACACCTTCTGTGTTCGAGCCAAATGAGTCCGCACGGGGGTGCACCTGGGGTGCACGACCGTGCAAAATTTCCAGACTTGGCTGATTTTGCAGAAACTTTCCGTCTTGTCCGATTTTCGCCCGGTTTCTTCGACTTTGCTCGAGGGATGTCGTTTAAGACCTGAAATAAACATATGAAGCGGTTAAGTACCGAATTCGTGCAATTATGGTCGAAAACGCGTAATTTGGGAGTTTAATCGAGGATTTAAATATGTATATTTTAACGTATATCAAACCTCCCCACACTTAAACTTTGCTTGTCCTCAAGCAAACAACTAAATAGAAATAAACGAAGAACTCGCCAAGTGGCAACAAAGACAAAATATAACCTGTACAGACGATAATAGACAAGCCAACAAAGATATATAAACACGTGATAAGATAACCAAAAAGCAACGACTCACTTCCGATCTACAAGCACGCAAACCCGTACACGACTCACAATGTTCACACACACTCGGTTTTATTTATGAAACATACGTGTAATGTGTATGTGTAAATCGCTCCATTGCCAAGACAATGAATCGTGCAACATCATATGCTTGTCAAAAGATCTAGTCTTCACCAACTAACGTGTGAAAAAGCACAAATCAAGAGGTCTTATAAGGGTTGTAATGTTAGGCAAAGGTAAGGGTGTGGAAAGGATATTTACAGTGACGAAACGGCTAAAACTCGGCGGTTAAGTCTAACTAAACAGAAACAAACACAACTATACAACACACACGCGATCATAACCGCGTTTTATTCAAATCGAGCTATCATACAATTTCTAACTTTAAAGCTCTAAAAATTGCTCGATCACTGCTAACTTACCCTATTTTAGGGTGTTCTATTTTTTGGATTTTTTTAACAAATATATCTATGATATATATACTAGACTGAAACTGTTATATAATCAACATACGGGTTCTAAATATATAAACCCGAAAATGAACTATTTACAACACAGACAGCTAGTTAAACATTAACCTAAACCGAGTTCTAACACAAAGGGTTTAAAAGAAAAAGGCTAAATTTGGGTAAGTGGCAAAATGGTACGGTAAACAAGAAAAAACACGGGATTAGGTTCAACATGGTTAACTAGGGGATAATGTTTGGGTGCGGGAAAACAGATAGGACGAAAAGAAAAGGCTAAATCAAAAGGTTATCCTAAATGCCTCAATCATGTTCGTACAGTCCCACACGTTTCTGATCTAAACAATTATGTTAATGACAAGTTCTAAATTATACAAAACATCCGGCTCACTCGAAAGTATGTCAAAGAAATGATAATCTATTTTAAGGCTCAAATACTCACGTAAGCGGAAGGAAATGGGTGCAAGTGTACGAATCTAACACGCTCGTATCTCATCTGTTTGTCGCGCCTCCAGTTATCTTTATCAAAAATTAGTTAGGCTTGATGTTTATAAGAAAATATATATATACATATATGTACTTAAAAGGGTTTTTTTTGTGTTATATATATATATATAAGATATATATATAAGAGGACAAACAATAGATATAATCCCTCCCCACACTTGAAATTCACATTGTCCCCAATGTGACAATAGAAAGCGTTTATGAATTAGCTACCTATAGTGGGAAAAAGGAGAATAATACTCCCCTCGTGTCGAAGAAATGCTCGGGTAAATGGACGGCATGAGCCCCGATAACGGTGCTCGCCAGTTTCCTGCAATATCAACATTCTTGACACAAACAAACTCATCAAACCCATCAATCTCATCCACAAAATTAAACTAAAATAAACTACGATACTGAAATACTAAAAAGAAATAGTTCAAGAACAAATACTAAAAGTCTTGGGTACGCAGACCCGAAAATAAAGTACTGAAAGCATAAATAAAAGAAGTACTAACAACTGCATGCATGAGATGGTAGTGGCTACTGGTGGGCATCATCCCTGTGGTGCTGACCGGAGCTTCCTGGCTGGTTGCCAGGAGCACGATAAGGGAATAAGGGAGGACTACTGAAGTGACCCGGATGCACCTGCTCTAACCCGGCAAATAGGTACTAAAGCTGTACCTGACATCCTACTGCACTCGATCCATAGTGGACCGCATATACTGCTGGTCGTGTCTGATCTCCCCTTAATGTGCGGCAATGTTCTCCATGTTCAGTTCCATCGTCTGGAACCGCTGGTAGAACTCAGGGTATGTCGGGATGCCAGGAGGCCACTGCTGGTCGTGGGGCTGGTGCTGAGGAGAGTGGTGTGGAGAGTTTGGTGTGTTACCACCGCCTCCTGCGTGCTGCTCAGGCATCTCCTCGTCCTCGTCCTCCATCTGTGGATGTACGGGGTCCCATATAATGCCCTGGCTAATAAGTCGTGGGCCCTCTGGTGTGTCAGCAATCAGGTTCTGAGACTTGAGTGATCTAAGATCCAACGTAACCCCATGAGTGACCAATGTCAGCGTCTCCTTGACCTCGTCGGTCAGAAGTCCCAACGCCTCGGCGATCTGGGTGACGTACTCTCCGCCATGGATCTCACTCCCGTCCTTGGTGCCCCCGGCAGTAAGGAAGAACTCGGCCATCCGTGCGGCCAAGTTCAGCGGGGTACCCTCGTAAAAATGATATAAAAACAGAAGATCAGGAGTGGGACAGTTCCCCGAACTGTCCTTTGGGCCACAGATAGTGTGGCTCGAGTAAGGGAAGCATCAAGACATCCAACTCCGCTTTGGATCAACTAGGTAAGTTATCTAAACATTCTTTTCTTTCTTAGATTAGAAACTCTCGGCTCTTGTGAACCCGATCTAAACCCTTAATCTAATCGGCTACCATGATTAACACAACTATCTACTTCTTAAACACCATAAAACAAGTACATTTATACTAAGATCTTTGAACACATTGTTAGGTTTTGTAACTAGTAGTCACTTGGGTTAACTAAACACTTTTCCACATTATTAATCAGCCTAGACAAGATCACCCACATTCGAGTAGTGTTATTAGAACATATAAACAACAAAAGAGATTAACTAATGATCGGTTTTACAAACAATAACATAATCGGCTTATACTCAAAGTTAAGGAGGTTTATGATGAGTTTTATAATCGGCATTATCACCAAACACTACTAAAATGAATAGTAACCATCGAGATATCTTAACATGTTGAAATCGAGCCATGTTGGTCCACACATCCTTCAAAAATGAAGCCTAGGTGGTACCTTGTTTCGGCTAGATCCATTTAACATATGGTAGCATAGGTCGAAACATATGTTAACTCTATGTTATGATTAAAAGGGTAATAAACACATGCTAAATCTTGTTTCTTCCACAAACAAACTCCACATGATGATTTGGTGCCAAACTATATCCCATGACGACATGTGGAGTCCATTTTGCCTACATTAGATATTATGTGTCCAACGAAACACCAAATTTTGGAACTATATCTTTTATAGAACACAAACGAGTGTCACGTACACTAAAACACACTAAACACAACGGTCCACAAGTGTCAGGTGAACAAATTGTATGATAAACAACAACTGGAAGACTTACCATGTCCATAATGATCATAGGGTATCATTTGTCAGAACGGTGACCATCTACAGCCTCACTAGACCTCATACATCATCATCAGGTGAGTTTTCATGGCCCCATTTTACTATTTTACATTTCGGGGGAAATACTTGTGTCATTTTCTAGTGTGTGTACATTCTATCGTGACTACTATGTGGAACATGAGACATATTGGTTCATGAGCTCACTAGTCCTCGTACAACGTTTACTGTAGCCTTTAGCTAAACATTTAACCATGGAACACTTTAATAGATCTATTGGGTTGACACCCCCACTCTTGGTTAATCGCTCTAACCGGTTACATACAAAAGAGTGTTAGTATTCTACTATACATACATTGTCTTTAGTGTCCACAGACATACATTACCATGTGGTGCGCATTTCCACATATGCTAATGATTAATTGTCATTTGTTCATGTTGTAGGTATGATGTCGATACACCATTCGTTTTCGGTTGCCTATGGCATTTATTTCTATTGAGAAAGTACATAACTATCAATGGGTGTTGGAAAAGATCAAGTCTATGTTGGTAGTAGGGATGTTCGAAACCGGATTATTTGATTTTTGGATATCCGAATATTTCAGACAGTGAATATTGATAACTTAATCCGGATTATTGAGATATCCGATTTTTGGATATCTGAAATTTCAAATTTGGATTAAGATAATCCAACGGATATCCGAATCCTAAAAAAATCAAGTCTGAACCACGTCAAATTAATTAACATAACAAAAAAAGTAATAGAAAAAATGGGAGAAAGGATGGTCAACTTGTAAACAGGGATTAACAAATGAACTCAAGGAGGCCCTCTTGGCCACCCATGGCCTTGGATCTTTAGGGAATCCCGCTAGATGGAGCCTCCTTACGAGTAGAAACTAATGCAACGACGAGAATTTAAAAAGATTTAGCGGTGGGGACACAAACAGAAAAAATAACCTATCTTGGAGGAACAAAATAATATAAAAAAACTTATGAGTGGAGACTGGTCGATGCAAGGCCAGATGGCTGGTGGTCGTTATGAAATGGATTAGAGATGAAGTGTCTGGGAGAAGGAAATGAGGCGTATGTTTTATGTTTATAGTTATAGGCGTGTAATATGATGTATGTGTTTGTGTATCTATCATATTATTTACGTATTTATTTATCTAAGAGTTATGATTCAGATAATTCGAATATCTGAAAAAATTCAAAATTCACATTTGAATCCCAAATTTCAGATTATGCACTTTTCGGATATCCCAAATTTCAGATTATCCGCTTTTCAGATATCCCAAATTCCAAAATTTTGGATATTTCGGATTAGAATTCGAAGTCGGATTTTTGAACACTCTAGTTGGTAGGCTGCATGGAGTAGCATGTCAATGTAACAGGTAAATATTTGCGCTAATTAACGTGTGTTATTATATTTCCCTGAATGCATACACATATCTTTGTTGGTTCCATATTAGTCAAAATATCAACAGGAACAGAGAGAAAACAAATTCCCGATAAGGAATGGACAAAATTTCTTCGTTCATTATCGACATTGTGTGAGTCTCCTAATGAAGACGTGTACGAGTATAATTTGGAAAACTTTGAGGCAGCCTAAAAGAAATTGGTAGCGAAAGTGAGTATTTTTTTACATAATTACATACATACTTTTTTACACACACACACACTAAACAAGTTATGGTTACATATCGTGAAAAGTTTATGGCTGCATGGACTAACAGTATGCTTAACTGTCTCCAGACAACAACTTTTTTGGTCAAAAATTACTTAGTAAAAATAACTTTGTTTTCCAAATTAGAAAATGTGAGGTAGAGTGCTAATTGTATTCAAAATGTTCAAAACTCAGTTATATCTTAAAGATGGCACGTTAGGATATCAAAGAAACAATTATTGATAACTATGTTCAGGATAACAAAAGAATTGGTCAAGATGGACAGTTATATTCTGAGGATGTAACTATCTGATACAAAGGTGCAATAAACAATTGTAAATGAAATGAAACAAAAGAAGAAAACTCGATGTACGAGGAAAACCCTTGATCAAATGATGATCGCCGACACAAAACCTCGGGTGGAGTCTAAGCCCATGCCTTGTTTGTTAATATTAATAAAAATAAATGTTTACAACTTTGGAAGTGGGATGAACGAATGACTAAGATTACAATTCTGTGAAGTGTGTGTTTGACTAAGGAAAGTGTGAATTTCGTAGCTGAGAGCTTAGTGTCAAGTATTCGATAATAAGCAAGCCAGTGTCCTATTTCATTCATCACACCCCTATATATAGTTACAAGTAAATAAATAAAGATCCCATGAAATCCGCCTTCTTTAGTGAGCTCCTTCACTGTTTCTTGTGAGCTTTGAAGCAGGGTTAACCAATATAGATGTTGGTGTAACTGTTTCCATGATTTTCGCCTATTAATAATACTTGTCGGTTGCATTTGACTACTTCCTCATAAAAGACTTTTGAAGGATGTTATCTTCATTTCCTTTGACTTGGAATTAGTCATAGAGTCGTTGGACTTTGTGATGTGCTTTGGTATTGTTCAAGTATACCTGCAATCATAATAATAAGATAATTCGTTAGTCCATCCTCATGATGCACATAAGATAATATGCAGTGTCATCCTGAATCTTGTTCTGCCTTTAGTAGCCTGAGGATGTCACAAACAAAATATAAGTTAGTTCCATCCTGAAGATTTCACCACCAACAATTGTCCCCAAAATTATGTTACCATTAATATCTCAACAGTAATAAATTTTTTAATTCTGATGCTTATCTTCTGAGGGTGATTAGACATCTGGCAGGATGTAACATCTATATTTTAGGCAATGATTTAGGATTGACCGTTACACCTCATCACCTTTCACCGTCTATATCTAGACTTCAATCCTTCCTTTATAATCACAACAAGATTATCAGAAAGGTAATTTCCTTCTTCTTCTCTACTTTTCATCAATCCTTCAAACTTTTTTAAAAACATTTTTAGGATGGGTAAAAAAACGAAGGCATCAGGGAGTGTTGGAGTTCCAAAAGACTTCATCCCTCAAAACCTACTGAAGGAACCAGATCAAGAGGTTTGCTCCTTCATAATAATTGCTATACATACATTTTCACAAAGAAACTGCTCAAGGCTAACAATTGTAGACGTCTCTTCACAATAATTGTAATGCAGAAAATACCACTTCAATTTGAATGGATTCAAAATGATGTTACTGCATGAATAGAGATTATAAATTCTACCATTTTCATCTAGTAAAAAGTATTTAAGTATTTGAAAAATCTGTTTGAAATTGTCAAGTTGCAAATAGTTAGTTACCAAGATCTTATTATGGGTTATTAAATGGGAAAAGAAATCAAAATTATAAATTGGAAAGCCTGTTCATAAGGGGCCCAATGAATTCCTAATTGGAATTAGGGTGTCCTTTTTTATTGATTCTTTTATCACTTTGGGAGATTTTACATCGTTGAATGGTCCTATTTGATAAGAATTGGATGATGAAAAAATTATCAAAGCTTGTGATTACTTATTTTGATTCAACAATGTATGAATTTATTACTCATTTTTTACTTGCTGTTTTATTTTCCAATTATTTCTTCAATTAAGAAAACGAGAGAGAACTAAAATAATAGACTAATCATTCTAGGTATTATCTCTCTTAGCCATTCGGAAGGATCTCATCTCATAATTATCCATGACTGTTTATGTCTCTAGCATGACCAGTTGATGAAATGTGGATGGAAGTGCACTACTAGAAAAAAGGCCTTTCTTGACACGCAATGCGTGTCAAAAAAATGGTCTGATGACAAGAAAAAAAACGTCAAGGATGGCGGGGTCATAAATTTAAGATGACATATTTTTGAGTGTCATCTGTTTATGACACACATTTATGACAGCATTTATTGACATACGTTTTGACACTTTTTAATGACACACATTTTTATAACAGTTTTTATTGACATTTTTCAACACATATTATGACAGAATTTTATGACGTTCTTTTGCGTGTCATAATTTATTAATCTAAAAAATATTCTGTAAAATTACATATTTACCCTCCTGGATTTATAGCCATTTTATTATATGCAAAATAATTAGCAAACTAATAACAAAAACATCATTCCATTTATAATCTGGCCATATTTATCAAATTACAAACTAATCCGAGACAACGTTTAACATTTACAAAGATATTGTATCGACATTACATTGCCTTCAAACAAGTTTCGATCATTTGAAAGTAAATGTCGCAGCGTAGCCTGGTCATTCTTCGTGAACGACATCCATGACCTCATCCCCGTAATGATCCGCTCCTTCTCCAGCCTGAGAGAACAATAAAATTAATACATTAGTCGAGGCCGGCCAATTATTTTACATAAATCATAACGTATCGCTACGTTTATTTTGCCTTAACTTACATTGCCCAATATTTCAGTTTCATGGAGACATTGTTTTAACTTAAATATCATGGGATTTAACTTTTCAATTGCTTAGGGAAACATTAGTTTTATTACAACATCCCTAAACAAAAGCTGTCAACCAAAAGAAAACCAAATCTACAATTAAATACACATATAGTACTAGAACTAATTTTGCAGGACCTATTAATGCACATCATATCCACTACATAAAAAAAAAATCTTATTCAAGGCAGGGGCTTTAACTCCTCTCAAGATTTTGTGCCAACGATTATCATTAGTCAAGGGTTTTCTTAGTATATCGAGTGTTCTTGCATTACTTTATTTCATCTATGTTTGAGTATTTTATTTTATCTTAGACAGTTCCATCCTGCTGATACAACTACCTGTCTGTTATTGTTTCCTTTATTACCCTGAACATACTTGTAAAAACTTATTCTTTTTAGATCCAAAAATGTGCAATCTTTAAGATACAACTAATATTGAGCATAACAAGTTTTTTTAGCACACTATCTCAAATTTCTAACTTGGAATACAAAGTTAATTTTCATTAGTCAATTTTTGACCAAAACAAATAATATCATGTCTATTATGTAAGTAAAAGCCTACTAGATGCTGAGATCACACTACTATAAAAAACACATTTCTTGACACGCATTGCGCGTCATACTAGGGTGTTTATGACACACACAAAATATGTCAAGGAATGACATGTCATAAAATTTTTATGTAATGCAAGCGTGTGTCATCTTTTAATGACAGGCATTTATGACATTCATGACATAGTTTTTTGACATGCATTTACGACACACCTTTATGACACTCATTTTGCATGTCATGCTTTTTTTTACCTAAAAAAATATTCTGCAAAATTACTAATAACCCTGAATTTCTAAATATATTTATAATAACAAAATAAATAAATTTCAAAATAAACTACATATATTATATATACCACAAGAAAACTCATTACAATATAAACATTTGTCGAATCTTACCACAAGGATTAAACGGTTACAAAACACAATGTGTCAATACATTACGTTAGTCTAGACGTAAACATACGGATCACTTGAAAGTGAAGGTCGCAGCATAACTTGACCATTTTTCACGAATGATATCAATATCCACATCCGTGTAAGCATTTACTCTTCCCCCAAGCTAATGCAACAATTAAATTAATAAGATGAATGGTTAAAGTTCATGATGGTTTTCGCCCATCCGTTAAGCATCTAATTCCCTAACCTCCACCACTATACCTAAGCCAATTCACAAAATAAATAATATCAACCAAATGCACTGCACAAAGCCAGTGCACCAAGTGACACGAATCGAAGAAAACATCACAATGGCTACACATCAAGGACTACAAACGACATCACATATCAAACTTATCACGAATCGAAGAAAACATCACAATAAACCTGAAACAAATACACTCAGAAATGATTAAAAAACTACTTCAAATGGTTGTAATAGAAAATTTGCGTGAAGCATACGCAAGTTGTGCCTTCCTATTGTGATGCAACAACCAATTACCTTTCATGGCAAATTGGCGAGAATCATGTCGCACATTTTACTAAATCAACACTTAAATGAAAGCAATAAGTATTTAACCAAAAACCATACTTAAATAAAAAGGCCTTAACACCCAAAACATCGGCTTTAACAAAAGAGGCATGTTATTTACACAATAACAAAATTTAGGTTTGCACAGCCCTCTACGGCCCGTAGAGGGCTCTACGGGCCGTAGAGGGTGTCAGAGCAATAAATGTGGGTAACCTCTACGGCCCGTAGAGGTGGGTTGTTGGGAGGCATTTAAACCCTAGACGGCCCGTGGGTTATACGAGGTACGAGAACATTCAATGATCAGACTGACTTGCACTGTGGGTTACAATAACCTCAAGCTAGGACAACCCTTTATGCATAAGTTACAACAACCTTAAGCCATCAAGCTTTGCTAATTAGAATATCTATAATAATTGAATGAAAGAACTTGGATACCAATAGCAATAATTATAATAAACAAAAGAATAAATGTTACATGTTTGAAAAGGATGATCTTTTGATACGTAAAAAACAAAATTGACCAGTGTGGAGTATTTGGTCAAACTTCTACTCTACAACTGAGAGAACCTCTGCAGGTGAAAGCAATGGCATATAATATATAGTATGTAATGTTTTTAATGAAGTATATAATGAAGAACGATGATACATGTAAACCTTATAAAATAACCAATACAATTTTTAAAAAATAAAGATTAAATGTCGGTATATGATAACTGGCTTTTTTTACATTCCATTGAAGTGAAAATCACTATACGCTTATATATAACATGGAGTGATGGGTTACTACAAGACATTTATTTATTTTTTATCGCAATGTTTGTGATTGCATTTATGATAGTGATATTGTCGTTTACTATGTCCATACATACATAAATGGTGATATTCGTATAGTTTGTCCATAATGAAGGCTCAATTTTGGGCTGTGCACGCGTTGGGCTGTTTCAGCCCTGTTTCAGGGCTGCGCGCGCACGCAGTGCTGTTTCAGCCCTGTTTCAGCCCAACGCACGCGCATTGGGCTGAAACAGCCCAACACGCGCGCGTTGGCCTGAAAGAGCCCTGTATCAGCGCTGCGCGCGCAGTGCTATTTCATCCCTGTTCCCGCGCGCATGCAGCGCTGTTTCATGAAACGTCCTAACTTTAAATTTTTGCTTTTGCAGTTCTGGAGTTTTTTGACGATGAGGAGCACCTGGAGCACGAGGACGAGGATGAGCCCGTGCGCGTGGGGGCCCCCAACCCCATGGCAGGGGGGACCTGGCGGACTGGGAGCCTTGTAGGTTTCGACGCTTTGATTACGCGAAGCAAAGGTTTGAGAAATTGAAGAAGAAGAAGATGTCGAAGCCGCGCGGGATTTGTTGGAACTCGCTTCGTGCTACTACGGTGGGTGCAGAGGAACAGTGGATCCCGGAGGGTAGCCCATGGGACAGGTTCTTCGGGGACTACAACGCGTCGTCCCATCGGCCGTTGGTGATTGAGTTTCTATCGACCTTTCGCCTTCGGCCACGACTGCCCGGTGATGATCCTAGACAGGTCCCACCGCCGCCGCCGGAGGTCCAGTTTTCCATTCTCAGCAGGGAGTATGGTTACTCCCTGGATCAGTGGGCTACGCACACCCGGTGGTACACTGAAGAGGAGCTTAGAGAGGTATTATTATTATTATTATTATTATTATTATTATTATTATTATTATTATTATTATTATTATTATTATTATTTGTTATTATTATTAATTTTGTTCTTATTTTAATGTTAATGTTCATGCTCAGGATGTCTACACTAGAGCAGTCACTACTGTTGCTGATGATGTGCTGTATGCGTGGTGGCCCACCATCGGGGGTCCAGAGTTCGGGAACCCGGCCCAGGAGTATTATTTTTATTATTATTATTATCATCATTATTATTATTATTATTGTTATTGTTATTCTAATTATTATTATTATCCTGTGCAGGGATAGGTCTGACAGGGCCGCCAACATTCGTCACCCCATCATACGTTACATTCACCGTTGCATTTACAAATCCCTCACTGCACGGGCCACGTGTAATGAGCGGGTGACGAAGACAGACCTGATGTACCTGTATTGTTGACCGGAATCAGTTTCCGCCACTACAGCCTAGGTATTATTATTATTATTATTATTATTAATGTTAATGTTTTTGTTTATTTCTTTCAGCCCATTAACAAAAACCAGGCTCTATAATATATTCTGTGCGGGGAAGACGGGCAATCCACCCGTCTACTTTCTTGCTACGGGAAAGGATCGCGTGCCGTTTGTACCAGAGTCGTTGGTACATCAGGGCCTTCCAGGTATTATAACATCATTATTATTATTGTATTAAACGAAAACAGGGGAAATTCTGCCCAATTTTTTTTTATAAAATCCTTGATTATTATTATTATTATTATTATTATTAATTATTTATTTATTGTTATCCATTGCAGGTGATGCTGTTGAGGTTGGGTTGCGGTACGTTGCTGAGGGGGAGGGGGCGCTGAGAGGGACGTTCCTATGGCTGAGCCGCAGCCTAAGGAGGTGCAGAATCCGGGACGCGTTTATCACTCTCTGTGGTTGCCTCCTAAGGTTAGGGCAGACATACATGCGGCTGCGTTAGAGGCTGCTGAGTCGCGTTAGTGGCCTCAGCGGATGGACGCCAGGTTTGAGCAGCAGGAGGAGGCGTTGCGCTGGTTGATTGCTGGCCAGCAGGATATGTTTCGTCACTTGGGCATGCAGCCTCGTGTCGAACCGATTATAGGGCCCAGCATGCAGCAGACCCCGCATGAGGTGGGTACGTCCTCCCAGCAGCCCGGGACGTCCTCGCAGCAGCCTGGGACGTCCTCGCAGCAGCCGCCGACTGATGATTCGATATTCTTATTTTGATCATATTTTGTAAACGTTTTAAACAATTTCTATTTTGTATTTACTTATTTGAATTCTAATTATGTTAATTAATGTTTATATTTATCTGTTTGTTTATATAAACGCATGTGTTAACGTTTACACCCCAAAGACTGTAAAAACAGACGACATTAAAAAAAATTAAAAAAAAAAATTCCTCTACGGGTCGTAGAGGTTCGAGACGACATTAGTAAATACAGGCGACATTAAAAGAAATGAAAAACAAAATTCCTCTACGGGTCGTAGAGACCTCAACTGCCCGTAGAAGCCATCTAACATTTGTATATGTTTTATTTATTTTTTCTAACATAGAAAACAGCGAACTGGTAGCCCAGATGGTCCCCATATTTGCAATAAGACGTGCGTGTGTGTGTGTTTGTTTGATAATCTGCTCATGATCGAACCTTGTCCCAAACGTTTTTGTGATGTTTTTTGGGTCTACGGCCCATATAGGCCTCTACGGGCCATAGACAAAAAATTATTCATCATCCCAGCCACATTCATCCCCAAAATTAATAAGAAGTTATCTACGAGCCATAGAGACCTCTACGACCCGTAGAGGGTTGACAATCATTGGCAATCATTGATGTGCATCAAAATCATTGTCAATCATTACCTACGGGCCGTAGAGGGCTCTACGCCTCGTAGAAGGGAAAAAAAATTCTCCCGACGGGCCGTAGAGCCCTCTACGACCCGTATAGGGTTGTGTGGATAAAAAGCAAACTTGTGTGAATATCCGGAGCCTAACAAAATTGAACAGACCACAAAACCCCAGGCACCAGCACATATGTCTTTTTATAAAACTCTTCGGCGTTCACATTTATCAAAGTACATCTAAATTTGCAAAAGTGACTTTCTATATTATCAAAGATAATTTACAAGAACAGTGAGTAAGGAAGTAAAGGTAAGATTACACAAAAGATGCCTTCATAGTGACCTTACATCCCATCTACACAAAGAACATAAACTTCTCATCTGCAAAATCACACACTACAATAGTTGGATTGCACTATATGATTTTGTCGCATATACTTATAACACCAGCAACTTGATTTGCATTTCATATAATTCAATGCAATTGTAAATGACTTTCTTAGTTAGGTAATCATAATTTTTTTTTTTTAATATTGAGTTACATAAATGACACACTTTTCTTAGGAAAATCTATATATATCTTGAAAAAACCCTTAGTCGAGTCTTACCTTAGTCATTGGAAAACTGACCTTTTTCCGCCATATCCGTTTTGGACAGCCTCGAGCCACCAACCTTTCAAAAACTCCGTCTCGCGCTACGCCGGTTCCTGAAACCATCCATCTGCACCCCCAATTTGATCTCATCAAAATGACTGCATAAAGTTAAGCATTAGAGCATTCACATTCGGTCCATCAAATGTATGTGAATGTGTGTACCAAATTATATAGGGTGAGTGGAAGTGGTTGTGAGTGAAGGAGAGAGAAAATATTTGGTGGAAGCACTGTTTCACCCTAAATATGAAAAGCTACTTTACACCACTATATATATTTTAATATTTTTGAAGTAGTTGTGAGTGAGGAGAGAGAAAATATAATGATAAAATTATTATTATTTTAATTAGGAGAGAGAAGATTTAGGGGTGAAGTGTGATTTTTAGTGTAATTTGATGAATGAGATTTGGTGGGGGGGGGGGATGAGAATGCTCTTAGCCAATAATAACAATTAAAAATTCAGATGTCGTCAATATAAGATTTTTATTATTAAAAATTATGAACGGCATTTACTCCGACCAGGAAGAGTGAAGTTGTTGAGGAGGAATATGCAGACTTCAAGGATTGGATCATACTCTCACTTGCGGATACCCATAGTGAATGGGAAAATTAGAAATCTGTTCTCTCTCTTTTTGAATTGAAGTGAACGTGTGCATTGATGGAAATGAAAGAGCAAAGGAGAAGCCGAGAGATAAATGTGTGGCAGTACTATAAAATGTGTTGGCCAGGGATGCAAAACAATAACTGAAACATAAAATAGAGAAAAAGACGACCATTATAGGACTCGATCCTGAGTTCACACCCTAACCAACCACCAGACCACTCGTCACAATGTGGATCAAGTATCTATAATCTATAACATATAATAAAAGAATTGAATATTGATGAGGTGGCATTCAATGGAGGCCTCAACCCTCCTTTAAATGTGCCACGTGGCATGTTAAGGTGAGAGTTTTCAATTTATTTTCTTATTTTGTTTTTATCCATTCTCCTACACTTATCTAACCCTAATCTCTTTAGGAATTTAAAAACAAATTTAGATTTTTCTCTCTAATGTTTCCTCCCATCATTTTTAAACGTTAATATCTTTTATATACGAGATTTTTTTAGAAAAAAAATACACCAAATTAACGAGCGTTTTATTATCTTTCCAACGAGTACCATAGTGCTATATATAAAACGGGGAAAAAAACGACTAATTTTTATGAGGTTTCGTTCATACA
Organism: Ambrosia artemisiifolia; assembly: GCA_032199755.1. Lineage (NCBI taxonomy): Eukaryota > Viridiplantae > Streptophyta > Magnoliopsida > Asterales > Asteraceae > Ambrosia > Ambrosia artemisiifolia. The sequence goes on from CM063517.1 coordinate 26,294,664, forward strand.
GGAAAAAAAACACAAAGTGTTCAGGTTATTCATTAATCATGTTTTTTCTTTTAAACCACGTTCTTATATACAATGTTGAAATTTAGCTCAATCTCCATGCTATCATTGGAATTTTACTCTTCTAAAGATGGATAGGTATGCTTCATCAAGAGAAGCTACGAGAAAGAATCGCGCAACACCGCAACACATTGTGTCACATTATAGCAAGGTTATTTTTTTATTTATTTAATTACAAGAGTAATAATTATTACTATTATTATTGATTATTAGAATGGTTATATTTTTCAACCCCGGGACACTCCCGGGATAAAAGCTAGTGTGATTTATAAAACAAAAAAAAAAGTAGCTAAGACTTCATAACAAGCCATTTAAATAATAAAAACATAATGTTTACAAATTTCGATTATGTATTTTAAATATTTGTTTTAGTTTCGGTTAATTTGTTTATGACAACCGATGACTCGGTTATGGATTTACACTTAACCATTCAGTTTGGTTGGTTTTCTGTTAATTTCAATTATTCTTTAGGTTAACATTTTGGTTTTCTGCATACCCCTAAAAAAAAGTTTTTAAAAGTTCAAACCCGCTTAACCGAACATCGTATCATGTTCGCGTTCATCGGTTGCACACAATTTCTTATTCGTATCATGTTCGGGTTTGTGTCACCTTCTTACTAACAAACCAATATCACGACCCATTTTACACCCTTACCTGAAACACTTTGCACACCAATCACGCTACCTATTTCAAACCCACAACCTACAATCTAACTCGAAATAAATTTTTCCAAAGGAAAGCAACCCCTTACTAAATCTTTGAATGAAGTCAAACACTATTCAAGGTAGTAAACAAAACCTTCAAACAAGATCTAACCTAGATTCAAACTCATAAAACTGTATGAATTTAGAGTTAATTAAAAAAATACAATTAACTTTGGTTTGGATTTTAACTAGCAAGATGAAGATGTCAAGTAACCGGCAACCAAATCTCAAATATTATCTTAATTGATGTGATGCCATGTGTTCACTTTATGGGAAGAGAATTGAAATTTGTTACGCAAATAAATATGAAAGTTGATTTACAGAATGACAATTCACAAAAAGGATATTATATTTTCAAGCAATATCCCTTTCGATATATATTAAGTAATGTTCAAACTTTTAAAGCTTTCCTACTTTAAAACCCAACATAGTTTGATTTTCAGGTATAGAATTATCACACGCAAGACCAACGTACATTCATGCATTATTGAGATGGTATAATGGAAATTTATTTAAGATTTTAGACACATTATATGGGCATGTATGTGTTGGTGTGTATGATTATGTTATTCAACAAAGCCATTACGTTCTCAAATACTTCCCACCAAGGGATACTTACATTCTCTAAAAGTAACACAAACAATCTACCTATATATATATTACAAAGGGATTAATCCAACATGTCATAATTTTATGCAATCTCTCCTTTGAGAGATGCCACATAGGATGTGATGTGGCAAGTGTAAACCAATTAAAAAAAGGAATAAATATGATTTAACCTAATTTATTATAATCTTTAACCTAATCTATTAAATACCTAATCTAATAAATCTAAATATTAAACCTTTATTATTTTTTTCTCTCATGTTTCCTCCCAGAACTTTTAAACGTTAATATCTTTTATATACGAGATTTTTTAAAGAAAAAAAATTACACCAAATTAACGAGCGTTTTATTATCTTTCCAACGAGTACCATAGTGCTATATAAAGTACATCTAAATTTGCAAAAGTGACTTTCTATATTATCAAAGATAATTTACAAGAACAGTGAGTAAGGAAGTAAAGGTTAGATTACACAAAAGATGCCTCCATAGTGACCTTACATCCCATCTGCACAAAGAACATAAACTTCTCATCTGCAAAATCACACACTGCAATAGTTGGATTGCACTATATGATTTTGTCGCATATACTTATAACACCAGCAACTTGATTTGCATTTCATATAATTCAATGCAATTGTAAATGACTTTCTTAGTTAGGTAATCATAATTTTTTTTTTTAATATTGAGTTACATAAATGACACACTTTTCTTAGGAAAATCTATATATATCTTGAAAAAACTCTTAGTCGAGTCTTACCTTAGTCATTGGAAAACTGACCTTTTTCCGCCATATCCGTTTTGGACAGCCTCGAGCCACTAACCTTTCAAAAACTCCGTCTCGCGCTACGCCGGTTCCTGAAACCATCCATCTGCACCCCCAATTTGATCTCATCAAAATGACTGCATAATGTTAAGCATTAGAGCATTCACATTCGGTCCATCAAATGTATATGAATGTGTGTACCAAATTATATAGGGTGAGTGGAAGTGGTTGTGAGTGAAGGAGAGAGAAAATATTTGGTGGAAGCACTGTTTCACCCTAAATATGAAAAGCTACTTTACACCCCTATATATATTTTAATATTTTTGAAGTAGTTGTGAGTGAGGAGAGAGAAAATATAATGATAAAATTATTATTATTTTAATTAGGAGAGAGAAGATTTAGGGGTGAAGTGTGATTTTTAGTGTAATTTGATGAATGAGATTTGGTGGGGGGGGGGGGGATGAGAATGCTCTTAGCCAATAATAACAATTAAAAATTCAGATGTCGTCAATATAAGATTTTTATTATTAAAAATTATGAACGGCATTTACTCCGACCAGGAAGAGTGAAGTTGTTGAGGAGGAATATGCAGACTTCAAGGATTGGATCATACTCTCACTTGCGGATACCCATAGTGAATGGGAAAATTAGAAATCTGTTCTCTCTCTTTTTGAATTGAAGTGAACGTGTGCATTGATGGAAATGAAAGAGCAAAGGAGAAGCCGAGAGATAAATGTGTGGCAGTACTATAAAATGTGTTGGCCAGGGATGCAAAACAATAACTGAAACATAAAATAGAGAAAAAGACGACCATTATAGGACTCGATCCTGAGTTCACACCCTAACCAACCACCAGACCACTCGTCACAATGTGGATCAAGTATCTATAATCTATAACATATAATAAAAGAATTGAATATTGATGAGGTGGCATTCAATGGAGGCCTCAACCCTCCTTTAAATGTGCCACGTGGCATGTTAAGGTGAGAGTTTTCAATTTATTTTCTTATTTTGTTTTTATCCATTCTCCTACACTTATCTAACCCTAATCTCTTTAGGAATTTAAAAACAAATTTAGATTTTTCTCTCTAATGTTTCCTCCCATCATTTTTAAACGTTAATATCTTTTATATACGAGATTTTTTTAGAAAAAAAATACACCAAATTAACGAGCGTTTTATTATCTTTCCAACGAGTACCATAGTGCTATATAAAAAACGGGGAAAAAAACGACTAATTTTTATGAGGTTTCGTTCATACAGGAAAAAAAACACAAAGTGTTCAGGTTATTCATTAATCATGTTTTTTCTTTTAAACCACGTTCTTATATACAATGTTGAAATTTAGCTCAATCTCCATGCTATCATTGGAATTTTACTCTTCTAAAGATGGATAGGTATGCTTCATCAAGAGAAGCTACGAGAAAGAATCGCGCAACACCGCAACACATTGTGTCACATTATAGCAAGGTTATTTTTTTATTTATTTAATTACAAGAGTAATAATTATTACTATTATTATTGATTATTAGAATGGTTATATTTTTCAACCCCGGGACACTCCCGGGATAAAAGCTAGTGTGATTTATAAAACAAAAAAAAAAGTAGCTAAGACTTCATAACAAGCCATTTAAATAATAAAAACATAATGTTTACAAATTTCGATTATGTATTTTAAATATTTGTTTTAGTTTCGGTTAATTTGTTTATGACAACCGATGACTCGGTTATGGATTTACACTTAACCATTCAGTTTGGTTGGTTTTCTGTTAATTTCAATTATTCTTTAGGTTAACATTTTGGTTTTCTGCATACCCCTAAAAAAAAGTTTTTAAAAGTTCAAACCCGCTTAACCGAACATCGTATCATGTTCGCGTTCATCGGTTGCACACAATTTCTTATTCGTATCATGTTCGGGTTTGTGTCACCTTCTTACTAACAAACCAATATCACGACCCATTTTACACCCTTACCTGAAACACTTTGCACACCAATCACGCTACCTATTTCAAACCCACAACCTACAATCTAACTCGAAATAAATTTTTCCAAAGGAAAGCAACCCCTTACTAAATCTTTGAATGAAGTCAAACACTATTCAAGGTAGTAAACAAAACCTTCAAACAAGATCTAACCTAGATTCAAACTCATAAAACTGTATGAATTTAGAGTTAATTAAAAAAATACAATTAACTTTGGTTTGGATTTTAACTAGCAAGATGAAGATGTCAAGTAACCGGCAACCAAATCTCAAATATTATCTTAATTGATGTGATGCCATGTGTTCACTTTATGGGAAGAGAATTGAAATTTGTTACGCAAATAAATATGAAAGTTGATTTACAGAATGACAATTCACAAAAAGGATATTATATTTTCAAGCAATATCCCTTTCGATATATATTAAGTAATGTTCAAACTTTTAAAGCTTTCCTACTTTAAAACCCAACATAGTTTGATTTTCAGGTATAGAATTATCACACGCAAGACCAACGTACATTCATGCATTATTGAGATGGTATAATGGAAATTTATTTAAGATTTTAGACACATTATATGGGCATGTATGTGTTGGTGTGTATGATTATGTTATTCAACAAAGCCATTACGTTCTCAAATACTTCCCACCAAGGGATACTTACATTCTCTAAAAGTAACACAAACAATCTACCTATATATATATTACAAAGGGATTAATCCAACATGTCATAATTTTATGCAATCTCTCCTTTGAGAGATGCCACATAGGATGTGATGTGGCAAGTGTAAACCAATTAAAAAAAGGAATAAATATGATTTAACCTAATTTATTATAATCTTTAACCTAATCTATTAAATACCTAATCTAATAAATCTAAATATTAAACCTTTATTATTTTTTTCTCTCATGTTTCCTCCCAGAACTTTTAAACGTTAATATCTTTTATATACGAGATTTTTTAAAGAAAAAAAATTACACCAAATTAACGAGCGTTTTATTATCTTTCCAACGAGTACCATAGTGCTATATAAAGTACATCTAAATTTGCAAAAGTGACTTTCTATATTATCAAAGATAATTTACAAGAACAGTGAGTAAGGAAGTAAAGGTTAGATTACACAAAAGATGCCTCCATAGTGACCTTACATCCCATCTGCACAAAGAACATAAACTTCTCATCTGCAAAATCACACACTGCAATAGTTGGATTGCACTATATGATTTTGTCGCATATACTTATAACACCAGCAACTTGATTTGCATTTCATATAATTCAATGCAATTGTAAATGACTTTCTTAGTTAGGTAATCATAATTTTTTTTTTTAATATTGAGTTACATAAATGACACACTTTTCTTAGGAAAATCTATATATATCTTGAAAAAACTCTTAGTCGAGTCTTACCTTAGTCATTGGAAAACTGACCTTTTTCCGCCATATCCGTTTTGGACAGCCTCGAGCCACTAACCTTTCAAAAACTCCGTCTCGCGCTACGCCGGTTCCTGAAACCATCCATCTGCACCCCCAATTTGATCTCATCAAAATGACTGCATAATGTTAAGCATTAGAGCATTCACATTCGGTCCATCAAATGTATATGAATGTGTGTACCAAATTATATAGGGTGAGTGGAAGTGGTTGTGAGTGAAGGAGAGAGAAAATATTTGGTGGAAGCACTGTTTCACCCTAAATATGAAAAGCTACTTTACACCCCTATATATATTTTAATATTTTTGAAGTAGTTGTGAGTGAGGAGAGAGAAAATATAATGATAAAATTATTATTATTTTAATTAGGAGAGAGAAGATTTAGGGGTGAAGTGTGATTTTTAGTGTAATTTGATGAATGAGATTTGGTGGGGGGGGGGGGATGAGAATGCTCTTAGCCAATAATAACAATTAAAAATTCAGATGTCGTCAATATAAGATTTTTATTATTAAAAATTATGAACGGCATTTACTCCGACCAGGAAGAGTGAAGTTGTTGAGGAGGAATATGCAGACTTCAAGGATTGGATCATACTCTCACTTGCGGATACCCATAGTGAATGGGAAAATTAGAAATCTGTTCTCTCTCTTTTTGAATTGAAGTGAACGTGTGCATTGATGGAAATGAAAGAGCAAAGGAGAAGCCGAGAGATAAATGTGTGGCAGTACTATAAAATGTGTTGGCCAGGGATGCAAAACAATAACTGAAACATAAAATAGAGAAAAAGACGACCATTATAGGACTCGATCCTGAGTTCACACCCTAACCAACCACCAGACCACTCGTCACAATGTGGATCAAGTATCTATAATCTATAACATATAATAAAAGAATTGAATATTGATGAGGTGGCATTCAATGGAGGCCTCAACCCTCCTTTAAATGTGCCACGTGGCATGTTAAGGTGAGAGTTTTCAATTTATTTTCTTATTTTGTTTTTATCCATTCTCCTACACTTATCTAACCCTAATCTCTTTAGGAATTTAAAAACAAATTTAGATTTTTCTCTCTAATGTTTCCTCCCATCATTTTTAAACGTTAATATCTTTTATATACGAGATTTTTTTAGAAAAAAAATACACCAAATTAACGAGCGTTTTATTATCTTTCCAACGAGTACCATAGTGCTATATAAAAAACGGGGAAAAAAACGACTAATTTTTATGAGGTTTCGTTCATACAGGAAAAAAAACACAAAGTGTTCAGGTTATTCATTAATCATGTTTTTTCTTTTAAACCACGTTCTTATATACAATGTTGAAATTTAGCTCAATCTCCATGCTATCATTGGAATTTTACTCTTCTAAAGATGGATAGGTATGCTTCATCAAGAGAAGCTACGAGAAAGAATCGCGCAACACCGCAACACATTGTGTCACATTATAGCAAGGTTATTTTTTTATTTATTTAATTACAAGAGTAATAATTATTACTATTATTATTGATTATTAGAATGGTTATATTTTTCAACCCCGGGACACTCCCGGGATAAAAGCTAGTGTGATTTATAAAACAAAAAAAAAAGTAGCTAAGACTTCATAACAAGCCATTTAAATAATAAAAACATAATGTTTACAAATTTCGATTATGTATTTTAAATATTTGTTTTAGTTTCGGTTAATTTGTTTATGACAACTGATGACTCGGTTATGGATTTACACTTAACCATTCAGTTTGGTTGGTTTTCTATTAATTTCAATTATTCTTTAGGTTAACATTTTGGTTTTCTGCATACCCCTAAAAAAAAGTTTTTAAAAGTTCAAACCCGCTTAACCGAACATCGTATCATGTTCGCGTTCATCGGTTGCACACAATTTCTTATTCGTATCATGTTCGGGTTTGTGTCACCTTCTTACTAACAAACCAATATCACGACCCATTTTACACCCTTACCTGAAACACTTTGCACACCAATCACGCTACCTATTTCAAACCCACAACCTACAATCTAACTCGAAATAAATTTTTCCAAAGGAAAGCAACCCCTTACTAAATCTTTGAATGAAGTCAAACACTATTCAAGGTAGTAAACAAAACCTTCAAACAAGATCTAACCTAGATTCAAACTCATAAAACTGTATGAATTTAGAGTTAATTAAAAAAATACAATTAACTTTGGTTTGGATTTTAACTAGCAAGATGAAGATGTCAAGTAACCGGCAACCAAATCTCAAATATTATCTTAATTGATGTGATGCCATGTGTTCACTTTATGGGAAGAGAATTGAAATTTGTTACGCAGATAAATATGAAAGTTGATTTACAGAATGACAATTCACAAAAAGGATATTATATTTTCAAGCAATATCCCTTTCGATATATATTAAGTAATGTTCAAACTTTTAAAGCTTTCCTACTTTAAAACCCAACATAGTTTGATTTTCAGGTATAGAATTATCACACGCAAGACCAACGTACATTCATGCATTATTGAGATGGTATAATGGAAATTTATTTAAGATTTTAGACACATTATATGGGCATGTATGTGTTGGTGTGTATGATTATGTTATTCAACAAAGCCATTACGTTCTCAAATACTTCTCACCAAGGGATACTTACATTCTCTAAAAGTAACACAAACAATCTATCTATATATATTGCAAAGGGATTAATCCAACATGTCATAATTTTATGCAATCTCTCCTTTGAGAGATGCCACATAGGATGTGATGTGGCAAGTGTAAACCAATTAAAAAAAGAAATAAATATGATTTAACCTAATTTATTATAATCTTTAACCTAATCTATTAAATACCTAATCTAATAAATCTAAATATTAAACCTTTGTTATTTTTTTCTTTCATGTTTCCTCCCAGAACTTTTAAACGTTAATATCTTTTATATACGAGATTTTTTAAAGAAAAAAATTACACCAAATTAACGAGCGTTTTATTATCTTTCCAACGAGTACCATAGTGCTATATAAAGTACATCTAAATTTGCAAAAGTGACTTTCTATATTATCAAAGATAATTTACAAGAACAGTGAGTAAGGAAGTAAAGGTAAGATTACACAAAAGATGCCTCCATAGTGACCTTACATCCCATCTGCACAAAGAACATAAACTTCTCATCTGCAAAATCACACACTGCAATTGTTGGATTGCACTAGATGATTTTGTCGCATATACTTATAACACCAGCAACTTGATTTGCATTTCATATAATTCAATGCAATTGTAAATGACTTTCTTAGTTAGGTAATCATAATTTTTTTTAATATTGAGTTGCATAAATGACACACTTTTCTTAGGAAAATCTATATATATCTTGAAAAAACCCTCAGTCGAGTCTTACCTTAGTCACTGGAAAACTGACCTTTTTCCACCATATCAGTTTTGGACAGCCTCGAGCCACCAACCTTTCAAAAAATCCGTCTCGCGCTACGCCGGTTCCTGAAACCATCCATCTGCACCCCCAATTTGATCTCATCAAAATGACTGCATAAAGTTAAGCATTAGAGCATTCACATTCGGTCCATCAAATGTATGTGAATGTGTCTACCAAATTATATAGGGTGAGTGGAAGTGGTTGTGAGTGAAGGAGAGAGAAAATATTTGGTGGAAGCACTGTTTCACCCTAAATATGAAAAGCTACTTTACATCCCTATATATATTTTAATAATTTTGAAGTAGTTGTGAGTGAGGAGAGAGAAAATATAATGATAAAAGTATTATTATTTTAATTAGGAGAGAGAAGATTTAGGGGTGAAGTGTAATTTTTAGTGTAATTTGATGGATGAGATTTGGTGGGGGGGATGAGAATGCTCTTAGCCAATAATAACAATTAAAAAATCAGATGTAGTCAATATAAGCTTTTTAGTATTAAAAATTATGAACGGCCTTTATTCCGACCAGGAAGAGTGAAGTTGTTGAGGAGGAATATGCAGACTTCAAGGATTGGATCATACCTCTCACTTGCGGATACCCACAGTGAATGGGAAAATTAGAAATCTGTTCTCTCTCTTTTTGAATTGAAGTGAACGTGTGCATTGATGGAAATGAAAGAGCAAAGGAGAGGCCGAGAGATAAATGTGTGGCAGTATTATAAAATGTGTTGGCCAGGGATGCAAAACAATAACTGAAACATAAAACAGAGAAAAAGACGACCATTATAGGACTCGAACCTGAGTTCACACCCTAACCAACCACCAGACCACTCGTCACAATGTGGATCAAGTATCTATAACTTATAATAAAAGAATTGAATATTGATGAGGTGACATTCAATGGAGGCCTCAACCCTCCTTTAAATGTGTCACGTGGCATGTTAAGGTGAGAGTTTTCAATTTATTTTTTTATTTTGTTTTTATCCATTCTCCTACACTTATCTGACCCTAATCTCTTTAAGAATTTAAAAACAAATTTAGATTTGTCTCTCTAATGTTTCCTCCCATCATTTTTAAACGTTAATATCTTTTGTATACGAGATTTTTTTAGAAAAAAATACACCAAATTAACGAGCGTTTTATTATCTTTCCAACGAGTACCATAGTGCTATATAAAAAACGGAGAAAAAAAGGACTATTTTTTATGAGGTTTCGTTCATACAGGAAAAAAAACACAAAGTGTTTAGGTTATTCATTAATCATGTTTTTTCTTTTAAACCAGGTTCTTATATACAATGTTAAAATTTAGCTCAATCTCCATGCTATCATTGGAATTTTACTCTTCTAAAGATGGATAGGTATGCTTCATCAAGAGAAGCTACGAGATAAAAGCTAGTGTGATTTATAAAACAAAAAAAAAGTAGCTAAGACTTCATAACAAGCCATTTAAATAATAAAAACATAATGTTTACAAATTTCGATTATGTATTTTAAATATTTGTTTTAGTTTCGGTTAATTTGTTTATGACCACCGATGACTCGGTTATGGATTTACACTTAACCATTCAGTTTGGTTGGTTTTCTGTTAATTTCAATTATTCTTTAGGTTAACATTTTGGTTTTCTGCATACCCCTAGAAAAAAGTTTTTAAAAGTTCAAACCCGTTTAACCGAACATCGTATCATGTTCGCGTTCATCCGTTGCACACAATTTTTTATTCGTATCATGTTCGGGTTTGTGTCACCTTCTTACTAACAAACCAATATCACGACCCATTTTACACCCTTACCTGAAACACTTTGCACACCAATCACGCTACCTATTTCAAACCCACAACCTACAATCTTACTCGAAACAAATTTTTCCAAAGGAAAGCAACGCCTTACTAAATCTTTGAATGAAGTCAAACACTATTCAAGGTAGTAAACAAAACATTCAAACAAGATCTAACCTAGATTCAAACTCATAAAACTGTATGAATTTAGAGTTAATTAAAAAAATACAATTAACTTTGGTTTGGATTTTAACTAGCAAGATGAAGATGTCAAGTAACCGGCAACCGAATCTCAAATATTATCTTAATTGATGTGATGCCATGTGTTCACTTTATGGGAAGAGAATTGAAATTTGTTACGCAAATAAATAGGAAAGTTGATTTACAGAATGACAATTCACAAAAAGGATATTATATTTTCGAGCAATATCCCTTTCGATATATATTAAGTAATGTTTAAACTTTTAAAGCTTTCCTACTTTAAAACCCAACATAGTTTGATTTTCAGGTATAGAATTGATCACACGCAAGACCGACGTACATTCATGCATTATTGAGATGGTATAATGGAAATTTATATAAGATTTTAGACACATTATATGGGCATGTATGTGTTGGTGTGTATGATTATGTTATTCAACAAAGCCATTACGTTCTCAAATACTTCTCACCAAGGGACACTTACATTCTCTAAAAGTAACACAAATAATCTATCTATATATATATATTGCAAAGGGATTAATCCAACATGTCATAATTTTATGTAATCTCTCCTTTGAGAGATGCCACATAGGATGTGATGTGGCAAGTGTAAACCAATTAAAAAAAAGGAATAAATATGATTTAACCTAATTTATTATAATCTTTAACCTAATCTATTAAATACCTAATCTACTAAATCTAAATATTAAACATTTATTATTTTTTCTCTCATGTTTCCTCCCAGAACTTTTATACGTTAATATCTTTTATATACGAGATTTTTTAAAGAAAAAAAATTACACCAAATTAACGAGCGTTTTATTATCTTTCCAACGAGTAGCATAGTGCTATATAAAAAACGGAGAAAAAATGACTATTTTTTGTAACCCGACAGGTATTGTGTCGGGTTTGGGAATAGTTTAAAAAAATTTGTGGGTTTGGGTCGGGTCTGGGATTAGGTGATACCCAACCCGATTACCCGAAACAACATACCCAAATACCCGAACTATATACCCGATCATATACCAATGAATTTTTTAACGCATCATATAACCCTTAGACTAATGCGTTCGATATTTCAATAATTAATTTTTTTTCTTATTTCATGTTAGTTCTTTTAGAATGATTGATTACAAACTTCCGAATTCATTTGTAATGGCACTAGATTTATACACGGGCGCAGAAATTTGTTTTTTTATATTTGCATATCATAACTTATGGCAGAGATTTGTTTAAAATAATAATAATAATAATAATATATTTTATTAAGTCATATTAGATATTTCAACCCGGAACGCTCCCGGGATAAAAACTAGTAACCTATAAAGAATATAACAACAACAATCAGGGCAGAATACTGTGCAAATCCATTTGGCTATTAATATTAAGGAGAATTAATTTCTAGTTTACTTACTATAATGCATTTTATGTTTTTACCTTGAAGTTCATACATACATTCATCCAGATCCAATCATCTGTGCCTTAGTCTTACTTTTTTGTTTTGAAATATGCCACCTTACACTCTACAGTCCCGACCCAACATTTTTATATATATCCACCCAACTAGTGTGTCATCATCAAAGTCAGCTTGACACTTTTAAAAGTTCAATCGTAGCGTTTTCTAAGTTCAACCACATCAATTAGATTATTTCAAATATCAATTGCATAAAAAATAAAGTTTTTTCTAATGTAAACACAGGAAACAAAAACCATGCCACAACACATCGTCATCATCACGTAATACATGCAATGGATCCATGCACAATAACCGACATGAATACAAATCAATCACACACTAGAACTCAAACGCACAATCCAGAACTAACATAATCACAACAATTCGATCTCACCTTAAACAGGCATCAAGGACAGTAAATATTTGAACAATCAAGATCAACAAATAGTTATACATGCACCAGATCTATCGAAACAAAAATCTAATTATTTAAAAAAAACATAAGTATATGAGAAGCGGAATCTTCTTCCTAAGTCCAGAAGTTCTAGGTTTTTGGCCCTCGATCGGCGAGGTTTCCACACCATTAACTATGTAACTCTCCCATAGTTAAGCTGTACTTATGTAATGTTAAGTTATTAACTAATCAAGTTTGGATCGAACAACACATACATATAGTAGCAAATGAGAGAGAGAGAGATATAGGCTTATAGAGAGATAAGAAGGCAGGTGAATATGGTTAGAAAGTGAGTGATGGCTTTTGTGGAGAAAAACAACTAGCTAGAACTAGAGAGACTTAGGGAGAAAGTTGCAACAGAGAGGGTGGGAGGAGATCGACAGAGAAACCGATGGCCATGGTTTCTGGCCCTCGTTGCTGGGTTATGGACTTACGGTGGAACCCTAGTCGAACCACTGCTGCACTCTGTTGGGACAAAGAGGATTGAAGAAACCACTTTTGATAACCTTAGTCCAAATCATATTCTGCATAAGTATAGAAGAAACTGCTGAAGAAGAAAACACAAGTGCTGAAGAAGAGAAGAGCAAAGTACTGAAGAAGAACTGATCAGTAGTTCTGAAGTCTAACCAGACACTTCACTTCAGAACTACTGAAGACAAAACTACTCTTCAGTAGTTTGTCTACTCATCAGTTGTTTGCTGATCTTATCTTCAGAACCGACTTAACTTCAGTAGTTTAGTATAATAGTGTTTTGTTAAAGTCTTGGATCAAGTTTCAATGTACAGCCTGTTGTAAACATTATCCTAAGTATAATATCTTTGCTAAATATCTTAGATTACTTAGTACAACAGTCTTGTAACTTTGTCTATAAATAGATGAGCTTGTTCATCTATTTTATATATGTGATTACTTCGATTTTAATTGAAAAACCTTCAAGGCTTTAAACTTATTATCCATTTCACATCTGAGAATCATAACTTGTGCTTACTGCTTTATATTTACAATTGCTTATTGATTCTCATAAACTGTTCAGTCAAGGGGGAGTAATAACCTCATTAAAAGTGATACTTTATATTTAGAACATTTATCATTCCGCTGTGCTTAATAACTTTGATAAATCTACACACACATAAGTGTTCTAAACTGTTATAAGAGACCAACACTAATCCAACAATTAGTATCAGAGCATCTGGTTTATCTGATCAAATATCAATCTAACAAATTGAGAATCAGACACAGGCTCTTATTGATATTCAATCTTGGATTAAAAGGCTCACTTTTACTTTATCCATCACTTTAAAGAAGTATTGACAAATCCAAACTTCTTAAAAATGGACCCTTACAATACTGGATTAGCCAATAAATCTCCTATGCTAGTCAGAAATGAATACAATATCTGGAAAAGAAGGTTGGCTCATACTATTTCTCAGACCAACACTGGTTGTTGGAGGTCTGTAATGTTTGGACCTCATAAACCAGTAGTTACTGATCCAGAGGGTAAGACTGAAACCCCAAAAGACCCAAAAGACTACACTGAAGAAGATTTCCAAAAGTTTGAGCTAGATGCAAAATCTTTTTCTATGTTGGCTATGGCTCTCCCAAATGAAATTTATGCTGGACTTTTACATTGTGAAAGTGCCAAAGAGCTGTGGGATTGTCTAAAAGAACAGTTTGGAGGAACTGAAGAGCTGATAGCCAACACCAGAGAAATCCTAGGTCAACAATATGAAACTTTTACTTATGTAGATGGTGAAACTTTAACTCAACAATTTGAAAGATTTTCTTTACTCATCTCAGAGTTAAAAATTAATAATCAGACCTATTCAAATGCATCTATGTTACATAGATTTTTAAGGTCTCTACCTTCAAAATGGGAAACTTATTCTATAGTCCTCAGATCAAGTACAAATTTTAACACCCTGAACCTAACTAGGTTACATGGAAAATTATTGACTTTTGAGAGAGAAATCAATCAAAAGAAAAAGTTACAAGAATCTGGTAAAACTGCTGATGACTATATTCCAGGTAGCACAGCATTATTGGGACAGGACTCACCATCTTGTTCTAATAATAATTTTGGATCTTTTGATCACATTGACATAACTGATGGGATCTCATATGATGGATCTTTCCCAGCTTATGACAATGAAGACCTAAGTCAAACTGCTGATAACATGTGTTTTATCATGGATGACTTAAAATATTTTAGCAGTGATGACTTAGAAGAAATGGATATTCTTCACCAACTGGCCTTGTTAAGCATTAAAACTAACAAATTTAACAAAAGGTCAGGAAGGAAATTTCCAGGACTAAACAATTCAACAAAAGTTGGTTTTGACAAATCTAAACTGAGATGTCACAAGTGTCAGAAGTT
Organism: Ambrosia artemisiifolia; assembly: GCA_032199755.1. Classification (NCBI taxonomy): domain Eukaryota; kingdom Viridiplantae; phylum Streptophyta; class Magnoliopsida; order Asterales; family Asteraceae; genus Ambrosia; species Ambrosia artemisiifolia. Next base: position 26,309,853 of record CM063517.1, read on the forward strand.
GGGACACTTTGCTAGAGAGTGTAGAAGCTCTAGCTACAACCAACCCATGTCTGGAAATCAATTTAACCCCAACTTTAATAGGAATAATGGAACTCATGGGAGTGCTCATTTTGTACAGGCACAAGCTCCACAAGTCAAATATGTGCCACAAGTACAATATGTTCAAATGCCTCCTTTTCCAACTGCTCAAGAACCTGCACAAGTTCAACAACCCCCTCAACAATTAAGTCTATTCACCTCAGGGTATGTTGACTGGAGCAGTCTTCCGTTTGACACATCCGAATGCAGCCAGGATACAGAAAACAGAGTCTATGATGTCAACTGGGGAGAACCTGATAATGGCAGAAAGAACTTTGCCTTAATGGCTTTTGAGGGATGTTCCTCGAGTTCTGCATTAACTCGGGTATCACATCAATCTCTTTTAAAGCTTTGCTCAAAATCTTGCAAAGAATCTTTTGCTTTAATCAGAGAAACTAATGTGCATTTACAAGGCAAATCCAATGACTTAGAAAGAAAATATACTCAGTCAAAGTGTGATTTAGAAAGAAAAATTGCTTTGAAAAATAAAGAAATTTCTAAATTGACTGATAAATCCATTGAAACCCAGGCACAAATTAAAAGCTTGTTAGACAACCTAGGAAATGTCAGAAAAGAGCTTGCTGGCACTAAGGTTGACTGTGAAAAATGGATTGAGTCTTGTAAAGGGTACCAAATGCTGCTTAACAAGCAACCTGCAGCAAATGTTAAGTTTGGCATAGGGTATACCCACACTGAATCACCAACAGATTTCACCCACAAAACTGATAATGATGGGATGAAATTGATTCAAACTTCTAAAGAAAAAGAATGCACATCTTTTCATCAGAACTTTCTCAAAAAGGAAAGTACTGCAGAAGTTAAAAACACTGACAATAAGCCATCAGTAGTTTCATCTACATCAGGAGTTGAGTTCCTGAAAACTACTGATGACCTATTGACAAATACTGATATTGTCAGTAATTTGCCTTCCAACTCTCTTGTTGTATCTAAAAAGAAAGAGAAGGCAAAAGCATGTGAAATATGTGGTCTGTTTAACCACATAACTGTTACCTAAGAATCTAGAGATTCACTTTCAGATTCATCTTCAGCTGCCATGAGACAAAAGTTAGCTATCTCTTCTTCATCATCTGATAGCCAAGTATCAGCTTCTCCAACAAGTCCCATGTGTTGCTTTCTTGCTTCTTCAAGCTTTCTTTAGTAATAAGTAACATCTCTAGGCTATTTGCCCTTACTTCATTTGAATAATGACTTTTTTTTTTTACATCTGAAACAGTTCACTTCATCCTGTGATTTTGACATCTTATATTTGGATCTATCTACCATGCCTTTGTCATTCTAAAGGTATAGTTTTCCATCATTTTGTACTCAAAGGTTTTGGTAAGTAATGCAATGGCTTCTGTGAATGCCAGAAACTCTGATCTTGACTCATATGTTTCGGCTTCACTAAATATTAAATTTGTTTGGGAGAGATTGGAATCTGGTTTTTGGGTAGAAGGGTATAGTGCAATTTGTCCACCCTTGTGACCAAAGGTTTCATATTTCATCTTCTCTGGGGATTAGAATGCTATTGGATCATGGAGATTCATGTTATCCAGCTCTACGGTTGAGGCTAGAGTCAAAGTGAGTGGTTTCCATTCTCTGGGTAAAGCTCCTAAGAACATAACATTGTTTTCATCATTCAATTTAGTTACCCCATATTTCTTTAACTAATTTACGATTTTTGAAAATCTGTTGTAAGTTTCAGATAAAGTTTCATTTGGAAGACATTTGAAATATTCATAACCTGAAACACAATTTGTTGTTTTGTTTCTTCTCATTTTCTCTCCTCCTTCACAAATATTTTCCAACTAATCCCATATTTCCTTTACAGATGAGCATGCATCTATCTGAGAAAATATGTCATATGAAAGAGCCCTAATCAGCAAAGATTCGGACCTTTCATCTATAGCCATTGTTTCCTTGTCCTCATCTCCCTAGTATTTTCTAGATTTAAGGATGATAGAGGCAGGAATCGCTAGTATTCTATCAATTGCTGGAATTACTGGGATTTTAGTCATGGGAATGTATGGTCCGCTCACAATAGATTGGTACAGACGATGATCATGTCCGTTTAAGAAATTGATCATCCTGACTTTCTATTGGGGTTATTCCTCTCTTACAAGGGTGGGAGGCTTAGATATTGAACCTATCTGAAGTGCAGAATTCCATGATTTAAAGCTTGCCATTTGTAAAAGTGGTGTTAAAGATTCTTGGTTAGAAAGTTTAAGATTAGAGCTCAGATAGTTCTTTAATTAATTAAGGGTCTTTTTGAAGATAACTTATTCAAGCTTCTTTGCTACCAAGTGTTGGTCCCAGAAGTATCATCCGACCTTTTAATCAAATAGCATTGTGATTTCAACAATATGTGAAAATAGTGTGCGGAATAAGAAATCAAACTAACAGTTTTGAGAAGTTTTGAGTTTATATATTAATCACCTTGTTACTAGGATCACATGTTAATCTTTACAAACGAATGACTCAAATAATTCTTATGGTTTGTGTGAATGTGGTGTGGAGTTGGTGTTAGAAAGATTTATCTAATGATCGACTCTTTTGGCCATGTTTATCACACAACTCACGTTCATAGTTGGCACTCTTCTTCGACGAATGATGTCTTCTATTTATAGAGAAGAGTTAACCAAAGTTGATGAATAAACAATTAGTTTATTCTCAACTTGTACTCTCAGAATAATGAAGTGAAGAAAATAAGCATTAATGATTGGGTCCAAGTTGCATGCATTTTAACATTCCCACTTGTCAAGATTCTAGATTTCTTTCTAGAAATCTAAGGTCTTTATTTGGAATTGGAAGACTTACTCTGTTTCGGAATCTGTCCCAGAAATATGGTTCTTTCGTCCCAGATTTCAGTCTTCCTTCCCATAATTCATCTTTGTACTTGTCTTCAATTGTCTAATTCTTCAATGAGATCTTGTTGTTCAATCTTTGCTCGTATTGATCTCTTCGGCTTGAACCTGTTTAGGATGTTCTTCTTTAAATCAGCTTCGGGTTCTTAACTTTAGTTTTCTTCAACACTTCATATTTCATATTTAAGTTCTAAGAGTTGCTTTCATTTGTATCAACATCTGCAAAACTAATGGGCTGAAACGCATAATAATAATAATAATAATAATAATAATAATAATAATAATAATAATAATAATAATAATAATAATAATACCTGGGCGTCATCGGCCGTGGCAGCAGATCCTCAAGAGGATAAAAATACCGGCCTGGATCACAATGCAGTGTGATCACATTGATGATCCCCCCACATGCTATATCCCCCCTCTTATGCTTACGGGGGTAGGACGCAAAGTACTCGGCGAAGCACTGATGCAAGGCACACGGCCTACCCATGATAATGCAGTACAAGTAAAATAGGTTTGTCTTCGGGACTCGCTCGTTACTAGTACACTGTGCACTGACATAATAAGTAATGCAACGTTGTATGTAATGAATCAAGGGGTCACAAATGTTGGACGCTTTGTCACTCCTTCACAAATGATAATGATAATAATAATAATAATAATAATACCTGTCCTGTTGGGTCCGAACTCTGGACTACTGATGGTGGGCCACCACACAAAAAGCTCGTCATCAGGCAATGACTGTACAACGGGAGTATAAATATCATAAACGAGCTCCTCCGGGCGGTACCACTCGATGAGCAGAGCCTACTGCTCCAAAGAATAAGTACGTAGCTGACCAAAAAACCTGAACTGGATGTTAGGATCATGCTCATGCTCAGGATCCGCACCAGTCCCGTGTGGCTAAAAGCGGAAGGTAGATAGAAACTACATTGCCAAGAGGCAATGTGAATTCGCATTGCAGTCGCCAAACATTTGATCCCAAAGGGCGAATTTACGTGGCGTCGATCATCAACATATGTGGGAATGACGCCACAGATTATTCAAGATATGTTGGACAAAGAAAATCTCCTCAACCGCATTTGTCTTCAGATTCTGCCAGTGTAGTAAGTAAAATTCTTTTCAACCAAGATACTCTCAAGTATCCGCGTAGCAATAATAATAATAGTAGGAGTAGTGGTAGTAGTAGCAGTATCACTTAGAGTAGTAGCATTAGTAGTAGTAGTTGTAGTAGTAGTAGTAGTAGTTGTAGTTGCATTGGAGTTTGGTCACTGCACATTGTGTGTTTAATTTTGTTTATCGTATTGTATGTGTCTCGTAGAATGCATACACTATTTGGGTTTTGTACTCTTATAGCCAAATGTATGTTTGAAGGATCCATATTTTGAAAATATAGTCATTCCACCAACTTTTCTTCGATCGGTGTAAGCATTCTAGCAAACACGTGTGTTTAGTAGCAATAGCAGTAGCAGGAGCAGGAGCAGGAGCAGGAGTAGAAGTAGTAGGAGTAGTAGGAGTAACAGTAGTAGCAGCAGTAGCTACATTGGTGTTCAGTTACCGTATATTGTGTGTTTAATTTTGTTTATTGAATTCTATATGTCTCGTAGAATGCATACACTATTTGGGTTTTGTTCTCTTATAGGCAAATATATGTTTGATGGATCCATATTTTGAAAATATAGTCGTACCACCAACTTTTCTTCGATCGGTGTCAGCATCCTAGCAAACACGTAACCCTCAACGTGTTGAAAAGATTTGTGCTTATGATTCGAGTTTTTTTATATCCAACTTCCAACCACTAGAGCCTAGTCTCCCTATCAGTTCAAAAGGACAGTTAATCTTTTCGCTATCTGAAACCCGTACTTTGGCTATACTGCGGCGTTCGCCACCACGATCGCATCATAGCCATATCTTAACTTTCATTGCACATGACCCCTCGCGTTTTAAAATCGTACGTCGGGGCACAATGATGTAACCGCTATCAAGGGATCTGTCATAAACCCATTGTTTCAACTCTTCAACAAACTCGAATACATGAAAATTTATATCCGAGTCTAGTCAAAATTTATACGAGTCTAACATATTTAAAGCTCTAAATTGTATACAATTCTAGTAAAAATATATACGATTCTAAATTATAAACGAGTGTAAATATATACTATTCTAAAGTATTAACAATTAAATTTTTATATTAAAAATAACTAAAAAAGCAAAATTTTATTTAAAATATCTAAAATCTGTACAAGTCTAATATATATTAGGCAAAATAAATACAAGGAAAATATGTACATGAAAAACGTATATATGAGTCTAAATCCAACAAATTCTAAAACCTATTTAACCAAAATTATGTATGTGGATATAACATATACGAGTCTAAATATGTACAAGTGTAAATAAATAAACACACCTTATTAGTTGCATACGAAACATCCGAGTTAGATTCTGCCTTGATGTCAATACCTTCATAAGCAGCTTCCTTGTTGACAGATCGGGCCAACACTTTCCTGTCATTACCATGAAATACGAATTAAACCTCCCTCTCACCAACTTGAACCCTGGGTCCAAAAATGCCTTCAGAGACGTAAGACACGTTCGGAGATACATCAATGAGGAAATAGTTATAGGAATACAACATTGTTATACTAGTTTGGCGTATAAAGAATTGGGTTTGTGTTTGAGTGTTTATATGGAATGAGATGTTAAGTCATTCCCGTCTGCATAAAATCATAGAAATCTACGGCTCGTATAGCCCTCCACGAGGTTGGATAGGGTTTAAATGCTCGCACCTGCCACGTTTTCTATTGGTCGTGGAGGCCTCTACAGCCCGTGAAAGTCTCTACCGGTCGTAGATGGTTGACGTTTAACCCTCTATGGGTCGTGGTGCTATCTACGACCCATATAAAGAATGTTTGAAAAATTTTAGGGGATGTCTAGATAATATCACCCATAAAAGAAACTAAAATGAGGTTTGAGTGATGTAAAACATGCATTTATTGAATTTGTCTCTTACTGTCTTATCTTTTAATTTATTTGTATAATTTTAAAAATTATTATTATAATTATGATTATTATTACTATTATTTGTTTATTTATTATTGTAAAATAATAATTTAGTAAAGAAACGTGATCGGTATGCGTCCCTAAAAATTGGCCAAAAATGAATTATAATCTTGGAAGATAATCTGATATAATAAATTGATTATTCATTATTCTAGCGTTTAAATTTTTAGGTATTACAATTCTACCCAAATGTTATATTAGATTACAGTCAATGAGAATTTTCAGTCTTAGATTATCGACACTTTAAATCCTTAAAGTTATAATTAAATTATTTAAAAAAAACGAATGTTACAACTAGTGGTTTGTCTTTTTTCCTTTTTATGTCATTTTGTTACTAATAAATTATTGTAGTTCATGATAAGTGGTTTGCCTAGAGGATTGCTTCGTTGCATGGCAGCTGCGGGGATCGATCACATGCTTTCAGGAGAATGCCAATAAGGGGAGTATTCATTTCTTTTACTTATTCACTTATTTCTTTTTGCATAACCATATAAAGAATCTAGAATCTAAATTAAGTGTTAAAATTTTCAAATTGTAACACCTGCTTGAAACCATAAAACCAAAACTATTGAAGGTAATATTTTCGGGAATGTTTTTAGATCAAGAATGTTTTCAAACCCTTTAAGTCCATCCAAAAATAATAAAGGGGTATTTGGGAGGTTTTGGTAAGCCAAAAGAACCAACTAAAGTGTTTTAATTCTTTAAATAACTTACCCCATACTTGTTAGTATTTTAAGCCTTATTAAACAAATCATCATAAATAAATACTTCACATGCTCATTCATTTGGTATTGAGAAACATTCATTCTTGCAATAGCATAATTTATAGTCCCCATAATGTATATGTTTATAGCAAAGATATTTTAATTATATCACAACTCTTTTTATTATCTTTTTATATTATTAATATATATACTTAATGCTAGATGAGTTTTAATTAATATAATTTAATAATTTTGTAGAAAGACTATTTTAACCTTTTACTAACTTCATTAAGGTTTTGTACCATAAGCATAAAGTATAGTAATTACTTAAATTTAGTTGGTATCCTTGCCTCATGCTTTATAATATACTATAGATTATTGCAAGTTGATTCTAATATCATCATCATGATACTTAGTTAATCCCGTCAATAGCAAGCTAAGGTAGGTTCTAGGGGGTAAGATATAGACAACCTTACCTCTACCCCGTGAGAACAGAAAGACCCCCAGCTCGATAATGGTTTTGCATCAAGCTTTGGACATAAGACACATAACACTTAGCAATCGGGAAAAACTCGATTGGTGTAAGTAGTAAGTACCCCGTGTCTTTTGGCTATCAACGCCATCACATAATGCATGATTAATCGTACGTCGTTTTTTAACGTTATTTTAATGAAATTGATAAATTAACGTTAAAATTTGTGCAGTTTTACTTTTGCCCCCTAAGAGTTCACACATATTTATTTTATATGCGTACACCGTAAGCGGTGCTATGCAAGTTGATTCTAATGATTAGCAAAAATTCATATAACGATAATATGATTTTCTAATAACAGTTTTTTGATACGTGATACCACGAGATGATTTTGATAAGCGTAGTAAACTCTTAAACATATGATATTTTTTGTTATCTGTTGCTATAACAAGGAAAATGACCGGGATAGGTTAAGAGATGTATAGGATTATAAGTTAAGGGTGTCTTAGGTTTAGGGGATCCTCTAGTTACTGGAAGGACCTGCACAAGGTAACCGACACCGTTAGCCTTAATGCAGGAGGGGGCCTCCTGCGTTTGGACTCCGGCGTGAGAATAAGTATATATTCGATTGGAGTTGGGAAATAATGAATTAGAGAGTGCAAAAGTAAAGAGAAGAAGTGAGGAGTGAATGTGTGGAATGACAACCCAAGGGTCTCTTTATATAGGCAGTGGAATTCTGCCCAGGAGTTCCCTTATGGTAGCCTCCCTAATATACCTGGTAAGGATTGACTCTTTATATGTTCCCTGCAGTGAGACTTTGCCTATTTGGTATATTTTCAGCTTTTACTATTTCCTAGGCCTTGCTTGGAGCTGTGTGAAGTTTTGTCTTTGACCATAGTAAGATTCCAAAATACCTTTTTACATTTCCAATGAGTTTTACTGTTTGCTTTCTGCTGTGTAGTTACCGTATGGCAGTCATGCTGCCTTATATTAGCTGTTCAGCTCCACTAAGTAAGGCAAACCTTAACACTTTACTTTGCTTTATTTTTTGACAATGGACTAAACGTGGTCGTTTTAGGACCCACGTCATCAGCCCCCCAGTCATAAGCATTTGTAAAGAAGTTAGAAGTGCTTGTGACTTGTAAATCATCTCTTGCCTCGGTGGCAATGTTTGATATTCTTGCTTTGGTACCAAGGAGCTATTAAATTCCAGGCTCCCTCATGGGAGCAGGATACTTGTACTATGCCTTCACCAATTTTTGTGCAAGTTTCTAGCCTTATTTTTAAATAATACAGGTGGTCATTATTGTTTTGTTGGGAGCAGGCTCGCGTCCCATCAGCTTCTGCAGGTTACTACTGATTTGATGGGTCCCTAGGCTGATGTCATCCAAGTGGACAGCTGGGCGGCGGTTACTCTCTTGGTAACCGTTCTTAGCCATTAATTCAAATTTTGAATTTTATAAAAGGAGATAACTCCTCTTAAACTTGCATTTTATTCCCTCTTTTAGCCAAATCCTTCTTTCTCTCCCATGATCCTCTCTTTGTCGGTGTTCCTATCGTTCCTCCTATATATTTTGGTAAGTAACCTCCCTCTTTCTCATACTTGTTTTCATTATGTCTAAGAGCGATCTTGCCTCCCAGTTTACCCGTTTGTCTAAACCTGACGCCGAACGGTTCTGTACCGATGTCGGGATCCCCCTGTCCTTTGAACCGGTTGTTTCCAAAGGGAAAACTACGGTAACCACTGTTCCGACAGGCAAGATAGCCATTTATACTCGTCAGTTCGACCAGGGTAACCTTCGGTACCCCTTTTCTAAGTTCTTCCTTAATGTTCTTGAGTATCACCAACTTTCTCTTGATCAGTTATGCCCATCTAGTGTTGCTCGAATCTTACACTTTGAAATCGTTTGTCGTTGTCTTGGGTATGAGCCTTCCCTGGCCATGTACCGTCGGTTCTTTAAGTTGGCTAAGAATGGGAACTGGTTCACTATCGAAAAGACTCAATGTGAACCAGCCCTAATTTCCAGTGTTATCGGTCTTGTTTCTTCCTGGAAAGACAAGTTTTTCTTTTTGAACTTTGATTTCCTGCCTTTTAAGGCTCCAAGGAGGTCGTCGGATGCTCCCCTAAATGACAAGGAGCCTGATCCTGACACCGTTGACCAGGAACTGTTGGAAAAGCTTCGTGCTTTTCCTACTCGTCTCCGCACTTTTCCTGAAGATTTCTTGGTCATTATGGGCTTGAGTGTCAACTGGGATGATCCTGAGACCGAACCGGTTATTTATCATGGTGGGGAGGGTATGTGTCGTTATGGCTTACTTTCCCCACCCAACATTTACTTGCTTGTGTGTTATCTGGTCTCTTTTCTTTTTGCAGAGATGAGTACCCTGGATTTTCTTGCTTTGGACGATATTGCTGATGTTAAGTTCAAGGTTCGTACTTCGGGGGAAGGGAAGAATGTGGTAGTAAGGACTGAGCATGTCCGTTTTCAAGGGGAGTATACTAGCATTATCTCGTCGTCCTCGACCGTTGTAGAGCCTTCGGGGAAGAAGTCTGCTACTGTTCGTCGCTCCAGCAAGCGACTGCCGACTGCTTCCTCTGATCTGGGGAACACACCTGCCATTCCTTTGGTCCTTGAGGATGAGGATGAAGATCATCACTGATAGCTTCTGCCTTGGGTTATGCACCTGGTTCAGGGAAGGGTAAGTTGACGATGTCCTCTCCCAAGAAGGATGATGCTTTGTTTAAGAAGCCCAAGGATGTGGTGATCAAGGTTGGAAATCAGAAGTTGTTGTCATCGCAAGCTGAAGGTGGTGAGAGTTCTAAGGCAAGTGCCGATGTTGGTGTTGATTCTTCTGTTCAGCAGGGTAATGGTGAGGGGGTTTTTATACCGAATTGGGATGTTAAGAGCAGTGATGTTCTGAAGAAGGCTTCTATCTGTTGAGATTTGATTGACCATTGTATCCCTGATGCTGAAAGGGCTATACACAAGGAATGGTTGGATAAGGATGTGATGAAAAATATGTATTACCACTTCGGGCAGTTCTTGATCATGTTCCCGGATGGGATGGAAAGATGGGGTGAGTTGTTGCTTCGAAGGGAACAGGTGGAAGGTGCCTATGAGGAGCATGAGACTGAGTTGGTGAAGGTGAAAGAGGAATTGGCACGTTATGTTGCCCGGGAGAAGGATTTTGTTCATGAGTTGGCTCTATCCAGGACCTAACTTGGTTTGGAGAAGGAAAAGTTTGACAAGATGTTCAAGGGGTTGAACGAGGAGAAGGGTAAAGTTGCTGAAGAGAGGGAAGGTTTGGCTTGGGCCCGGGAGGCGGTCAAGCAGGAACAGGTTGCTGTGGAAAAGGTTGGGAGCTTCGGGCTCAAGTGGACCATTTGACTGAGGAGATGGAATGGCTGGTATCTAAGGGGGTTGCCCGTTTCGTCACCAACCTGTTGCATTCCCAAGAGTTTAATGCTCATGTGGCTGACATTTATACGAAGGCCATAGCCTTTGGTCGTCATGGGGGAATCCAGGTTGTCTTTAAAGTAGCCGAGGAGGGTCAGAAGCCTGAGGATCTACCATCCTTTAAACCTTCCTCTAGGGAAGAGTTTGTTAATGCTGTGAAGGCAATGGAACTTTCCACCTATCCTTATGTTGCTGCCATCGCCAAGGCTTCCCAGCAGCCTATCTCCTTCCTGCAAGACTTATAGCCGGATGGTTTGAAGAAAGAAGTGGCCAATGAAGTTTTCAACTCTTATGTGTCAAAGAGGCCACTAAGGATCATGTTGGAGGGAGGTGACGGTGGGGAAGGTAGTTCGAAGCGTTCTAAGCCTGCTGATTCGTCCATAGTTCCACATTTGGAGCAGATATTTGAGAGTCCTTCCCCACTTCAAGCTTTGGAGATTGATTCCACCCTCCCTCGGGCGAGGATGATCCGTTTTCCGGCCTTGACACTGATGGCCTTTATGAAGATGTTGCCAACAAAACCCTGGCTTCCACTGGTGAAGGCGATACCACCAATGAAGCCGAAGATTCTGCCACTCCATGAATTAGCTATGTTTAGGCTTTGTTTATGTTTAAGCTGTCTTTTGTAGTGAAACTCTCTTGTGATCAGCCCTAGGGGCTTTTATTTTACTTTTAATGGGAATGCTCCCCCTCTAGGGGTGATGCTTTATTTATGTTTAATGTTTGGTTGTCTTGAATGATTTACTTGTCGTTTGTAGTGTTTGCAATGTCTTTAACCTTTCACTTTGAGGTGGATGCTGCAGTCATCCATCCCAGGCTACTCAGTGGTTGTTAAGTCAGATGTTCGTTTTTAGGTATCATGAACATGTGTGAGCTGTCTTGGTGTGAGGAGCTCACCCTCTTTCATGGGTTTAGGTATTCCTTTTAAGGACTTGTCCCATGAAGTTGTGGATTGTATTAGGAAGTCACCGTGTATACATGAAGGTTGTTAGCCTTGTTACCTGTTGAGCAGTTGTGTCATGGGAGCTCATCCCCGTTTCATGGGTAGGTATAGCGCCGGATCCCATGGAGCCTTGTTAGGAGGGGCTCACCCTTTGATAAGATAAGTGACAAGTGAATTGGTCTTAAAACCAAGTTCTTTCATTAGTCATAATGATGGGACTACATAGTAGCATTTCAACCATTAAACATAAAATCGTTTCAAGTGCTTGTCACTCCAATGCCATGGGACCATTTTGCCATTAGATTCAGCTACCTTATAGGATCCCCCTTTGTGAGCTTCCTTGATGACATAGGGCCTTCCCATCGGGTACCTAGCTTCCCTACACTTTGCTGCCTGCTGGCTTCATTGCACCTTAACACAAGGTCCCCTGGTCTGAAGACCACGTTTCGTACCCTTGTGTTGGAGTAGGCTTCCAGCTTCTTTTTGTATCTAGCCTCCCTGATGAAGGCTTGGTCCCTTGATTCTTCGAGGAGGTCTAGGTTGAGTAGCACCTACTTGTCGTTGTGTTGTGCGTCTCTGCAAGCATTTCTTCCTGAGCTTACCCCTATTTCTGCTGGTATAACAGCTTCGCTTCCGAAGACGAGGCTGTAGGGTGTTCTTTGGTGACTTGTTTTCTCCATGTTTCTTATAGCCCATAGAACACTTGGGAGCTCATCAACCCATTTCTTGCTGTATGTTCCTAGCCTTGCTTTAATACCTTCAACAATGCTTCTATTCATGCGTTCAACTTGTCCATTGGACTAGGGGTAAGCTACTGAGCTGAACACTTGCTTGATGCCTAACTCGAAGCACCAGCTGCTGAATGGCTTTTTGGCAAATTTCTTTCCATTGTCCGTGACGATCTCTCCTGGCAGCCCAAATCTGCAAATTATCTGTTCCCACATGAAATTTATTACATGTTTCCCGGATATAGTAGCTAATGGTGTTGGGTTAGTATGAGACCACAGTTACCAGGTTTGATCATGTTTAGTTGTGTGTTATAGTTGGAGGGTTGGTTATGTAATTATAGCATAGTTGTAATAGTGAAACCTAGACTGCGAACTTATGAGACGGGCACTGCGCACTTAAGCTAAGTGCGCAGGCCCATCAGGCTGCCTATAAATAGAACATCTTGTGTGCAGCTAGGGTTAGGGTTTTTGTTATTATCTTTTGAGAGCACAAGTTGAAGGTGCGAACTTATCTGTAATATCCATGGTTGTTCACTGTTGAATCTTTAATGGAATCATCTGTTTATGTTTCTTGTGTGTCGGTTCTTACAATCTTCATCTAGTTCTTTGCTTGTCTTGATTAATCAACTAAAACACCTAACAAATAGGTGTTTCTAGTTGATAACAATCTTGTGCACACTTAAGATCTAGTATTTTTGGGACTACAATTTGGTATCAGAGCCTAAGTGCTCGAGATTGTATCTATCTAAAGATATCAAAACCCTCCTTGTTAGTTTTTGCTATCAAGTTTTTCAAAAAAAATTTAGTGTTTATCAAACTTTGAATATTTTCATTAGTTTTGCCTTAAAATCTCATGAACATGTGTTTCTAAGGTGTTTAAAAGGTATTAGGTTCAGTAGAAACATCATTCAAGAACTTCAGATCAATTGAAAATCTCTTGGACATGTTTCTGATATGATTTAAGAATCTTACAGCCGTATTTGCGCACTTATTGTGCGAACTTAGCTCATAAACTGAGTACTTGTTTCTTGCTTCTGAGTACTTGTTTCAAGAGTTGAGTACTTAGCTCATAAGTTGCATACTTGACATTTCAAGGTGTGCACTTATTACAGTAACAACTGCGCACTTGTCTAAAAGTGTGTGCACTTGTGTCTGTGTGAGCACTTAAATTTACACAAGGCTTTACAGCTTTCTCTCTCCTGGTACCACAACTAGGGTTTCTGCATACTTATCAGGAATCTCTAGTTGGGGTGCGCACTTACTGAAAAGGTGCATTTTCTGAGCACTTGGCTAGGGTTTCTGCGAACTTAAATCTTAAACGAGAGTTTAAGTGTCTGTGTACTTATACTAGTACGCAGGCTGATCAGTCAAAGACTGAGCACTTGTGCTGCTCTGACTTGGCTGAACTGCGAACTTAAGCCAGAGTGTGTGCTACAGGGACTGCGCACTTAAAGGAGATCAAGAACTTATCATCTTTGTTTCTTACTGTTTCAGGTGTCTAAGGAACTGCGAACTTGCTTGCTGCGTACTTATCTACTGCGAACTTGTGGACTGTTTTAAATTTTTCAAGGACTTTGGACTGTAACTTGCTAATCTAATTAATCAAAACTCTAAAATCAATCTAAAATCAATCTTAAATCATGTCTGGTAACAACTCATTCCAAGTTAACCCTATAACCCAAGCTGAACTTGAAACCGGCACTATAACACGTATTCCCAAGTTGATGGGTGCTGAAGACTATGGTACATGGAAAAACAGAATGAAAGCTTTCTATTTTGTTAACGATCACACCCAATGGAACTCAGTCCAGCTCGGACCTCACATTCCCACAAGAACCACTGATGCAGGAGAAGTGTTCAACACTGATCCCACTACATACACTGATCTCGACAAACAACTGATGCAGCGAGATCACAAAGCCTATGGTGCTCTCACCATGGCTCTGTCAAACGATGTATACAATATGTTTGAAGAGTACGGATCAGCGCATGATCTGTGGTTTGCTCTGAGTGAGTATTATGAAGGAAATGCAGAGATGAGGGAAAACAAACAGGATATGATTCAAAAGGAATACGACATGTTTGGAAGTATCCGTGGTGAGAGTCTGTCTTCACACATTGACAGGTTCATGAATCTGTTGACTAAGATGAAGAAAGCTGGTATTCCTGTAAACAACCGCAATTCCATCAAGAAACTACTCGATTCTCTCCCAAAGGAGTGGAGTGTCCAATGTATGCTGATCAAAAAGGACTACTTGGATGCTCAGTCTACTTTGGCTGATTTTATAAACACTCTGAAATCGTTTGAAATGGATATCACAAAGAGAGAAATGAATCAGACTGTCCCGAAGGTGACTCCCAGCAGTGCTATGAAGAATCTGGCTTTAATGGCCCCAATTGGTGATATGAGTTCAAGTTCGTTGCATTCTTATGTGGATTCTACAGGGATTGGTAGTTCAAGTTCTGGCAAAGCTCCAATGTACTCTGAAAAGGCGGCAAAGACACTAACTCCACAGGCTGCCAAGCTGGCTGCTGAACATGTGGAACTTTTCAACACCTTTATGAGCAGTTTTGAAGCTTTGAAGACAGGAGAAATTAAAAATGAGATGATGTCCCCAGAGGATATGTACCAGGTTGACCCAGATGACATGGAAGAAATGGATCTCAAGTGGCAGATGGCAATGATCACTCTACGAGTTAAGCGTTTTCAAGACAGAACCGGTAGAAGAGTGGGAATGGGAAAGGCTGGGTTTGACAAGTCGAAGATCAGATGTTACAACTGCAAGGTCCTCGGGCATTTCAAGTATGAATGCCCCACATTGAACCAAGCTGAAATCAAGCCTGCGAAGAGGTTGGTGGCCATAACCGATGGAAATGAAGGAAACGATAAGGAACCACAGAAGGCTTTGGTTGTTGAAGATTTCGACTGGGGAGAAGAGGCAGCCGCTGCAGAAGTTGAAGTTAACAAAGCCCTGATGGCCACAATCTGCACCAAATCTTCTAACGGTGTGAATTCGGTTGAAGGGTCATCTGCTGAGGTTCTGAAGGGAGAAATGCAGAAGAATGCCGGACTGAAAAGTGTGTTAATTGATGAGAAGGTGAATGATCAGAAAAGGGAGGAGGCACTGATAGCTGAGAAGACTTCATCAGAGAAAGTCGCTGAAGAGGTGAAAAGTTCTTCCAAGAAAGCTAAGGAAAGAGACATGGTAAATATTCCTCTAGAAATTAAATCTAAACTGTGCTCACCTAGGTGTGCTACAGCTGTCGCATACTGTTTATCACACAACAGACGAGTTTTAAGAGAAATGGATGATATTCATAAAATCAATTCTGAAATGAAAGAAAATGAGTGGGCATATCAGCGAAAGTTAAATGCAACTCTAGCTGAAATGCAAACTTTAAAAGAAATTGTGCTTAAGAAAGATTTTCTGATAAATGATTTAATCTCAAAACTAGAGAAATCTAGAAATGAGACAACTCGTCTTCAAATTGTTGTGGATAAATGGAATGTGAGCAAACAGGCTTATGCTGATATAATCGATTGTGGAAGACAATCATTCGTAAAGGATGGAATTGGGTATAAGGATAAGAATGGAATTGAAAGATCCCTATTCTTGCCCTTGAGCCGAAGTGAATACATACCCATTCCATCACCTCATCCAAAAAATGACCTTTTTGAAAATAAATGTGATGAATCTGAGTCAAATGCTAACATAAGTAAAAGCGATGCAGATGTGACCCAACAGGCTCAGGTGGAGGATGATGAAAGTTGTGGTGGCCAGACAGTGGGTTTAGGACATCCGGGTGCCAATTACTCAACAGTGAATTGGTTCATCTGGAACAATGAAAAATCAAAAAAACAATTCTATTTTGGATGACTGTAAAACTTTAACTAAATCGGATGACTGTAATAGTTTGCCTAGGATGGATGATTGTAATAGTTTAACTAGGATGGATGACTGTATTTCTAAACTTGATTTAAAAGGGGCTGTGGCTCCCGATGATAGGAAGCCTCCTATCAAACGATCTAATGTTTGTGTTGAAAATGTTATGCCTGTGTGTGTTGATCTTAATGCTGCATTCTCTGATGAAAATCATGTGCTCAAACCATCTGTGTTTGTGCCAGAACTTAAGCGTAACAGGTTTGGGAAATTTCTCACTGAGGAAATCCCAGAATTTATCCCCTCATCCACAGATGTATCAGGTTCTGAAGAATCACAAAGTGAAACAGGTACCTCAAGTTCTGAAGAATCACTGAGTGATACAGAGAGCAGCTCCAGCTTAAATAATCTGGACACCAATGAAGAATCAAGTAGCAACAGGGAAGAATCAAGCTCAAGCGAAAGCTCAAGATCAAACAAGATCAAGAAAAGAACATCACAACCATCATCATCCAGATCTTCTCCTAAGATCAAGCCTAAGCATTCAAAATGCTTCAGATGTGGAAAAGAGGGTCACGTGGTAAAAAACTGTCACATAAAACCTAAACCACAAAAAGATGTCAAAACACAAAACTCTTTTTCGGATCAACTAAGAAATCTTCAAGAAACCGTAAAAAGTTTTGTTAAAAATACACAAATTTGGAAGAAACAAGAGTCAATTTTGGGAGAAAATCATGACAGATCAAAGATTAAATAGACTTGGATTCCCAAAGTCACTTAATTATCAGGCAGAGTCACCACTGTACATAGATTTTCTTTAGTTTAGCTTTGTTTCTCTTTTGTTTTTGAATGTGCAGAATAAATTACAAAAATGGCTGATAGCTCTTATGAGATATCTATGGCATGTCGACAGCGGCGCTTCAAGACACATGACAGGACTGAAAGAACTCCTCAAGAACTATCGGTTCATCGATGGAGAGTTTGTAGCGTTCGCTGGGAATGAAAAGGGTGGAAAGATCGTTGGCATAGGAGATGTAGTCTCTGACGCACTAACACTTGAGGACGTCAACTATGTTCCAGAGCTGTGCTACAATCTATTGAGTGTATCACAAGTCTGTGACAAAGGAATCTCAGTGTTGTTCAACGACATGGAATGCATCTTCCTAAAGCCAGGATTTAAACCACCCACTGACATGATCATGCTAAAAGCCCCCAGACAAAATAACACTTATGTGATAAACATGAGGGATGCCAAGTCTGAACAACCAATGACTTGTCTACTGTCAAAGGCATCCGAGTCAGAGTCACTGTTATGGCACAGGCGATTAGGTCATGTTAACTTTAAAAATATAAACAAACTTTCTAAACTAAATCTAGTCAGAGGTCTTCCTTCTAAGGAATTTCCTTTTTCTGAAAAATGTTTAGCATGTGCTAAATGTAAACAACATAAGAAATCGCATAAGTCCAAAACAGTGAACTCAATTGACTCTCCACTTCAATTACTACATATGGATCTCTTTGGTCCTATCAGTATAAAAAGCTTGGGTAAAAAGTCTTACTGTTTGGTGATTACAGATGACTTCTCTCGCTTCACATGGGTGTACTTCTTGGAATTCAAGAGTGAGGCTGCTGAGACCTTGATGTTGTTCGTTCCTTTGATCGAGAATATAATCAAATTAAAAGTAAAATCCATCCGAAGTGATCATGGAACAGAATTCAAGAACCAAAGTTTTGTGACGTTCTGCAGCGGGAAAGGAATTCATCTCCAATACAGTGCTACAAGGACTCCTCAGCAAAATGGAGTGGCTGAAAGGAAGAATCGTACACTTATTGAAGCTGCCAGAACCATGCTCATTGACTCTAAGTTACCAATCATCTTCTGGGCAGAAGCTGTAAATACCGCCTGTTATGTTCTTAACAGGGTCTTGATTGTCAAGCCTCGTGGGAAAACAGCTTATGAATTGCTTTTCAAAAGAAAACCTCTCATTGATTATTTCAGGCCGTTTGGATGTTCCTGCACTCTTCTGAACAACTTTGAGAATATCATGAAGTTTGATGCTGTTGGAGACGAATGTTTCTTTGTTGGATACTCGTCTAGTCAAAAGGCTTATCGAGTATATAACAAACGCACCAAGATGGTTCTGGAATCCTTTTATGTTGACTGGCAAGAATCCAACTCTACTAATGTTGGAACCGGTCCTGACTGGTTCTTTGATGTGGATGTTGTGTTCAATCACTTTGTCATTCCTGAACAGCAAGCTCATGCAGATCAAGCTCCTGAAAATCAAGCTACGAGTTCATCTCCCTTTGGAAATATTCTCTACTCTTCTGATGACGAAGTTGCACCATTTACCACCCGTTTTTCTCCTCTTGTTGCTGATCCAATTGTTCCTCAGCTCAACAATGGTGATACTACTGCTGAAACCTCTAACATTCCTGAAAGCACGTCAAATCAGCAGTCTGTAAATGAACCATCCAGCTCTTCTACACCTGGAGATCATCTTTCGAACCTTCCTCTACAAGTGCAAGAAGAAGAAAATATGGGATTCAAATCCTCTAAGAACCATCCAATTGAAAATGTTATTGGACCAATCAGTGAGGGTGTTCTTACAAGAAATCAGACAGACAAGCTCAACACCGCTCTCTCAGCATTCTTATCTCAAACAGTACCTTTCAGCATTGAAGATGCAGTTAGAGATGCAAGCTGGGTAGAGGCCATGCAGGAAGAACTATTTCAGTTCAGAAAACTCAAAGTGTGGGAGCTTGTGGATCTGCCTGAAGGAAAATATCCTATTGGGACAAGATGGGTTTTTCGCAACAAAATGGATGAACGTGGCGTGGTAATCAAGAACAAAGCTCGTCTGGTTGTTCAAGGTTTTCGTCAGCAGGAGGGGATTGATTATGAGGAAGTCTTCGCTCCAGTCGCTCGACTTGAAGCCATACGCATCTTCTTGGCATATGCTTCATATCGAAATTTTAAAGTTTTTCAGATGGACGTGAAGAGCGCTTTCTTATATGGGAAGATCAAAGAAGAAGTCTATGTGTGCCAACCGCCAAGATTCGAAGACCCTCATCATCCAAACAGATACTACAAGTTGGACAAGGCTCTCTACGGTCTCCATCAAGCTCCTAGAGCTTGGTATGAGACCTTGTCTTCATATCTGTTACAAAATGGATACACGAGAGGGAAGATCGACATGACCCTGTTCACCAAAGAAGTCAACAAACATTCTATCCTTGTTCTGATATATGTTGATGACATTATCTTTGGTTCAACTGGCGAAAATTTGTGCAGGGAATTTGAAAGCATTATGAAGTCTCAATTTGAAATGAGCATGATGGGAGAACTATCATTTTTCTTAGGTCTCGAAGTCCAACAGAAAGAAGACGGAATTCTCATCCATCAAGCAAAATACACAAGAGACATTCTGGCAAAGTACAACCTGTCAGATTGCAAAACGTCCAACACTCCTTTTGCAGCTCAAACAACGCTTGTACCAGATCTTGAAGGCCCTTCTGTGAACCCGCACACTTACCGTTGTATGATTGGATCCTTGATGTATCTCACAGCCAGCAGACCGGACATCATGTGGGCAGTTGGATGCTGTGCTCGCTTTCAGTCAAATCCAAAGCAATCTCATGAAACTGCAGTAAAAAGAATCTTCCGCTACCTCAAAGGAACACCAAAACTTGGTTTATGGTATCCTAAGAGTGACAATTTTGACCTAATTGCATACTCTGATAGTGATCATGCAGGTTGCAGGATTGATCGAAAGTCTGTCTCTAGTGGCTGTCAATTTCTGGGAAACAGGCTCGTGTCATGGCAGAGCAAGAAGCAGACCACTGTGTCTATATCCACCGCTCAAGCTGAGTACACAGCCGCATCCAGTTGTTGCTGTCAAGTGTTGTGGATCCAAGATCAGCTGTTGAGTTGGATTACGATTTGAATATCATGAGAACCCCAATCTACATTGATAATGATGCGTGTCGTGACATCGTGAAGAATCCAATTGATCATTCGAAAACTAAACATATTGAAATTCGGATTCATTCAATTCGCGATGCGCACGACAAAGGGTACATACAGGTGTTGCCTATAGATACTGCTGATCAAAAGGCAGATATCTTTACAAAAGCTTTCGACAAAACCCGTTTTCGTCAGTTGGTAACTTGGTTAGAGATGATCAACTTTGAATGATTAAAAAAAAAAAAAAAACCTTTTGTAAATAAACTATAGAAAAATCTTATGTTTAAAATAAAATAAAGATTTTTGGGGGAGAAATAAACCGGTAGATCCCTAAAATTGCAAGTTTTAAAAACTTTTTCAAAACAATCAAGAAATGATAGGGACTAATCATATTTGTCAGCATGTGAATAGGACCCAGAGGACGTTGTGGCTTCAAGCAACGACATGTCGGTAGATTCAGCCTGGAATTGAGTAAACTGCTATAGATGACAAACTAAAAGGTCTACACGAGGTGCTGGATTCCCACTGTGTTTCAGGTCTGCACAAGCTGAGTCCGGTCATACACAGGTTGAGAGATCAAAAGACACAGAAAATTTTGTGCATAAGCAACCAAAAGACACCTAAGAGTGCAAGCTACCAAAGCGGGGCTATTAAATCAAAATGAGCAACAAAAGACACGCAATGTTAGTGACGTGCAAACATATAGATACCTCACAAAGCAATCAGATGATCATCTTCTCTGCTTATGGGAACATAGACCTGAAGCTCTCATCATCTGATTGACATAATGATCATCTTCTCTGCTTATGGAAACATAGACCTGAAGCTCTCATCATTATATCTCAATAAACCTTGAGGATTGGTAGGCTTACACCTGGCACAAGTGGGGTCCATTAACATGTCGTCAATATTACCAAAACATGATAAAGATCATCACATAAAGTTTGTTGAAAGACGATAGGCATGGATTTAAGTGGACAATTATACCGACAGTTTTTCTTGAGCTGCAGCTATCCAATGGAAAGTTGAAATGTGGTCTGGCAGGTATGACTGGTATGATCTTGATGCAAAAGGTGAGAAACGGTTGATCTCTAAACCCAGATCTTTGGTTTAAAGGCTATTTTCTTGTTGTTGGGCCTGCGCACTTAACAGATTGTTAATGGGCCTGCGAACTTACAAAACTATTTTCCTAAAGATATTGGGCCTGCGTACTTGAATGGGCTTTTGGGCCTGCGCACTTAAAGGTTATGTACGCGGCCCAAACTCTTTCACCTATATATACTGCTGTAATTATTAGATTTTAACTTTTTATCAAAAAAAAAAAAAAATTACAAACCCTAATCTTCTATCTCCACCACCGTCTTCATCCACCTTCATCCTTGCAACCACCACCAAACCACCACTGTACCACCATCATTAATCCACCTCCTCTACTTCTTTCTGTTTATTCGTGTTGATTATAAGGTAGTTTGTGGATTCTAACAAGATCTTCGTTGTATATACAAGATTTATGTTTGAAATCTGTGAAATCAGTTGAAGATTTGGGGATTCACATGAACTGCGCACTTAAAATTTGAATTACCGCGTACTTGTTTCATATGAATGCGCACTTGCTTCATGTGATTCAAGGATCATGAACCCTAAATGACTGCGTACCAATAGTGTGAACTTAAAATCTTAAACGGAAGTTTAAGTGTCTGCGTACTAGACTAGTACGCAGACTTGATGACTTCTCCCAAGCCGTTACCATGCCCGAGTAAACTGACTGCGCACTTGATATTCCCGTGTCCTAATGTGGCCAACTGACTGCGTACCAAGCAACAAGTACTCAGTCAAGGCTGAGCACTTAGATGCACTTCAGACTCGGGCTGCGCACTTAAGAATTGTGTGGACTTAATGATGGACCAAAATTATGACAATTGACTTGACTGTTCATGATACTTGACCGGACTACGTACCTTGATTCATTCATCCATAAACCATAACTGGACTCAAATGACTATTAAAATGAAAGACGAAACATATCATATACACTAGAAAATCTAATCCGTAAAATGAATCACACACGTGAAACCAACTTAAAATTAAACCTAATCTACGTACGTCGTCCGTCAAAGTAAATGAAATTGTCTGTCATTAGTCAATTCAAAATCCAAAGTTCTAACTTACTTTTCGTGCATGTGTCCCACACAGATGGCTCTTGAATGGGATCCAAGAGGAATGCACAACCAACCGATGATTCTTGAGACTGATGATACAAAGTTTCGAGACGTTGTTGCTTGGATCAGAAGAAGCAGAATTGGATATGCTGTAGAGCAGAACGTTCAAGTCTACAGCTCTCACATTGAAGATTTCTGGCGATCTGCTAAAGTAGAGGTCGTGGCACGCGTCAAGAGGATTAAAGCCACAGTGAGGAACAAGGCCGTAGTCATTACAGAAGATACAGTACGAAGTGTTCTGAGATTTCAAGATCGGCCAGCAACTGTTAGATCTTTACCAAAAGCTGAAATTCATCAAGAGTTCAAGAATTTTGGATACAAAGGAGATTTTGACGCAAGGGGTGATATCAAGAAGAGCCAGCTGGCCAGAGATTGGAAGCTTATTTGTCACTTATTTCTTATGTCACTGTGTCACAGAAAAGGTGGCTACAATGCACTCAGTCCTGACTGGGCAACTGCTATGATTAAAGTCTGAAAGAATGAACCATTCAATCTGTCTGGATTGGTGTTTGACTGTATGGTGAAGAATGCTGAAGCTGAAAAGAAAAAGTGGACGATGTATCCCAGATTCGTTCAGATGATGATCAACTCACAACATGAGGATCTGCCCCTTGGTGATAAATACAATTTCGCCAAAGGTGCACGATTCTTCACTGAGTGCAACACAGCTGACTGGGAACCCCTGCTTCAAAGTATGTATGCTGCTCAACGTTATCCTGTTATAATGAAGCTATACAATGAGATCAAGAGAAGAAAACAAGCTGCTGATAGAGCTCGACAACCAACTACAACAGGACCCGAACCTTCTGAACCTGCTCCTTCTGAACCTGCTACTACAGTACC
Organism: Ambrosia artemisiifolia; assembly: GCA_032199755.1. Lineage (NCBI taxonomy): Eukaryota > Viridiplantae > Streptophyta > Magnoliopsida > Asterales > Asteraceae > Ambrosia > Ambrosia artemisiifolia. Next base: position 26,333,076 of record CM063517.1, read on the forward strand.
TCAGCATACTGCAGAAGAAGTTACCAGAGAAAGAACTGTTGGAAAAAGGGTGGCATCTGATCCTGTTCCTCAAAGGCCAACTAAAAGAAACAGGCCTACAGGTTTATTGCAGCAAGGGAGAGAATCATTGACTCCTGTGGAACTTGAGATGGCTGAAGCTGCCAGACAAAATGCTGAACTAGCAAAGGCAGAGAGAAGAAGAAGGAGAGAACAGTTGCCTGAGTCTGAAAGGCCACGTGTTATGACAGAAGAGGATCTGGAGAATGAAGAGATACTGGAATCCATGTTTGGTGTGGAGAGTCAGCCTGGGCCTTCCACTGACAGGCCAGGGCCCTCCACTGCCAGGCCTGGGCCTTCTACTGAAAGACCTCCTATTCCCAAACCTCCAGTGAAGAAGCAGTCTGTACCATCCTCATCTGTTCCTGGTGCACAGCGTCGAAAACCCGTGCATCAAGAATTATATGAGACACTGTCTAAGGAAGTGGGAAAGAATGCAGCAAAGGAAATTTGCATGCTAAAGAACCAGATCTACAATAATCAGGAATTGAGGAAGAAGCTGAAGAAATTGAAGCACAAAAATAGAAGTCTTGAAAAGGTGGTTAAGGATCAGCGTTATCTGATCAAGTTTCAGACAGAGGTGCAAATGAAGATGTTTGATATGCTTCAAGATTTAAAGAATCAGGGTACAGATGCTCCTAGAATGACTTTTGATGAAGCTTTTGATTTTGGAAAATTCATGGAAGAAGAGAAAGAGAAGGAAAGAAAGGAGGAAGAAAGTGATGTTGATGAGATCAGTGAGGATGAGATGCCGGAGACGTTTGTAGAGATGGGTGCGGGAGAAAACACGGTTTATGAGATGGATGATGGGTACAGATTGGACCCTGAGAGATCAAGCTGGTTTCCAAGAAGACCAATCACCATTCCTGCTTTGCACCAAAACATCCACCACACTCGTGCATCTCACCAAGAAAGAATCATCTGTTGGGGTTATGATGGGTTTAAAAGATTGTTCTTTGTTAAACGAAGAGGAGGTGTAATTCAGTACTTCAAGGGTAGACCGAATCTGAAGACTCTCCCAAGATGGGATATTAGGGAGATGTGCAGAACACCTTTCCTCAACCACTCTCAGGATACCACAGCTGACTCGGTTGCTGTCTTTATAGAAGACGAGTGTGCGTCTGACTTCAAGAACTGGAAACCACAGAAGCCGAGACGAAGAATGTCCAAGAAAAGAATAGATCCAGCCACCGGACGGGGAATGATAACCTACGTGATAGACCCTCCCCAGGTCGTCACTAGGGTTCCCATCCGTCCAGAGCTTCCTGTGATTCTGACAGAGTTCAAGAAGTGGTTTTATGACAGTCGAACTGGTGAAGCTGTGATCAAACTAAAAGATGATTCAGAGGCGTTGAGAATAGTTGACCCAGTAGATGTGTTTGCTCTGAATCCCTCTGATTTAACTACTCTTTTTGCGAACCAGATCAATGTGGGCGCTGGTAACGTGCTGTTTGAAGAGGCTATTCTGTTCAGAAGGGCGGTAGAACGAGCTTTGAAAAGAAAGCAAGAATTGATTGATTTAGTGGCTAGGATCAATGCAGCTGATAAAGCTAAAGATGACAGAGTCAAAGCTGCTGCTGCTGCCGCTGCTGCTGCGAAGATATCAGAAGCTGAAGTCATTCCAGAGGTACAAACACAGACTTCTGCAGCAACAGCTGATCCTGAGATTGAACCTACTCAAGCCCCACCAGTCTCTCCAAGTTCAGCCCCAGAAACTCAGCCAGATCAAGCAACTGTAGATCTCGCTGAGTTATTCATCCAGGAGCCATCCACTGAAGAACCAGACGCTGAAGAATCACATGCTGAAGAACCTCGTATTGAAGAACAAACTGTTGAAGAGAGCATCGTTCAAGCACTCCCGGCACACCAAGCAAGAGAAGAGGGGGAGTCAAGTGATGTGGAAATAGACTGATTTTGTAGAGCTGGTAGCTGTGGTCTAGGGGGAGTATTGTTGGGTTAGTATGAGACCACAGTTACAAGGTTTGATCATGTTTAGTTGTGTGTTATAGTTGGAGGGTTGGTTATGTAATTATAGCATAGTTGTAATAGTGAAACCCTAGACTGCGAACTTATGAGACGGGCACTGCGCACTTAAGCTAAGTGCGCAGGCCCATCAGGCTGCCTATAAATAGAACATCTTGTGTGCAGCTAGGGTCAGGGTTTTTGTTATTATCTTTTGAGAGCACAAGTTGAAGGTGCGAACTTATCTGTAATATCCATGGTTGTTCACTGTTGAATCTTTAATGGAATCATCTGTTTATGTTTCTTGTGTGTCGGTTCTTACAATCTTCATCTAGTTCTTTGCTTGTCTTGATTAATCAACTAAAACACCTAACAAATAGGTGTTTCTAGTTGATAACAATCTTGTGCACACTTAAGATCTAGTATTTTTGGGACTACAAATGGCCTGACCTCCGGCCATTTGGTGAAATAATCGACAGGTACCAGAAGGAACTTTAGCTTCCCTGGAGCCTGCGAGAAGGGACCCACTATGTCCATGCCCTACTTATAGAAGGGCCAGGCAGAGATGATGGGTACAAGATCATGTTTTGGGTTGGTCTTCACCGGCGTCTATAATTGTCATGCTTCACACTTGCGAATTGTTTCGAAGGCATCTTTTTGCATAGTTGGCCAATAATAACCAAGGTTCATGAGCTTTGATACCACAGCACGAGGTCCGGCATGCATGCCACATATCCCTTCATGTATCTCCCTTATGAGATAATTGCTTTGATTGGGGCCTACACACCTGAGCAGGGGTGCCAAGTAGGCCTTCTTGTAGAGCTTGTCGTCTTCAATCACATATTGCCTTGCCTTGATGACCAATCGCTTCCCTTCCTTAAGGTAGGACACAATGGGAGTCATCCATGTGGACTCTGTTTCAGTGACAACATATCGGACTTCTTTGTCATTAATGGATGGTTCCCGGAGCACCTCAACCAGGTACTTTTTAGTTAAGTGAGCAAACGTTAGGGAATCCAGTTTGTTCAAGGCATCCGCTTGCTTGTTTTTGGTCTTTGATACTTGTTCTAGTGTGAAGGCTTTGAACTCCTTGATGAATTCCTTAACCTTGTCTTTGTACTTGATCATTGAAGGCTCCTTAGCCGTGTACCCTCCATTTACTTGTTTGACCACCAGGTTTGAATCAACGAACACTTTTAATTCTTGCACTTTCATGCTTTTTGCCAACCTTAAACCGGCCAGTAGGGCCTCATATTCAGCAACGTTATTGGTACAAGGGAAGTCTAGACGGAGTGCATAAGTGTACTCAGTTCCGTGGGGGTCCCTGATGACAAGACCAGCCCTAGACCTTCTACACTTGAGGCTCTATTAGTGAAAAGACACCACTTCCCTTTGAGTTTAGGTTGTTCTTCTTCGACCTCATTCATCTCTTCTTCTGTCTGCAGGATGGGTAACTCAGTGAGAATGTCAGCGAACACTTGCCCTTTGTAAGCCCTCCTAGGCATGTATTCTATCTTGTGCTCCCTTAGGCCAACAACCCATTTTGCCAACCTCCCCGAATCTTCTGGTTTTTCTAAGACGGAGCGTATGGGTTTGTCAGTGACCACCTTCATTGGGTGAGCCTGAAAATATCGCCTTAACCTCTTGGCAGTGTGTATGAGTGCTAGTACAAGCTTCTCTATGGAGCATAATTAATTTCAGCATCTTTGAGGGCTCTGCTGACAAAGTAAACGGGTATTTGCTCTTTTCCTCGATCAACCAAGAGGACTGAGCTGACTGCTTCTGATCCTGCAGACAAGTAAACTGTTACTACCTCCCCCTTTTCAGGTGCAGCCATTTCTGGCAAGGAAGCTATGTGTTTTTTAAGCGCAAGGAAGGCATCTTTTGCTGTCCAACGGAAATCCTTCTTATCAACATAGTTTTTGAGTGTTTTAAAGAAAGGCAAGGATTTTTTTGTGGATTTAGGCAAGAAAGGTTTCAAGGCAGCAATTTAACCGTTGAGGCTCTGCACTTCGTTTTTTGGGGTAGGCGACTGCATGTCCAGGACAGCTTGGATCTTGCTTGGATTCGCCTTGATAATTTGTTTTCCGACTATATGGCCAAGGAACTTCCCTTCCTCGAACCCAAAGAAGCACTTCACTGGATTGAGCTTCATGTTTATCCCCCGGAGGTTGTCAAAAGTTTCTCGGCTTTCTTTAATCATTGCCTCCCCAGACTTGCTTTTGATGACCAAATCGTCTACGTAGGCTTCCATGTTCTTCCCAATCTGTTTTGAGAAGGCTTGATCCACCAACCGTTGACAAGTTGCCCCTGCATTTTTAAGCCAAAGGGCATCTTTCGGTCGCAAAAGATCCCCTTATCTGTGTGGAAGGCTGTTTTTTCTTTGTCTTCTTGCTTCATTTGTATTTGATGATACCCCTTATAGGCATCCAAGAAACACTTGTATTGGAAGCCAGTGAGGGAGTCTACCTTCCAATCAATTTCGGGCAGGGGGTAGCAGTCTTTCGGGCAGGCTTTATTAAGGTCCTTGAAATCAACACACATCCTCCAAGTTCCATCTTGTTTTGCTACCATGACTGGATTTGACACCCAAGAGTGGTATTGGACCTCCCTTAGGATGCCAGCTTCTACCAACTTTGCAACCTCTTGACAAGCAGCCTGGCTACTGGCTGGGACCAAGCTTTTTTTCATCAGAACGACAGGTGTGTAGGAGGGAGCTATGTTGAGGGAGTGCTCGGCCAAATCTCTTAGGACCCCAGTCATGTCCCCGGGGCACCAGGCAAACACATCTTTGTTCTCCTGCAAAAGATTGATTAGTTCACATATAACCTTCTCTGGGAGTAGGTTGTTTACTTTGATAGTCTGCTCTAGGTAGGCAGGGTTTATGCTGACTTCCCGTATGGGATTACTGCCTGGTGTGTCTAGTTCCCGAGGGTCTTTGGCCTCCTCCACGGAGGCTATAAGAAGGGCTTCAGCTGACGGCTTCAGGGTTGCGATTCCATTAGGAGTAGGAAGCTTCATTAGGCCATATGTGTCGTTGATACTACAGCACCGAAGGTAGCAATGCCCATTCTTCCAATGAGGACATTGTAGCTTGAAGGGTACCTGATTACGGAGAAGGTCAGCTCCTCTGTCCTCGATAAGTCCCCATCTCTGAAACAGACACTTAGGGTGAGCTTCACTAGGGGATGTACACGTTCCCCTGAGTAACCCACAAGAGAGGCGTCTGATGGTTTGAGCTTGGACCTGATTTCTGGACTTAGTGCTTCAAAGCATCGTTCATACATTACCTCCGATGAGGCACCACAGTCCATGTACACCCTATCTACCAGGAAGCCATCCAGTTCAGCTTCCACTATTACTAGGGTAATGATCAGTTTATCTGGAGCAGGGGGAAGACAGATGTACTATTTGTTCCAGGGTTCAGTACGAGCCCTCTTGATCTTCTGGGTCCCCTCGTACCTGATCATGTTGACCTCTTTGTCCTTCTTCCCATCATCCTTCGTTTGATATCTTTGATCAAGTGAGCCAGCTCACGGGACTTAACAGCCTCTTCTATTCTCCTTTTCAACTGGTAACAATCGTTTGTGTGGTGTCCGGTGTCGTTGTGGAAGGCGCAATGCTTACTGGCATCCCTCTTGTTGGCTAGCTTGGACAAAGGCCTGGGAGGTCGGAAGGTGTACTTGACCTCCGTAATGGAAAGTATCTCCTGAGGGGTCTTGGTGAGAACTGTAAATACCTGCTTCTCTCTATCATGGTATCTGTCTTCTTTCTTCGTTTCTTCTGGTTTCGAATGGTCTACCACATCGTCTTTCGTTATAAGGTTGGAACCCAGGTCTTCGGGAGCTGGTTGAACCGTCTCTCCAGCTTCCCCGACCCCGTTTCCTGGTGTGCTGTCGAGTGATAGCTTCTTCTCCCCGAAGGAAGGCTTCTGCTCTTTCGAAGGCTTCCTCCATGGTTTGAGGAACATCTTCATGAAATATTCTTAACAGCTTTTTGGGACGAATGGCCCCCATGAATCCCGACACTCAGATCTTCTCTGTGGCTCCACTATATTGTAGGCCCTCCCTTTTATACCTTTCGATGAAGCTTCAGAGATCCTCATGTTCTCCCTGCTGGATCTGGTGCAGTATGGCAGCAACTTTAGTACATTTCCTCAAGGGGTTAAAGTTGGATGTGAAGCTTCTCCTCAGATCATCAAACGAGGAGATGCTCCGAGCTGGGAGACAACAAAACGATAGGCGAGCTGGTCCTACCAAGGATTCCACTTTTCCACAGTGGCTGCCCTAGAGAAAACGTTCAAGTGATCGTCGGGATCTTCAATCCCATCGTACGTTTTTAGATTAGCCGGAATTTTGATCTTGTTAGGGAAGTCAAAGTGTGCTATGTGCTCGGCGAAGCATTCCAATGACTTGGGACGGTATGGCTCTAAGGGGGTAGCCTCAATTCTGACTTCGGCCGTAGAGGTTTGAACAAGGGGTTGGGAAGCTCCCAAGCTCTGGCCTCCAGGAAGAGATGTTTCTAGCACTTGGTTCAGGGGAGGTGAATACTGCCATGGGTAACTTCCCGGCCATGTTGGGAAATATGGCGGCAAATAAGGTGAGTATTGAGGATGTGAGTGATTAGGGTATGTCGTTCCTGGAGGGACAACAGGACCTCCATCAAGACAACCGGCCCTTACAAGGGAAGTGGCCACAGCACTGCTGGCCAGAGGGAGGGACCTCAGAGCTTCTACATAGGAGAGTGGTGTTGAAGACAGTAGGGAAACTCGTGTGTTTTCCAATAACTGCTCTACCGTGTACCCTTGGACCCCGGGGGAAGGTACAGAACTGCTGGGACTTCCCCCTGAAAAGATAGCTCCCTGACTATTCAAGTAGGGGTGTGGGTTTGTGTTGGCACGTCAAGTTGCTGGTCATGTAGTAGTTCCCAGCAATGGGGGACTAGGTGAGAGTGTAACAGTAGGTTCTTCGTCATAAGACAACCTGACCCTTACGCCCCTGGACCTCTCCTCTCGCACGTAACCATTCAGGAGGTCTCGGAGTTGCAAGAAATTTCTTCGTACTTGTCACACCCTCAAATTTCCACCTGCGGAGTTCTACCGCGAGGTGTGTGACACACCAGGATCCAAGTCAACGGTCACAATAAACAACACTATATGATAAAATACGTAAGATAAAAACATTAAGTTTCATAACATAAACCAACAGCGGAAGCTTTTTAAAATCTTGATTACAACTTAAACAACGTGACTGAAGTCTGAAATTACTGAAGACATGAAACTAGAATCCTAGACGCTAAGTGAGACTTCGTGCGCCTAAGTCCGATGCTGCTACCTTAACGACCTGAGAGAAACATGCTAAAAACGTCAACATATAATGCTGGTGAGTTCACAGGTTTTTGTGAAAAGCAACTTAGTTAGTTTCAAAGAATATTCCAAAGTAGACCAAATCATAAGTAAACCGCCCAAAAGATTACTACTCAAAGAATGCCAACCAAAATGAATACCTGTCGCTACTACGATTGGAAAACCATTACTGGACTCGAATACATGAATACAAGAATACTACATGCCCGAATACAAGAATACAAGAATACAAGAATACTCTAAGAGACAACATGCACCCGTCCGACCTCCAGTCGACGAGTGGGGCCGGTCACGCCCCAATAGATCTATCCATATTTCCCCCGTTGTGCAACCACCGCATATTCATGGTTTTCCCCGGGACTTTAACAAATCGTATAGCAACCCAAAAGAATACCCCAATGCATAAAGAATTCAAGAATACCAATACGTAATACCATATAGTAACCAACGACTACCTTGTAAGCTTTACCAATCCGAGTACTTAGCAATTCATAGGTTTTATGAATACGAAAACGTAAGTTGACACGCCTTTTATGAATACGAGAACGTAAGTTGACACACCTTTTATGGACACGAAAACGTAAGTTGACACACCTTTTATGAATACAAGAACGTGAGTTGACACACCTTTTATGGATACGAAAACGTAAGTTGACACACCTTTTATGAATACAAGAACGTGAGTTGACACACCTTTTATGGATACGAAAACGCAAGTTGACACACCTTTTATGAATACGAAAACGTAATTTGACACACGCTTTATGAATACGAGTACCCAGCATGTTTTCTCCCCCGAAAGCAAAACCAGTAAAAAGTGGGCCCGTGAACTCACCTTAGATTGCGTTCTTCTTAATAAACCACAGACAATGCAAATGACAGCCCTAGTATCGGCAACCTATCATCGAATGCATATGAGTACCCGAACCATTGACCCGCAGGTCAAATAGTCCCCAAGTGTCCAGACCATGACCATTATGTGTTTGAAAAACGTGTTTGACCGACAACCAGACTACGTAAGACAAGACTCGACATCCCATTGGTGACCCGACATTCCACGTGTTCATCTCATACACAAACATATACAAATCATGCAACTTAGTACTTAACACGTGTTAAAGTTCAACGAGTCTAACACATAAGTCAAATAACGCCCAAATAAGTCCAAACACGTGTTACTATGTTACTAGGCATGTCACGGGGTTCCTAGCATGTTCCTAGGTGTCAAATCGGGTCTCGGAATGTCAAAATACACTTATAACAGCAGTACACGCGATTAGGAATTTAGCATGCAATTAGGAAAAGTCAACTGGTGATTAGGATTGGTCAACAGGCGATTGGGGTGCTAATCGCCTACCTTATCAGGCGATTAGGGGTCTAATCGCCCCTTAAGGTCCATAATCGCCTACCACATCAGGCGATTAGGATTCCTAATCGCCTGCTGCAGCTGCGTGACACATTTTCGCGCGTTTAACCCTCAAAATCAGATCCGAAGCATGTGTAAACACCCAATATCAATCCTAACACATTAACAAACATATTTCAAGCAAAACCCCTAAGTTATCATCATTCTAACAGTCCCGAATGCGAGCGTTTTCCCGAAATAGTAAACTTAACATGTAAACATCACATCAACATGCAAGAACTTGCCCTAAATAGCAAATATCCAGATTTCATCACGTAACCACGTTGTCAGATAGTATCCTACTGCTCTAGCATCATCCTAATGCAAACCCTAACATCATACAATCAACAACACACCTCATAACCTCCTTAATCATTCAAAACCATCCAAATGGGTCAAAATATCAACTATCAACAATACACCACCAAAACCATCCAAACTCCTAGGACATCATCACACTAACTCATAACAGCCATAAACATCTTAATAACACAAGAACAATCAAGTTTCAATCCTAAAAATCCTACCTTTAATCACATATAACACATATAACATGCATAAAGGTTTGGGTTTGTTTAAAAACCGTTTTTAATGGATTTTCAAAGACAAAAACATTTAGAAATCAGGTCTGGACTTTTAGGGAACAAAACATAATCATATAAAGGTTTGGGGATGAAGAACACACCTTGGATTTAGGAGAAAATGATGGGTAAAGCTTGGAAATGGATGTTTTGATGTAAAAACGAGTTCCAGAGGGTGTTTGTGAGTTGGGATAGGTTATGGGACGGCTAGGGTTGCACAAATGGTGTTTTAGAGGTCAAGGGTGGTATTTATAGGCGTTTCTAGTCGCTTAAAACACGTCAGGCGATTGTGCAGCATTATCAGGCGATTAGGGCTGCTAATCGCCTACCTTATCAGGCGATTAGGGGCCTAATCGCCCCTTACGGTTCCTAATCTCCTACCCTATAGGCGATTAGGGCTAATCACCTACCCAACCCTCCTAATCGCCTACCCTATAGGCGATTAGGGCTAATCACCCCCTATCAGCATGCAATTAGGGCTAATCACCCCCTATCAGCATGCAATTAGGGCTAATCACCCCTTAATATCATGCAATTACACGTAATCACCTATAACATCATGCAATTACGTGTAATCACTGTTTTAACATATGTAAACACGTATATACATACCGACAAGTCACATAAAGATTATAAACACATAATACATGAAAACGAACACGTTCACACTCGTTCACCAATTCCCGGGACTCGAGACTTGTGTGTGTTAGAACCCCAATGATGCACGACTCGACTCGACTGACCTTGTCATGTGTAATTTATGCACGACTCGCTAAGGTAGACTTACTGAGTTTTCAAAAGTTAATAACCGAAGTTTGTCGGGTGTCACATCATCCCCCTGTTGAAAGAATTTTCGTCCCGAAAATTTCCCGAAGTCGAAGAGAGAGAACAAATAAGAAGAAAAAATTTTCCGGTTCGTCACAGTACTCCCTCCGGGGTGATATCCATACGTTCAATAGGTAACAACACGTCGTCTCTAGGAGACGAATTGACAGCCCTTGAGGAGTGCGGAGTTTGATAGTTAGGCATGTCTCCTAGAGACGGTTCGACACGTGGTCCGTCCTTTCCAGGTGTTTCTCGGCCTGTAACCTCACCAGAAGTGTGACTGTTGGCCGGAGTTTCTGGAAGACCCTCATCTTGGTGGCTATCTCCACCGGTCATCACAAAAGAAGGTTACTTTGGAACAAACGGGACTGTAGAAACTTCCAACGGCTTTGTTCAAAGTAGCGACAGCCCCACGGTGAGCGCCACTTGTTGCTACAACAAGGAAAATGACCGGGATTAGGTTGAGAGATGTATAGGATTATAAGTTAAGGGTGTGTTAAATTTAGGGGATCCTCTAGCTCGTGGAAGGACCTACACAAGGTAACAGACACCGTTAGCCTTAACGCAGGAGGGGGCCTCCTGCGTTTGGACTCCGGCGTGAGAATAAGTATATATTCGATTGGAGTTGGAAAATAATGATGTAGAGAGTTTAAGAATAAAGAGAAGAAGTGAGGAGTGAATGTGTCGAATGACAACCCAAGGGTCTCTTTATATAGGCAGTGGAATTCTACCCAGGAGCTCCCTTATGGTAGCCTCCCTACTATACCTGGTAAGGATTGACTCACTATATGTTCCCTGCAGTGAGACTTTGCCCATTTGGTATATTTTCAGCTTTTACTATTTCCTAGGCCTTGCTTGGAGCTGTGTGATTTTTTTTGACCAGCGATCGCTTTTTATATATATAAAAAGAGCCAGCCAGTGGCTGGGAGAAACACCAATACAAACACCAAAGAACCAAACAACAAATACACAGCTACACTTAGCTAGAAATGTCAAAAACAAGCCAATTATCCCAAGTAGGAGCCTGCATACTAGACCGATGAGTTATCCACATAAACGAATCATCTTTGATTTGGTCCACGATCACTTTAACAGGAATGAATACGCCTTCGAACATTTTCTTATTCCTAGCATACCAGATCCTCCACACCGCCGCCACAATAACCGAATAAACGACCTTCTTCCACCTCTTCGAACCCGGACTGTTGTGAATCTCCTTAACCAATTCGTTGAGGGAGTTAATATTTTTGGGCCAAGGTATCTTCAACCATATCAAGATGTTCCACCAAACGGCTCTGACCCATATGCAACCAATGAAAACATGGTCCACGTCTTCAACAGCATACCCGCATCTTGCGCAGAGCGAATCAGGAAGACAAACACCTCTTTTGATCAGCTCCACCTTTGCAGCGATTTTTCCTAAGGTAGCTCTCCATAACAGGTACTTGCATCTTAAAGGCGACCAAGAGTTCCAATTAAAAACAGGATCAATCGGCTGATTTCCATTTTTCATAGCAACTTCCAACCGCACCTCTTTCACCGAAAAATCGACCCCTTCTTTGTTATCCCATTTCCAAATATCGTTGCCATCTTTGAATGCAAAGCCGGACAGAAGCTGCAACATAAGAGTAAATTGGTTTCTTTCATTCGTCGACTCGGGTTCTTTAGTCCATTCCCAACTCCACGCTTGATTCGGCTGCCACATATCTCGGACTTTAACATTTTTATGTTTAGCAATCTTGTACAGCTCAGGGAACTCCAACATAAATGGTTTATCGATCAACCACGCCTCTTTCCAAAATCTAGTCATAGACCCATCCCTAAGCTCAACCTTAAGTTTTTCATTGATACAGATTCCCACCTTAAATAAGTGCCCTTCAATATTGCTAATATATTTCCACATCCCCATGATAGACTTTTTCACAGGAACTAGATGTCTATCGATGTTCGTCTTGTGTATAGCAGAAATAACCGAAGCCCAAAGCTGTCCCGGATCAGCTTTCAATCTCCACCACCACTTCACAAGCATAGCGGTGTTAAAATCTTCAATGCCTCCCACTCCCGCTCCCCCACAAGACTTCGGCTTCGTGATCTTATCCCATCTAATCCAACGAATCTTATTATTGTTCCCCGATTTTCCCCACACGAAGTTTCTTCTAATACCTTTGAGCTTCTTGATAATGACCTTCGGCGCATGAAAAAGAGATAGGTAGTATGATGGTAGGCTCCCTAGAACGGCTTTAGCAAGTGTCAATCTACCGGCGAGAGATAAATTTCGAGCCTTCCACGCTGATAATTTCCTCTGAAATCTCTCGACAACCGGAGCCCAATACTTAGCTCTTTTCAGGTTAGCCCCAATCGGTATACCCAGATACACAAAAGGGAAAGTCTCTGCTTCACAGTTTAGAAGTTTCGCACAACGGCTGACTTCATTACTATCGACTCCCACCCCGAATAGCTGACTTTTCCTCCGGTTAACATTCAAACCTGAAACCAAGAATAAGCAGCGAAGAAACCTGTTGAGGTTGATGATATTGCGTTCGCTCCATTCACCCAAGAATATAACATCGTCCGCATAACAAAGATGCGAAAGATATGGTCCCCCATTCGGCAATTGGACTCCTTTGAATAAACCCACATCAACAGCTCTTTTCAGAAACATACTTACAGCTTCCATAGCTATTATAAATAGAAAAGGTGATAACGGGTCGCCTTGGCGAAGCCCCTTTTTAAAGGCAAACTCCCCCGTAGGTGACCCATTAACCAAAACCGAACCCCTTCCAGACCTTAAACAGCCCCTTATCCATTTTATCCGACATTCAGGAAATCCCATGTACCCCATAACTTTCAGAATGAACTTCCAATTCAGCGAGTCATACGCTTTTTGGAAGTCGACTTTGAACACCATTAACTTCATTTTACACTTCTTGGCCCAAGAAATAGTTTCACTTACGATTAGAGGACAATCAAGAATATTTCTTCCACCAACAAAAGCAGACTGGGTCGGACCTATAATCGAATCAATCACCTTCTTTAACCTGTTCGAGAGGAGCTTGGACAAGATCTTATACGAAGAGGCAACTAACGAAATCGGACGGTATTCAGAAATATCCTGCGGGTCCTTATTCTTCGGGATAAGTGTAATAAAAGAAGCATTACAACCCAAGCTTATGTTCCCTGACTCATAAAAATCATCCACCATAACCGCAACCGCCTCTTTGAGGTACTTCCAATATTTTTTTATAGAATTTCATTGTAAAACCATCCGGGCCGGGGGCCTTACCACCATCACAACATGAAATCGCCTCCCAAATCTCTTTAGTGTCGAATGGGGCTGAAAGGAAATTCACTTGTTGGTCGGATAACTTCGGAAGGCCAAGATTCATGAAGTCTGGTCTGCGTCTAATGTGTTCCGAAAATTGACGCTTGAACCACACTCTAAACTCCTCCTTAATGTCCTCCGGATTCGTTACCCACACCCCATTAATATTCATACCATTAATTCTATTTCGGACCAGATTTATATTCACCATTTTGTGGAAAAAAGTCGAGTTTTCGTCGCCATGTTTTAACCAGTTCACCCGGGCTTTTTGATGTAAATCCTTGACCTTGGCTTTCTCCAATCTTTTGAGCTGAGCACGAAGCTCCACCCTCTGTTTACCTTCTTCAGCGCTGATGGCATTTGTTTCAGCCCTTTTTTCCAAGTCATGGACCGCCTTAGAGATATCATTGAACATTTTTTCCTCTTGTTCTCGAGCTTCAGCTCTCCACTTTTTAATTCTCCCTTTTATACTTTTCAACACCTTCGCGAGAGCCACGTCTCCCTTACCATTACTATCATACTCCGCCATACACTCCTGCACAATGCCTTCGAGCTCACGGCTTCCGGTCCAACTATTAAAAAACCTGAAGGGTATAGGTCCGAAATCATTCGACTTGCACACCAGGGACATAGGGCAGTGATCAGAGTGTCCCCTTTTATGCACCATTAACGTCGCTTGGGGCCAATTGTTCATAAATCTATCACAGACCAACACTCTATCCAACTTGCTAAATTTCACTACCTCATTGTCTGAAACATAGGTAAAATTTCCTCCAACCATACTATATTCCAGCCCTCCGGATCTGAAAATAAATTCATTAAAGGTAGCAGTGGCATATGGGTCAAAGATCGAGTTAACTCTCTCTTCAGGTGTACGAACATCATTATAATCCCCGAGCGCTATCCACATCCCATGTAACTGATTTCTGATAGTCACAATATTATCCCACAGGACCCTTCTAGCAGCTGGATCATTTGGAGCATAAATGTTCATGATATTTATTCTTTCTTCTACACCTTTAATCCAACCCGAAATAATTAAAAAGCATTGATCTTTAATAACCTCCGACACAACAAACAAAGTCGGGTCCCAAATAGACGCCAACCCACCCGACCTACCCATTGAGTCCACCGACTCCACCATCAAAGGAGAATTATCCCAGAACCGATTCCAGGAAAAATCTTGGTTATTACTCAGATGAGTTTCTTGTAGGCATAAGAAATTCAATTTCAACTCCCTTTTCAACCTACGAACCCAAATATGCTTCTCCATACCTATCACCCCCCTTATATTCAAAGACAAGTAATTCATTGAGCCGATCTGACCTCCATTTCCCCATTGACCAATTTCCTCACGTGGTTTTGAAACCCATCTAATTCCATGCCCAAACCTTCTTCGTATGCAATAGTTTCATCAACTTCTAACTCAAACTCCAAAAGATCTTCTTCATCAGAACTGGCCCCATGATCGTCTTCTATACTAAACCTCCGATTAATCTCATTAGCCTTCAACAATTTTTCTCTTTTAGCCTCCTCCCCAATTCTACGAATAGTTTCATCTAAGCCGAAGGGATCAGAATCAGCAGCCTCATTTAGATCTGGTGTTATAAATTCCTGGGCCCCCGTATGCCTGCTATTTGATTGATCAATAATAATTGGGCTTGAAAAAGGCCCATCCTCATGGTCCACCTCCAGTTCTCGAGACATAGGCCCATTCCCAAAAAAAGAACACTTATCCCCCTCCTGGCACATATTGCAATGTGGGTCCCCTACACACGTCTTCCCATCCAGCCTAGAGCCTTGAACCTCATTAATTACCTGCATGTGACTATTCGAGTTTCCCATGCATGACCCTTCGTCATCCAAAGTAGCCGGTTCACCTTCTTCACCATTGACCCTAACCACCACCGATTTCAACACCGGAGCCAGGGACAACTCTGGGTTATCAATTAGATCCTCCTCATCGTCTGGTCGAACAACCACCGATTTGAGGGTTTGGGCTTTGTGATTTTGGAGATCACAATTTTTCAAAAAAGAACCATTGAGTATCTCCGGTGCCCAGCCACTGTCGAACTCCTCCACCCAAGCAAAACACTTCTGATCCATCCAAGATACTTCCACTTCCGTGGAGATTCTTTTGCCTGAAGAGACTAACACAACCATCACATTAGCCGACATGTCAATATCCTCCGAAGACGCCTTGCATCTGCAAACAAGCGTTCCACATCTTTCCCCGATGCGATTAAACACATGATTATTCCACAAGCCAAACGGCACTCCCGTTACTCTGATCCAGGCTAACCGATCACAGGTATTCAAGTTACCATCCCAGATATATAATCTAGCGAACCAGTTGGACCACACATCAAATTTCTCCTTTAGAAACGACTCAGCCTCCTCCTTGGATTTAAAAATCAGAGCTATCTTCATACCACCAAGATATCTCCCCTGAAGCCCAGCCATCATGACCTCCGAGAAGAAGGAATGAAACGATTCAAGCTTCTCAAACGACTTGACTTCTCCGATCAGAGCCTTATTCTCCCAGTACCTCTTGACATTTGTAACCAAAGGTGGCAGGTCCACACCAAACCAAGGTTGACCCCCTCCCTGTTCGTTCATAGTCGCTTCCTTAAAGGACCTAGGTTTCGAGGCCACCCCAATTATCTTCCTCAAATCATTAACTGCTCCATCTCCCGTTCGTCTTGTTTCCTCGTACACGTTAGCCCTATAATCAGTAGTGCCCTCAATTCTAGAAAACACAGATCTTCTTGCTTCGGTGGTAGGAAGACCAGCTTTCCTACCGTCTCTTCCAAACTTAGCCACATTCACTCCAACAATAGCTCCACCAATAGAGACATTCTTCAGTTGTTCCACCCAGTCCTCCGCATTACTTATACCCGAAAACTTAATAAAGCCAAACTTGTTACCGGCTCCATCTCTTTTCGCTGGAATGTACACGTCTTCAAGGTTGTGAAAATGCTCGAAAGCCATCCAGAGTTTCTCCGTATTACAATCATCTGGAAGATTGGAAACGAAAAAGGAAGTAGCATTCCTTAGTCTCTCCTCTCTTTGCATAAACCTTTTCTCCTTTAAAGCTTCCTTTTTGCTCAGCACATGCTGCCAACCGTCTTCATATCTTCTGAACCTGCCTCCTGTCTTGATTATTCTTTATTCTTCTTGCTTCCTTCTTTGGAGGGCTTGGTAGGTATCTTTGTCCAGCCGAGGTTGTCGCTGCCTGTTGGTCTCCCTCATGTCTTGTTTTTTTTTGATGGGAGAGGGTGGTTGGATAAAAGTCTAACGACTGTTTTGTCTTTGACCATAGTAAGAAGCCAAAATACCTTTTTACATTTCCAATGAGTTTTACTGTTTGCTTTCTGCTCTGTAGTTACTGTATGGCAGCCAGGCTACCTTACATTAGCTGTTCAGCTCCATTAAGTCAGGCAAAACTTAACACTTTACTTTGCTTTATTTTTTGATAAGAGACTAAACGTGGTCGCTTTAGGACTCACGTCATCATTATCCATATATAGAATGTGTAGTAAGAAATTATACTAACCATACAATCATATGTTTTCATCGTCACCAAGATGGGAGGGTATTTCATGCATTTCGTAAAGCATTTGATTCTTTAATAAACTAGTTTAATGAATATAGTTGTATGCAAAAAAGACAGAAAATGAGAAAATAAATCATCCACCATGAAAGTTCCAAAAAGTGAAAAAACACAATCCTGAAAAGATATATTTATAATGATAAACAATGAAGTTAAAGATAAACCTTAAGACAGCTTACCAATAATGCTGGTAAACACAATATTGTATTTATATGCGATCATGCAAATCCTTAAAAATTCAATTCACTGAAGAAAAATCAATATTCATCATGGAAGCTCTAACAACTGTCTCCACTGTTACTCTACCTTCAATTACGAGAGCCCACTTCTCCAAACCCATTTTCAGTCTTTCATTTGCTCACAAAATATCCAAACCACACATACTTAACTTAACCCAATATCGAAAATCCACATCCACTAAGTTTAATGTCATTTCTCCATCTGTTCCAACAGAAGCAGCTGCCCCACCTGAAGAAGAAACCGAAACCGGAAGCCTTGATCAAGAAGAAAAATTCGACTGGTTTTCTCACTGGTATCCACTCATGCCTGTGTGTGATTTGGACAAGAGGGCTCCCCGTGGGATTAAGGTGTTGGGTCTTGATGTTGTGGTGTGGTGGGATAAGAACCAGAATGAATGGAGGGTGTTCGAAGATCGTTGTCCACACAGATTGGCTCCACTTTCTGAAGGAAGGATTGATCAATGGGGTAGGTTGCAGTGTGTGTACCATGGCTGGTGCTTTGGTGGCTCTGGTGACTGCAAATTAATACCCCAAGCTCCCCTTGATGGTCCTCCGGTAAATTCGATCATTTGCAATCTTGATACATTTTTATATCCTAACTTCACTTGATAGAATTATCAAAATATATATGTATATGCAGGTTCATTCTTTTCCGAAAGCATGTGTTGGTGTGATCAAATACATATAGTTTTTTTGTAAGAACTGTGAGAATCAAAGGGGGTAAAAAAAATTTATTTTTTTTTTTAGAATTTTTTTTTCCCATGTGCTTAAACATTCTTTCTAGATGAATAATACAAAAAAAAAAATTAAAAAAAAAATTTTTTTAGTGTAATTACGTCATTAAGGTAAATACATTAGTTTACACTAGAGTAATTATGTAATTACTCTACACGTAATTACTCTACACCAAAATTTTTTTATTTTTATTTTTTTTTAGTTTTCAATACTATAATACATGTTTAACAATATGGGGAAAAAAAATTTTGAAAAAAAAAATTAAAAAAAAATACCCTCCTTTGATTCTTACAGTTCTTACCAAAAAAGCTATTTGTACCGGATCTTTCCCCGTTGGTGTTTATCCATGCACCGTGCAATATGGAATTGTTTGGTTTTGGCCTAACACTGATCCGAAATACAAAGATGTCCTCGACAAGAAGAAACCACCATACATCCCTGAACTTGCACATACTTCATATGAAACGTATTACAGAGATACACCTTACGGGTATGAAGTACTAATTGAAAACCTCATGGACCCTTCTCATATTCTATATGCACATCGTGGGATAATTTCGGCAAAGGAGCCGAGATAAGTATTTACGCAATTAAATAAGTTTCTCATGTTTTTTGTTATCGCCTGACTAACATAAGTTTCGTGCACTGTTAAGGTTGATCGAGAAGGAGGTACACCTATTGATATGAAAATAGAATATTCAGACAAAGATGGTTTTATTACAAGCAACCAGCAAAATCGTACATGGAGCTTCGTTTCACCATATATGTTTAAAATAAATATGCATAATTACACAAAGGTATAAAACTAAATTTGCACGCTGCGTGTATAAACATGACTTCATACACATAACTTCAGTTTTGTAATTTGATTAATTCAGGAAAAATTCGGACAAAAGCCACCTGAAGGGGATGTTTTAATATTTTTATGTACTCCAGTGAGCCCGGGTAATAGCAGACTAATAACTATTATTCCTACTATTCCTACACACTTGTGGGTAGATGTTTTTTATTCCAAATGGAGGAACCATATGATCCAGAATTTGATTGTTGATTCAGATATGTATATTCTTCGCGTTCAGGTAAACCTTGGCTTTTATTCAAATTCATATTGTTGAATTCAAGAACCTGAGAGATTATTCAACTTTTAGGAGGAGAAATTGCTTGAGGCAGGTCCTTTAAACTGGCAAAAAGTCACTTTTGTGCCAGCCAAAGCAGATGGTAATGTGGTGCTATTTCGAAAGTGGCTAAAGAAATATGCGGGAGGTCAATTCGATTGGGGAACCAAGTTTAATGGAGCTCTTCCACCCATCCCTCCAAGAGAACAATTCTTGGACAGGTTATTGACAAAAAACTCAAAATACGTTATGGTTTATTTGCTTTTTGATTGATTTGTTTGTTTAGGTACTGGAGCCATGTGGTGAATTGCAGTACTTGCAATGGTGCATATAAACGCTTTAAGGCACTGAAGATCTCTCTCCAAATATTTTCAGTTGCTTCGGTGGCCATTATGGCTGCAGCCAAACCAGGGTTGATATCGGTTGCCACAAGAAACACAATCGCAGTTGCTGCCATTTTGTGTTTTGGGGGGTCACTATGGTTGTCACGTTTCATTCACAAAACCTTCCATTTTCATGACTATAATCATGCCTTTAAATGAGGTTCCTTTTCTACAATCATGTTGTAATACATCATGAAATACATGTGTTGAAAAATGTAACTTTATATATTATGAAATAATAATGTTGTATTTTTGAAAAACTCATGTACTCCATATGCTAAATAATTTGGTGAATATATAGGTTGATTAATTTCTTTCTTAGTTTATTAGTAGCTTTAAAACATGTGTATTACACAAGGTTAGAACAACAAAATATTAAGTACATATTACTAAGTTAAAAAAAGAAAATAAATAGTTGAGAAAATAAATATTAAATAAATAAGAGGGTTGAAAAAATTATTATTTACCATCATCATTTAGTAGAGAAACCGAAAAATATGTGATTTAATATTTAATACGAGAGTAAAACAGAAAAATTATGATATTAATATTATTATTTAATAGGAAACAGAGACAAAAAAAATAGAAACGGGTAGATAGAGAAACTTACACGTCCAAAAGGATTATTATCTCTTATATAGTAAAAAGTAAAAATTGTAATAATTAAAATTCTTAGTGTTTAATGAACACCACCAAGACTAGGAAAATAATTAGGCTTGATCTATTTTGACACCCTCTACCTATTTTAACACCTTTGACCTCCAAAAAGATCTTGGCCAATTCAGATTGTATTGGTACAACGTTTGACTGGTCTAATGTTGTACCTATAAGATCTCTATATGCCGATACATCTTGCATAAAAGGATTTTTTTTAAAAGTTGGATGGATTTGGGTTGGGTAGACATGTATAGATTTAGATTTTTTTTAAATTATTTTATTTTATTTTATTTTTATTATTATTTTTTAAGAGCATTACATAGCCCTAGTTTTTACATTTTTCTATGCTTTTGGGGTTAAACATGTTAGACAATTGTACTCAAAAGATACAATTCTACTATGTGTCTTTGTGTGAATCTTTAATGCCACTTGTCTTAAACAATAGCTAGGTAGAATAAACTACGACTCGCATAATCATTAACTTTGATCACGCCAATGAAAACAATGATGGATCCATTGGACTGACAACCTCATATAGATTCGTTGACCATTTCTATGTGGAGCACGGGTGAATTTTATCGACAAACACAAAAACTTGTGAACCATATGCGTTTGGGATGGACCCACAAACATGTCACATAGGCTTGAAAATGCACTAGTTACCTTAGCTTTGTTTTCATATGTAAACTTAGATTAACAATTGAAACTTGAATTGTACAACATTATTTTGAAACTTGCTTGAAACACAAATAAAACCTATGTATTCTCGCCAACTTTAAGTTGACCCATCCATTTTCTGAACTCACACTTCAGGAAACTATGATGCAATAAAGACTAGAACAGTGCTATGCTTGAAGACTTAATTTTGGAGTTTTTGGATTTATGTTTGTTGAATTTTGATGTATTGTTTCTCTTTTTAAGATAATGTGATGGATTTGGTTTAGAATTTTATTTAATGGAATAAAGAATTATTTCAAACTTATTAATTGCCATGAGCTAGTAAACAATCTTCACTATGTGGCACCTCGATATTTTCGCTATCAGTTTGGGTGTTACAAAATGGTATCAGAGCCTTGGTTATAGGGAATTAGATTATTAGAAAAAAAAATCCCTAGTCTATAACCTTTGGACTTTTAGCATTACTTGCCTCTCTACTTGCAACTCTACCTTATATTTAACTATATCCCTATCCTACTCCTTATACTTACTCTAGCTTGGTCTCTTCATCCTGCTTACTCTCTTTCATTTACTTCATCCTAATCTACCCCTGGATTATTTAGACAAATTCCTTAGGCTCATGCCTGAAATGTTTTGATAATCTTGTCAAAGTCTTAGGTTCTAATAATGAACATGTGCAATCTGGAAAGGTGAACGCCTGTATGTACCAGCCCAATCTGATTTGTTAAATTCATCTCATCTCTAAAAGGTACGCATTCTCCTCTTAATCTTTTCTCCTCTTCAATCTTACCAATTACCATGTCAAGCAAACACACTCGCCTTACCGCCGCTAGCAAAATCCATAAGGATTCTCAACTCAAGGTCTTCTTGACAACCCAGAAGATAAAATCTGCACATTCACAAATAAAGATATTGATTGCTAATCTGGTGCCTTTCCTAGTTCGGCCATCTTTCGGCCCTATGATCTGAACACTAAGTCCGACTTTGTTTCTGACATATGGGTTTGCCTTCTCCTTGTTCCTTTTACTTTAGGTCTCAAGTTTCCATTCCCAGCCTTTATTGATCATTTATTTCAAACTACTGGTATGAGTTATGCTCAAGCCATGCCTGAAATTTGTAAGATCCTTATCGTTTTAAACAAGATCGTTGAAAAGCACAACATCCCTCTTCAAACCAATGATCTATCATTTCTCTACAATTTAAGAACACATGGTTCTCATCGATTTGTCCTCCAACTAATCAATAGCGATCCTCATTTCCTACGCAATGTAATAAAATCTGAAAGACTTTGGAAATCAAAGTTTTTCCTTTGGAAATAAAGCGGCGTGCAGGCAACGGAAGCAGGTGGATCCATCCACCAGGTCCAACAACCACACGGGACGCACACTGGTGTGCAACCTACGACGATCACGATAGTGACCTAGGGCTTTATGGCGGAGTGTGTTGGATCAGTGTTGGTCTCTTATAACAGTTTAGAACACTTATGTGTTTGTAGATTTATCAAAGTTATTAAGCACAGCGGAATGATAAATGTTCTAAATATAAAGTATCACTTTTAATGAGGTTATTACTCCCCCTTGACTGAACAGTTTATGAGAATCAATAAGCAATTGTAAATATAAAGCAGTAAGCACAAGTTATGATTCTCAGATGTGAAATGGATAATAAGTTTAAAGCCTTGAAGGTTTTTCAATTAAAATCGAAGTAATCACATATATAAAATAGATGAACAAGCTCATCTATTTATAGACAAAGTTACAAGACTGTTGTACTAAGTAATCTAAGATATTTAGCAAAGATATTATACTTAGGATAATGTTTACAACAGGCTGTACATTGAAACTTGATCCAAGACTTTAACAAAACACTATTATACTAAACTACTGAAGTTAAGTCAGTTCTGAAGATAAGATCAACAAACAACTGATGAGTAGAAAAACTACTGAATAGTAGTTTTGTCTTCAGTAGTTCTGAAGTGAAGTGTCTGGTTAGACTTCAGAACTACTGATCAGTTCTTCTTCAGTACTTTGCTCTTCTCTTCTTCAGCACTTGTGATTTCTTCTTCAGCAGTTTCTTCTATACTTGTGCAGAATATGATTTGGACTAAGGTTATCAAAAGTGGTTTCTTCAATCCTCTTTCTCCCAACAATCTCCCCCTGGATTGATGAAGCCAAAACCTTATCCAATCTTTATTTTTCTTGATTTCTTCTCGCTTAAAGTATCCTCCATATTTCTGCAGTCATCTTGGTACTTAGCGTATCTTGTTGTTGCTCTGTGAGAGATCCCCGTTCAGGATCAAGATGTTGAATGGTCAGAAGGTCCTTTGTTGATAGTATGCTCAACTCCTTTGAGTTCTTGTAGACCTTGCTTGAACGATCTCTCCTGGTCACTAACACTGAGTTTGAATCAGTGAATGACCATTTGACAATATTCACCTTAGACCTGTCAAAGTCTGAGGCATAGGAAACCAAGCCAGTTTCCTGAGGTTGACCTGAAGAGGATTGGGGAATGTCTTCTATTTCAGTGACTTTCAGGTGAGAATCTCTGCTAGCTTGAAGGTCAACACCACCTTGGATAGCAAAGTTGGGTAGGTGATGTTCTGTAACAACCTTGGTATGGGATTTGTCTTTGATAGACTATTGTATTTGGTAAGCATAGGTAGCAAGATCTCTGAACTGTGTAAGCAGAGGCTTTTCTTCAATATCAAAGTCACCATGAACTAACTGATTTCCTTCCAAGAGTACCATCTTGAAATCAGTTTTCACAGTCTCCTCTGTCGTCTTCTTTGTAGCTAGTCTTTGTAATGCACCAGATGATCTCCTTATGATTGAAGTTTGTTGGGCTTCAGGAGTTTCAAATCTATCTGGATTTGCAGCTTTACTGGCCTTGAACTTTTTGTAAGTTTCATATAAAGTTTCTTCTTTCCACTTTGAAACTGAGGCCATTAAACCATAACAATTTTCTACAAGCTCTTCCACTATCTCAGCTCTCTTAGCTTTTCTCTCTTTCTCTGTTGCCAACTTATCAACTATAAGTTGAGCTCTTCTTGTGAGTTCTTCAATTGAGAGACTGTTCAGAGAGGGTTGTTTTGCCCTGGAGTTCTTGATTATCATTTGAATTAGCTGTGCTCTCTTGTCTTCTTCAGCAGCAGCTTCCAGTGCTCTCTCTTCAGCTTCTAACTCATTGAGTTTGTTTTGATACTCAACAAGTTTCTCTTCATAGCTTAGGTCATCTCTTTCTTCCAGGCTATTCCAGACTCTGTCTTCCTTAGCCTTCTTCGTTGCTTCTTTTAAACTCTTCTCCAGTAGTTCTTTTGACATTGAGATGGGAGCAGGGTTTAAAACTGTTGTAGTTGTTGTTGCTGGCTTAGGAAGGGAAGTTGGTTCTTTTTCTGTTGCCCTAGAAGCCTGTCCTTGATCAGTTTTGGAAGTGAAAACTTCTGAGTTGATAGTAGTCACAACTACTGAAGGATTGTCTTCAACAGTTTGAATAATGTCTTCAGTAGTTTCTTCTGTTGCCTTAGATGAACTAAACTCTTGAAGGATCTCCTTTCCTAGTCTTTTGGTAATCTTTTCAGCTGGTTCAGGACTTTCAGAAGATACTTCAACTAATGGTTCCTTACTCTTCTCCCCCTTTTTGGCTTCATCCACTTCTGGAAGCCTCAAGGAATGAGAAGTTACTACAGATAATGTTGCAAGCTGTCTTTGGGTCTCATCCATCTTTTTGTTCAGCTCTGTAAGTCTTGTGTTTATCAACTCAAATTGATTGTTGGCCTTCAACTCCCAAGCAGTTGTGAATGATTTGAGTTGATGAGTTAAGATGTCCTTCATCATATGGTACAGGGGACTATCTGGGCTGCATAGTTGGTTCAGATCTATGCTTGTGTGTGACACCCCGCATTTTCATGTTAACTCTTTTACTAAACTGTAGTTAATTTCCATAATCATACGTGACTAAACACTTAACTAGGGTTAGTTTAGAAGGTCTTTTGATATATTATGGGATAATAACATATGTTGGATGATATTAACGTACGTTATAACTAGGAAGGTTTTGTCTTGACACACACACGAGTCCTGTATCCCGAACGTTGGTGATTTGTCAAGCATACATAATCATATGATCTATTGGGTGATGATGAATGTGAATTAACATGCGTATGTGAATTACGTGTTTATGAGAATTACATGTTTAAGTGGATTACTGTTTAATAGATAGTCAGTACGTAAACCCTACGAATTATGTGCATTCTGTAATTAACATGTTATGAGATGGGAAAAACAATAGTTTTTACATAAGTTAGTGTGAATAATATTATCGAGACTATTCTCGGGATTAAAACTGTATTAACGGGCCGTTTATCAAGAAAAGGCCCATAAACCCGAAAACCTTGGCCCATGATCTTAACCCTAGCTTATCATTTATAAAAAAAAAAATAATAAACCCTACCCACACCCATTTGCGCCGTGAACTTGGAACCCCCACACACACACTTTTCAATTTCAATCTTCATCAAATTCTCACTAGTTCAAGTTGATTCGGGTGATATCTTGGAGTTCTAAGGAGTCTAGCATTGCAAGGTATATTGTTTATGTGTATATGATTAATTTTGATGCTTGAAAAGTTGTAAAAACCCTGAGAAATCTACACATTAAAATCGTAAATTGTGATAAGTCTTGATATCTTGATTGTTTGTTGAGATTGTTGATGAATATGGTTAATAGAAATCATATCTAGGGTGTATGGTATATAAAAACCTGAGATTGAACATGTTAATATGAATGTTATTGGGCTAGTATGAGGTTATTGCATGATTGTGGGTTAATAAGAATGATTAGGGTTCATGAGAAGCATGTTATTAGAATTCTGATTTTCTGACAGATTCATTGTGACGAATTGTAGGGGCTGTAATGGGTTGGTAAATTTATAGTTTTGATGATTTCTTTGCATGATTGTGATGTACATAGTCTTAGCTGTTCATAGTGGGCAAAACCATCAGATTTGGACATCGGTTGAGTCGTTTTTGGAATTTTAATTGATTAGGGGTCATATCAGATTTTCGGAATTGAAAATTTGGTCAACTTTAAATGGTCATAACTGGAGATTTAATAAGAATTAGGTTATGAAATTTTTACAGTAGGTCAACATTGGAAAAACTAGGCTTTTCCAAGTGGATTCATCCCGTTTGGATGAATACACAATTTTTGGGAATTTTTCTACTAAACTGACCTGTTGTGGAAATTTTCTGGACATAGCTGTGTTGTACGACTTTTTATAATTTTTGTGTTTGGTTTTGAGACAAAATAAAAATAGGGATTTGCAACTGAATCCCCATGAATACTCAGTAAAAATTTGGGATTTTAATTCATTCGTTAAGTGGGTTAAATGACTCGTTTTTCACAGCGCACAATCTGTCCTAAAAACGCAGATTGTGTACGAGGTATCTATGTGACTATTTGAAGTTGTATGTGGTATGTAATTGACATGTACTTGTGTGGAAACTTGCATGAGATGTATTTGATGTGTTAAACTTATAATAATCACCATGATCACCAACGGGATACGTAGGACATACTTGTGCATGTAGAGTCACTAGGTGTCACTACACGGTTTTGAACTTTTAAAAGTATCGAATAAACGTACTATGTGGTATATTGGTTATGCACGTGTACTCACATAGTGACACATATAATAGGGAGTCGGTAGCAAGTCTCTATTACATTGGAGTTTGGATATTTTTGCTTGCAACCTAAGGTGAGTTTCACTACTCTTTTCTCAAAAGCATGCGTCTCGGGTTGAGACAACATAATTAACTTTTTCTAGTCCGGGTTGGGACTACTACTTTCTAGTCCGGTTTGGGACTACTTACACATCCCGGGTTGGGATGCTATGGATCCTTGTGTGGGTCGGTTTTTGCTAGTTCGCAAACTGTGTCCTTGATGAACTAAACCAACTCTATCATATGTAAGTCCTTCACATACCGAATGAGTTGCCGGGTTATGGCAAGCGGGTTATTAGTTGATAGCGCTATTAGGTCTGACAAACCTCACACCGGCTCAGGGAGTGCGGGAGTGAACTATAACTTAATAGATTTTATCATTGTTGATAGGCAATGATGTAAGGCATGCGGCTCACATTTGTGGCTACACGTACATCAGCAGTTCGGTATATCGGTGTTAGTTATCATGAATGGGTTAGCTACCCTTGACATGCGATGAACTAGTGTCTACACGGTTCTTGGAACCAACTCAATTACTTGTTTACATGGTTTTGGAAACCAGCGCAGTTACATACTCATTTACTTTACTTAGTGAACTCACCAGCATTGTTTGTTGACCCACGATTTACATGCTTTTGCAGGTAGTTAGCTTCCGGTGCCAGGATTAGAAAGCACTGCACACTTCACTGCATTTGGGGTCTCGGGCATACACCTAAATTACATATTATGCTTTTACATTTTCTTTCATATGGTTTTAATCTGGGCGCGTTGTTCTGCGCATGGCTTTTAAAAGGTTTTAACTTGGTTTACGCTTCCGCAGCTTAACTAAACCTAATTTTTGAAAACGAACTAAATGGTTTGGGCATTTAGAGTTCGTTCATATGACTTATGGCTATGGGATCCTGGTGTGTCACGCGCCTCGCGGTAAAACCCCGCAGTGGAAATTTGAGGGTGTGACAGATTGGTATCAGAGCCATTGGGTATAGTGAACTAGGACTGCATGTTGAGTCTAGTCTATAATCATCATGGCATAAGTACACTCACAACTTAAGTGCACAACTAGCTTTTAGCTACATATATCTACAACACATGATTTCGGGAGATATGTTATCTTCTAGTTCTAGACCTAATTCTGAACACGTCAATGGTGGGAACCTAGGGTTACACCAGGTGGCGCATTACTGGGAGTAGTATCCTAACAAACCTCGTGGATGAGGAAACAACAATTGTACAGGGGAGAAAGCCCTTGCGAGCGTCGTGGCGCACGTACACAGGAAAGCTGCACGATGCGCATGACGTGATACCATCAAACCAAATCAACTGTGAAGAAATTCAAATACCGAGACTTATCCTTTTTCACTAAGCAAGGAGACAATTAGTTTCTGTTCCTTGTTACTTGATCTTTCTTACTTCCATTTGAAATTCAAACGGAACTGGGTTACACATATAGAACTTATTTCTTACTTTAGTACCTTACACCTAGTATGAACGGGCGGACGTATGACTGCATATCCCTGTTACTCATAAGTATATGGTAGATTCATAGGAACACATCAGATTGGGGCTTGTTACACACACTCTTGGGGAGTTACGAAGATCTGCGATGCAGTGCAACATCTCAAAGGAAGACAAAATCTACTAGTGACTGACAGTCACGATTGGAGGAACGAATGGTGTTGTTGACCATTGAGCTGACTTACACAGGACCGGAGAAGGAGACTGTACGTGATGAGAACCATATAACATTGACATCGCGAAAGAGGAAGGATAAGGGATGGAAGGGGAACCTGAGCAGGACAAGCACATGGGAAGAGAGGATGAATGATCTACTATCTAAGACAGAGCGTGGCGACGATTGGCTCTTACCTTTTCTTACCTATCTTTTCTTTCTTTTTCCTTTACTATCTTAGATAAGACTGAGTTCTTATGATCAACGATAGGGTGGTCGAAACCCTCGCATCTTTCCAAGCTAGTAAAGATCCATCTTGCTAAATCAATCGTTTCCCTGACTTCCACATTTGAACTTTCTTATTCCTTGAACGCACATGCCACAACAACAACCTACCATCATATTTTCAAGCCTTTTATTGGTCGTAAACCTCGATAACACTAACGGAACTGAAGGAGACCGTCTGATTGCTTTGATAGTATGAGTCATTTCCATGCGCATTTGCCCCGGGCGGGATGGGGTAATGTATGCTACATGCACATTCGATGAGTTACAGATATTTGGATGGAGAACATAACACCCTGTGATGGAATCTAGAAGTTTGACGGATGGGTCTGAGATCGACGTCTACACTACCAAGCTACAAGAGTAGATACTTTGTGCTCAAATCTAATTAACCAACTTTACCAGCGGATCGAATTTCATACCAAAAGGGTGGGTCCCTCATATTCATGGCTTGGCCACTGCAGCTCACCTACCCAGAATCTAGCAAATCTTTCACCTGGCTCGCAAACTCATTGATGAAACTGTTGAGCATGGTACTTTTCCGAAGCATGGAGCTTCATCTTCTACTTTTGGCGGTAGCAAGAGAACGTGGGATAGTGTGAGGTACAAGTCCTTCAACAAACAATAACCACAACGGTAGCAACAACAATGGGGCTCGTGGAATTGCAATTGTGATTGGATCTGGGGAAGCTAGAACTGATAACAATGTCGTGATGGGTACGACACTCTTGCTTCTATTTTATATGATACTGGTGCGGACTATAGTTTTGGGTCATCAAAACTTAGCAAACAACTAGGGATGGTTCCTACTCTTCTTGATACCCCGTACACCATAGAGCTAGCTGATGGGAAGCCTGTTGATGTAACCCACACCCATTATGATTGTAAGCTCGAGTTGGATGGGCAATCGTTTGCCATCAACATTTTACCTATCACCCTTGGAAGCTTTGATCTCATGGTTGGCATGGACTGGTTGTCCAAGCATCCCGCTGAAATTCTCTGTCGGGAGAAGATTGTTCGTATCCCTCTCCCAGGTGGAGAACTTTTATCTATACAAGGTGATCATGGTGGTGCCATGGTGGGCATCATCTTCTCTTGAGAGCCCAGAGGTGTATTCGTAAGGGCTATCCAGCCATTTTGGCTAACATATCTGACACTGGAGTTGAAACTGAAACTGAAACTAAGATTGAGGACATCCCAGTAGTCCGAGATTTCCCAGATGTCTTTCCAGAGGAACTACCTAGACTTCCGCCTGTTTGTCAAATGGAGTTTCAAATTGACCTTGTACGTGGAGCAGCTCCAGTTGCACGCGCACCATACCGCCTAGCACTAGGCGAATTTCAAGAACTGTCTACCCAACTCCAAGAGCTATTGGATAGGGGTTTTATTAGACCTAGTTCTTCGCCATGAGGAGCTTCAGTTCTGTTTGATGAGAAGAAGGATGGGAGTTTCCGCATGTGTATCGAGAGTTGAACAAAGTAACGGTTGAGAACCGCTACCCTTTACCTCGTATTGATGACTTGTTCGACCAGCTTCAAGGGTCGAGTTTCTATTCTAAAATTGACTTGAGGTCAGGATATCATCAACTGAGAGTCCGAGAGAAGGATGTGGCGAAGACAGCCTTTCGAACTCGTTATAGACATTATGAGTTTTTGGTGATGCCATTTGGGCTAACCAATGCACCAGCTGTGTTCATGGATCTAATGAACCGCGTGTGCAAGCCTTATTTGGACAAATTCGTCATAGTGTTCATGGATGACATACTGATTTATTCCAAGAGCAGGGAAGAGCATGAGCAACACCTGCAGCTGATCTTGGAACTCTTGAGAAATGGGCAGTTGTATGCAAAATTCTCTAAATGCGACTTCTGGATTCGAGAAGTCCAATTTCTAGGACACGTGGTTAACGAGGCAGGTATACATGTCGATTCTGCCAAGATTGATACTATTAAAAGTGGGAGACTCCTAAGACTCCTACAAAGGTGCGCCAGTTTCTTGGTCTCGCGGGATATTATCGCAGATTCATTGAGGGATTCTCTAAGATCGCTCAACCCCTCACTGCCTTGACACAGAAGGGTATTACTTACAAGTGGGGAGATGCCCAAGAATCTGCTTTTCAATTATTAAAGTCGAAACTTTGCAGTGCACCTATACTATCATTACCTGAGGGTACAGAGGACCTCGTGGTGTACTGTGATGCGTCTATCCAAGGGTTAGGGTGTGTGCTGATGCAGCTTGATAAGGTGATCGCGTATGCCTCACGTCAATTAAAGGTTCATGAGAAGAATTACACCACCCATGACTTGGAACTGGGGGCAATGGTTTTTGCTCTAAAGATCTGGAGGCATTATCTCTATGGGACGAAGTGTACGATATTCACTGATCACAAGAGCCTCCAACTCATATTCGATCAAAAGGAGCTGAACATGCGACAGCGTCGATGGGTCAAGCTTCTGAATGATTATGACTATGCCATCAAGTATCATCCAGGGAAAGCTAATGTAGTAGCTGATGCCCTCAGTCGTAAGGAAACGAAACCCAAACGAGTGCGAGCTTTACAACTTACCGTACATTCTAATCTTCCTGATAGGATACGTGAAGCCTAGGGCGAGGCTTTGAAAGAAGAAAACATCGGGTTTGAAACTTTACATGGTGCGGATAAGCACTTGGAACGGAAGACGGATGGTCTTCAATACTTTATGAATCGAGTCTCGACACCACGTTTTGGGAATCTCAGACAACTTGTGCTCGATGAAGCTCACACCTCTCGATATTCGGTACATCCTGTTTCGGACAAGAGGTACCCAGTTCCTTAAACTCTCTACTGGTGGCCAAACATGAAAGCTAAAATAGCCACTTATGTTAGTAAGTGCTTGACTTGTGCGAAGGTTAAGATTAAATATCAGAAACCTTCAGGCCTACTCCGGCAACCAGAAATCCCTATGTGGAAATGGAACGGAATTTCTATGGATTTTATCACAAAGCTTCCTAAAACGCCAACGGGCCATAACATGATTTGGGTTATCGTGGATCGTTTAACCAAATCGGCACACTTTCTGGCAATAAAGGAAACCGACTTGCTAGAGAAACTAGCCAATCTTTACATCAAGGAGGTAGTCTCTAGGCATGGGGTGCCTATTTCTATTATATCTGATCGCGATGCGCGATTCACTTCTCATTTTTGGACTACTCTCCAAAACGCTTTAGGGACTTGCTTAGATATGAGCACAGCCTATCACCAACAGACGGATGGACAGAGTGAACGTACCATCCAAACATTGGAAGATCTGCTACAAGCGTGCGTGGTGGATTTTGGCAACAGTTGGGATAAGCACTTGCTTTTGATTGAATTCTCGTATAACAACAGCTACCACGCTTCGATATAGTGTGCGCCTTTTGAGGCACTTTATGGATGCAAGTGTAGGTCTCCCATCTGCTGGACTGAAGTTGGGGATAGCCAGCTAACAGGTCCCGGACTTGTGCACGAAACTTCTAAGGAGATAGTGCAAATCATAAATCGGATGGCTGCTGCTCGTGATCGACAGAAAAGTTACGCTGATAAGCGTAGGAAACCTTTGGAGTTCCAGGT
The DNA here is from genome assembly GCA_032199755.1 of Ambrosia artemisiifolia. Taxonomy (NCBI): domain Eukaryota; kingdom Viridiplantae; phylum Streptophyta; class Magnoliopsida; order Asterales; family Asteraceae; genus Ambrosia; species Ambrosia artemisiifolia. Next base: position 26,365,274 of record CM063517.1, read on the forward strand.
TGGGGACAAGGTTCTATTGAAGGTGTCACCTTGGAAGGGGGTGATATGCTTTGGAAAACGGGGAAAATTGAACCCACGATACGTTGGACCATTTGAGATTATCGAAAGGATTGGTCCGGTAGCTTACAAGTTAAACTTACCTGATGAACTCAGTGGAGTGCACAACGTATTCCACGTATCAATCTTAAAGAAATGCTTATCGGATACAACACTGGTGGTGCCACTGGAGGAGATCCAGGTGGACGATCAGCTACGGTTCATGAAAGAACCGGTGGAGATTCTTGAGCAGGGCGTCAAGAAACTCGGACAAAACACTATACCTATTATTAAGGTACTATGGAATTCCCGTTTAGGACCGGAATACACGTGGAAACGCATGGATCAAATGCGGCTTAAATACCCACATCTCTTTACCGAACCTGAAACTATGCATAAACCAAACACTAAACGTAAAGCAACTATCTCAAAGTGAATTTCGGGGCGAAATTCCTTTCAACTTGGGGATGATGTGACATCCGGGAACCAAGCACACGTTTTTCTAGCTGACTTTACTGTTTACTTGCTGAATTTCGGGACGAAATTCTTTTCAACTTGGGGATGATGTGACACCCCGCATTTTCATGTTAACTCTTTTACTAAACTCTAGTTAATTTCCATAATCATACGTGACTAAACACTTAACTAGGGTTAGTTTAGAAGGTCTTTTGATATATTATGGGATAATAACATATGTTGGATGATATTAACGTACGTTATAACTAGGAAGGTTTTGTCTTGATACACACACGAGTCCTGTATCCCGAACGTTGGTGATTTGTCAAGCATACATAATCATATGATCTATTGGGTGATGATGAATGTGAATTAACATGCGTATGTGAATTACGTGTTTATGAGAATTACATGTTTATGTGGATTACTGTTTAATAGATAGTCAGTACGTAAACCCTACGAATTATGTGCATTCTGTAATTAACATGTTATGAGATGGGAAAAACAATAGTTTTTACATAAGTTAGTGTGAATAATATTATCGAGACTATTCTCGGGATTAAAACTGTATTAACGGGCCGTTTATCAAGAAAAGGCCCATAAACCCGAAAACCTTGGCCCATGATCTTAACCCTAGCTTATCATTTATAAAAAAAAAATAATAAACCCTACCCACACCCATTTGCGCCGTGAACTTGGAACCCCCACACACACACTTTTCAATTTCAATCTTCATCAAATTCTCACTAGTTCAAGTTGATTCGGGTGATATCTTGGAGTTCTAAGGAGTCTAGCATTGCAAGGTATATTGTTTATGTGTATATGATTAATTTTGATGCTTGAAAAGTTGTAAAAACCCTGAGAAATCTACACATTAAAATCGTAAATTGTGATAAGTCTTGATATCTTGATTGTTTGTTGAGATTGTTGATGAATATGGTTAATAGAAATCATATCTAGGGTGTATGGTATATAAAAACCTGAGATTGAACATGTTAATATGAATGTTATTGGGCTAGTATGAGGTTATTGCATGATTTTGGGTTAATAAGAATGATTAGGGTTCATGAGAAGCATGTTATTAGAATTCTGATTTTCTGACAGATTCATTGTGACGAATTGTAGGGGCTGTAATGGGTTGGTAAATTGATAGTTTTGATGATTTCTTTGCATAATTGTGATGTACATAGTCTTAGCTGTTCATAGTGGGCAAAACCATCAGATTTGGACATCGGTTGAGTCGTTTTTGGAATTTTAATTGATTAGGGGTCATATCAGATTTTCGGAATTGAAAATTTGGTCAACTTTAAATGGTCATAACTGGAGATTTACAAAGAATTAGGTTATGAAATGTTTACAGTAGGTCAACATTGGAAAAACTCGGCTTTTCCAAGTGGATTCATCCCGTTTGGATGAATACACAATTTGTGGGAATTTTTCTACTAAACTGACCTGTTGTGGAAATTTTCTGGACATAGCTGTGTTGTACGACTTTTTATAATTTTTTTGTTTGGTTTTGAGACAAAATAAAAATAGGGATTTGCAACTGAATCCCCATGAATACTCAGTAAAAATTTGGGATTTTAATTCATTCGTTAAGTGGGTTAAATGACTCATTTTTCACAGCGCACAATCTGTCCTAAAAACGCAGATTGTGTACGATGTATCTATGTGACTATTTGAAGTTGTATGTGGTATGTAATTGACATGTACTTGTGTGGAAACTTGCATGAGATGTATTTGATGTGTTAAACTTATTATAATCACCATGATCACCAACGGGATACGTAGGACATACTTGTGCATGTAGAGTCACTAGGTGTCACTACACGGTTTTGAACTTTTAAAAGTATTGAATAAACGTACTATGTGGTATATTGGTTATGCACGTGTACTCACATAGTGACACATATAATAGGGAGTCGGTAGCAAGTCTCTATTACATTGGAGTTTGGATATTTTTGCTTGCAACCTAAGGTGAGTTTCACTACTCTTTTCTCAAAAGCATGCGTCTCGGGTTGAGACAACATAATTAACTTTTTCTAGTCCGGGTTGGGACTACTACTTTCTAGTCCGGTTTGGGACTACTTACACATCCCGGGTTAGGATGCTATGGATCCTTGTGTGGGTCGGTTTTTGCTAGTTCGCAAACTGTGTCCTTGATGAACTAAACCAACTCTATCATCTGTAAGTCCTTCACATACCGAATGAGTTGCCGGGTTATGGCAAGCGGGTTATTAGTTGATAGCGCTATTAGGTCTGACAAACCTCACACCGGCTTAGGGAGTGCGGGAGTGAACTATAACTTAATAGATTTTATCATTGTTGATAGGCAATGATGTAAGGCATGCGGCTCACATTTGTGGCTACACGTACATCAGCAGTTCGGTATATCGGTGTTAGTTATCATGAATGGGTTAGCTACCCTTGACATGCGATGAACTAGTGTCTACACGGTTCTTGGAACCAACTCAATTACTTGTTTACATGGTTTTGGAAACCAGCGCAGTTACATACTCATTTACTTTACTTAGTGAACTCACCAGCATTGTTTGTTGACCCACGATTTACATGCTTTTGCAGGTAGTTAGCTTCCGGTGCCAGGATTAGAAAGCACTGCACACTTCACTGCATTTGGGGTCTCGGGCATACACCTAAATTACATATTATGCTTTTACATTTTCTTTCATATGGTTTTAATCTGGGCGCGTTGTTCTGCGCATGGCTTTTAAAAGGTTTTAACTTGGTTTACGCTTCCGCAGCTTAACTAAACCTAATTTTTGAAAACGAACTAAATGGTTTGGGCATTTAGAGTTCGTTCATATGACTTATGGCTATGGGATCCTGGTGTGTCACGCGCCTCGCGGTAAAACCCCGCAGAGGAAATTTGAGGGTGTGACATTGTGAGCCCAGAGAATTGGGTAGGCTGTTTTTGTGAAGGGGGTGTTTTTGGGTGATCTTCAGTTTGAGCTGAAGATGCCACTTTAAGGGAAATAGGGTTCAAGTGGTCTTTAACCTGATCTTTGGTGACCAGCTCTTTGAGCATAGAGACCTCAGATTCAGGACCTTCAACATTAGCCGTCAATCCATCTTGTGGAATTTGTGAATCATCATCCAAGCTAATGGAATCATCTGAATCCCTGATAGTGTCCTCAATGAGGGCAGTATCAGTTATATCATGAGCTAGCTCCAAACTAGTCTTCTCATGAACCTCTTTTTCTTGGAACTGAGGATTTCCTACCTCAGGCAATAAGCCTTCATCAGGAGTTGCCAAATTTGAGGTCTTAGCTATGTTAGTACTGTCCTCAGGTTCACCACTGGGTGATAAGTGAGTAGTAGCAGCCTCAAAAGTACCTGAAGTTTCTAAGTTTGGGTTTAGAAACTCTGGTTCATCCTCATCTCTCTGGGTGGGGCTAATAAGGTCCACATCCATGTCAACTTCTGAAGGCATCTCCCCTGTTTGATGTGTTGCTTGGGGAGTGACATGTGTTGGATGGGATCCTTTTAGTCCTGAGAGAAGTTGGGCAATTTCTATGGTTGTATGTGAGGGTTCAGGTTCAGTAGTTGTTAAGGGTTGTTGTTCAGTAGTTGGTAGGGGTTCTGGTTCAGTAGTTTCAAAGGATTGGTCAGTAGTTACAGTCTTTTTGAGTCTTTTTCTTTGGAAAATGACTGTAACTGGTTTTCTTTTGGGTGGTGGAGATGGAGTGGTCTGAGAGGATGTTTCAGCCACTACCTTTTCAAGTGCAGATTGCACATCAGTAGTTTCAGGATTCTCCACTTCCTGAACTATTTGTTTCTTTGGGTTGGTGGGTTTTTGTTTGAGAAGTAAAGGCTTTTTAGTTTTCTTTTGTTTAGGTTTAGAAGATGTGGGTTCCTCAGGGATGGGTTGTTGTTCCCCTTGGTCATCTTCTGGCACTGTGGCCGGTTTGTTGTGCCTTGAGAATACTTGGGAAGTTAATGGTTTTAAAACAGTTGGTTCTCCCACAAGTACTCCCTTTCCAAGTTTTTTTATTATGCACTGCATAACAAACCTTGGGTATAACAAAAACTTTTTCTTTTCATTTTCATGATGCAACACCAATTCATTAAAGAAAAGCTTTGATGCCTTAAAAGATGTTTCATTTATTATTGAATGAAAAATAGGTTGAAAAGTTGAAGGCATCTGATCATAAGATCCAGTTTTAGGACTTAAGCACATAATAATATAATGAAATAACAGTTTATATTGTGGATCAAAATATTTTTTATAAACTGTAGCCTGTGCCAAAGTACCTTGATAGCCACATTCAGTCATGGTAAGATGAATATCAGAATTTGAAACATGCTCTGGAGCATCAGAATCATTCAAACCAAGCCTTATGCTTAAAGTTTCTGGTGATATGGCCATCAGTTTCCCTTGAATGGATGATTTGAGAGAAATCACTCTGTCATTCACCATCACCTTTTCTGCGTTTGCCCAGAACTCATTCAGAGTCTGTTCATGAATAGGAGGATCAATGGTGAAGGCGGTTGAATATTGGGATTTGACGACTAAATCAATGATTTTGTCGTACTGGGACCAGGCTTCATCTTTCTCAAAGTAGCCTCTTTGATTGTGTCCCTGTTTCAGAACAAGTGCCATGGTTCTTCTTTGATCGAACAGTGATTTTTAGGTTAGAGAAGGGGTTTTGTGTTTGCTTTGAGAGAGAAAGAGGGAATTATGCTTTTTGAATGGATAAGTGTTTGAAAAGGGTATTTATCAGAAGTTTTTAATCGACTAGGTCAAAATTTAACCGACTAGGTCAAACTTCTGATGAGTGAAATGTCAGTTTTACCCTTTTTAATGAAACTACTGAAGAAGAATGTTTCTTCATCAGTGGTTTAAGTTATCTCTTCAGTAGTTTTGAAACGGTTGATGAGAATAACTATTTAAAACACTTAAATAACCTCTGATTTTCATCAGTAGTTATATCCTTTTTGAAAATTTTCCATCTTTAATGTTTCTCAAAACATCAGTAGTTTCTCTCTTTTTTTTTGTTTATCGGAGGTTTTGTATCAGTTTTTATCAAGTATGTAAGTGAAGGTAAAAATATGTGCAAAATTAAAAAAGTGAAAACACTTACAGACTTTATTCAAAATTTAGCATCCCAAGCATGGATACTAACCTCTGAAATGTTGTTGTATCAAGGGGTTTGGTGATTTCAATATGTTTAGTCTTTGAGAACTGAACAGGATTTTGAATGATGCTAATGGCAGATTTGCTGTCTACTAGAAGAGGGGTCTTGGTTTCTTTGATTCCATAATCAAGAAGTTGATATTGGAGCCATTGTATCTGTGATGTACAGCTTGCAGCAGCAATGTATTCAACTTCAGCTGTTGAAGTTGCCACATATGTTTGTTTCTTTGATTGCCAAGATACCAGACAGTTTCCTAAGAATTGACAACCACCAGATGTTGATTTTCTTGACATCTTACACCCTGCATAGTCACTATCTGAAAAAGCAGTTAGCTTGGTATTGCTTGAAGCAGGATACCAAATTCCTAAAATAGGAGTTCCTTTCAGATATCTGAAGATTCTTTTGACAGCAGTCAGATGTGATTCTCTTGGTGAAGATTGGTATCTAGCACAGACACAAGTTGAGAACATAATATCTGGTCTAGAAGTAGTTAAATATAAAAGAGAACCTATCATACATCTATACATGGTCTGATCAATTTCTTTCCCTTGATCATCTGGTTCAACTTGTGTGGTTAGTGTCATGGGAGTGGAACATGATTTACAGTCTTGTAAAGAAAATTTGTTTAATAATTCTTTAACATATTTTGATTGATGTATGAATGTTCCATTTGATTGTTGCTTGATTTGCAGTCCCAAAAAGTACTGCAATTCTCCCATTGTACTCATTTCAAATTTTGATTGCATGAGTTTCATAAAATCTTCACACAATTTTGTGTTTGTTGAACCAAAAATGATATCATCAACATAAATTTGAACAAGTAAGACATGATTTCCAACATGTTTGATGAAAATTGTTTTATCAATGGAGCCTCTAGTGAAGTGATTCTTTAGTAAAAAGTTTGAAAGTGTTTCATACCAGGCTCTTGGAGCCTGTTTTAGCCCATAAAGAGCTTTGTCAAGTCTATATACCCAGTCAGGATGAGAGGGATCCTCAAACCCTGGAGGTTGATAGACATACACTTCCTCTTTTATTTTGCCATACAAAAATGCACTCTTGACATCCATTTGAAAAACTTTTATTTTGTTGGAAATTGCATAAGCTAAAAATAACCTGATAGCTTCAAGTCTTGCAACTGGTGCAAAGGTTTCATCAAAGTCAATGCCTTCTTCTTGAGAATAGCCTTGTACCACCAATCTTGCTTTGTTCTTGATGATCATACCAGCTTCATCTGATTTGTTTCTGAAGACCCATCTTGTACCAATTGGTTGCTTGTTTGGAGGTAAGGGACAGATTTCCCAAACCTGTTGCTTCTTGAATTGAAGCAGTTCTTCTTGCATGGCTTGCACAACAACCTCTAGTCTTAACTTTGAACTTGAAAACATAAAATGAAATCATATATAATCGCAAGAAAAGCACCAAAGAGAAATAGAAAAATTCAAAAGTACAATCTAGGAGCTAACCGAAATTCAGGAATCAAAATTAGATGAAATTAAAAAGACAAAAATTCTAGAAAAAGAAAACCTTTCACTAAAAGCTAAAATCAGTTTCTATGAAATAGAAAGGCAATAATTGTATAAGAACATACAAGATAATTCTATAAATGTAAGAAGTTTTCAGCAAGCAAAAGAATTCATATGATACGTTGAGGCTAAGCCCAGAAACTATGGATAATGCTTAGGATATGTAAGAGGAACATGCTCACACTCAAAAACTGTCTTCATAAAATAAACAGAAGAAAAATCTAGAACTGAAATGAATGAATCATTTAAACCATAAATAATAATGAAAACAAACTTTGATTTAATCAAAATGGATCAAAGTATTCCAAAATTCTGGAATACAATATCAGATGAGATGTCTGATATAAGTTGTTGCATGTGTGCTAAAATTCTAAAAGTAGTCCAAGCACACATCACTAGAAAAACAGTCAAGGACTCTCATCTTCCTGCAGCTGAAAACTACATGAAAATGAAGAATAATCACAATGTTGAGAAATTGCATAATAAATCAGTGTCCGGCAAGAGATGGGTACCAAAAATTCTTAACTCTCAACATTACAAGACCTTCATGTGCCCCAAATTTGGTACAATGATTCTGGAAATTCCAAGCACATGATAGGAAATAGGAGCCTGTTAAGTAGGTGTGTTGCTAAAGTTGGTCAACTAGTGAACTTTGGCCATGGAATAAAAGGTAGGACCTTAGATTATGGAAATATTAGAGTAGGGCCATTAACCATAAAAAATTCGCATATGTGGAAGATTAAAATATAATTTATTAAGCTGAGGACAATTCTGTCACAAAGGTTTTAAAGTAATTTTCTGGCCTGAAAAATACGAAGTAATAGGAATTCAAGATAATGCGGTACATCCGATAGGAAGAAGAATTAGAAAATCCATTTATTACTATGATTTAATGAAAAATTGGGAAAAGAACCCATGTATTTATTTCCTCAAACATTAAGTGATAACTGGATATGGCATACGAAACTTGCACATGTAAATTTCAAAACATTAAACATACTAGACAATAAAAAGCTGGTAAGAGGCATTCTTGTCAAGAAATTCAAAAACGAAAATATATGTGAAGCCTGCCAAATGGGACATCAAAAAGAAGCTCACATAAATCATTATCTGAATACTCAACAACAAAACCTATGGACCTACTTCATATGGATCTATGTGGACCCATTAGCAGGGAAAGCATGTCTAGTAAGAAATATATACTTGTCATTGTTAATCCATTTATTACTATGATTTAATGAAAAATTGGGAAAAGAACCCATGTATTTATTTCCTCAAACATTAAGTGATAACTGGATATGGCATACGAAACTTGCACATGTAAATTTCAAAACATTAAACATACTAGACAATAAAAAGCTGGTAAGAGGCATTCTTGTCATGAAATTCAAAAACGAAAATATATGTGAAGCCTGCCAAATGGGACATCAAAAAGAAGCTCACATAAATCATTATCTGAATACTCAACAACACAACCTTTGGACCTACTTCATATGGATTTATGTGGACCCATTAGCAGGGAAAGCATGTCTAGTAGGAAATATATACTTGTCATTGTTGATGATTATTCAAGTTACACATGGGTTGAATTTTTTGGAACGAAAGTGAAACTTTTAAATTGATAATAAACTTCAACAGAAAACTCCAAAATAACTTAAAACTTAAAGTCAGAAGAATAAGAAGTGATAATGGAATAGAATATAATAATTCCATATTAGAATATTTTCTGATAAGGAAAGCAATTTCATATGATTTCCAAGCCCCTAGGACTCCACAATAAAATGGAGTTTTACAAAGGAGAAACAGGACTCTTGTTGAAGCAACAAGAACTATGCTGGCATATTCAAAACTACTAACATTTTTCTGGGCAGAAGCAATTGCTAATGCCTGCTTCACACAAAATAGAACCTTAAACAATGATCGATGTCGTTGGGTCAATCAAAAATAAGTAAAATATAGTATAGTGAAAGTGAGTCGTCTCCACAGGGAATTGGTGGAAAGTATAGTTTTGTCAATTAACTAATAAGATTAAAGCCTAATTGTTTTATATTAAATTGAATTTCAGAAAACGGATTGGAAAAAAAGTTGTAAACAATAATAATAAAAGAAGTAATCCCCTCCAGGTTTCCGGTTAATGATCCACTCTACTCTTGTTTCATTGATTGGATACTACATAGACATAGCTTTGTTGGACGGTTCAAATCAAGTGATAACCGAACACAAGTTTTTAATAATAACCTGTACAATTCAATTACCAACCCACAAGTATCACTTACCCTCCCAATTATCAAACTACTCACGATGCAAGAAAACCGAATGTGAATGATGAAGTTGAAGACAAGTGACTCGTTTAAATGATAAAAATCACAAATATTCTTCAACTAAATGAAAAACAATCCATAAACCAAATCAAACAAGAGTTCAAGTTTCACAAATAAACCATACACCCGGAGGTGATTACAAAGATGTTTAGCCACTCACGGTAACAAGAAATAACTCAAAAGTATGAATAATAATACCGAACATGTTGATGCAAACCGAAAGTAAGGATGAAAGATGATGAACAATGGTGTTTGTAGCTTCAAAAGTCTCCAAAAGATCTCTAATTTTCGTGCATAAGGGCTTAGGAGGCTGCTAGGGTTGATAAAAATCATTATATTAAAGAAAAACAAACTTTCTTAATTTTGCTCTTCAGCCAGCCGTAAGGTACTGATCAGGGGCGTAGCTTACAGTTCAGTTAATCTATCAGCATTGCTTCATTCAGCAGTACCTTACAGATCAGCCCTGTAGCTTACTATCCAACCCCAAGTGAAATAGCTCTAAATGTTTTGTAATTCATCAGTAAGCCACAGATAGAAGGCGTAGCTTACACCTTGTTTCTTCAACTTCTTTCCAACACATTTTTCCTTCAAATCCTTGCATCCAAACACCCTCCAATCTCGTTTTGCTTCATCCAAACACACTTTAATCTTTACTTCTTCATCAAAAACATCCTTCAAACATCCAATTCTCTTCCACGAGCTCCCGAGCATTCTCAATTCTTCAACTTTGAACACCACACTTCACACTTTTCGGCTCTAATTCCATCCGCTTAGCCATTTATCCTGAAACAATCAAAGCTGGCGTAGTTATCCCATTCATCACATATAATTACTATAAACACAACAAAAACACACAAAATGGGCTTATTATTAACCATTCATTTACCCTCTCATCACATTCCCACACTTACCTTTGATTGTCCCCAATCAAACTATCACAAAACACTACTCGCTTTGCTAACAAATCACCTTCAATTCCCTTACCGAAACTACTCTTCAAGGCCCCGAATCATACCCAATCCCATAGACTTACACAATCGAGATTGACAAACTGACAAGCAATATTGCGCATATTTAAAAATCAAGACTTGCCTAACTAAACCTAACATGCTTATCATCATACACATATACTACACACCCCTCACAATGGTCGCTCCTCTCGGTTTAATATCTGGACTAGCATGTAATGTGCTAGTATAAATCGCTCAAAAACCAAGAATGTAACCCTGCTATCATAGGCTTGTATGACAATCACACAGAAGCTGTAAACTATGCACACATCGAAAGGTCTTACGAGTTTTTGGGCTTCGGGTAAAGGTAGGAATGATTTGGCTAAAAAATTGGTTTAAAAACAAAGGTTTCACACGAATAGATGACCATCCTTATTCACTAAGCACAATAACATAATAATCACACAAACTTTGGGCATATTTGACCCCATAACACATACTTCTATATATATTTTTCTTTCTTTCTTTTTTTTTCATATATATATTTTTTTTCTTTCTTTTTTTTCACAACTTGAACATAACTCAAACACTTGAACAAAACAAACACAATGGATGTCATCAATTTATTACACAAAGGTAAACGGGTAAACGGGTCAATTTGGGTGACGTTGTCGGTTTAATCAAATGAAAGGCTATAGGCTCAACATGGGCTACTAAGGGTAATGTTGGATAAACGGGTCAACCAAACACAACTGGTTTCAACACAACAAAGGGATTCCTAATTTGCCTTTCTCATCTATGTGCATGTTTTGCCTACAACTCTAGCATGTATCAAATCACACAAATTCTGCAGCAAGGAAACATTTGGCCTACTCTCAACAAATGAACATATATATCAATATCTATCAATCTAGTAGGCTCAAAGTCTCACAAAGTAGGGATATAGGTTGCCGACATGTAGCATATGCAATTCCTATAAGCATGTTACCCCTAGTTAGACATCTCTTTTTAGTTCTTATGAAAATGCTTGTCAGAAAAACTCTCATGAAACTTAAAGGGATGACCATGATCAAGGGTCTCATTTTTCGTACTCGGTAAAGGACTTGCTAGCAACTGAAAACGCGGCTTTTGTGCCTGATCAAGTGAAAAAGGTGACAAATTTGCAAGATTTTTTTTTCATTAAAATTGTTCAAAAATTTTCAAAATTCCCAATTTTTCTTGCAACGGTAAGTAACTTCGCCTTAGTTCCCTCGGGTCCCCATCCCCACACATGGGATACATTGTCCCCAATGTATGGTTTTCAGTCCTTCACTACTCAACATGTTCAACCTCAATCACTACCTACCAGAGTTGACTAACACCCCAAAGTAACAAAACAAACCATTCCCTTCACGAACAGATTTTCACACCACCAAATTTCATAAACAAGCAACAACAAAAGAAAAGGAAGGAGCACATGGACCTGATTCACTCCCCCATAGAACGCGCATCTACTCTGATGCGTATTGCATTGAATACTCCAAACCTATCATGCCCGCACAACTTTCCCATACTTGGCTGCTGCAATGGCTATGAAACAACGAAAACACACAAAAACAAATAAAATAAAACATGTACCTCAGGCTGCCTACCGAGAGCGCTAAGTTTATGAGTCTTCAGCCGGACTTCATACTTGCTATATCTCTCATGGTGGTCTTAGTGAACATTTCCCCACTGAGTTCCCGATGTATGCCCGGTAGTTTACATTTTGATTCCACATCTGCTCTTTCATGACCAACATGTCTGTTGAATCAATACGAAACAATTGAAATCCACATTTTCCTACCGAATTCCCAACATATGTTCGGTAGTTGACATGTCGAGTCTTCGTCTTCTTGATCATGATCGGCATATCCACTGAAGTGTTGCGAGTCCCTTTCATTATAATTTGCCCAAGATCTTCCCAACTCACCTTCTTCGTCTTTCCACTCGAACCATCAGCCCCAACTTTTTTGGCTTTCTTAGTAAACATAAGAGGATGGTTAGAATACATCAAGGTTACCTTGTTTACTGGTTCTTCAAGAGGTGTGTCTGCAAGTAGATGTACGTAAGAGGTCACGTATTCTTTTAGGCTTGTAACTTCCTTTTCTAAGACTGCCTCCATTACAACCCGATCCCCATGTGGCTCTTCAACGACTGAAGGAATTGGCCTGGTATTGATTTCCATGACCTCTTCTTCAACTTCTTGGTTAGGAAAGTCCATAAGCTCATCTACCACCTCATCATTAACCATACCCGGTTCTACTGTAAAATCTTCAGGAATAGGAGGATTTTGTGTGGTCTTGTTTTCTATTGCCTTTAACTCTGCGATTTCCTCCGCTGATTGGTTAACTTGCTTTACCAATTCCATACGAATCTTGTCTTGGATCTCGTAATCCTTCCGTATTTCCTGCATGAATTCTATAAGTGTATCTTTAAACGAAGCAACCGAGTCAAACAATTCTTCCACATGCTTTCCTTGATCTTTCCAATCTTCTTGATAATCAAAATGTGGACCTTGTTGTTAGCCTTGATTATGCATTTCTCTTTGATAATTTCTTTGGTTCCCCTGCTAACGGTTCTGATATTGTAGCTTCCTTTGATTGAATGAACTCCTTTGATACACATCATTTGGCTGATATTAGCCATAGGAGTTTGCTGAATGTGGCTGACGATATGAGGATGATATGGGTGAGCCTCCATGATTTTTGAAACCGAATATAATTCGATCTTGTTGTTCCTTATACGCTTCAATCTTCCTACGGGCCACTGGACAATCATGAAACAAATGATACGGGCTCCCGCATCAATCACATGGGTCATCTTCTACCCAGCTAATCATAGTGTCTTTGCATGTCACTGCGCCTACACAAACTAACACACCAAGTGTAATACTAAACAAAAATAAAAAGAAATTAAATCAACTAACTAAACTAGAAAAATACAATTTTTTTTGGGTTTTAGGATTTTTATAAATAAACAATAAAAACTAAAAACTACACTAAGCGCACCTATACCTCGGCAACGGCGCCATTTTGATCGATGTCGTTGGGTCAATCAAAAATAAGTAAAATATAGTATAGTGAAAGTGAGTCGTCTCCACAGGGAATTGGTGGAAAGTATAGTTTTGTCAATTAACTAATAAGATTAAAGCCTAATTGTTTTTTATTAAATTGAATTTCAGAAAACGGATTGGAAAAAAAGTTGTAAACAATAATAATAAAAGAAGTAATCCCCTCCAGGTTTCCGGTTAATGATCCACTCTACTCTTGTTTCATTGATTGGATACTACATAGACATAGCTTTGTTGGACGGTTCAAATCAAGTGATAACCGAACACAAGTTTTTAATAATAACCTGTACAATTCAATTACCAACCCACAAGTATCACTTACCCTCCAAATTATCAAACTACTCACGATGCAAGAAAACCGAATGTGAATGATAACAAGATAAGCAATTGAAGACAAGTGACTCGTTTAATGATAAAAACCACAAATATTCTTCAACTAAATGAAAAACAATCCATAAACCAAATCAAACAAGAGTTCAAGTTTCACAAATAAACCATACACCCGGAGGTGATTACAAAGATGTTTAGTCATTCATGGTAACAAGAAATAACTCAAAAGTATGAATAATAATACCGAACATGTTGATGCAAACCGAAAGTAAGGATGAAAGATGATGAACAATGGTGTTTGTAGCTTCAAAAGTCTCCAAAAGATCTCTAATTTTCGTGCATAAGGGCTTAGGAGGCTGCTAGGGTTGATAAAAATCATTATATTAAAGAAAAACAAACTTTCCTAATTTTGCTCTTCAGCCAGCCGTAAGGTACTGATCAGGGGCGTAGCTTACAGTTCAGTCAATCTATCAGCATTGTTTTATTCAGCAGTACCTTACAGATTAGCCCTGTAGCTTACTATCCAACCCCACGTGAAAAAGCTCTAAATGTCTTGTAATTCATCAGTAAGGTACAGATAGAAGGCGTAGCTTACACCTTGTTTCTTCAACTTCTTTCCAACACATTTTTCCTTCAAATCCTTGCATCCAAACACCCTCCAATCTCGTTTTGCTTCATCCAAACACACTTTAATCTTTACTTCTTCATCACAAACATCCTTCAAACATCCAATTCTCTTCCACGAGCTCCCGAGCATTCTCAATTCTTCAATTCTTCAACTTTGAACACCACGCTTCACACTTTTCGGCTCTAATTCCATCCGCTTAGCCATTTATCCTGAAACAATCAAAGCTAGCGTAGTTATCCCATTCATAACATATAATTACTATAAACACAACAAAAACACACAAAATGGGCTTATTATTAACCACTCATTTACCTTCTCATCAAATAACAAAAGATTTCAAAGAACACCTTACCACATAATCATTAAAAGACCACCGTGGGTCAAATTTTTACATATTTGACAGAAAGGTTGTAAAGAAAATTTTCTAGGATATGGAATTTTCTACCCCTAAAATTCAAAAAATTTAAAGAAATTGAAATATTTTTGGATTTTCGAATAGAAAAATGGTTAAACAAAAGCTGATATTCCGATGTGGTTTAGTCAGATTTTCCCAAAAATGCCTTTTGCCTTTTTACCTTTCAAAGATAGTCAACTTTGGATTTGTAAAATGATTTGGTAAATTTTTTCGCAATTTGGTAGTCAGTGTGGACTATGGTAATCACTGGATTGTTAGTTATTACTATGGAAGTTACATTATCAACGGAATGTGGAGGTGATAAATGCAACCCGTTGTCACGTATGTGTGTTAATATATTTAGAAAATTAGAACAGGAGACGGGCCATCTTCAGAAGTAATTATACTACCACTTGTACCTATAAGATTACTGTTAGTATTACCTGTAAAACCATTTATAGGAGCAGTAATACCTGTAGAAGTATTAGACTGATCAACTGGTGTCTGAAAGCACTTCAGGGTATTCAACAAAGTTATCATCCGATGAAGATGCATCATATTCCTCAAATGCTTCCATAAACACCTCTTCTTCCTCAGTATTCCTGTCTACTGCATAAGAACCTGGAAACTGTAGCTCAAATTAACTACCTGATTCGGCTTCGTAGGTTGCAGGAAACACACGTAACGACCTCCCATGAACTGATATCCATCCTTTTCGAATTCAGCTTCAACTTTGTAACCACCATTGACAAAATCACTTAGGTCAACGAGATCTAACTTATAGCCATTAGGGTACCATAGACCTTTTGTTGGTAATCCTTTAGATAATAAAGGAATCGTTCTACAACAATCACCCAGTCCACTCTTATTCATTACTAACACCCGTTGTTAAGTCGAACTACTAGGTCATGAATTTAAATTTCATCGAACATTTCTCATCTTTCTTCTTTAATAACAAACTCCCTCCTTTGATTGGCTAAGGTTACATATCCTTCAAACATGTTCTAATCAAGTTACCGGAGTGACATGTCACCTATTGTGTGTTAGAATGCCCCATTGCCAATAATCAAATGATTGTTGATAGTTCCTCCTGGAACACCCTACACACTCATTCGAAAATTAGTTTTGGAGGGGGACCCAGACCTTGATGGTAATTTGGTCGGCCTAGGTCATCAATCATTGGTAGATCCATCTACCTACCGTGAGCAGTTGCAGTAGGATCGCTTGATGATGAACCCTCAAAAGAATTTACTGATATACGTCTCCAAACCTGCTTAATTTTATCTTTGAAAACTTTTGGTTTTGCAGGTTTGGGTTTGGCCTTAGGTTGTGATTTCGGACTTCCCTTTGGACTAGCCTTAGGGTTTTTCTTTGGCCTTGAGACCTTAGGTTTCACAACCTTCTCACTTTTGGTTCAAAATTTCAACAACAATTCTGTGTTTTCTCTTAAAGGTGTTTGGTGTCCCATTTGTATAATAATTATCATAAAAATTTCGTTTTGGTGAGCCAAAATGATTTTTGTTGTTCTTTCTTGGGGGTTCATACGTCATAGCCTTCATCTTTCTCAGATAGGGACAATGTGATCTAAAGTGTCCTACCTCATTGCATTCAAAGCATGACTTCCACTCTTCATAGTATTAAGGTTCATACTGAGAATACCCCGAGCTATACTGGGAAGATCTTGGGCTGGAACTTCCAAATCTAGTGGCACTTGAGGATGATTCATGGTTATGAGATCTAAGTGCACCATATCTTTGATCTTTTTTGTTCAATATACTCGATATTTGAGTGGTTTTCAAAATGTTGAACCTGATCTGTACACATATATTTGACAAACTTAACTTCTTTAGTCTTGGGAACAGACTTTTTCTTCCTAGACTTTTTCTTTGGAACCGAATTGATTTTCTATGATTGATTTGGTTGGTTCTGCTGATTATGATGAGTTTTCTGAGGAACAACTTGAGGTTTTACTTATTGAGGTTTACCATTCTTCTTTTTCACTTTGGGTAGTCAAACTCGGAGAATGAAAGTCAAACTTGATGAAAGAAAGTCAACTCAGTCAACAAAAGTCAAACTTGGTCAAAAAAAGTCAAACACGTTCAAAGTAAATCAAACTCGATCAAAGAAGGTCAACTTTGTAATGGAAAGTCAACTTTGGTCAAGATAGTCAACATTAGTCAAAGATAGTCAACTAGGTGTAAGAAGGTCAGGTGTATGAAATTTTTCACAAGTATGTGTCCGTTACACTTGAAAGTGTATACATGTATGAGCTCACAAGCCTGAAGGTTTTTCACAAGTATGACCTCATGAGCCTGAAGGTTTTCAAAAGTATGACTCTCCTACGCCTAAAGGATTTTATAAGTATGACTAACCTACGCCTAAAAGTTTTCACATGTATGAGCTTCTAGGCCTGAAGGCTCCTATTCCTGAAGATGTTCACACTTATGAGTCTCTTACGCTTGAAATATTCTCCTACACCTGAAAGATTCTCATACGCCCGATAAGATGCCCATATGCCTCAACTGCTGATTTTCCTTGTTTTTTTTGACGAAAATGAAGGTTTTCTATGCTTGTAGAACAAGTTTTTCGATCTGGACTTGTTTTTATCAATCAAATGATCAGGTTTTGTGCGGGGTTGACTTCTAAACACATATATGCTACCAAAAACCACATCAAAACCCGAATTTTAATCCAAATCAATCAGAAATAACCAAGAACACATACTAATCGGTTTTTCACAAAAAAAAAATCAAAGCTAGAATGATCTATCATTGTTTTTGCTATTGATTCACACACGTTCTATATCAGATCTAGATGCTATAATAAAAATTTGTTTTAAAAATTCAATCCAAAATCAAGAAATCCTCTTAAAACCCATGAAGAATAACTTATGAACAATTTTCAACAAAAACTCAGATATGACGTGTTTTGATGCAAATGTGATTTGGATTTACTTAAAACCATTTTCTAAAGATGTTTAAGCAATCAAAACAACAATTAAAATAGTAATTATAATCCAGATCAAGCATAAACCCATGTTTATGCTTGAAAATGGGTCAAAATGAATTTTCTATCAAAACCATGACCAATTGTTGTTCAAATCAGACATGTAGCTACTCCAATCTAACAACACGCGAGGTATGAGCCAAGCTCTAATGCCACTTGTAGGATCAACACAAGATTTGATGATACCGTGCGCGTATGATCGAATCCAAAGGTGAAATCAATGGATCAATTGTTGTTAGAGATGAGATATGATTGTAGAAAAGTATGGAATTGTGAAATACACACAAACACACTCAAAATTGGGCAACACTTCATTTCACAAGTTTAGCAAAAGTTACAAATGGTTGGGTAAGAGGGTCCATTTATAAGACAAGCTCCCTACGCCTGGAGCCTTCCAGGTGTAGGGGCTTCATACACTTGACACAGCCAGGCGTACAGATTCCATATGCCTGGACACTATTACAATTACAAAAATTGCCCTTAGACCCACTAAAAGCTACGTGTTAACGTCCAAAACATACACAATCGTGCCTACAACTAATATAGACTTATCACTAGCTGGGAACATACACGAAGTGCACTAACAGGGAGCATAAAGCCACATGTGGCAGCCACGTCAACTCCCCTCCAACCTCTAAAAAACCATGGGGGATGATGGCATGGAGTTTTTTTTATTTTTATTTTTTTGATTTTATAATCAACCAACCAATCACAATCATTTATAATCCAACAACCAACCACAACCATTCACCTCACCATCACATTTGCCCCACGTCCATAGAAATTTCCATCCGACTTGCCTCACGCCACATAGGGATGGTGTTGTTGGTGTGGAAGGGCTTCACATCCCCTACCATGTCCCCACACCAAGTACTCTAAAACATCACTGGTTAGTTAGGTGAAGTAGGAAAATCTATTTAACTTGGACCTACGTTTTACTGTTATAAAATACATTTCTCCACTAGAATCCAATTGGCTTATGAAACCACTACTTTCTATGTAATTTTTGTTCATGTTTGGTTAGCATCGTCTATCCTTCATCTTTCTGTATGATTTTTGCTGCTAAAAAATAAATACTATACACACGTGCGGCAAGAAATACATTAAAAAGTATAAGTAAACAACAACAAAAGAAAATGAAGATATTACGTACAACATGATTGTTAAAACTGGACCTCACTTGAAAGCGTGATTATAGTCATGAAAATGGAAGGTTTTGTAAATGAACCGTGACAACCATTTTGATCCTATAAAACACAAAATCGCAGAAACCACAAGTATATTTTTTGCTGCAACTGATATCATCCCCGGTTTCGTTACAGCCAAAATAGCCACTGCAGCAACTGAAGACACCTGAAGAAAGATCTCGAGTGCCTTAAAACCTTTGTATGCACCTTTGCAACTGTTGCAATTCACCACATGTGTCCAGTACCTAAACAAAAAAAGAGAATCATTTAATTGAAAAAGAAATAAACCCCAGTGTGTTTGAGACTTATTCAAATTACCTGTCCAAGAGTTGTTCTCTAGTAGGCATGGGTGTAACAGCTGCAATAGATTTGGTTCCCCAATCGATTTTACCACCAGCATATTGCTTTAGCCACTTTCTATATGCCACCACATTACCATCTGCTTTGGTTGGCACAAAACAAGTTTTTTCCCAATTTGAAGGACTTGTTTCCATCAATTTCTCCTCCTAAAATATGGATAGTCGTTCAAACTTCGAATATACAACAATTTAAGCACAATCACGTTGGGATAACTAGTTTTACCTGAACCCGTAGTAGATAGAAATCCGAATCAATAACTAAATTTTGCGTAACATGGTGCATCCATCTTGTAACAAATGGATCTATCCAAATGCGAAAATTTCTTGGGAAAACAGATATCAATCTACTGTTACCTTGGCTCACAGGAACACATAGAAAGATAAAAAGGTCCTTTCTAGGTATCGTTTGTGTAAAGTTTCCCTGAATCAATTAAATTAAAGGAATGAATTGTAACTAGTCAGTATAATGTTTAAAAAAATTCGACAAAATTTCTAGACCCTCCAAACCATGAACACCACGCATTTAACTCCGCTACTTGCAAATGTTAATTCATACCTTTGTGCTATCTAGACTTTCCTTGATTGTAAGAGTACCTTGTACTAAACAAGGAGAAACAAAGTTCCATTTACGATCTGGCTGCTCGGTTGTAGTAAAACCATTTTTGTCTATTTTATGTATCTTTATATCAATAGGTGATCCCCCTTCTCGATCAACCTTAACAGTGCAGGAAATTTGTGTTAGGCGCGGGTGATCATATATATCGAATATGTGAAAGTTATTTGATTGCACAAATACTTATCTTGGATGTGGTGTGATCCTCATTATCCCATGATGTGCATATAGAACATGAGAAGGGTCCATGACATTTTCAATCAGGACTTCATACCTATGATAATTTCCTACGATTTTTATTATAATTTCCTAGAAAACAAACATGCTGAAAAGGTTTATGTAAGTTGATAACGACATAAATACTGAAATACATACCCATATGGTATATCCCTATTGAACATATGGAAGGAAAATGAAGGATCATCAAGTTCAGGGATGTATGGTGGTTTCTTCTTAGTGATGACATCTTTGTATTTTGGATTAGAGTTGGGCCAAAACCAAACAATCTCGTTTTGCACGGTGCTTGGATAAACACCAACACACGCTTTTGGGGAAGAATGAACCTGCATGTATATTCTATACGTTTATCCAGCGTATTCCTAAATCATCGAGACTGGCAAAACTAAAGAAAGTGGAAGGTTTTGGCCGATTTGAGATATTTACATTCCAGATCGCTATGCGTCTTTTACATTTAATGTTTATTTTATAATTTTTTTCAAGAAATAAAAAGTTATATGTTATGTTCATCATAATTTATTTATAAAAAAGTTAATACAAATTTTGAAGAGATAATTCCAATCTAGAAGATTATGTGTAAACATTCAATGATTTAAAGATAATTCAAGTGGTTTGGAAATAAATATATTTGGTTATTTTTTTCAATAGTTAGAAATCAGGTTTACTTGATATGTTTATTTAGTTGGTTTTAGTTAATGTTTGAGTTGGGTTACGACTAAAGTTAGTATAGATAGATTGTTAGGTCTTTTGCAATTTGTGTTAATGATAAATAAATAAATAAAAGAACCGAACGAGTTCGTTCATCTAGTGTTTTAGTGTTTGATCAAAGGTTGCCTGATTTTCCAACAAATTTATGCTCTTTCTTAAAAGGATATATGTTTTCTTTTCAAAAGCCTCAAAACTGTGTATGAAACGTCAAAGTGATCGACTATACCGAAGGACCATCAACGGGAGCTTGAGGAATTAATTTGCAGTCACCCGAGCCACCAAAACACCAGCCATGATACACACACTGCAACCTACCCCATTGATCAATCCTCCCTTCAGAAAGTGGAGCTAATCTGTGTGAACAACGATCTTCGAACACCTTCCATTCATTGTCGTTCCTATCCCACCACAACACAACATCAAGACCCAACACCTTCTTCCCAGTTGGAACCCTCTTGTCTAAATCACACACAGGCATGAGTGGATACCAGTGAGAAAACCAGTCAAATTTATCATCTTGATCACAGCTATCGGTTTGGGTTGTTTCTTCGAGTGGGGCTGCTGGTTGGGTTGAAACAGATGGAGAAATTACATTTAACTTAGTGAATTTAGATTTTGGAAGCTGGGTAAAATGAAGTAAGGGTGATCTGGATTTTTTGTGAGCAAATGTTATATTAAAAATGGGTTTGGACAAGTGAGGTCTGATAAGTGAAGGTAGGGCAATAGGTGAGATAGTTGTTAGAGTTCTCATGCCTATTGATTTATCTTCTTTGAATTCAACACAGGGATGTGCATTATTGCATATAAATACACTACAAACAAATTAAGGGTTGTTTCAAATAGTAGTTATTTGTCATTTTCTAAAATTTTTTTGCTTTATTTTTCTTTCTTGCTTGATGCTTCTCATATTTTACAAATTATATTATATTATACAATTTACTATTACTATTACTTTACTATAAATTTAAAAATCAACTTGGTGAATAGTAACTAAACAAATCTTGTCCGTCCATTTCTTGATCTACGGTCATAATAAGTATGTCAATTATGTAATTTTTTCTTTTGTTTGATGGTATATTTGTCATTTTGTGTGTGAACGCATGGCACTTTTATAGTTATGCTTTTTATCAAGGGTATATTCGTCATTTTGTGTGTGAACATATAGCAATTACGTAATTTTTGCTTTTGTTCGAGGGTATATTCGTCATTTTGTGTGTGAACACGCATGACACTTTTGTAGTTGTGCTTTCTATTAAGGGTATGTTGACAAAAAAGCGCGATTTTCTTGCACTTTTCCTGCTCTTTTTGTACACTGCGCGCCTTGAGTGACATAAGGTGCATGGATCTGTGCCTCAAGTCGCATCGTGCTTAAGCGCGCCTAAGGCACGCTTTTTAAAACCTAGGCCTCTATGCTTTTCAATTTTTACGAATTATGTTTCGGTCTAAATTTCGGGAGTCAACACTAAATTTCGGGAGTCAACACGCTGTAACCTACCTATGTTGTTACATGTTTTTACCTCTATGTTTTCCTGGTAAACGGCTTTGTCGTAGAACGCGGATCCTAGCTTGACTTGGTTATTCTTTTAAATGTTTTACATTTCGGCGAAAATTTCAGTATTAACACACCGCAAGGAGTGTGCGTGGTTCAATATTGTTATATTTACTTTTTGTTTGGTTTGATGGTCCCGCCGCAATGCGCGGGTCCTAAATACTAGTTTATCACAAAAACACATTTTACTTTTAACCTTAACATTTTTCCACTTTAAACAATGTTCCTTAAACTTTTCATCGTTTACATATTTTTCAAATTTGTCACAAATTTTTAATGCCAACATTATAAAGTGCGCCTGTGTGACACCCCAGGAAAATCCACATTAGTCGTGGCAAATGGAGATCATTGATCATAAGTAATGTTATGCCTCTTAGATCACCAACGCGTTTTGGGGCTTAATGTTAATGGATGATAGGAGAACTCCACAGTTAAGCGTGCTCAGGTGGGAGCAGTACCAGGATGGGTGACCTCTTATGAAGTCTCTACCGGGGCAAACCAAAAACAAATCCGTGAGCCCTGGATGGGCAACCCATTGGGGCAAAGCGGACAATATTGGTGGTGAGAGGGGCCGGATGTTACAGCCTGTAATTCACTGTTTTCCATCTGGTTTTCCTGGTTAATGGTTATGTTAGAACGCGTGAACCCTAGTTTGACTTGATTATTCTTCTATATATTTTACATCATGATCTAATTTTTGCATGTTAACACCCCATAATGAACGTGCATGGTTAACCATTTTTACATCAACTCTTCATTCAATCCTAAATACTAGTTGAATATAAATAATATTAGTCTGGTTTATTCTCACCCCTTTGTCTGTTTGCACCCCCCCCCCCCCCACATGGCTCAATGCACCCGCTATTGCCATAGCGTGGCGCTTTGAAGTACACCTACTGACTTGTGCGAGTCTTCATAGGATTGGGGTTAGGGTTAGGGTTGGGGTTGGGGTTGGGTTTTTTGGTGGATTTTTGGTGACTTTAGTGGGGATTTTTATGAGATTTTAGGTGTGTTTAATGTGTATTTTGTAAGGCTTTTTTGTTTGAAAATATATTGGTGTGAATATGCAAAATCATACGATAACTTTTCAGCCAGGAAAAACTATTGAAATGTAAATTTCTTTTCTTTTTTTTAGCAAGTCAATGAGAAGTAATTGGTGATAACATGATCTATAAATTTTACCCGATTTTATTGTTTATTTTATATTTATTAGTTCATTTATAATTTTAACATTCTATTAACATCAGATAAGTTCTTAAGCCAGGATAAGCTATTGAAATGCAACTTTCTTTTCTTTTTTGTAACAAGTCAATAAGAAGTAACTTGCACCGACTTGAGATATGAGTTTAAGAATCTTAAATCTCTCAGATCCATGCTATCCACACACCTTACGTTATTATTATTGTTATTATTTTCAACTTCAACAGTGTCGTCATTTAACATTTTATAAAACTTCAATTTGTTATTTTATTAATCTATTTACTATTTTATCATTTTATGAAACGTTTTATAAAATAAGGCAAACATGCTAATTAAATGCTATATCGTACAATATGTTGCGAAACAAATATTAAAAAAAGATTTAAACGTTCTAATCAAACGTCATTTTGTGTGTGAAAATATGGCAACTACGTAATTTTTGCTTTTTATCGTTTCGTTGTTAGTTTCCGTTACTGTTTTAACGCGCGGGATCTCTTGCTCGTAACATTTAATGTCCATCCTTATGAACAGTAGAATAATAAGACATTTTTTGAAGCTATTTACGTAACTGTCACTACTAAAAATACATGCTACGTTTTCTTTTGTTTTTTCCTTTTATGTCTTCTTTTTGTTTATATGTTGATGAGAGGTAGTTTTGCTTACTTTTTTTTTTAAATGTTGGGTTGGTTTTCTCCATCTAATTATGAGGTTCTAATAAACTTATATCGTAAAATAAAACAAGTTAGTTAAATTTTAATGATAAAAAAAATTATCTACAACATTAAAACAGATATGCGAATGCTTATGCTTTGTTTAAATACCAATTTATTATTGTCTTAGTACTAAAATAATAATAAACCAAGAAAGTAATTATATATTTAACAATTAAGAGTGCTTAGCAATAATATCCTATTTTGTTCTTTTGTGATTTTTTACCCTTTACACCTTTTCTTTTCATCATTTATAAATTTGTCACAACACATTGTTAATTTATAATCCAACACCTATTCACTTTAAACTTTAGTCCCTATCTTGGTTTTAAAAAGCGCGAAGTGCACAAAATCGACGAGGTCTAAAACCGAGGCGCAAAGCACATAGCGCAAAAGCGGTGGGCTTTTTGTACGCGTAGCGCAAGACGATTATATATTTTTTTCTATATATCCTATAGGTTGTTAGCATCCTTACCCCAAAATATAGATATAAATAAGGTTTAAATATGATTTAACTTAAATATATAACCTTTTTAGCTATATGTATAACACTTTGTAGCACAAAAAGACCGCCTGTATGAAAAACACGATTTTCTTGCGCTTTTCCTGCGCTTTTTGTACACTGTGTGCCTTGAGTGAGATAAGGCGCATGGAACAGCGCCTCAATCGCCTCGCACTTAACTGCGCCTCAGGCGCGCTTTTTAAAACCTAGGTCCCTATGCTTCTCAGTTTTTACAAATTATGTTTCGGTCTAAATTTCGGGAGTCAACACGCTGTACCTACCTATGTTGTTACATGTTTTTACCTTTATGTTTTCCCGGTTAACGGCTTTGTCGTAGAAGGCGAATCCTAGTTTGACTTGGTTGTTCTTTTAAATGTTTTACATTTCGGTGAAAATTTCAGTATTAACACGCCGCAAGGAGTGTGCGTGGTTCAATATTTTTACATTTTCTTTTTGTTTGGTTTGATGGTCCCGCCGTAATGCGCGGGTCCTAAGTACTAGTTTATCACAAAAACACATTTTAATTTTAACCTTAACACTTTTCCACTTTAAACATTGTTCCTTAAACTTTTCATCGTTTGCATAGTTTTCAAATTTGTCACAAATTTTTAACCCCAACATTATAATGTGTGCCTGTAGTTCACTGTTTTCCATATGGTTTTCTAGGTTAATGGTTATGTTAGAACGCGTGAACCCTAGTTGGACTTGATTAATCTTCTATATGTTTTACATCTTGATCTAATTTTTGCATGTTAACACCCCACAATGAACGTGCATGGTTAACAATTCTTACATCTAACTCTTCATTCAATCCTAAATCCTAAATACAAGTTGAATATAAATAATATTAGTCTTCTTTATTCTCACCCCTTTGTCTGTTTGCCCCCCCCCCCCCCCCCCCACGTGGGTCAAAGCACCCGCTATTGCCATAGCGTGGTGCTTTGAAGTACACCTGCTGACTTGTGCTAGTCTTCAAAGGATTGGGGTTGGGGTTGGGTTATTTTTGGGGGATTTTCGGTGAGTTTAGTGGGGTTTTTTATGAGATTTTAGGTGTATTTAATGTGTATTTTGTAAGGTTTTTTTGTTTGAAAATATATTAGTGTGAATATGCCAAATCATATAACTTTTCAGTGAGGAAAAACTATTGCAATGTAAATTTTTTTTTTTTTTTTTATTTTGCAGCAAGTCAATGAGATGTAATTGATGATAACATGGTCTATAAATTTTAACGGATTTTATTGTTCATTTTATATTTATTAGTTCATTTATTATTTTAACATTTTATTAACATCCGATATGTTTTTAAGCCAGGATAAACTATTGAAATGCAACTTTATTTTCTTTTTGTAACAAGTTAACGAGAAGTAACTTGCACCGACTTGAGATATGAGTTTAATAAGCTTAAATCTCACTGATCCAAGGTATTCACAAACAGTAAGACCCTAACCCGTAATCACGCGATCAACGCCTAATCATACGGGTTTTGACCTTACTTAAAACCACTCCCGATTAAAACTTTGATAATTAAGAAAAACTAGACTTATTGTGATTGATACTTTTTGATTTTTACATTTTAACTATTAAAACATATGATAAAATTTCACAGTTTCACGGGAGTTCCTTAAATTCTAATGCAAAAGCTTGATCAGTATTCGGGTGTGTTCGGTTCTTCTCGCGACTTTATCCTTGCTCCGGGACGTCCATCAAATGTTTACCTAGCACCATCACACAAAGAATGGTTAGTGGGTTGTCAATACTACATTTAAACTAGTATGAGAGTCGTTACACATCGAAACGGAACGAATCAGGCCAAACGGCCCTATCTTAGGATTATAAACTGCTGCAACTTTTGCGCAGCAGCTGTTCGGATCGCTTTTATACCTTCTAAAACCCAAAATCCGACTTCGAATTTCAAATAAGAATTGTTCTACGCTGCGAGAGCTTTCTAGGCATATAAAGAACACATACTAAGGATTTTTGTACGATTTTATATGAAATTTAGAAAATCAGGTTGTTCGGATGTCAATCCGAGCGGCCGCTCACTCAAACCGAGCGGCCATTCGCTTAGACAACGACATTTCTGAGCCTTCTGTAAAGGCCAAGCGGCCGCTCACTCGGCCCGAACGGCCGCTCACTGCTTCTGTTGCTTGTTTGGTAATTTTTAAGCATGGGAATCATATCGTAACCACATTTGATGATTCCCGAAGCCTAAGTATTGATTTATCGACTAAATAAACCTTTGTTTGACTGAAATTATAGTCCGGTTCATGATGCTATGACCCGATTCATAATTTTAAGTGTTTATGTTGATTTTTACCCATATCGACCCGTTAAGGCCTTGAATCAAACAATACACTTTTTTGACCACTTAAGTTGCATATCGTTTGAGTTGTCAAGTTATTAGACACTTGATCAACAAAAGCGTTTGTCCGATTTGTTTCATTATGACTTAGATTCTTATAATCAACCTTTATTAATCCTTTAAATCCCCAAAATGCCCCTCATGATCAAATCTTTCAATCTAGCCATTCGTGGCGAAACTTCTTGTTTCAAATCCAATGTTTTTGACTCAATGACTTGTTTAAAAACCTCTAAGTCCTTCCGGACTTAGAGTTTCATCCTTTCTCAAGTTTTCACTTGTTTACTCAATTCTAAGCGCATTAGCGCGTATTTGACACAGTTATGAAAATAACTTACTTGATTGGCACCCACACCTCAAATGAGTACTTTTATCACCTATGTTGCTTCGCCCGAAGGCATTTATTTGACTACGGACTTACCGGGTGGCCTTGACCCATACCCATACCTTGTGTTTATCCTCCATGATTCTTAACATCGAGCATGCACGCGCAAATGCATTTACATGTATGCTTTCTAAATAGACAACATTAATTTCTCAGAACTCAAATGGCAATAACTTGCCATTTGACCCGTTTACCTTTATGAATCTTAATGCTTGGAATACAAGCATCAAGTGTTGGACTCACATGGTGAGGACATCACCATTTGACCCGTTTAGACTCATAGTTCATAATGCTATGTTACCCAAGTTTTTATCTATGGTTCAAGTGAAACGAACTTGACCCATTTAATCATGCTTAACGACTCCATTCAATTGATTTAATTTGGATTAAAACATCATTTCTAACATATCTTTATTAGTTGACCCGTTTGATGGATTTCTCCATTTGGTCATAACTCATTATCTCGATTAAGGTCATAAACCACATTTTGTATTGAGTGCACATAAGGCGACCCACTTAATAGATTTTACCCCTTGGGGTTTATCGTTATCTCACACTCAAGATTTAAAACTATTGTTTATAAAAATTAAGCTATGTTATAGTACATTGGTGTAAGTAAAACTTACCTTGCATCCATTCATGTTCCCATAGCATCTGCCTTGCATCCGTTTGACCCATTTGCTCCATCTTTGTTGTACCTAACTTGAGGATGAGTCAAACGCGTTTATTCGAATACACAATATGGAATTATCCCAATATCCAAAGCACCATGTATTCACTCACACACCTAGCTCACCATGAGCTATTTCTTACATAGAGCATGCACTTGACTTAATTCATTAATTAGCTAACATCACATATAATTGTTAACTTTCACATGCTCCTTATTCTCTTAATTCACTAGTTTTCATATGCTAGACGTTTCATCCAGCACTTGGTGTGCATCCACCCAAACTACTTGATTTTCAAGAATCTAAGTTTAACCAAAATATAGCCATGTATCTAATTATTATCATAACAAGATATTTAGGCGTTTCAACTAAATTTGATCATTATAACAACTCCTAAGAGTAACCAAAACTACTAACCATGTGTGGTTTCAACCTAGAGGTTAAAACCCCAATTTCATAAGTTAACATATTCATATGAACATAATCAAACACACATACTAAATGTGATTTTAACCAAATTATACATGTTTAAGGCTCCCCAACGCTAGGGCAACCTCTATTAACCATCAATTCCACATTTTTATAAAACCCTAGAACCATCATCTTCAATATACCATGGAATTAGATGATTTAAAAAGGATCTAGAGATACCTTATGATGTTTAGAACACTAGATGATCATAAATTCCATCATACATTTAGAAAAGCCATCGATTTTGGCATGATTTGGGGCTGAATTGGTTGAGGTTCATGTGTGTGTGTTTTTTATGGTGTGAAGAACGATTTTGAGTGAGTGTTATCACACATTTTCATTCTTAACCCCCATTTTATTCCAACTTTGCCTAGTTGTCAAGTTCGGCCCCTATGGTTTAGTACAAGTATGTAATCTTTACTAATTAAGTTAGTTCTCACAATATTCCCACGTGTGTTTGCAATTTACGAGACTTGTCAATGTCTCGTTTTATTATCCGCAAAATATTACTTTTTGATAATGGGCTCAATATTATATATATATATATATATATATATATATATATACTGATCCCACCTATTAGCGTAATTAAATGAAACGGGTTTTCGGGGTGTTACACAAACCTTACGTTATTATTATTGTTATTATTTTCAACTTCAAGATGTCGTCATTTAAAATTTTATAAACTTCAATTTGTTATTTAATTAGTCCATTTACTATTTTAACATTTTATGAAACATTTTATAAAATAAGCCGAACATGCTAATTAAATGCTATATCGTACAATATGTTGCAAAATAAATATTAACAAAAGATTTAAACGTTCTAATCGAACGTCATTTTGTGTGTGAACCGTAATTTTTGCTTTTTATGGTTTCGTTATTAGTTTCTAAATAGACAACATTAATTTCTCAGAACTCAAATGACAATAACTTGCCATTTGACCCGTTTACCTTTATGAATCTTAATGCTTGGAATACAAGCATCAAGTGTTGGACTCACATGGTGAGGACATCAGCATTTGACCCGTTTAGACTCATAGTTCATAATGCTATGTTACCCAAGTTTTTATCTATGGTTCAAGTGACACAAACTTGACCCATTTAATCATGCTTAACGACTCCATTCAATTGATTTAATTTGGATTAAAACATCATTTCTAACATATCTTTATTAGTTGACCCGTTTGATGGATTTCTCCATTTGGTCATAACTCATTATCTCGATTAGGGTCATAAACCACATTTTGTATTGAGTGCACATAAGGCGACCCACTTAATAGATTTTACCCCTTGGGGTTTATCGTTATCTCACACTCAAGATTTAAAACTAATGTTTATAAAAATTAAGCTATGTTATAGTACATTGGTGTAAGTAAAACTTACCTTGCATCCATTCATGTTCCCATAGCATCCGCCTTGCATCCGTTTGACCCACTTGCTCCCTCTTTGTTGTACCTAACTTGAGGATGAGTTAAACTCGTTTATTCGAATACACAATATGGAATTATCCCAATGTCCAAAGCACCATGTATTCACTCACACACCTAGCTCACCATGAGCTATTTCTTACATAGAGCATGCACTTGACTTAATTCATTAATTAGCTAACATCACATATAATTGTTAACTTTCACAGGCTCCTTATTCTCTTAATTCACTAGTTTTCATATGCTAGACGTTTCATCGAGCACTTGGTGTGCATCCACCCAAACTACTTGATTTTCAAGAATCTAAGTTTAACCAAAATATAGCCATGTATCTAATTATTATCATAACAAGATATTTAGGCATTTCAACTAAATTTGATCATTATAACAACTCCTAAGAGTCACCAAAACTACTAACCATGTGTGGTTTCAACCTAGAGGTTAAAACCCCAATTTCATAAGTTAACATATTCATATGAACATAATCAAACACACATACTAAATGTGATTTTAACCAAATTATACATGTTTAAGGTTCCCCAACGCTAGGGCAACCTCTATTAACCATCAATTCCACATTTTTATAAAACCCTAGAACCATCATCTTCAATATACCATGGAATTAGATGATTTAAAAAGGATCTAGAGTTACCTTATGATGTTTAGAACACTAGATGATCATAAATTCCATCATACATTTAGAAAAGCCATCGATTTTGGCATGATTTGGGGCTGAATTGGTGGAGGTTCATGTGTGTGTGTTTTTATGGTGTGAAGAACGATTTTGAGTGAGTGTTATCACACATTTTCATTCTTAACCCCCATTTTATTCCAACTTTGCCTAGTTGTCAAGTTCGGCCCCTATGGTTTAGTAGAAGTATGTAATCTTTACTAATTATGTTAGTTCTCACAAAATTCCCACGTGTGTTTGCAATTTACGAGACTTGTCAATGTCTCGTTTTATTATCCGCAAAATATTCCTTTTTGATAATGGGCTCAATATTATATATATATATATATATATATATATATATATATATATATTGATCCCACCTATTAGCGTAATTAAATGAAACGGGTTTTCGG
This sequence comes from Ambrosia artemisiifolia, assembly GCA_032199755.1. Taxonomy (NCBI): domain Eukaryota; kingdom Viridiplantae; phylum Streptophyta; class Magnoliopsida; order Asterales; family Asteraceae; genus Ambrosia; species Ambrosia artemisiifolia. The sequence goes on from CM063517.1 coordinate 26,396,631, forward strand.
GGTGTTACACAAACCTTACGTTATTATTATTGTTATTATTTACAACTTCAAGATGTCGTCATTTAAAATTTTATAAACTTCAATTTGTTATTTAATTAGTCCATTTACTATTTTAACATTTTATAAAACATTTTATAAAATAAGCCGAACATGCTAATTAAATGCTATATCGTACAATATGTTGCAAAATAAATATTAACAAAAGATTTAAACGTTCTAATCGAACGTCATTTTGTGTGTGAACCGTAATTTTTGCTTTTTACGGTTTCGTTGTTAGTTTCTGTTACTGTTTTAACGTGTCCGATGCAACGTGCGGGATCTCTTGCCCGTAACATTTAATGTCCATCCTTATGAACAATAAAATAATAAAACATTTTTGTAAGCTATTTACGTAACTGCCACTAGTAAAAAGACATGCTACATTTTCTTTTCTTTTTTCCTTTTATGTCTTCTTTTTTATATATGTTGATGAGAGATAGTTATGCTTACTTTTTTTTAATGCAGGGTTTGTTTTCTTCATCTAATTATGAGCTTCTAATAAATTTAAATGCTAAAATAAACAAGTTAGTTAAATTTTAATGATAAAAAAATTATCTACAACATTAGTATTATGTAAAAATGGGTCAACTTTGTGTCACTTGAACCATAGATAAAAACATGGGTAACATAGTATTATGAACTATGAGTCTAAACGGGTCAAATGGTGATGTCCTCACCATGTGAGTCCAACACTTGATGCTTGTATTCCAAGCATTAAGATTCATAAAGTTAAACGGGTCAAATGGCAAGTTATTGCCATTTGAGTTTTGAGAAATTAATGCTGTCTATTTAGAAAGCATACATGTAAATGCATTTGCGCGTGCATGCTTGATGTTAAGAATCATGGAGGATAAACACAAGGTATGGATATGGGTCAAGGCCGCTCGGATTGACAGCCTGACAACCTGATTTTCAAAATTTCATATAAAATTGTAGAAAAATCGTTAGGATGTGTTCTTTATATGCCTGGAAAGCTCTCGGAGCGTAGAACAATTCTTATTTGAAAATCAAAGTCGGATTTTGGGTTTTAGAAGGGGTAAAAGCGATCCGAATAGCTGTTGCGCAAAAGTTGTAGCATTTTATACTCCTAAGATAGGGCCGTTTGGCCTGGTTCGTTACGTTTCGATGTGTAACGACTCTCATACTAGTTTAAATGTATTATTGACAACCCACTAACCATTCTTTGTGTGATGGTGCTAGGTAAACATTTGATGGACGTCCCGGAGCAAGGATCAAGTCCCAAGAAGAACTGAACACACCCGAATACTCATCAAGCTTCCGCATTAGAATTTAAGGAACTCCCGTGAAACTGTGAAATTTTATCATATCTTTTAATAGTTAAAATGTAAAAATCACAAAGTATCGATCATAATAAGTCAAGTTTTTCTTAAATATCAAAGTTTTAATCAGGAGTGGTTTTAAGTAAGGTCAAAACCCGTATGATTAGGCGTTGATCGCGTGATTACGGGTTAGGGTCTTACAAGTGGTATCAGAGCCATATGTTTGAGGGATCCGAGTGTTGGGAATGATACTTGGACTCAAACCATGCGCTCAAAGTGTTGAAGGGTGTTCGGTTCGAGACTTGATCGAGGAATCCGGTAAGTAATACCTATAATAAACATCTGTTTTGATCGAAAATTGTTTTAGGTAATCAATAGTGATATAGTGTAGATACACGCTATCTCAAAAGCTTGGTAAGGAAATTGTTATGTGGTATGGGGCCAATCCAAATATTTATTCGGGCAACGAAATTCTTGTGTAACCAGAACTCTAATATTATTACCGTAATGATGCATACTAATACTGACATGTCATGTTACTAATCAATTGAAATTGTTAATGTAACAGGGATGAGAACATTTTATTCTATTGATATAGGATGGAATGATTCAACCAACGAGGTGGTGGAGGGTCCGGGAGCACGGTAGAAGGCATGCTCACCAAGGACCAAGTCAAGTAACGACTCTGACTGGCGGATTGATAAAAAAAGAGAGTGGGGAATATAAGAGCACGTATCAATCAGGTACCTGCCCTAAATCATAGTAAGTGCACTAGTAGGCAATTATCACACGAAGAGTGGTAATTGCAAACAAAATCAGAGAGCAAAATGTGAAAGGTGCATAGTTCATGATAATGAACGATCAATGCACAAACTTAACTTGAACATAGAGACCAGGTTGGGGGTAATCATCCCAAACTAATGTTTTGAAAGGTGTTGTGATCACACAAAGCTTATTAAAACAAAAACACATCGCTTTTTCTTAATGAATAAAGGTAAAAACCTAACATTGAATAATTTATCAAGGAAGGATTTTACCAAATGAAATAAGAGACACAATCATGAACTGAAGCTTTGCTTACATAGGATGTGATGTATTAATTATAACAAGTCCATGTGTACCATATGCGGATTGCTTACCCTGGCCAGGTAGTGTTAAACATATGATACTATGGGTTTCTTACAATTGATACGTATACAACCTATGTAACAAGGTCTAAGTAAGTGTGAGCTGTAGGGACAATCATGGATTAGTCGATATGGCCCGAAGGGCCATGATAAACAAAGAGGTAAGGAAAAACCAAGGTATAAGCCACCCGTGGGGATCGTAGAGGACGAGGTATTGCTCCAGTAAATCAATCATAACTACGGTTTTGGTTGATAAATCATAAAAAACGGACATGGGCCTTGATAAACCCATGGGTCAACTGGACTTTTGGGCAAGTGACAAAATTATAAACTAATAAGCCAAGGTATAAGAAATTCCGAGCGGGTTGTAGAGACCAAGGCAGTTGCACTCTCAATCAAGTCATGAATTTGGTTGAATAAAAGTGCAAAAACATGATTATAAACAGCGGGCTTGGGCCATGACAAATCAGTAAATCATTCAACCCTCGGGTTAAGGATGAAAAAGTGTAAACTGCAATAATATTAGATTGTATTGTTGGTACAATCTAATACAAATCATAGTAACGGTTGGATTGTATAGTTATTACAATCTGATGCAAACCGTGATAACAGGAGATTAGTCGATACAATATGTAGTAATGACCAATCTACACCGTGTTTTATGAAAAGAAAACCCACCTCAATTTATATTGAGATCGGTAATAAGAAAAAGGACTTTTTGAAACTAAGCGTTCTAAATATATAAACGATTTGAAGTCTAAAACTCAAAAGTCTTTAAAAGGGTCGGTTGGGGCAATGACCACCAATCGAGTTAGCAAAACGGGAACTTGGGTAGACCAAATAAATGGCAAATTCTTAAAATAGGATTAGCCAAAGAAAGGAAAGTGTTAGTGTAAAGCAAGGTTTGTTTATAACATTTTAGCAAACCAAAAAGAAACAAGGGTTGGATTCAAGGATGAATCCAAGAAGCTAGAAAACAGCTATGTTAAAAAGTCGGGTTAGTCTTGGAAACCAAGACAAATTACTTGTTAGAAATAGACGCATAGACATGTATGCATATGCATGCTACAATCGAGTATTGCAGTAGATACCCTAAGGTGCATGATAGAATGGCCCTTAAATCGTCACATCCTTCGAGATAATAGTAGGGGGGATAGTCTACGGTTCTAAGGCGGCCTTTGAGAAATACATGGGTAGCCAGGATACCCGGAATGGGTATGTATGTAGATGTTACGCAAGAAAATAGCATCCAGTTAAACAAGAGAGTAGCGTAACTTAGGTTGCGTTATGAAAACTAAGAAATTTAAACTACAACATAAAGGTTTCGGGGACAAAACCTCTTTAAGGGGGGTAGACTTGTAACACCCGAAAACCCGTTTCGTTTAATTACGCTAATAGGTGGGATCAATATATTTACAATATTGAGCCCATTATCAAAAAGGAATATTTGCGGATAATAAAACGAGACATTGACAAGTCCCGTAAATTGCAAACACACGTGGGAATATTGTGAGAACTAACTTAATTTGTAAAGATTACATACTTGTACTAAACCGTAGGGGCCGAACTTGACAACTAGGAAAAGTTGGAATAAAATGGGGGTTAAGAATGAAAATGTGTGATAACACACACTCAAAATCGCTCTTCACACCATCAAAAACACACACACATGAACCTCCACCAATTCAGCCCCAAATCATGCCAAAATCGATGGCTTTTCTAAATGCATGATGGAATTCATGATCATCTAGTGTTCTAAACATCATAAGGTAACTTTAGATCCTTTTTAAATCATCCAAATCCATGGTAGATTGAAGATGATGGTCCTTGGGTTTTATAAAAATGTGGAATTGATGGTTAATATAGGTTGCCCTAGCCTTGGGAGCCTTAAACATGTATAATTTGGTTACAAATCACATTTAATATGTGTGTTTGATTATGTTCATATGAATATGTTAACTTATGAAATTGGGGTTTGATCCTCTAGGTTGAAACCACACATGGTTAGTAGTTTTGGTGACTCTTAGGATTTGTTATAATGATCAAATTTAGTTGAAATGCCTAAATATCTTGTTATGATAATAATTAGATACATGGCTGTATTTTGGTTAAACTTAGATTCTTGAAAATCAAGTAGTTTGGGTGGATGCACACCAAGTGCTCGATGAAACGTCTAGCATATGAAAACTAGTGAATTAAGAGAATAAGGAGCATGTGAAAGTTAACAATTATATGTGATGTTAGCTAATTGATGAATTAAGTCAGGTGCATGCTTTATGTAAGAAATAGCTCATGGTGAGCTAGGTGTGTGAGTAAATACATGATGCTTTGGATATTGGGATAATTCCATATCGTGTATTCTAATAAACGAGTTTGACTCATCCTCAAGTTAGGTACAACAAAGAGGGAGAAAACGGGTCAAATGGATGCAAGGCGGATGCTATGGGAACATGAATGGATGCAAGGTAAGTTTTACTTACACCAATGTTCTATAACATAGCTTAATTGTTATAAACATTAGTTTTAAATCTTGAGTGTGAGATAAAGATAAACCCCAAGAGGTAGAATCTATTATGTGGGTCGCCTTATGTGCACTCATTACAAAATGTGGTTTATGACCTTAATCGAGATAATGAGTTATGACCAAATGGAGAAATCCATCAAACAGGTCAACTAATAAAGATATGTGAGAAATGATGTTTTAATCCAAATTAAATCAATTGAATGGAGTCGTTAAGCATGATGTTAAATGGGTCAAGTTTGTGTCACTTGAACCATAGATAAAAACATGGGTAACATAGTATTATGAACTATGAGTCTAAACGGGTCAAATGGTGATGTCCTCACCATGTGTGTCCAACACTTGATGCTTGTATTCCAAGCATTAAGATTCAAGTCAATTCTATGTTACCCAAGTTTTTATCTATGGTTCAAGTCAATTCTAAGCGCATTACCCAAGTTTACATCAACTCTTCATTCAATCCTATATGTTTTTAGCATCCTTACCCCAAAATACAGATATAATTAAGGCTTATATATGATTTAACTTAAATGTATAACCTTTATAGCTATATGTATAACACTTTGAAGCACAAAAACACCGCTTGTACAAAATAACTTTATTATTAACTTTTTAAAACTATGTATTTTATTATTAAAATAAAAATAAAAAAGAGCTAAAACGTTGCGCTATGGGTTACGCGCAGCTCTTACCTTTTTCGTCTTCATAATTTTGGCAGCACCCCCCTCCCATAATCCAATCAAACCAAACCAAATCATACCTAGGCTATAATCGATAAATAACTTAACAGGATATCGAATACACGTAGCTTAATCGACGATCTTGGTGTGTATTTGTTTGAATAAGCCGAATATGTGTTTGTGTGTGTGTTGTTGACTCAAAGCGTATTAGTTATCTCATACACTTTTGCTTATAACGTGTGCCAAAGAGTCGCACTTTTGCCATAGCGCAGTGCTTTGGATCTATTTTGAAAGCTTAACGCAGCGCTAAGACCATAGTGTCGAGTTTATTTTTTTTTAAATTTAGTTGTTTTAATTGATTTTAAATGGTTAACTGGTTTCAAATAAAAAAAATTGTTTGACATGTTTTGGTTCATTGAATTGCTCGTTGGTATTTTTTGAACAAACAGTAGAGTATGAACAACTTTCATAAATCAATGTATGTAATACAGCAGGGGTTAGCTCGCGGGTAAACTAGGTTTTTATACGCATTAATTTGATCTTTGTATAATTCGTACCAACCTACTAATCCATCATTTCTCTCAAAAATCCAAGATGTGTTCAGGGGAGGCATTGGATACAATCCTCTAAGCTTTACATAGGTGTAATGGTTTCCTTTGACGAACACAACCGCTACCAGTGGATAAGGTTCCTTAGCAGCATGCAGACTGTCCAATAGAGGGAAAATTGTATCATTTCCATGAAGTTGAATACATGAACAATATCACCCTATCTCCGAGCAATAAGAAATCCCGCCTCATGCATTGCCATCCAATTTGCTTCCCCTGCTTGACTCATTCACTTAAATTCTATCTTATTATGTAAACAGTCAAAATGTCCTAGGTTTTCCAGATCAAAGACTTCCCTCCAAACAGACTGGATCAAGCGCAACGCCAATAATAGTTGTTTCTGAATAGACATATACCTTGATGGATTGGTCCCTAACCCCACAGCTACCAATCGAAAGTCACAATAACTATCTGGTTTCACATCCTTTATTCAGGATACATATGAGTTAAACACTGATGGAATTGATGACCATACTCCTGATTAGTACCTCTAACATAGGGATCGGCTCGACCAATGGGAAATTACGTAAGTCCTGCTATGACGGGGAAAGTCGTACCGGCTGAGACGTGGAAGATAAGACCGGCTAAGACGTGGAAGGTCGTACGAGGTCTTCCTATGATGGTATGTACGAGTTATGACAGGGAAACTCGTACGAGCTGTGACGGGGAAAGTCCAATGACCAAACAGACACGCTTTGTTCCTCCCGCATTTACGAGTCCTCTCTCGTAGCTTCTTCTCTCCTCTATCCTGCTTCTTCAATGACGGAAAACCACGAGTTTTCTTTTACACAACAGGTGGGTTTTTGGGGGAGTTGCCTGTGATGATATGTGCAAATTTTTCCAATTAGCTCTTCTTCACCTAGGTGGGTATTCGATAAATTGTTGCCTTCAACTTTTCAAGCTCGGCATCTACAAAAAATATTTCAACTATTAATCTTCGTAGTTTGAAGCCAAGCTTCCTCCAGAACACGTCTATTGAGAAAAGCCGAATTTCCTGACCTAAACAATAACATATGGTAGTATATTAGGTAGTAAAATCATAAATGTAGGTGGTCACTAGTATTAATTATTGTCACGTTCTAACTGTTCGAGACGACATGCACATGGCAAACCCGCAACTATGGAAAAGCTGCCAACGACAACTGGTACCGTAATGGCGCAATGAAACTTCTACATGTTGTATCTCCATGGCAAGAAGCTCAAGAACATATAATGAAACCTTCTAAAGTAAATTCTTAAGCATTGGTTGTGCCTTGTGATGGTTCATTGCTTTTCTATTGCTTAATTCAAAACCTTTTCTAATTTCAGTAAATTGTTTATCAACCATCGTATCGACAAACCTCACAATTCTAGCCAGTGAGTTGCGAGGGCTTCGAAGGTGACTTTTCATTAAAGCGTGCATGCCCTCAGTTCTGTTGGTTGTTGTCTGGCGAAAGTTAAGTGTCATGTTACTCCATGCAGTCATAAACTTTTCACGATACGGATCCAACCAGTGATTCTTCGTATATGCAAAAACCTCTGAAAATATAACCATAAATTGTCAGGTGTGTGTAAAAAAGTACGTATGTAATTAAGTAAAAATACTCACTTTCAAGACAAATTTCTTTCAGACATGCCTCAAAGTTTCCCAGATTATAGATTATACTCGTATACGTCTTCATTCGGAGAATCACATAGTGTCGAGAATGAATAACGAAATTTTGTCTACTCCTTATTGGGAATTTTTTTTCTTGTTGTTCCTGTTGATATTTTGACTAATATGGTACCTGCAAAGATACTTGTACGCATTCGGATAAGTGCAAATTCCTTGTCTATTACAATCACATGCGGCTCCATATAGCCTACAAGCTAAGGATATATATAAAATCTGAATCCGGGTCAAATGGTGATGTTACCCAAGTTTTTATCCGATTACCTGTATCCGAAATATCAGAAATTTCGAATTTGGATTCGGATGCGAGTTTTGAAAAGAGTTCATTGCCAATTTAGTCCCTGAGGTTTGTCAAAAATTGCCACTTTTATCCAAATGTTTTTTCTTAGCTGTGTCCCTATGGTTTCCATTTTTTGCCATTTTAGTCAATTGTCTTAACTCAGTTAATTTAGGTGCATTTTTGTCCATGCACACCAAACGTTTTTCTTTTACCATTTTCATCCAAAACCAATTTTTAAATTTATTTTATTTTTTTGCATTATATATATACACAGACTCATCCCCTCACCCTAACCTACCACCACCGTCACCATCACCTCCACCACCGCCAACAACCACCATTGTAAGTCCAGAATCCTCTCTGGGGTATCAAACACACACAGTCGAGTGCGGAACCAATATTGAATGTAAGACCAACAAAAGAAGAAAACAGAACCGAATGATTGTATTGCCAAATAGTGCACACGATCACTAGAGTCGTCTCGTACACCTAGTAAGTACAAGAGAACTAGAAAGCAAAACAAGCAAAAATAAATAGCCAACCCAAAATGTTTTGGAGCCCAATATTTATAAGCTCATAGGGGAACTCGAGTACATTGGCCCAATGGCCGAAACCAACTAACCCAATAGACCAAACTACCCAAAACGTCTAATGGGCCAAGACAGATGCAAACCTCTAAACTATGTCCCTACAATATCCCTCTATGTTTGTGTCGTCTTGGTACAATAACATTACATGATAATCATTTATAGTTCTACAAAAGAAAAACATTCAAAACTTGATCAGTATAGTGTGGATCTTCGGTCAATCAACTTCACTGGTCTTCATCCAGGTTTGTCATTCTAGGCAAGAGAAACTCAATGATCCAGATGGTTCGACGTCTTTTTGACCCCAACTTGATCCTGAGTCCTCGATGACGACCTTTGACCCCAACCTGATCCTGAGTCCTTGGGGACGAACTTTTAACTTATTTTCAACCCGGAGTCCATTGTGACGACCTTTTGACATGTGGGTCAACTTTTATTATTTACATAAATTAGACGAGTCTCACTGCATCAGCAAAAATGTGAGCCTCGTCCAACATTAGATACCAGTGAAGCACCCTAGAAACACATGGTGGGCGAAGTAATTTTCCATAATGTACCTCTTCCCCGAATCTGCTCACCATATACTCCAAGCTACATCTGTGGTGGTCAGAACATTTAAAAGTATTTAAAAAAACCCAGATCCCAAGGCGCGTGTCCCTCACGCGCCGCCCCATCTTCAACATTTCCGGCACCGATCATCTTCTCCGATGATGCTAAAGCCTTAAACACTATCTTTTTCAACCAAAACAAGCATTTTAACAAAGATTTAACCAAAACAAAAACCATATTATTCATCGGTTCATCATAAAAATACATCACAAATACTCGAATCAAGTTCAAAAGCAAGAAACAAAGAAATAAACCTTATAATCATCCGGGAACGTACCGCATCATCACCGAGCACAAGAAACAAGAAACACATACCTTTAGACTTCGAGGAGAACATGATTCTTGATCTAACTTGGCTCCTATCACCGATTCACTTGAAACTGAAGTGTGATTCGGGTGTATGTTTTTGTGTGTGTAAGAGAGTAAGAAACCAAGTGACTTAACTCACTTAACCTAGATCATTTCCTTTTATAGCGAAACAAACAAACAAAGGCATGATTTTGTGGGTCCCACCAAGTGTGCCGTGGGTCCGGCTCCAATCCCAAAACTGTCAAGAACTTTTTGAAGTGAATTTTAACAAGAGTGGGTCCAATTCAAATTATGAGTCGGTCAAGATTTTATAAGCAAATAAAAATAAAACAAACTAAACTAAACATAGATAAAATAAAAATAAAGAGAATTAGTCACATTTACGCAAATCTTAATTAAAAATTGCTTGCGGGATCAAATCACTATGTTTCAGGCTAGACTACACTTATCAACACTGATCTACTTAGGCCGGTCTTAGCAATTACTGTTATATTTGTCCACTTAAACTTGCTTCCCTAGGCCTTCTAGAATAACAGTCCGTGATGTCATTTTATCATGTTTTGGTTCAATTAAAAATGAGCACTCAAATAAGTCACAATCAAATCCTAGAATCATAAGCAGTACACTCTATCATGCTAGTAGTTTCCCTATAGCATATTTTGCATAGTACCTGTTCTAGCATTCTGAAACCGTGACTGGGACTGGATTGAGAAGAGAAGAGAAAAGAATAGATCAATATAAGAGATATGGTGTAATGTACAAATCAAATGATTTCTCAAATGATATAGGCTAAGGGTTTTGGACTCTTGAGGGTCTCTTTTATGACGTCCTGACTGTGTCTAGGTCAGCATGTTTCTAGATGCAGCAGAGGGACAACCATGACATCTTTGGACACAAAGGTCTCTATTTGGTGTAATTTGGATCTATAGCACGACAACAAAGAGACTAGGTCAGCATGTTTCTGGATACAGCAGAAGCCTCTTTATTGCCTAGCATCTCCAGGTCTTTGCTTACGCAAAACAAAGGAGATACACGAGTTTTTCAGACAATGTTTCAGACCTAGACCACAGTGTTATGCTAAGGGACATTACACAAGCCTTCAAATAGAGATTGTACTTGATTTCAAGTGATGTTCCTTACCGAGGTCATACCTTATCTTTAAGTGCTTCACAAGATCAGTCATCTTTCCAGCCGTCAGGACCAAGCCTACCAGTATATCATACCAGAGCCAAACCATTTCGATACTCGTTTTACATGAGCCAGCCTTAATCCAGTTTTGAAATAATAATTCAAACTTGTGTTTAATATGTGATTGTTTTGATTATGTTTTTTATTAATTTTTTTATTAATTAAATATTTTTTTGGATGAAAATGCTAAAAGAAAAACGTTTGGTGTGTATAGACAAAAATGCCCCTGAATTAACTGAGCTTTGTTAACTGAGTTAGGGCAGTTGACTAAAATAGCAAAAAATGGAAACCAAAGGGACACAGATAAAAAAAAATATTTGGACGAAAGTGGCAAGTTTTGACAAACTTCAGGGACTAAATTAGCAACTAACTCTTTTAAAAAATTTTAGATTTCCAAATTATCTGAATCCAAATTTTAAATAATATATATATATATATATATAGGGTAGGGATCATACGAGAACCAACTTTAGGGAGACAACCAGAGAACCAAGGTGAAACACAAACAAAAAAAACCTAAAAACCCCACCTCCACTCCCTAAAAACCTAAACCCACCCACCTCACTCTCTAAAAACCTAAACCCCCCCATCCCCCACACCGCCCTAACCCCCCCCCCCCCACCCATCCCCCCCCCCCCCCCCCAATTGTGAAATGCACATGTGCAACTAACCCCATACCCCCAAAAACCAAAACGCTCCATCCCATCCCCCCAAAAAGATACCCCCTCTTCCATCATACCCAAAAACTAAACCCTAAAGCTAAACCCATTAAAAAACATAACTATAATAGTGAAATGCACATGTGCATGTAATACAATTATCTTATTTTATAGTTTTATATAGAGGTTTTTTTAAATTTATTCACCAACAACCCTAAAAAACATAACCTCCTTCTAATCATACCTAAAAACTAAACCCTAAAGCTAAACCCATGAAAAAAAACCTAACTATAATAGTGAAATGCACTTTGCGTTTATTTAATAATCATTGAATAAATTATTTTCCACCTTATATATCATATCACGTCCATTTAATGATCATTTCATTATGGTAATTCATAATTTATTCAAAAGTGTGTTCTAATAGTGAAATGCACATGTGCATACGGTATATGTATGTATATATATAACAGCAAAATGCACATGTGCTTAAATATGATGTTAAAAAGCCATTTTTTTTGTTTTTTTAAATTTTTTTGTAATTTTTTTATTTTTTTTTTCAGAAAGATTAACACTAAAAAAACATTTTGGTGTTTTTCCTTTTTTATTTTTTTATTTTTTTAGGTTATATAATTTTTTTTATTATTTTTTTATTTTTTGGTGGAGGGGTTTTTGTGTTCACACTTGGTTCATTGGTTCTCTCCCTAAATGGTGGTTCTCAAATGATCCAAACCGTATATATATATATATATAACGCCCCAAATTCTATAAAATACGATTAATCGCACTAATATACTTTACTGGGTTTCAATTATAAACAAAGCAAATAAATTCTATAAGTTATGCATGTTTAAGGTGCTAATATACAACTAGATGGGCTGAAGTTGTAACATTTGAAAGTTTGATATTAAAAGAAACAAATCAAGGCAAGGGTTCATTCCTTGCTCTTGATAATCACATTCTAAGCACACACACTTCGCACACACAAGTTCTATCAGGCCCAAATCAAGCAAATTCAGTCATAAATCAAAGTATTAGCTCATGCATTAATGTTATTCTAATCATCTAAGGCCCATTAACCATCTAGGTAATCTTTATTTCATTCAATTTAGTGTAGGTTTAGTTTGTGTGGTGATAATAAAAACTTAGAATCTTTGTTTTTGATAAATTGGTGATTAAGGGAGTTGTCTCTAGTACAAGAGGGCCTTAAAACGAAACAATCTTGTGTGAAGCATGATAACTTAGAACCTATATTGGAAATTCTTAAAGTTCCTGGTGTGAACATGGAGGGTTATATGGGTGATAAGTAAACATAGAAATTCTTGCTAATATATGTGTGTGTGCTTGAATCTAAATTGGGATACATGGTGTTTGGTGTAATTGAATGATATGAACCTTGGATATTGAGGTGGGTATGATTCTATGGTCTAGGTGACCTATAATCGAATGTTGTAAAAATCCTGCCCACCAAGTGTTAAATGAAAAGCCACAATGAAGCTCGGCCTCATTGGGTCGTAGACCTTGTGTTGATACACTTGCTAAACACGTATGGTTGCTTGAACACGTGTCTAATATCAATCACATGAATGTTTATGTGTAACACAACCTCTAGGTACTAAACAAGAGGCATCGGGAAGTCAAGCGGTAAAGGATTTGCGGTTGAAAGGTCATGACTAAGGTAAGTCATCATCATAACTTTATTTATATATGTTAATCATGAGTTAGTAGATAGGGGTACATGTAATTAGATGGTGATGTGATTCCCAAATGACTTATGAATTAACAAGAGGAAATGTATTACAAGTCATACGGATCGGACAAGGATTGACTATGCGAAATGGCACATGTGACCGTAAACATGATACACTGCCACAACGGTAGGATGATTTTGGGAGATGCTCATATTCTCGAATCAAACCCTGGTTGGGAAAGGGTATTAAATAACATAGAGTTGGGAATCACAAACCGTTGTATAATATGGTCGCTAAACATCACAAAAAGTCTAAGCATGTGATAGATGGATGGCCAAGTTCCTTGTTGATCGACTCTAGCACGATATCATAGTTCATACATTCAAGTAAAAGGCTAAAATATCTAATCGGTAAGTTCTTGTAGTCTTAAATACATTCCAAGTCCAGGTAATGGTTTGTTAGGTCTTAACGGGTCACAAATTTTATAATGGATTAAAATTGAAATAATAGAATTCGGATTGTTAGTGTTATAATGCGTATTATATCCGCTAAAGCAGGGCAAGTTATGCTAATAAACATGGCATGATAACCCTTAGTTGAAAGACGACCCAAATGGCGAAATCAGACGCTTAAAGAAGGTGGTGCATAGGAAAATAGCAGCACATAGCCGTAACCTACGGTCGTTAGCCGTAGGCTACGGTCACCTGACCCAAAGTAGTCAGGCCCTGACCGGAGGCCGTAGGTTACGGCGCCCCCCCCCCCCCTAGTCGACAAAATGAAAAGCCACAATGAAGCTCGGCCTCATTGGGTCGTAGACCTTGTGTTGATACACTTGCTAAACACGTATGGTTGCTTGAACATGTGCCTAATCACAATCACATGAATGTTTATGTGTAACACAATCTCTAGGTACTAAACAAGAGGCATCGGGAAGTCAAACAGTAAAGGATTTGCGATTGAAAGGTCACGACTAAGGTAAGTCATCATTATGACTTTATTTATATATGTTAATCATGAGTTAGTAGATAAGGGTACATGTAAGTCAGGTGGTGATGTGATTCCCAAATGACTTATGAATTAACAAGAAGAAATGTATTACAAGTCATACGGATGTAAGTTAGGTCGTAGACCTTGTGTTGATACACTTGCTAAACACGTATGGTTACTTGAACATGTGTCTAATCACAATCACATGAATGTTTATGTGTAACACAATCTCTAGGTACTAAACAAGAGGCATCGAGAAGTCAGTAAAGGATTTGCGATTGAAAGGTCACGACTAAGGTAAGTCATCATTATGACTTTATTTATATATGTTAATCATGAGTTAGTAGATAGGGGTACATGTAAGTTAGGTGCAAGTCATGCGGATCAGACAAGGATTAACTATGCGAAATGGCACATGTGGCCAAAAACGCGATACACTGCCACAATGGTAGGACGATTTGGGGAGATGCTCATATTCTCAAATCAAAACTTGGTTGGGAAAGGGTATTAAATAACATAGAGTTGGGCATCACAAACCGTTGTATAATATGGTCGCTAAACATCACAGAAAGTATAACATGTGATAAATGGATAGCCAAGTTCCTTGTTGATCGACTCTAGCACGATATCATAGTTCATACGTTCAAGTAAGAGGGTCAAATATCTAATCGGTAATTTCTTGTAGTCTTAAATAGCTTCCAAGTCCTGGTAATAGTTTGTTAGGTCTTAACGGGTCACAAATTTTATAATGGATTAGCATTGGAATAATAGAATTCGGATTGTTAGTGTTAGAATGCGTATTATATCCGCTAAAGATGGGCAAGTTATGCTAATAAATATGGAATTATAACCCTTAGTTGAAAGACGGCCCAAATGGCGAAATCAGACGCTTAAAGAAGGTGGTGCATAGCAAAACATCAGCACATAGCCGTAACCTACGGCCGTTGGCTGTAGGCTACGGCCACCTGACCCAAAGTAGTCAGGCCCTGACTGGAGGCCGTAGGTTACCCCCTCCCCCCCCCCCCCCCCCGTAGTCGACAAAATAAGCCAACCGTAGCCTACGGTTGGCAAACCGTAGGCTACGACGGGTGTCTCCTCCGGGCTTTTTGCTTGTTCGACCCATCATTTTGTGTAGTTTTCAAATCTTTAATGGGTTTCTACTTAATGTTTGACCCTAGGTACGTCTTATTAGAATCAAGGCTTTTATTTGAAGACAAACACATAATCTGTCCTTCGTTTCCGCAGTTACACTTTTGGGTTTCATGTAGTAAGGGTTTGATGTCATTAACGTTTTAAACACTTGTTTAAACCACAACACCTCTTGTTAAATTTTGTTTATGTGATTTTGTGTAATCATCATGCCTATATCCGTAAACTCAGCGTTTTAAGCCCTAAGTGAATGAAACATTTTTGTAATTATAGTTGGTGTCTTACTATATATGTATATGTATAGTGTTAGGTTATTTTCAGAACGGTGTTTTAGTGCGCGAAGAAACCTAAATCTTACTTTTTATTAGTAATGGTTCATATATTTTTGAAGTTAAAACTTTTTTTATATCATTGTTTATGTTATATATACAAAAACTCAATAAATTAATGCAATCAAATGTTTTTTTAAGGTTTAAACATTTTTCTTACAAATGTGTTATATTATGCGTAGGTAATGTTCTTACACAAAATTTGTACATGTGTAGGTTATATAAATTAATGAAATTGCTTTATATATTTGTTTTATTTTCAAGATAAATGAATAAACAACACATTTTAATAATTTTCTTATGTTCTTAATTTTTTTAAAGTGATAAAATGAATTATTAATCTTATTCTCGCACTTCTCGCATTAAAGCCTCTTCTGAAATGAACCATCCCCTGTATAGTGTTATATACACACACAGAGGCATTATATTACACAAATATAACCATAAACATAAAACATACGCTTCCTTTTCCTTCTCCAAGACACTTCATCAACCACCCTCCACCTCCAATCCATTCCACCACCACTACCACCAGCCACACTATCTTCTCCCACAACCACCAGCCACCTTCACTCTATCGACCAGTCTCCACTCGTAAATTTTTTTCTATTACTTTCTTCCTCCATGATAGTTTATTTTTCTGTTACGGTCCCCACCGCTAAATCTTTTGAAATTTTCATCGTTGCATTAATTTCTACTCGTTATGAGGCTCCATCAAGCATCCTTTCTCCCATTCTTCTGATTACTTTTGTTTGTTATGTTAATTAATTGGACAAGGTTAACACTTGGATTATCTGAATCTGAATCCGAAATTTTGGATATCCGAAAATCCGATATCTGAAATTTCGGATTCGGATTCAGATATTTATATTCAATATCCAAAATTTTTAGATATTTGGTTTTTGGATATCCGAAAAGCAAATAATCTGGTTTTGAACACCCCTACTACCAATATAGACATGATTTTCTCCAACACCCATAGGTAGTTATCAACTTTCTCAGCAGAAATAAATGCATGGGCAACCAAAAAGATTGGTTTATCGACATCATACCTATAACTTGTACAAACGCCATCTTATACATGTTTGTATTGTAGGTGGGGTCAATCATTAGCACATGAGGAAATGCACACCACATAGTAAATGAATGTCTATGGATGAAGAAAATATATTCCACAGCGTTTGTGGTGTGATTCTCGCGTGTGTAATAGTTGAAATGCTTCTCCCCCAGGAAGAGTTGTTGCATTGGAACTTGACCGACTCCTTTTTCAGCATTAATCTTCTGGACAACATTGTGTATATCCTTAGGAATAAGCATTTTCTCGTGTTCTTTTTCGTTAGCGTTCTCCAGATGCTACACTTTGGAATATCCTACTCTACCATATGCCCAACTAGTTCTATATCCTCTAAAGAAAACCTTCACGCATTTCAAAGGGAGTGTGGTTGTGCGTCGGGTTCTTCGCCTTTAACCTCAAACCTTTCCTTTTGAATCGAACACCCCTATCAACACAAACGGGAAACCAATTTTCTTACTACCTGTCTTTCTCACCGTAGCTACACTCTTATGCTCCCCACCAAGAGGGCATTGAAAATTACCTTCACTAAATCGTCTCCCTTTTTCTTCGATCTTTTTATAACAATGTTGTCATTGTCCATTCCCGTCTATTATACCTAGTCGATCAACTCCTGGCGTGACGGAAAGGTTCAGTCAGTCTCAAACGAAACTGTAACCGGGTAAGACCCTTCCTAGTCGTTTCATGGCTTCTCCTCATCACCACCATTTGCCTGGTCCGGATAGTCTTGATGTACAAAGCTCTCCTTACTACTGTAAGCGTAGTTAGGATAGCTTTGGTGATCAAAGGGTGGCTCACCATCGTAATCGTAGTCGGGGTGACGGGGATAATGTTGAGTATACGGGTCCTCTAAGGAGGTATTCAAGTCCAACGGCACTATATTGTCACGATAACAAATTCTAGACCAAACCTCCTTGACATCCTCTGGAACAGACACGTCTTAAGAATCATCGAAATGAAGTCGTAATACGACATCTTGTATATTGTGGGTAAGAATTTGTATATTGTGGGTAAAGTTATACATGTTTTAATGTGAAACGATAATGAATGATGTAATATCAAACGTATTAAATGAGCTTATATTCAGAAGCTGCATGGCCCAAATGTTGCGCTATGACCATAGCATAACGCTTTGAAGGATGAAAATAATTTTTAGTGGTTGAATTTATAAGACTATGTGGTGTGGTTTATGCAAGGCTTGGGAAGCCTTGCCGCCACGTCAGCAAAAAGTGGGCCATGTTTGTTTTAGACATTTTGAGGACTAACCAAGGGTGTGGGGGTAGTCCTACTAGGGTAGTCTTCCACTCCTGTTGGCCCACTCTTTTATTTATTTATTTATAAATTATAAATAATATATAATTAAAATATAAATGAATTAAACTCAATGGGGCTAACTAAAAATATCAATAGTAAATTGTACTTTACCTAATAGTTCAGGGGTAACTTGAAATAAATACTTATATTAACATCATCTTCAACCTCCCTTCACTCCGGTTCACTCCAGATCTGTATCGCTACTTTTTTTAAAAAAAAAATAGGAGGGAAAACATGGGAGATTGGAGAGGGGTCCCACACAAAGCTAACAACCAATCAAGAAACAAGCACAGGGCCCGTCCAATTCGTCTGAAGTTAGCCGTTTTGGCCTGACCATATGCGTCGGGGGCGGTGATAACCAACCCAAGACGGCCACGACGTTCCTTGGTTGCCCCCATACCGATCAGTCTAACGAACTGTAATATTAGAATCTTCCTTTGATTCAGCACAAATAGATACATGACTTTGAAATTTTATAATCATGAAATCTGTAGTGCTTTTAGCAATGATTAACCACCTAACCAAGCCAAAAAACCTGATTAATAGAAATATATCTTATCGGTGCTAATTGCATAAAAAAAGAATTACGTCATTATCATTATATTATATATTATATATTATATATTATATATTATATATTTTATAATATGTGAATCGTTTTCCCGATACGATTTTCCTAATTTTGTTTTTGTATTTATCGATATGGTAGGTACAGTGTTAACAACTACTTCTAGAACGATGTAAATAATAGATGGATCATATAGTAGTATAGGCAAAATGAATAATGATTCTTGGCAAATACTAGATGTGTTAAGTGAGTTTAGGAAGAGATATTAAGTTTGAATCTTGATTGTGGCAAAAATAGTAAAAGAACTTTTGGGGAAGACATGGTTCAATACCCGGATTTATGCTATCTTTGGAGAGGAAGCTTTCATTCTTTAGAATTATGAGAGGACTCACTAATTCTCACTTGGAAGCGCGCGTAACATATATGAGTCATATCAAACACGTGTCGTGTGGGGTTCTCAAGTGTGTTGCTAGTTAATTTAGCCATTCTGAAAAAATATAGTATAGTGTATAAAATAATTTAGTTTAAATAACTTAGATAGAAACTATAATAAAATTTATAAAATTGAAAATTACCAAAATATTAATATTAACCATATTGTTTTCAAAGAATTTTGCGTATACCAAAGTAACCAAAAGCGAGATGAGAAGGAAAAATTCACCAAAGGGTGGATTCCGTCGGCATAGCGGACACTTTTGACAAAAGGGTGTTTTCGTCCAGCGGAGCTATTTTGTAATGCTTTTGATAGAAGGAAATGAGGGGTGGTTAGTTTGGTGAACGCTAAAACTCCATATGTATTTTGAAAAAAAAAAAAGCTGGCAAAAATTTAGTATTTTAGTAATACAACTAGAGGGAGACTTCTAAATCATACTTTTTTTAAACGGCCAGCTAAATATCACCTAAACTGCTATTGAGTTAGCAGCCCAAGTCCACCAAGCCACCAATTCAGAGAAAAATCCGCCGCCCAAATCCCACACTACGGTAAAACTTCTCTGAATCAGATTCGAACATAAGATCAAATAGTGTCATCTCTTATCTTCATTATTCATACTACTCGAACATACGGTGGGGACATTCCTCTTCTAAATCTAATCATAGAAAACAATCATTTACAAATTTGGTCTTTTTAAATTCATCAATCATTGTCTCGGGTCAATTTACACAGTTTCACAATTCACCAAAATCGCCATTTTCATCATTTAAATTTAAACATGGATTAACATCCAAGTCACTTTACACAATTACTATAAGCAACCCATCAATTAGTGATGATTATAATAAAATTAAGGGGAAATTGCGAAAATAGCCTTTGACCGAACGAATTTGCGAAAATAGCCCCCCCAAGCGTCTTTGGAGACCTCTCAGCCCTCTTTGGCGACCTCTCAGGCGTCTCCCGAGACTGTCCTACTCCAACCAATAACTCACCGCCACATCATCACCCACCCACTCTCTCAAGCCTCGTTGGAGACCTCTCAGACCTCTTTGGAGACCTCTCAGACGTCTCCCGAGACGTCTCCCACTCCAACCAATAACTCACCGCCACGTCATTACCCACCCACTCTCTCTCCTTCTCTCTCTCCTCTCTCTAATAATTACCTGTCCACTCCTTCTCTCTCTCCCTTTCTCTCTCCTCTCTCTCTCTCCTCTCTCTCTCCTCCCAAAACGAAGACTACTGTATAAAAAGTCTCCTCCTCCTTTATTATTGTGTATGTGCTCTGTATGTATATATGTATATGAGAGGAACTTGCAAAAGAGAAGAAATGGAAAAGCTGCTCTAGTATTGAATAAACTAACAAGCTATATATAGCCTTACAATAATACTAACGTGAACCATAAAAATAGCAAGAACATGCTACTACACCTAGAGAACCGGTTGAGAGCCCAACCGGAAGCAGCAACCGGACAGCCATGGCCGGCCGCCGCCGCCTCCGGTCACTATCTTCCTCCTTCGGTTATGATAATAATCCGGCGACTGTTTCTTTGTTTCCCAGCCCCATAACCCGTCTCTAGTGCGACTAAGAAAGAGAATCCGGTGGACTATTGTATCTGGAAATGGTTTGTGGCAATGTAGAGTGGAGGTACAAAATTGGAAACAACCTTATTGATGTTGGAGAGAGAAAGGGAGGGAGAGAGAAGAGAGAAGGAGTGGATAGGTAATTATTAGAGAGAGGAGGAGAGAAGGAGCGAGAGTGGGTGGGTGATGACGTGGCGGTGAGTTATTGGTTGGAGTGGGAGAGTCTCCGGAGACGTCTGAGAGGTCTCCAAAGAGGGCTGAGAGGTCTCCAAAGACGCTTGGATGGGCTATTTTCGCAAATTCCTCCTGTCAAAGGCTATTTTCGCTATTTTCCCTAAAATTAAACAGTCAAATTTGGTCAGACTTCTACAATACGTAGCCAAATATTCAGTTATGCTACGTGTTCAAATATAATAAATTTATACAAGTTGTAAACACCATTCTAATCACTAACAGGTAAGTTAATTGATGTCTTACTATCCATCAATTTCAAAAATCAAGTTTAGGTCATGTGGTATACATTAATCCTCCTTAACTCCACCTAGATGTTATATGACCCATTTTTCTCCATTTTACTCTACTTTACCCCAAGAAAATGGTTTAACTTTACATGATAACCATACCTTTTAATGGTTTTGGTTTAAAAAAATAAATACAAATTAATTTAGTCTCTTAACATTCAGTTAACATGTTAACAAATAAATTCTTTAATGCACTAACACAAGGAGTGAGTAGTGTGTAATACCGGTTAACATGTCATGTCATCTATAATGTCCAAAATGTTAATGTACACCCATGGCCTTAGACACAAACATATCTTAATATTTATATTTTTGATAACTAGGATTAGTTCTGTTTTTAGGTGGTGTAACATAGCGGTTCCAAAGGTTAACTACTTTGTATGGAGAGCGATTGCAAATAAAGTCCCGACATCAGAGGCGTTGGCGTTTAGAGGGGTTGTATTGGGAGATGGCCAGTGCAAGATATGCGGATCAGCTATAGAAACCATCAATCATCTTTTTGCAGGTTGCCTGTGGGCTAGGACGATATGGTGGAATGTTTGTTTTTGGTTGAAAATTCCTGACCCGCCTTGGTATGATTCGATATCTCAATTGCTGGGGAATTGCGACTCATTGGATGAGAATAAGAAAAAGGAGGTTATGTATGCTATATTCCTGTTGACGATTTGGAAGATTTGGCTGCGAAGAAACAACAAGATTTTTAACGGGATTAACACGAGTACGGGTAAGGTTATGGAGGAGATAAAAGAAGAGTCCTATTGGTGGGTGATGAAAAGAGCGAAGATCCCAGGCGTTGATTTAGCTAGGTGGAACCATTTTTCGGATATAGATTTTGGCTGAGTTTTGCATAATATTTGTTAGGTGTCCTTTAGTTGGTAGTCTTTTTGGGTGATGCGCCCAACTAACCCCTCGCTATCTGGGCTATGCATGGATAATATGTTATTTTTGGTGATTGAATGAAAGTTTCGTTTTGGTTGTTCAAAAAAAAATTACATTGCATACATTCGAGTTTTTGCATGTTTATTGTTCGTTACTTGGATCATTGACATGCGTTTTCCTTGCAGGCTCGTTTTTAAAGGCTGCATATGAAGGTATGTGTTAGTTTGCTTTTAGCAATGCTGATGATAAGTAAGTTTTTGATTGCTATACCTTCAGATTGCATGAGAGAGCATTTTGTGGAAGTATCAGATTGGTCTTTCACTGCAGGAGTTAATGGTGTAGGGGTGGCTAATGTTGTGCTTTTGTTTTCATCTTGTGTTGCAGGCGATTGCATTCCCTGTGGGGTGATCATGGAGTGTTGCCCAGAAGATGCTGATGAAGAAGTGATCTGAAGCTGCGGAACAGCAAAGGCTGCGTTGTTCGCTGTGCAGCGTGTGAAGCCAGTTTTTTTTCTTTGGTGGCTTGTATCTGTAATTGCAATTCTTTATTTGTGATATCTTGTAATAAGGCCTGTCTAGACGTCAGGTTTTGCTTCCCGTCAAGATGAACAGCCCACACCTGAACTAGAGGATTTCTATGGTGGATGGGAAATCCAAATATCCTGCACATTTCCTCATGAGGGCAAATATAGCGACCCTCAACATAATTGCTAATCTCGTCCACAGTCTACAGACCATCCCTATGAGTTGTACCATCTTTACATCTGATGATAACATCAAATTGTGATGAAACCTGATCAGTATCACACAAGATAGCACCCAAACAGCCTGCTACAGGAGCATCATAACGCTTATCCGGAACACGACTATAAAGGTGTATAGAAAACTCTGGAAGTTCATTGTGGTTTAATATATATATATATATATATATATATATATATATATATATATATATATATATATATATATGTATGTATGTATGTATATCTATGTATTTAGATCAATTTATAGTTGAAAGTGACAAATTTGGAACTCGGATGTTTATGAATGTAGATTTAAATGAGGTGAAGGTGTTAAGAATGAGGTACAGTGTCATTTTTTTATGGATTTATAATTAAATTAGAAATTTTTGGTTTGTTTTATTAGTTCCAGCTATTTTTTAGTCTTATATTGAAGCAAGGACAAGATGCTGCTTCTACTTATCAAACATTAGTTTCAGAACACTCTGTTTACCCATTGTTTCAGGAATTAATTGTTGGTTCTGAAAAGAAATGTGTTGACGAGCTTATGGAGATTGATACGGTTTTAATATTGATTGATTATGATTAATATTTGTTTTCATTATTACAGCTCTTTTTGTGAAGTAATATAGTCTTTTTTTCTATTTTTGGTAGCCAATATGTTGTGTTGTAGTTGCGACAATTAAAATTGTGCAAGAAGGCTATGGTTGGTTTTATGATGTGTGTCGTAGATGTTTTTGGAATGTGATTACTAAATCAGAATTCTTACAGCTTCATGAAAATGTTACTGAAGAAACTCTCAAATTGCTTGCTTCTGCTTTGTTCCAAGTGTGAATGTCATTGTACCTCCGTTACTACAATGTACTTAGAACTAATTAAGTACAATTTGTTTTTTATATAAGATGATTGCTTTTTATGAAGCCGTATGTATGTTTTTAGATAATCCTTTCATTTAATTTGGGTTTTACTAAACAGACCATAACAGTTGGTTTGTTTACGTTTTTTTTATATTTTTGGGTGGTTATAATAACTATTATAAAGAAATAACAGACACTACTAAACAGCTCTTCTTTGCAGCAGACGATTGGCGATTCAAATTAATATAAAATAAATACTTTTTATTGCTTAATAAAAACCATAAATAATAATGATAATATGTAAATTGCTGGTAATATTTTATAATTGTCTAATAATAATAAAATAAAGTACAACTATCATTACTACTGTCGTATTTTGCAAATTTCTATCTACTTCCTTTTTTTGTACACTTGTCATGGTAAAGTTATAACTTTTGGACTCTTTCATAATTATGAATTTGAAAATACTAATATTATTTAAATTTTTAGTACTAAATTATTAATAACATTGTTTTATTATTTTGTTTTTTTTTTGTTTGTAATTGTTTTTAACTTGAGAATTGAGATAAGTCGTGAAAATTTTTATTATAATAAGTAACTTACTTTTTGACTCTATAAAAGGCGAGTTAACCGCCAGTTCATTTTGTAACTTTATTTTTCTTCTTTTATTTGATAAACACACCAAACATCGATAAATGCAGCAATATGTTATTTCATTTAAATTTCTTACTAACAGTCTCTTCGAAATTTCTGTTTATAAAAGATGTTGTTACAGTCACTCTTTTGGGGATGTTTTTCCTTCCACAGATTACACAATCTGTTGGCAAAAATACAGAGAAACTTAGTTTGGACAACTGTTTTTACTGACAACAGATGTAATAAAAAGACACAAAAATAATGATTACGATTTTAAAGTTACTTTATTATCATTATAATTTTATTATTATTGTTGTGTTGCAATTGTCTTTCATTATATAAAAAATAAAAAAAAGTGTTAAAAGTAACTTCGAACTTTAGATTTATTTGAAATCCAACTGATAAAGTTGAAAACTAACTTTATGAATGTTTAGTATATTCACGCTATAAAAGGGGAGGACTTCCCAATATTCATTTTCCATCTTTATAAATTCGTTTAACTATTCTCACATACATCTCTCCATTCCATATGCATAATGATATTACATTCAAATGTGTTTCCACAAATTTTCGAAAGATTCTTACAATCAAAGAAAAATATATTACCAACATTCCATAGATAAGAAAGTTGGAATTTATGTTTTTCGATGATTTATACAATCAAAGGAAAACATGAATCCATTATTATTATCTATATAAGCTGCACAGATTCCCTATTTTCAATCTTTAGTCATTTTAGATTTTTTATCCTAGATCTTGGGTTTTTCATTGCCAAAGGTCTTGATGAATATTTGCATGAATCTCCTTGATTTACGTATAAGTGTGAGAATCATCTATCCCTTTAGGGAATAACAAAGATATTGTCGTTGTCGTGTACTGATTTTCATGCAAATATTCATCGAGACCTTTGGCAATGGATTTGAAGGATGAAATAGAATTCAAGGATGCCAATTTTTTGGCAAAATTGAAAGATCTATATGCACAACATGAAGCGTCAGTGGAATTGAAGCTTAAGTTTATTAATTCCTTTAACTAGCTTTGTATCTTAATGTTTAACGTTGATTCTATTTATTTTTGTTTTTAGTTTTGTATGTCTTTCAAGATTATATATGGTTTTCTATGTTTTGTGATGGTAAATTGAAGCTTAAGTTTATTAATTCCTTTGACTCGTATTAACTTTTGTGTTTTATTCAACAGACACTTAATCCGTCTGTAGATTTATATGTGTTTTCTCAACAGACCTTAAATCTCTCTGTAGATTTATGTTTGGGTTGTTGTAACAGTTGCAGTTGTTAAACATATGATCAGTATTATTAAGTGGTGTCGTGAAAGGAATAGACGTTACGAAATGCAGTTTTTCTTTTTAACAATAGATCGATGTTTAATTTGGGGTTTACTAAACAGACCATAACAGTTGGTCTATTTATGTTTTTTTATATTTTGGGTGGTTATAATAACTGTTATAAAGAAATAAACAGACGCTACTAAACAGCTCTTCTTGGCAGCAGACGATTGGCTTCTTAATGTTGGTTTCACTAAATAGACGTTAAGATAGGACTTTGTCTCCCGTGTGTTTCACACGGGATTTCATCTAGTATATATAATAAACCAAAGCCATTTAATGAAATGGCACTCAAAGAGGCATTCTCCCCCTTGAGTGTGTCATGTGTGGCATTGAGATATTTTAGGAAAAAAAGAATTTAAATATAAAATTAGATATTTCTCTCTCATATTTCCTCCCATAATTTTTAAACGTTAATATCTTTTATATATGAGATTTTTTAAAGAAAAAAATTACACCAAATTAACGAACGTTTTTATCTTCCAACGAGTACCATAGTGCTATATAAAAAAAAACGAATATTTTTTCTGGGGTTTTGTTCATACAGGAAAAAAACACAAAGTGTTCAGGTAAATCATTAATCATGTATAGACAAGCCAATAATTATATTCAAATCAGTAAATATGAATTCTATTTTCAACATGCGTTAGCATTGGAGTTATACATTGTTATAGGTTAGATATTAATATTAGAGTTATACATTGTTTAAGGTTAGGCGTTAACATTGGAGATACATTTTTAATTGTTTTAGGTTAGGTAATACCCGAAGCTTTCCTGCATGTAACTGTAAAGCGTATCCTTCTATTTCATATGTAAAATTAATATGGCATATTAGATTTCTCAAGCCCGGGACGTTTTCGGTGTATAATCTAGTAGTGTAATAGAATATTGAAAGAAACACTTATTTATAGTAATCATATCAATGAAAGATATAGTAGGAATGAAAGTGAACATTGATTTGGGCGTCAGGGGCTGTTTTTTTTGCTCATAAGCACTTCTGACCTCTTTTGTTTGTGTCGCGTAAACGCATGCAAACGTTTGGGGTCTGCAGATTGTTTGTTTTTTTTGGAAGACCTTTCACTAAAAAGGGTCTTCCTGACTAGAGACCTTTGGTCCACCTCTTCTCCTGCAGATGTCTGCAGATGTGGTACGCAGACTGCAGATATTTTCTTGCAGATATTTTCTTACAGAAAAATGCAATGGCTTGTTCACAAACACGCACTCCAAAAAAAAAACTAGGGCATTTTTTATGCAAGACTCCATAAATAATAAACCATAATTTGGGCAAGAAAAGTCCGATGTACACCAACAAAAGATTAAGTCGTGAGAGAATTCCCACAAGTTAAAAATGCAAAACAAAATTAAAAATATCGTCGACAAATTTTTTTGTTAAAACTTTATGATTAACTTTAATTTTATTGTTAATTATTTACTCTTATAATAACACATCCTTTTGTAGTGATAATATACAATGATACCACAAAATACTATTAATATTATTTATTGGTTATGTGAGTATATTTGCACTACTGGAAATAGTACAAAACCTTTTTTTTCATATCTTTGTCATGTAAAACTCTTAGTCGGATGTTCTTCACTTTTTCTTTACTTGTCTTTTAAGCCCATGTGTTAGTGGGAATTTGATGTGGCTTGATGAAATAAAATATTAATAAAGTGAGATGAGAGGCTTGATGAGGACTATAATTTAGTAAGTTGGTTATGTGAGTATGTTTGCACTAGGTGTGTCGTGGATGAGAGGCTTGATGAGGCTTGACGGGGATTAAAATATTATTGCCAATTGTACAAAACCTTTTTTGCATATCTTTTGTCTTGTACAACTCTTAGCTGCATGTTCTTCACTTTTTCTCTATTTGTCTTTTAAGGCCATGTGTAGCGAGAAGCTTAATGAGGCTTAATGGAATAAAATTGTTGGATCAGTGGCCTCTTTTGAGAACACTTGTGTGTTTGCAGATTATATCGAAGTTATTGCACAGCGGAATAGTAAATGTTCTAAGGTTAATTTATCACCTTTAACAGGAGTTATTACTCCCCATTGACTGAGCAGTTTATGAGAATCAATAAGCAGTTGAAGTATAAAGCAATAAATACAAGTTATAATTCTCAGATGTGAAATGGATAATAAGTTTAAAAGCCTCGAAGGTTTTTCAATTAATTCAAAGTAAATCACATATTCTAAAATAGATGAACAAGCTCATCTATTTATAAACAAAGATACAAAGACTGTTGCACTAAGTAATTTAAGATATTTAGCTAAGATATTATACTAAGGATAATGTTTACAACAGGCTTTACATCGAAACTTGATCCAAGACTTTAACAAAACAATATAATACTAAACTACTGAAGTCAGAGTCGGTTAGAAGCTTCTGATATGAAAGTACTGATGAGTGACAAACTACTGATGAGTAGTTTGTCTTCCGTAGTTCTTCAGTGAAATGTCCGGTTAGACTTCAGAACTTCTGATGCTTTAACTCTTCAGCACTTTGCTCTTTTCTTCTTCAGTACTTCTGTTTTCTTCTTCAGCAGTTTCTTCTATATTTAAGCAGAATATGATTTGGACTAAGGTTATCAAAAGGTGGTTTCTTCAATCCTCTTTGTCCCAACAAAAATATTAATAAAGTGAGATGAGGAGTTTGTTGGGGCTTTATGTTAAATAGGTGTCGTGGATGAGAGGCTTGATGAGGAATAAAATATTATTGTTTGATTGGGTGTAAAAGAAGCGGGGTGTATAAATTAATTAAAATATTATTATAAAATAGTTTTTTTTTAAATGAAGGGGCACCGGTGTGAGCATCAATAAGCCCTTCCCATTTTTTTTTTCTCATCAAGCACAAGGGAGGGAGGGTGCGGGGGTAGAGGGGCTCCACGGGGTGCTATGAATCTCCTTCAAGCCCTCATCACCCTCACTACACACATACTCTAAATAAGCTTACCTTGGAGTCAACTTCCTCTCTATCCGTGTCTCTCAAAATAGACGTGTACACAACTCTATCTCCCTCTCATATTCCGCCTATTCACCAACCCACACAAAGTTACTGGCCAAAGACAGGGGTGCGTGGCGCTCCGACGGCTGATCTCTTACTCGCATGCAAACTCATCATCTAGAGATAGAGAAGGGTAACGCCGGTCATATCATGAAATAGTTCGCGTTTTTTTTTATTCAGATGATGTGTATTTTATTATTATTATTATTTGCCTTCTCACCTTTTTTTATCTTTATCTCTTATTAAATAATAATATTATATCATAATTTCTCGTTCTTCTCAAATATTAAACAATAATATTAGTCATTTTTTCAATTTCTTATTCTATTAAATCTTAATTTCATTCATCTCTTATTCATTTTCTCCATTATTTATTTTATTTTTTCTACTTATTTAAGAAGTATATAATATTTTAATATTTTATTGATCTAACCCTGTGTAATACACATTATCTAACCAATGAACAAAAGTTAAGTTAAATTTATTAAACATCTGTAGTACATGAATTTTTTCAGCCTATGCAAATACAAGAGTTTTTTTAAAGATATAAAACTATCATTACTTAATATAAAAATAAATTTATTCAACATCTGCTATAACCGTGTGCTAACCAAGTAATAATATATGTCAAATAAGAATTAGGTAAGTAGGTGTTGGAGCTTGAGTACTAGAATGGCAAAATTAGAACGTATGCACGGGATCAACATTTTTAATATATTATATTACATACAACGTAGGAAGAAACAGACAACAAAAGTATTAACAAAGAACAACAAACGACAAGGAAGATATTACAACAAGATCGCTAAAAATGACCCTCATTTAAAGGCATGATTATAGTCATGAAAATGGAATGTTTTGTAAATGAAACGTGACAACCATAGTGATCCCCCGAAACACAAAATGGCAGCCACTGCGAGTGTGCTTTTTGCAGCAACCGATATCATCCCTGGTTTGGTTGCGGCCATAATAGCCGTTGAAGCAACTGAAAACACCTGAAGAGAGATCTCCAGTGCCTTAAAACGTTTATATGCACCATTGCAGGTACTGCAATTCACCACATGGCTCCAGTACCTAAACAAACAAATCAATTAAAATGTAAATAATCCTTACTGATGCTTAAGTTTTGTGAATAACCTGTCGAAGAATTGTTCTTTAGGAGGGATGGGTGGAAGAGCTCCATTACACTTGCTTCCCCAATCAAATTGACCACCCGCGTATTTCTTTAGCCACTTTCGAAATAGCACCACATTACCATCTGCTTTGGCTGGCACAAAACTAACTTTATGCCAATTTAAAGGCCCTGCCTCCAGTAATTTCTCCTCCTAAAATATGCATAATCTCTCAGACATTTAAATACTATAATTTGAATTTGAATAACAATCAAGGTTTACCTGAACGCGAAGAAGATACAAATCCGAATCAACAATCAAATTCTGGATCATATGGTTCCTCCATTTTGAATAAAAAACATCTACCCACAAGTGTCTAGGAATAACAGTTATTAGTCTGCTATTACCCGGGCTCACTGGAATACAAAAGAAGACTAAAACGTCTTCTTCAGGTGCCTTTTGTCCTAGTTTACCCTGAGTTAATCAAATAAAAAAAAATGAAGTTATGTCTATGAAGTTAAGTTTATACATGTGGCATACAAAGTTATTTTTATACCATTGTGTAATTTTGGAGATTAATTTTAAAGGTATATGGTGAAACGAAGTTCCATGTGCAATCTTGCTGGTTGGTTGTAGCAAAACCATCTTTGAGTGAATATTCTATTTTCATATCAATAGGTGTACCTCCTTCTCGATCAACCTTATCAGTGCATGAAACATGTGTTAGTCGCGCAATAATCAAGAACAAGAAAATTTTATTTGATTGCATAAATACTTATCTCGTCTCCTTTGCCGAAATTATCCCACGATGTGCATATTGAACATGAGAAGGGTCCATGAGATTTTCAATTAGTACTTCATACCCATATGGTATATCTCTGTAATACGTTTGGAAGGCATATGAAGGATGTGCAAGTTCAGGGATGTATGGTGGTTTCTTCTTGGTGAGGATATCTTTGTACTGTGGATCAGTGTTAGGCCAAAACCAAACAATTCCATATTGCACGGTGCATGGATAAACACCAACACATGCTTTCGGGAAAGAATGAACCTGCAAGTATATATATTTTGATAATTCTATCAGGTGAAGTTAGGATATAAAAATGTATTATGTAGGAAGATTGCAAGTGAGCGAATTTACCGGAGGACCATCAAGGGGAGCTTGAGGTATTAATTTGCAGTCACCAGAGCCACCAAAGCACCAGCCATGGTACACACACTGCAACCGACCCCATTG
The DNA here is from genome assembly GCA_032199755.1 of Ambrosia artemisiifolia. Lineage (NCBI taxonomy): Eukaryota > Viridiplantae > Streptophyta > Magnoliopsida > Asterales > Asteraceae > Ambrosia > Ambrosia artemisiifolia. The sequence goes on from CM063517.1 coordinate 26,427,621, forward strand.
ATCAATCCTCCCTTCAGAAAGTGGAGCCAATCTGTGTGGACAACGATCATCGAACACCCTCCATTCTTTCTGGTTCTTATCCCACCACACCACAACATCAAGACCCAACACCTTCATCCCACGGGGAGCTCTCTTGTCCAAATCACACACAGGCATGAGTGCATACCAGTGAGAAAACCAGTCGAATTTTCCTTCTTCATCAAGGCTTCCGGTTTCGGTTTCTTCTTCAGGTGGGGCTGCTTGTGGTGTTGAAACAGATGGAGAAATGACATTGAACTTAGTGGATTTGGATTTTGGAAATTGGGTTAAGTTGTGAGCAAATGACAGGCTTAAAATTGGTTTGGAAAAGTGGGCTTTCGTAAGTGAAGGTGGAGCAACAGTGGAGACAGTTCTTAGAGCTTCCATGGTGGATAATTTCTCTTCACTGAATTGAATTTTTAAGGATTTGCATGATTGCATATAAATACAACTAGTGTGTTGTGCGGCTTGAACCACTCCACACAATGTTTCAAACCAGTTTCAAACCTAACACCTCAAACCACACAAATGCACTATAAACCACTCCACCACCAAGCCATTTTGTTAATTATTATAGAATCATATGTATTTGTAAATAAATAAGTGTTGAAAAAAAATACCATGTTTGAAACGGGTTTCGAACCCAATATCTCAAAGAACACACATGCACCACAAAGCACTCCACCAATAGGGCTGTTCAAATCGCTCGCTGCTTGAGGATCGCTCATCGCTCATTCGGAAAATGCTCGAAAAATGCTTGCTCGTTCTTCCGCTCAGTTGTATATGAGTCGATCGGCTCGATTCGGTTTGTAAATGAGCCAAGCACGAGCAAAGGTACGCTCGGATCGGTTCGGCTCGAAATTTTTTTTATTTATTTAATAATAAATATACACACAATTTATAGATAAATTTATGGCTTTATATATAAGATTCTATTGGATTTGATTCACTATACGCAAATAAAATATAACCAGCCCACTTAACACCATAAAAAAATTAACAATAGATTTAATAGTAAAACAAAGTCATGAGGCGACAATCTTGACTTCTTTATGTTAATAGTCGTCCATCGCTAATTGTCGCTTGATATCACACCTACGTCACAATGCAACAACTGTTGTCTGACGTATGCTCATCACTTCACCAGCCTCAATCTAAACCCTATCCTTGGACACTGGGATCTTAATATTAGTGTTAGCATCGGAAATTTTGACCATAGTTGTCACCCGATAATGAAAACATCGAAAGAAACATCCCAATTTTATAATCGTCCATATTATTCTCCGCTCGATTCTCGCTCGGCGCTCACTCGGAAAATTTGCGCTCGAAGAATGCTCGTTCGGTTTTCGGCTCGATTGTAAATGAGCCGCTCCGCTCGGTTCGGTTTGTAAACGAGCCAAGCACGAGCAAAGCTTCGTTCGGATCGGCTCGGTTCGTGAACAGCCCTATCCACCAATATCCCATTTTGTTAATTCTTATTGAATCATATGTATTTATATTATACCATGTTTGAAACAGGTTTCGAACCCAATACCTCAAAGAACACACATGCACCACAAACCACTCCACCACTACCCCATTTTGTTAATTCTTATTGAATCATATGTATTTATATAAAAATAAGTGTTATAAAAAAAAGACTTAAACAAATTTTGAACCCCTAGACCTCAAAGAACACATATGCAGCACAAACCACTCCACCACTACCACATTTTGTTGATTTTAATTAAACCATGTGTATTTATATATAATTAGTGTTGTATAAAAAAACAAAAAAACACAAAAACCATTAATATGGTTATTATTCATTTTGTTGATGTTTAATTATATTTATTATATTATATTATATTATAATTTTGCAAAATCATCACATGGTATCAAGTATCAAAAACAATATAATCGTTATTTATGAATTTTTGTTAATCACTTGAATCAACTTGTAATAAATTATCTAATAGATTAATTGTTTTTTTTTATTCTTCTAGTATGATAAATAATAGGGATAATCATCAAAACGGTCCGTCAACTAAGCGTTCTACAAAAATAGCCCCATCCTGAGAGGCCTTCAATTCCATTTGATTGTGTTTTAAGTTGTTTTTTTTTTTTTTGTTTTTTATTTAACACCATTTGATTGCCTATATAGACTGCTTACACTTTTTAGGAAAAATCGACTTTTTAGCCAATTCCATACCTATCTATCAATATATAAAATAAAACGATTGGGGTGAGCACACAAGTTACTTGATGAGGTCATCTCAACCCATAAACTCTCGCCAAAAGTTTTAGGTTAATTAACTCAATATTATTCCTTTATAATCTTTGTTTTTATTATTAATTACTTTACTATATTTATCTTTATCTTTATTATTACTTTATTATATAATAAATAAAAACCTTATGATTATCTCATATGAAAGAATATTATTAAATCATATTTTTATGTTTATCTCTTATCTATTTAATATTTATTTTCTTAAATAATTCTTTTTATAATTCTACTAATCAAAACCATATAATAATTTATTGATCCAATCTCATGTAGTATTAAATTTCTAAAATAATAATAATAAGTAAAAAACAAAAAAAAAATTATAATCTGTGTGATACACAAGTTTCTAATAAATTTTCTTACATATATGAAAATGTAAATGAGAGTTTTGTTTTCATCTGGAGCAGAATAGATCGAAACCAGTCATTTCTAAAAATGCTACATCTTCAAGACCACCGCCTCAATCATGCCCTGCAATGGTTACGTCTGTCTCTACTCCTCATTAAAACGTATAGTTTCTCTTTAATATACATTTTCATTCTTTTTCATGCTTTTTCACATGATTAAAATTCCTGCTTTCTCATATTATAGTACAGTAATTTCTATGCTATATCATAACACACATTTTATAACTTCATATTAGATTTGTATATCCCTGAATATAACCTAGTAAGTAATATTACAATCCTCTTAATCCATCATCATTAGATACATGGCTTTGAAATTCTAAAATGTCACACCTTCAAATTTTCACTGCGGGGTTTTACCGCGAGGCGCATGACATACCAGGATCCGTAGCCATAAGTCATATGAACGAACTCTAAATGCCCAAACCATTTAGTTCGTTTTCAAAAACTGTAGAGGATGAATTTAACACGAAAACAGGATTATATGATCATACAAGTTACAAAACCAGGTGCGGAAACCCTAGCTTTGAACAAACTGAAGTAAACTCAAATCAAAACACAATCAAAGTCATTTTCAATACTTTTCATAGATTAACTTTCATATAAACTCGATTACAATCTCCAAACAGTTAATCTAACACACACACAAATTCTCTCAAACCTCTCTGGAACACAACCTGATAACACACACACCTAATGACTCGCTTAAACTTACAAAATCACAAAATCTATATATAGGACCTGCACGTTCGCCCCTTTCAGCTGGTTGAACGTGAAGCCATTCCACATTCGCCCACTTGTAGTGGTCGAATGTGTCTTCTGTGTAGTCTCAGTTCCAGATTCGTCCATGTTTAATCTACCTTCGCCCATTGTCTTTTCACCTTCGCCCATCTCTTCTACCTTCGCCCCATCAGCCCACTTCTAACACATGTTAACTATCTAATCATTAGTCGCAAAACGCATCTACAAACTCCCCCTCGACTATTGATTAGATCGTTTTCTGTCTTCGTCCATGGCTTTGTTCAGCAACTTGATTCTGAGCTGTTTCTTCTGCTCTGTCGTCATCTCAGGCTCTAATTTTCTCTTCACCGGCTTTGACACGTTAGCCATCTTCACCATTTTGCCAAGTTTACCCTCCAAACTATTACCAGCATTTATGTCATACGCAAAGCAAACACCAACAACCTGTGTGTATTTCTTTGCTTGATCTGCATCGTTCGGCTCATGATGAATCGGATTATAAAAGAGCATGATGATGTCTTCGAAGGTGCAATTAATCAACCACATAGGATCAAATACATGCACATGTTTGTATTTATCCTTTCCATCTCTCAACACTATCACCGCTTCTGCTTTCCTCCAATCATAATACCAGAAAATGAAATCAGCACTGAAGTGTTGAGGCATAGGCATCAAAGGTATCTTTCTCATCACTTCAGGTGCCTTATAAATCAAGGTAACCCGTTTCAGCTTGGTTCTGGGATCAATATCCCTGTGAACTTTCCTTCGGGGATATTGTGGTTTGAATCTATTCCATCTAGTTCTGCTTTCCCAAACCAGCTTGTCTGCACACCAACCGACATGAGTGTTATTCACTGAAGCACCCGACATAGGGAATCTGCAAAGATCTCTAACCGCCCAGTACGGTAGAGTCAGCAAGTCAATGAATCTGTAGAAGTACAAGATTCCTGATTCCCACTTAGCAGCTAGACACTTCAGCCTGCCTAAGTATGTCCACCCGAGAGCTCTGCCTCTGAACTTTGCATTATGAAATCTGTAAAAGTTTCCTTGAGCTTCAGGCTTCGGTCGGTTTTCATCCATCAATCTTAATTTCTTCAAATAATTCTTCAATTCATCAGACTTATTTGAAGATTCTGGCATATCAGCTCCAAATACTTTCTCTACAAACTCAGCACTTCTCTTCTTTGCCTTCTTCTTTGCAGACGTATTAGGAATCTCAGTAAAATCAGGAAACACCAAGTCTTCATCAGTTTGTCTGAAGTACTGTGGGTATTCCTCATGCGTTATATCCTCTATTTCAACCTCTTCAAACTCAGGGGTGTCTTTATCATCAGAGTGACTTCCAATATCCTTTTCAGGAATATGTGGAATCGACTCATCAACAATAAACTCTTCAAATGTTTTCCCTACCCTCTGTGCAAGCCCATCCAAGATCTCCTTTGCCACAGATGCAGGTACTTCCCCTTCTTCTAAATCAGGATCGTTATATTCCAATTCATATCGCATATCATCAGTTTGGAATATTTCAGCAAAACAACCTGTGAACTCAATGGTCCATTCTATTTTCTCTAACATATCCTTATATACTTGTTTTGCATCATCAGATAAGGATCTCACCTTCTCATTCCAGAACACAGTCTCATCAGAATCAACATTCTCACTTTTCTTCTTCGAACTTGACTCACCTGTGTCTTTCTTCTTCTTTGAAGGTGGTCTCTTTTCGAATGTAAACTTCGAAGTATCATCTCCTCCATCATTATCATCATCACTACTACTCTCATCCTCCTTCTGACTTCCCGAACCTTCAGCATCATCATCATCATCTTTATCATCATCATCTTCATCATCACTCTTTTCTGATTCTTCATCCTCTTCATCCTCATCTTCCTCTTTATCAGATTCAGATGGTTCAAAATCAACCTGTTCAACTTCTTTCTCTTTGTCTTCCTCACCCTCCTTCAGCTTGGGTGCAACATTATACAGGTTATCTATCAGCTCATTAAGGCGTTTGTTCTCAGCCTTCAACTCTTTATTATCTTCTTTAATAGCCTTGTACCTGTTCTTGTTTCTCAAACACTTTCCTTCAAGCTTTTTATTCTTTGCTTCTAGCTTCTTCACTTTCTCGTCTATCTCATCTTGATTAAACTTAGAAGCTACTACGATCTGAAGCATCTTTTCTTCATTCAGCTTGAATTTGGCTATTTCAGCTTGCTGAGCCACTAACATCTTCATCATATCGTCCATCTTCTTGTTCACCTGTTTCATAACATCGTCATCCACAGTGACTTTCTTAGACTTGGACTTAGACTTAGATGGCTCAACTTCAGTTTCTTTTTCTTTCTGAGGCTTTGTGAACATGTTAAGAACATTATCCAGTGCTATATTGAATTGATCCACTGGTAATGTTGTTGCCTCCTTAGTCTTTTGCTTCTTTGTGGCTGGTGATGATTGTTTTGATGACGTTCCAGCTTCAGGTAATCTCTTCCCTCTCAAAAGTTGGTTTAACTCTTTCTCTCTGAGTTGCTTAGAACTTGTTTTCTTGGCCATGGTTTTGTGTTTGGGCTTGGGCAAGTTAACTACAACAGTTTCACCTTCGTTCAACTCGTCCAAATTTACAGTTAACCCTTCATCTTCAACACCAACAGTCTGCTTGCTCTTCTTAGCTTCTTCAATAGATCTGTTTAGTGATTCAGACTCACCAACCAAAGTGGCCTTTTGTTTGGTGGTCCGGACATTTTCAGCATCCGAATCCCATTGTTCTTCAGTCTCTGTCTCCTCAGAATCTATAGACTCTTCATCCACCAAACTAGTACCTTTCTTTGCAGTAGACTTCTTTCTCACAGTTTGTTGTTTTGAACTTCCCTGCTCAATCTTTCCTTTGCCCTTCCCTTTGGCTCCAGGATTGACTACTTGTCTTTTCCTCTTCGTACTTGCATCAGCATATACCAACGGATCATCATTATCAGAATCACTATCAGGATGCCTTGCTGTGTTCTTTCCAGGATCATTGTAATCCTCTCTAGCTAAGGCTCCAAACAATCTCCTGAAAGGTGGTCTCTCATTATCAGGCACACCTTTGTAACCTTTCATTCTCACCAAGGTTCTGATATTCATGTGATCCATAGCAAGTATCTGTGTTGGATCTTTCTTCAGGTTAGGATACTTGTGATCAAAAATCATCATCAGGAATCTAGGGTAAAGCATGAACTTTTTAACTTTCAACCCTTTCAGCATCTCCAGCATATGATCTAGAATCATCCCAGCAACATTAAATGGTTTGTTGAGAGTCAACGCAACCATTAATGAGCTCAAACTCTTCCTCATCACGTCGTAACCTCCACTAACACATCCAAACACGTGTATAATGACGTGAGCAAAATACTTAAACTGCACTCCTAGTTTCCCTTTGTACATAGAACCATCAGTGATCGGTCCTTTGTATTTCATTCTAAGGAAACAGGCTTTCTGCTTAGTCCATGAGAGTTCTCTTGGATCTTCACTGGTTTCAAACTTGATCTGGAGAGCTTCTCTGATGTCAGCTTCTGTAATGAACATCTCCATTCCTTGAATCTTGCTCTTAATGATCGTCTGATTGTCAAAGTAATCATACTTAGCGTGGTTGTAGAAATCCTCAACTATATCCTTGTAGATGATAGTTGGTGTAGCTAAAGCATAAACTACTCTGCATCTTTTCAGAAACTTAATGATCTCTGTAAACTCTACATTCTTCTCAACGTCTCCCAAATACGCACAACAGTTGTGATTCTTTTCAAACGGCCATTTACTTCCGCTTGATGATTCTCCTTCCTGAATAGGTTCTGGGACAGGATCAGGAACAGCAGTCTCAACAGGAATCTCAACATTTACTTGTTCTTCAGCCATCTGAAACATAAAATCAGAAACAAACGTCAAAACACGAAATCGACAAAAATTCAAAATTTTAGGTTTTTGGAATTCCACATTCGCCCAAAAGTTGTGGTCGAATGTAGTTTGTTGTGGCCGAATGTAAAAACTGTTGACCGAATGTGGAAAGTTTTAAGTGCAAAATCACATTCGTCCGTTTGTGAGGTACATTCGCCCACTCAGCGTCACATTCGTCCGTTCGATGGACCGAATGTAGAAACTGGTTTATCCCAAAATTCAAAAATTTTTCAAACCTGTTTTTTAACACTTTATTTTGATTAGAAATCATTCTAACATGGCCGAATAGCATTCATGTACCATCAATTGTCCCTAAAATTTATTTTATATCAGTTTTTATAAAGAATTAGGGTTCTAGTGTGTTCAATCAATCAAACAACCCTTAAATGATGTTAATAACCTAATTCACGTATACTTCTCCCCCTAAAACTGATATGGAATGAAGTTCCATCTACATTAAGCATTAACAACCACTGAAAGACCATTAACCCTAAAACCCTAGACGCGAATAGAAAAACGATGATTCCAGCGTCATTCCTTGTCCATTACCTGTAATTTTTATATGAAAAGGATCAGTGAAACGCAAGGAACAAAACACACAAGCAAGAGAAACAAAATCAACAAGGTCTGGTACTTGAAAGAAATTATGAAAAATTTGGAATGGTGGTCGAATCTGAAAATGGCTGATATATAAGTTGCACCTTCGTCCGTTCGTAGGGACGAATGTGGGAATTTTCCACATTCGCCCACAAACTAATGTGCCCGAATGTAAAATAGGTACCCGAATGTAAAACTAAATATCCAACCCACATTCGCCCGTTTAGAAGCAACCCGAAGGTAGAAAATTTTCTACATTCGTCCCATTTAAGGGCGAATGTGAAATAGAAAATTTTAAAAATTTCAAAGCCTGGTGGCTGCCCGACATACACCTCTTCCTTGACTTTCCCGTACAGAAATGCGCTTTTAACGTCCATTTGATAAACTTTGAATTTCTTATAAGAAGCAAACGCGAGGAACATCCGAATAGCTTCAATTCGTGCTACCGGTGCATAGATTTCGTTATAATCAATCCCTTCGATTTGATGGAAACCCTGCACGACCAATCTGGCTTTGTTACGAACAATAACCCCACGATCATCCTTCTTACACTTAAACACCCATTTGGTGCCAATCTTCTTCCTATCCGGCGGCAAATCCGTGAGTGTCCAAACTCCCAATTTCTGGAATTGTAATAACTCCTCCTGCATAGCTTCCACCCAGGCATCATCCTTCAAAGCATCCTTGTATGTCCTTGGCTCTACCTGCGACACATAACACGCAAACGACCAATCATTTTGACTACCAGATTGTTGAATTTTGGCATATAAAGCTAAAGCACCAAAACTCTCTGGCGAATTAACGCTTTTAAGCTGTCCTCTGGTCATAACACTACTTCCAGGATCACCGATAACTTGCTCCAGCGGGTGAATACGATGAATCCGAGATTCCGGATAATCAGGTACTTGCACTCCCGTCTGAACAGTCAAGTTCTCTACAGCATCCAGATCATGACCCGTATTTGATGATGAAGCCACATCAGAAGTTGGAGTTGGGTTCACTGGCGGTGCCTCTGGTTCTTCAGCTTGATCAAGAATAGCTTCTTCAAATTGTTCATCTTCAGATTCTGAAGTGTCTAATGAAGTTGAAGCCTCTTGAAATACTTCTTCCTCTTGTATAGGAGCATTGGTATCATTAGAAGCTGGTAGGGGGTTCACGGTGATCGGACGCACCAACGGTGAAGTTGTTGCATTTTCACACTCATAAAGTAATCTGATAACAGCTTCTTCAACCAAGCTATCTAGATTGAATGATTCAAAGAAATCTTTGTAATCAAACATCCAATCAGGACCCGTGCCTTGAATATTTTGAGTATATCGTTGAATTTCCACGTTAGCCCAGTCTTCCACACGACGAGTTCGCTTGTTGTATACCCGTTTGAGCGGGGTTGCATATCTAACAAAGTAACCCTCCTCGGCTTTAGGACTAAACTTCTCGTTTGGATTCAACATAGTACATGGCGCCCCAAAAGGTTCTAGATACTCTAAGTTCGGCTTCCTTCGGTGTAACAGCTCATAAGATGTTTTACCAAACTTCTTCACTGTTAGAACCCGATTTAATGTGTAATTTGCTGCATAAATCGCCTCATTCCAAAACATTACTGGAAGATTTGAATCAGCAAGCATTGTTCTAGCCGCTTCAATTAGAGTCCTATTCTTTCGTTCAGCAACACCGTTCTGTTGTGGGGTGTACGGAGCCGAATATTCATGATGTATCCCTTTGTTTTCACAAAGTTCATCCATCTTGGCATTTTTGAACTCCGTCCCATTGTCACTCCGAATTCTCTTTATCTTCACATTGTAGATATTCTCCAATCGAGTGAACAGAACTTTTAGATTGATAAATGTGTCGCTTTTATTCTGCAAACACATCACCCATGAAAATCTTGAATAATCGTCAGTGACGACTAAACAGTAAAGTTCTCCAAGATGACTTTTGCGCTTGACCGGTCCGAAAAGATCCATGTGCAGTCGCTCAAGTGGCATCTCAACAGAGTTAACCTTTTTCACTTTGTAGGACTGTTTGTGTTGCTTCCCCTTTTTACAACTCACACACTTGTCATTCAAATGGAAATGTTTCACGTTTACTCCATCGCCAAGTCCATTTCTCACAAGTTGATTCATTTTCTTCAGATGAATGTGCCCCATTCTTCGGTGCCACATTATCGACTCTTTCTCTGTCGCTTTGGACAAAAAGCATGTTATCTGCCCCTGTGATGTCATCGCCTTGGACATATCAAGAATGTATAGATTGTTGACGCGAGGTGCCTTCAACATTATCCACTCTTTAGGAATTGTAAAGCCCGGTTTCAGAATGTAGCAGGATTTGTCATCAAAATGCACAGTAAATTGCTTGTCACATATTTGACTGACACTCAACAGATTATAGTCTATCTGCTTCACATACGAAATCCGCTCGAAACTCACTATCCCATTGCTCACACTTCCTTCCATTGTGATATATCCTCCTTTATTTCCCGCGAAAGCTACATACCCTCCATTGATGTTCTTCACGTCGAACAGCAACGCAAGATCCCCAGTCATGTGGCCTGAAGCTCCACTATCAACAATCCAAAGACTGCTAATAGGGCCAGCTGAAGCTCCCTGCACACAAAAAGTAAATCAGTTAGTTCTTTCGGGGGACCCAAGCCTGAGTCTTGGGTCTTTGAACATCAGGTTTCAAATTAACATTTTCACAAGCATTTGGAACAACTTTTTGATCAATCTTTTTCTGATTGTTCAAAATAGTTTCCTTTTTATCATTAACCCTTGAAGTTGAGGCTCCTGGAGTACCATTGGGTGACCAAGATTGTTCAGACCTTTTCAAAATACGAATCTGAGACTTTGGATTCTCAGTTGGTTTCTGAACTTTGTTAGCAAATGTAACTCTCTTGGTTACCTTATCTGATTTAACAGACTTAGGTCCAACATTTGATTTGACAATCGGTTTTGGTGGAACCTTTTGCCTATCAATTGTTGAGTTCACCACAGGCTTCCTCCATGAGTGTTCCATAGCAATCCGATTCCTTCGATCATAGTGCATTGGACGAGTGTTTCTCATTTGTTGAAAATTGTTATGATTATAAAACGGTTGTGGTTGTTGAGGAACAACTCTCCTATGTGGTGGCACATAATGATCAATCGGTTTTCGCATAGAATTCCTCACTTCAACCTCGTGCCTCTTATGCCTTACATATGGACACTGAGCAAGTAAATGCCCACGTTCCCCACACTTAAAGCACGCACGGTACTCTTCAAAAACATTCGGAGCATTTGGTTGAGCAAATGATCTAACAGGGTATTGATCATTGTACTGTTGCTTTCTTAAACTCTCAGGGAGTGGCCCTTTTGAGTAAGTAGGCTCATTAAAACCATTAGCTCTGTTTTTGGGTCGAACAAACTCTGTGACATGGACCTTTGGTTCTTGAGGAACATCCAAATAAAGTTTCTTTAATAAAGCTGGTGGAATCTCATTTGTTCTCTCATGTTTTGGGAACCAAATAGTACTTTCTTGCCAAATCTTGTCAATTTTAGCATAGTTAACATCTTTGATTGGAAAGTCCTCGTCAGAGATGATCTTATCGGATCCTTCCATCCGATAAAACACCTTGACAGGTTTGTCACATTGTTCGTTCTTAGCATTCTTTTCAAGATCTTTCTTAACCACATTAAGATCTTTCTTCACCACATTCTTTTCAGACTTATTCCCATGATGAACACTTCTCATTGGAATCACAATTTGAGATGATGAAACTGGTTCATTTGTAATGATGTGGTTTTCTTTTGGAATTTCACATACATTCACAGTTTGAACACAACCAGTATCATCACTCTCTGAGTCTGAATCTACACTCTCAGCAGTAACGCCCTCATCATTGACCCCCAAAATCGGTCTAACATCGGAATTTGGATCACCAATACTTGAAGTATTAGATTCATTTTCCGATGCTGAATCAGATTTTACCGAACTCTCCGGTGTCACTTGGTGACAATTATGGTTTTCAAAGAGAATCGGAGATGGTACAGACCGATAATTGGTAGTGTTATCATCAATGATATGGTCTACCACATAAGCAATATGCTTATAGCTTTCCAGCTTTTTGTTTACTTTCTCAGCAAAGCATTTGATGGCAGCCATTTCCAACTTGGTATTTTCAATTTCATTGATATAGGTGTTAATTGCCAATTGTTTTAAAGACAAAGTGTTTTTCAAGTCGGAAATGTCCTTTTTGTAGCCATCTAATACTTTGTTAAAAGCATTCAACTCTTTGCGAGTAGATTGACTGTTCATGATAGCACTATCACGTTGAACACGGAGTTGTTTATTGTCCTCAGTCAATCTATCACATGTACCACAATATTTCTCACTCGTATTATAAGTACTACACTCAGAACTTACAGGTTTTGGCGGATCAGTCATGGCCATCAATGCGAAATGAGCTTCCTTTCCTGCAAAGAATCTGGAATAATCAATTTTTGTGAAAGCATCATCTGCAATGCACGACTTCCTTGTCATCAGAAAATCCGCTTCTGCAAGCAACTGATCGATGTCTTCATCCAGAGAATTAACACTTGCTTCTGTATCCGATTCACTGTCTGAATCAGAATAAACCGATTCACACTCCTCAGGAGCATCAGAAACAGTATCAATCACAACTCCAGAATTAGTCTCTTCAGCTTTAACTTCAACATCAACCTTAACAGGTTCAATCTCCACATCCATCTCAGCCTCAGACTCATCACTCTCAATCTCAGTTTCTACCTTCTCCTCCACCATCACTGAATCTTCAATGTCAACCTGATATGCAACACAAGCCACATTGCCCCCAGTAGTGATTTCCTCAACACCTATCTGTATACTCGACCAGTCAAACCTCTCATCTTGTTGAGTCACCAATGCTTGATTGGTATTCTGTTGTTGTTCATTTGGTGTAGTGATTGGTATGACTGTTCGGTTAGAATTGTTTGGTGTTTGGTTTTGTGTCTGGTTTGGTGTGTTTGGTTGTCTATTTTGGTTGTTATTAAAATTGTTTTGACGGTTTTGGTAGTTGTTGTTGTTGTTTTGGTAAGAAACTTGGTTTTGGTTTTGTTGTTGACGGTTCTGATAGGTGGCATTGAATGGATTCCTATTGCCTTGTTTTTGTGGCTGGGTGCATTCTCTTTTAAAGTGACCTTTCCCTCCACAGTTAAAACAAGTCACTTTCTCCTTATTGAACCCGTAGGTTGTATTAGGAGAAGTTCCCAAGTCAGTTCTTCCTGTCTTCTCGATAAATTCTGTTGCTCTTCTCATTATGCTCGCAAAGGCCCATTGGATATCAATGAGTTCCATCTCTTCCTTGTCAATCTGTGCGTAGTCTTCATTGGTCAAGTTGTTATTCCCAATTTGACTAGCAACTAATCCATTGTAAGATGAGACCATTACAGAGACTAATGCAATGTGTTGCTGAGCAACTTCAACTGTCACATTTCCAAGGTTAGATGTCTCCAAAACCACAGTTGGTTGATTAGGTTGGTTCATTGGTTGTTGTTGAGATTGGCTAGCAGTGTATAAAGCTGCTTGTTGCTTTGGGGAGAATGGTGGAATGTATGAATAGTTGTATGGTAGATGTGGTGGTGGTTGTGAAAAGGATGAAGTTTGTTGATGGTGGTTCATGGTAGGTGATTCCATAACATTGGATATACATGCAACATGTGGTGTAACTATCCCTCCTGAGCTTGTACTAGCTGGAACTAAAGATCCTCCAAAGTATAAGTTTGGATTCTGAGGAATCTGTGCTCTCCTAGCCTTCCTCTTCTCTTCCAATTCTTTGTTTTCCAGCTTCTCAATGAACTCCTGAATAGACCAGTATTGATAAGCATCCTTCTCCTTCAGAACTTCCACATGCTGATCCCAGTTTGGTGGCAATGCATCTGCAAACTTGTCCACCTGCTTTGCCATAGGAATCTGTATACCATAGCTAGACAATTCAGATAACAAATGATTATATCTAGGAGTTAGTTCTTTCAAAGTTTCATTTCCAACATAAGAAAAATTCTCAAACTCCTTTATAAGTTCTTCCGTCCTCAAACTTCTAGTCTTCTCATTCCCATCATGCTTCCTTTTAAGCATTTCCCATAGTGCCTTAGATGTTGTGCAAGTCCCAAACTGATGCAAAAGATCATTTGTGATTGCCTGTGTCAATTGGGAAAACGCCTTCTTTTCCACAGCAAACTTCTTTTTCTCATCCTCAGCCATGCTCTCCAATGGCACTGGTTCACCTGTGTTCTCCAAAACTGGTGGTATGTATCCTTTAGCAATCATGTTCCATGCTTCAGCACCTTCCACTCCCATGCCTTCCAAATGTATCTTGAACTTTTTCTGCCACTGATTGTATTCTTGAATCTCCATAAGCTTCGGTGGCCGATTCCCACTACCTGAAGACAAATCATTAATCAGTGTGGAAATAGCATTTGTAGTTTGAGTGTTTACCACCGCTGCTGCTACTCCCCAGTAGTCAGATTGTGGTGCTGGAGGTGCACTTTGAGTCATATAGTTAACCGGCTGCGAAGACTGTGTGCTTGTCTTCTGTGCTGCCACTGTCCATGGGTCCATCACCTGCTGTTGTGGTTGTGTAGTTGCTGGTGTCGAAGTAGTCTGAAAATGCCACATGATCACGAACTTCGAGAAATTCAACACTTAGAAAAATTTTCAAAAACTAGTCTAGGTTCGCCCAAAAGTACTTCAGGTTCGTCCCTTTCTTCTTCAGGTTCGCCGAGAAATGCTCTCCCGAATGTAAAATCTCACCAGAAAGTAAAAACACCCTAACACTTTTCACGTTCGCCCAATTCTACTCCAGGTTCGCCCGTTTTGGTTCTACGTTCGTACCCCCGATCAACTGAATGTGAAAAAGTAGACCCGAATGTGAAAAATTCAACTGAAAAATTCTAGGTTCGCCCAATTATGCCTAGGTTCGCCCAAAATTTTCTCACCTTCGTCCAAAAACCTACACTTTCGACCACTTTTACTCAGGTTCGCCCATTTTGTGTTTTGAAAAACGGTTACACTTTGAAAAACGGTTATTTTGATCTCTGATTTTCAAAAGTATGTGAATTTGAATGATCTTGATTAGGTTTTGCTTCGGAGATGATTTGGAACAACTTTAATAATTGGAATTTTGAATTTTATCCACAAAATCAACTCTAAATCTTTCAAAAACACTCAAAAACCATTTTTATGTAAAAACAGATGTGAATTGATGAAAATAATGTCCAAATCAGCTCTGAGTTTATCAATTTGTTGTTGTATGATCCTCTATGCTCTGATACCACTTTGTAGAGGATGAATTTAACACGAAAACAGGATTATATGATCATACAAGTTACAAAACCAGGTGCGGAAACCCTAGCTTTGAACAAACTGAAGTAAACTCAAATCAAAACACAATCAAAGTCATTTTCAATACTTTTCATAGATTAACTTTCATATAAACTCGATTACAATCTCCAAACAGTTAATCTAACACACACACAAATTCTCTCAAACCTCTCTGGAACACAACCTGATAACACACACACCTAATGACTCGCTTAAACTTACAAAATCACAAAATCTATATATCGGACCTGCACGTTCTCCCCTTTCAGCTGGTCGAACGTGAAGCCATTCCACATTCGCCCACTTGCAGTGGTCAAATGTGTCTTCTGTGTAGTCTCAGTTCCAGATTCGTCCATGTTTAATCTACCTTCGCTCATTGTCTTTTCACCTTCGCCCATCTCTTCTACCTTCGCCCCATCAGCCCACTTCTAACACATGTTAACTATCTAATCATTAGTCGCAAAACGCATCTACAAAAACCAAGTTTAGTTAAGCTGCGGAAGCATAAATCAAATTTAAACCTTTTAGAAACCATGCGCAAAACAACGCGCCCAAATTAAAACCATATAGAAATAAACGTAAAAGCATGATATGTAGATTAGGTGTATGCCCAAGACCCAAAATGAAGTGAAACGTGCAGTGCTTCCTAATCGTGACACCGGAAGCTAACTACCTGCAAAAGCATGTATACGGTGTGTCAACAAACAATGTTCGTGAGTTCACTAAATAAAGTAAAAGAGTGAGTAAACGCGTAAGTTTCCAAAAACCCACGTAACCAAGTAAAAACGCAGGTCCTTGTGACCCAACAGTTCAAGTGTTTTCAGTTTAAGCTTGTCAGGGGTAGCTAGCCCACTCATTGTAACTAAACAGTTGATTATTGGGAACATACAGAAGTTGTTATGAGTTTTGCCTCGGCACTAGTGTCTATCAACACTAGCGGTTCAGCTCATTTAGAGCGTGGTCAGAAGCTCATGCCCGTGACACAAGAACCTCAAGCATGAGGTTGCTGCACAACCTAATAGCGCTATCAACTAATACCCCATTCGCCTACAGCAATTAACCCAATAATATGCAAGGACTTCAAATGATAGAATGTGTTTAGTTCACAAAGGACAGTAAAGTTTTAAACTGATACAAGCGTAACTCACACAAGGAGTCCAAAAACCTGACCCACACAAGGAGTCAAAACCCGACCCACACAAGGAGTCAAAAATCCACGTTGCAAGAGTAGTCCCAAACTGGACCATAAAATGTTTACCAAAGTTGTCTCAAACCCGAGACGCATGCTTTCGAGAAAAAGTAGTGAAACTCACCTTAGGTTGCAAGCAAATTATCCAAACTCCAAAACAATAGAGTGCTACCGACTCCCTAATACAAGTGTCACTAAGTGAGTATATGTGTACAACCAATACACCATATAACCCGTTTGTCCAAGATGTTTAAATGTTCAAAACCGCGTAGTGACACCTAATGTTTCTATATGCACAAGTAAGTCCTACGTAACCCGTTGGTGAACATTATGGTTATCATCAGTCATACACTTCATACACGTCTCATACAAGTTTATGTCAAATACATACCATATAAGACTCCAAATAGTCACATAAAGACCTCGTAGGCAATCTGCGTTTTTAGGGCAGATTATGCGCTGTGAAAACGAATTATCTAAAATACTTAACGAATGAATCAAAGTCCCAAATTTTTATTTAGTATTCATTGGGATTCGGTTGTTAATCCATATTTTTGTCTTGTCTTAAAACCAAACACAAAAATTACTAAAATTCATACAACACAGCTATGTCCAGAAAATTTCCACAACAGGTAAGTTTAGTAGAAAAATTCCCAAAAATTGTGTATTCATCTAAACGGGGTGAATCTACTTGAAAAATCCGAGTTTTTCAAATGTCGACCTGCAGTTCAAATTTCAAAGACTAACTCTTTGTAAATCTCAAGTTATGACCGTGTAAAGTTGACCCAATTTACAACTCCGAAAATCTGATACGACCCCTAATCAAATAAAATTCCAAAAACGTATCAAACGACATCCAAATCAGATGATTTTGCCCATTCTAAAACGCTAAGACCATGTAAAATACATTCATGCAAAGAATCGATCAAAACAATTACTTGCAAGCCACATAACAGACCCTACAAATCGACGTTCAGATTTTGTCCAGATTTTAATCATGAAATATCATCAACTATAACAAACCCTAATTGCATATTATCAATCAATAACACCAATAAACATCATACCACAATAATAAGACCCAAATCTGATCAAAACCCTAATGATACATCATAAACATCATCATTCATAAACCCTAGGAGTCTAAAACATCTAAAACACACAATATCATGAAATACACCAAATAGCAATCACATACTATCATGTTTGACCCATTAAACCTTTATAAAAACCATGTTTTAATCTTTGTAAGTTTATTTCAGATCTTGGACAACTTGTTTATGGTGCTTTATATCATAATAAAGAAGATAAAACACAAAAGGTTTAGCAATATACCTAAAGCTCTTCATTCCGGTGATTAAAACTCAAGTAAAGCTCCAAAACATGATTGATTATGGTTATGGCAGAGGTTATGGAGTGTATTTTTCGTATGGTGGCTGCTAGGGATGATTAGGGTTGTGTTTATGAGAAGTAGGGTGTTTAAAATCGTTTTTAAGGAGCCTAAACTTGTTTTCCATGTTTTTATCACCATCGCGGACCGCGGGCGGAATATCAATTCCTGCCGCGCTCCGCGGCGTGTCACAAAACTCCTTCAGATTATTCTATCCCCTCGCGGACCGCGGGGGACTTCCCTTTCCCTCAGCGCTCCGCGGGGAAGACCAGAAATCAAAATATTGTTTTTATTTACTCTATAACTCTAACCACCTTACAATATCAATATTCCAAGCATTAATATTCACAAAGGCACATAAACGTTCGTCATTTACATCTGGATCCCGATCCGTCCCGTCCCGGTTACCGATCCGTTAACGTATAATCACATAAGTTCACATAATCACATAATGGCACATAACATCAACATGCAAGTTTGTAATAATCACATTTCACCAAGTCACCAACGTTCCGGTTAACCTACTTGTGTACGTAGTCTGGTAATTCCCCGAATTACCATTCCATGCAGTTATTATCATATAACTGTGCAACGTATACTCATCCTAACTAACCTTAGTTAACCAAAATGCATGAAAAGTATGTAAAAGTAACTAGAGTCTAGTTAAAGTGTTAACCTGAAATTACAGAGTATCACATAAAAGATATGTGTTAAAGCAACACCCAAAATTAGTATCTTAACATCCATAATATAACGTGTCGTACATGGTTTTCACACCCTTTACACTACACGTATAGGGCTATATGTGTGGTATAGCTTTTTTAATAGCTTAAAAAATAGCATTGTTGTCACACCTTGTAAGGAAGTTGTCCTATACGCATCGTATAGCTTTTGCATCATATATATAGGACTATATGACTTGTATGTATGTAGTTTTTTTACAAATATTTTTAAGCAATATTTATCATTTTGCAAGTTTTATAAAAATTTAAGATATTTTTGTAAAGAAAAACATTATCACATCAATAACTTAGTATCTTAGTATAAGAACATTAAATATATTATAAATTTATTTACAATAGATATTTTTTATTTGCAGTTATATAACCAAAAGATAATATTTATAATATGTGTGTATATATATATATATTTATATTATCATATTAAGGACGAGTGATGGCCAAGATTGTAATTTTGTCATGCATCCAACATTTAAAGCAATATGTACAATTGAATTATGCTTATATAATGAGGGTATAATTGGAATTTTGTAGACATTTAAGACTCTTAGAAAGGTAGAATAGTAAATTTAGCGTAATCGAATACCTCACATCCTAAAATGTTATCACAATTCTACCCTCATGTCCAACTTTCAGAACACAAAATACAACCAATGATGCACATTAAATGTGAGACCTTTCAACCTCTCATAATCATCAACCTTTCATCATCATTATCATCAATTCAATAGTAGCTCCTTCCTCTTATATATCTATGTATTATCTATATGTGGTCAACAACAACAAGAATCACCACATAAATCACCAAACGCAACTTTGGTTTCTTGCCTCAAAACCCTTCTATCATCACAGGTTCCTTATCGTTTCTTTCATATTATTTATCATTTTCTTTTTTTCTCTATGGCATTTCATTGAAGCTTGATACGCAAACATTATTTCATTTTCATATCTTTTATTTTGTTTATTGAGTTTTTTTTCTTTATGGCATTTCATTGAAGCTTGATACGCAAACATTATTTCCACTGAAGCTTGATACACAAACATTGTAATGTTAATTAGTATTTTTTTAGGAATCGTTATTTAGTTGGTCAAAAAGTTTTTTTTAAAAATGAAACTGTGTTAATGGAAAAAAAATTGAGTTCGTGGATTTATGGTGATTGATAATAATTGATAGGTGGAATTAATTCTTTGTTTTTTAGGAATCTTTATGTTCTTATTCCCTTGACTTTGATTCTTGAATCTTTATTACTTTTCTGTTATCATGAATTCTATGTTTACTCTGGCAAATCTCTATGTATATCTTACAAAGTATTTGATAAGGATACCAACAAAATTTAAGTAATTACAACATTTTTTGCTTATGGTACAACAAATTAATGAAATTGGTAAGGGGCAATATGGTATTTTACATAAGTATTAAATTGATAAATCAATTGATGGATAAATTGATAAATAGAACTAAATTGCTTTGAATTATATAATAGTAAATATTTTAATCTTCATATTTTTTAACATGATAGCAATTAAAAAGAAGAAATTGAAAGGATGCAACTTCTTATATATTTAAATGATTTGTTAATTACTTGAGGAAAACTATAGAAACAACAAACTCTTATTAATGAAATTTCTTTTTTCATAACAATAATGGTTAGATAGAATGTGAATGTAAAAGAGAGCAACCAAGTAAGATGCTTTCCATTTGAATACATCGAAAGACGTGAACTTGTTCTGGCAAGCAAGGTTACTCAAGTATTGTATGTTTTAACTCTACTTTGGTTATGTTTGTATGTATTTTTGGATTTAAGTTTTAAAGATAACATTTTTTTTTGTTCATATAAGACATCCTTTTTTACTCTTGTTCTGATATGATGTTCTTGTAGGAACTTCAACTTTTAAAAACATATGTATGTATGTATGTATGTATGTATGTATGTATGTATGTATGTATGTATGTATGTATGTATTGTGGTATATATTTTTTTACATCACTTTCATTTCTCTTCTGTTGACAAACACCTATTTTGCCTTAGCCATGATAACCTCGTGAAATTACTAACAAATTTAGATTAACTATATCATCTAATCGTGTATAGATAATTATATCATAGTGGGGTGTTGAAATGAAATCGATTTTGTTAATGTTTTTTTATATAATATAGGGTTAGAACTCATGAATAAAGTAAATATACAAATGATTGGTCAATAGAAAAACCCAAAGCTTTACTTTCTACAAAAAAGAAAAGGATTTGGTAACAGACTAATAGTACAATTAGTAAATGTATGGAGTAAAACTGAAAACACTTTTGTGATAAAGAACATATGGATCGCTTTTAAGGATGTACCTATGGGGACATGACCTACAATTCAAGTTTCAAGTAAGATGATTGATATAGTATTATGCGCTTTTATTTTTATTACAAGATAGTTGAGTATGAGACTATGAGGTTAATCATATCTATCATTGTAGCTTGTTGTAGATTTATTTTAAATAGAGTAATTCAACTAATAATAATGATATTTAAAACTTTGTTATTTAGGATAAACACATACATTTAGATATGTAATTTTTATTAGCTCTGTCCTTATGCATTACCTTATAAAAGTTATTTTTTATAACTAACAAGGTTAGAATTCCCAGTTTTATAACTAACTAGGTTAGAGTCCAATATATAATAACTAGCGTGGTTTTCATTATAAAATTGAACTGAATCATAACGTCATGTACACACCCCTGAAATCAGTGGCATAAGTGTTACGTTTCCCGCAGCATCGCGTGGGGCACCCTACTTGTATATATATATAGGGGAAGGATAAATTGAAAACCCTCTTGAGTTGAGAAAACCTTGGAAACCCACGTAAATAATCAATATTTTTTTTTTGAAAAAAATAACCAATGTAAAAAACATGTTTTTAAGCATCTTGGACCAAAAAAATAAAAAAAGCGCCGAAGGGATTTTTTTAAAAAAATAAACAAAGTTGCTAAAAAACATATGTTTTCAGCTATTTGCTGTTATAAAAGTTGTTATAAACATGTGTTTTAGCAGCTTTGTTTATTTTTTTAAAAAAAATCCCTTCGGCGCTTTTTTTATTTTTTTGGCCAAAAACACTTAAAAACATGTATTTTACATTGGTTATTTTTTTCAAAAGAAAAAAATCATTTTTTACATAGGTTTCCAAGGTTTTCTCAACTTAAGTGGGTTTTCATTTTATACTTGACCTATATATATATATATATATATATATATATATATATATATATATATCTTATACTAGGTATGATATATTATATTATCATATTGTATCAAATAACGTAACATAGGTCCTGTGTAGGTCTATGGGTGCGGTATAGGTCACGTATAAGCCTATAGGTCTAGCATTACTATCGTATGTTATTGTATGGTATCATATAGAATAACATAGGTCCTATATAGGCTTGTATGTGAGTTGAGGTCCTGTATAGCACAACAAGTTTAGTATGCATGAGGCGTAGGCCTCGTATATGGTTATAAGTGTTATATATGACTTGTATATACCTCATATAGGCCTATGAGTGTACTATAGTTTCTATATAGGCATATAGGTGTAGTGTAGGTATCTTATAGTATCATGTTGTATATTATCGTATTGTATCGTATAGTCTAGTAGAGGTCCCCTATTCACTTATGGCATAGTATAGATCCTGTATAGGGCTATAAGTGTAGTATATGTCTCGTATAGGCCTCATATAGGGCTATGAAAGTAGCATGATACTTGTATATTCCTCTTATAGGCCTACGAGTGTAGTATAGGTACCGTATAGGCTTATATATGTAGTATAGGTATCATATTATATATTATTGTTTTGTATCATATAGTTTAGCAGATGCCCATTGGTGTAGTATAGGTCCCATACAAAGCTACAAGTGCAATATTGGTCACATATAGGCCATATATATGGCTATGAGTGTAATATAGGATCTGCATAGGCCTTATATAGGCCATTGATTTTATTATAGGTCATGTTTAAGCCTATAGGTGTATTATAGATATTATATAGTATGGTATCATATATTATCGTATTGTATCATATAGTCTAGTATAGGTCCTGGAGAGGCCTACATGTGTAGTATAGGTCTCGTATCGAGTTACAAGTGTACTATAGGTCATATATAACACTCGTATAGGGCTATGAGTGCAGTATAGGTTCTGTAATAGGTCCTAAATAAGGCTTGTATAGGGATATGAGTGCAATATAGGTTCTGTATAGACCTCATATAGGCCTATGAGTGTAATAGGTCTCATATAGGCACATGGTTTAGTATAGGTATCGTATAGTATCATATCAAATCATGTATTATTGTATTACATCATGTAGTCTAGTATATGTCTTGTATTAGGCTACTAGCATAGTATAGGCCCCATCCCCTATCGCCCTCATATAGGATAAAACTTGCTAAGGATGAAAATTGTTTAAAGATGTTCATAAAAAAAATCAAATAAAAAAAAACACAAGGATAAACATTGCTTACAAGAAAAAATTCCAGATATTTTTTAGATTTCGAGATCCAAAAATCTATTTTGAATGATTTGAATCTGATGTCTTGGAATGGATTCATCAAAATGATTCTTAGTCGGTTACTTTTTTATTCCTATTAAGAATATCGCTTTTTACATCCAGGGGGCTATAATTGGAGATACCATTGTTTCTGGTATGTGAAGTGGGAGAGAAGGGATAATGTCGGATCCCCAAGGACAAGTGATTGACTTACCCATTCAAAGCAATTTACACGAAAGACTCTCTTTAACCGGAATATATTATTTCTTGCTACGGAGCCCGTAAAGGAGTTGTGGATACCACTATCCGAACATCAGATGCAAGATATCTCATGCGAAGACTTGTTGAAGTAGTGCAACACATTGTTGTACGTCGAACAGATTGTGGCACCGTTAGAGGTATTTCTGTAAGTCCTCGAAATGGAATGATTGTGGACAGGATTTTTATCCAAACATTAAATGGCCATGTATGTATTTTTAGGATTTCATGACACCTAAGAGCAGATTCACCCCTTTCTTTTATCTCTTACTTTTTTTATCTTTTGAAAGGATCTGTTAGTTTTTCGGTGCAGACTCTAGCTATATCATGAACTATTTAAATTACAACCCAATAAAAAAAGGGTTCTAGTAGAATAGAAAAACGACGTCGAGCCAAGATATGTGGTAGTGACAATTCCAGTAACAATTACATTTCAAGTTCCATTTGTTGTGAAAGTGGAAATAGTATCTTCTCGTCATATATAATAAAACTTTAGAAGATATAGAATTTTTTTTCTTTCCATTTCCTCTAAGAAGAGGTGTTCCTCTAATTCTATGATTTTTTCTAGAATACTCAATTTTTTTATCTTTCTATATCTTACGAGAATCCATTTCACAATAAAGTGATAGACGGAACTGCCATGAAACGACATATTAGTTCGGTCTGATTTAGGTGCCCAGTTAGGTGCCAAACAGACCCCCATTATACATATATGCGCGTAGTATATGGTTAATTGGATGTCCAGATGAGAAAAGTGAAATGTGCCATCTGCCAATATCTCCTCTTTTAAAATCATAATATCTATGGTTCTTTAAAGGAAGGTGGGGCACTTTACGCAATACTCACGGGTAGACCCTACCCTCACAATAACTTCGCCGCCGGTTGCACGGGTAGTTGTCTCATGAAGCAATCCCATGTTCTAGTTAACGGAAATGCTCACGGGTGCAAAGGAAAGGGGAAAACCAGAAAACTTGTCACACCCCAAAATTCCACTTGTGGAGTTTTACCGCAGGGCGCGTGACACACCCAGGATCCAAGTCAACGGTCACAATGACAACTATATGAATTAAAATACGTAAACCAAACCATGTAATGATTAAACCATAATCTCAAATACAGCGGAAGTAATTCAAGTTTACAAAACTAAAGTAAAGATAAAAACATGTGTTTAAAGTTTTGACACCCAAACATGATTAGACGCAAGTACGACTCCGTGCGCCTAATCCGACTGCTACTACCTTAGCGACATGAGAAAACATGCTAAAAATGTCAACATATAATGCTGGTGAGTTCACAGGTTTTATATAAAACATTTCATCAGCCTTTAAAAGCCATTTCTATTACTACTATGTTGTGTGAACGCTAGCTAGGCGCTAAGTATATTACTACTACGATTGAAACCATTGCTGACTGTGATTTTCCATAGTGTGTACCCTTCGGATTATTATCATCTCCGGTAGGCCTTTTTGTGATCGAGACAATTTGCACCCGCCCGACCTCCAATCAATCTGGGTGAGGTTTATCAGACCCATTAGATCTATCTACATTTCCCCACTACATACCCGTATTAGTGGTTTCCTTAGGATTTAGATGAGTCGTATAGTAATATAATGATAACCATAATATAACATGATTGTGTGAATTCAAAATGTGTAAGCATGTTTTCCCCCCGAAAACAAAACTAGCAAAAGTGGGTTCGTGAACTCACCTTAGATTGGGTTCTTGACAGCAATTAATCTGAAAATGCTATGATAATTCCCTAATGACGGCGACCTATCATGAGATGTGTGTGAGTACTTAGACTAATAATCCACAGGTTAACTAGTCCGTGAATGTCCAGACCATAACCATTTTATGTTTGAAAACACGTTTGAACATTAACGTGACAAGACAAGACCCGATATCCAATTGGTAACCCGACATCCCACCTGTTAGCCAATTGCAAGAAATCAAGCAATCATACGCAATTATGCACTTAATACGCATAATAGTTCACTAAGTCTAGCATACCGTTCACATATTGCATATACAAGTCCGAACACGTACGGGGTTCTAAATATGTTCCTACGTGTCAAACCATGCTTCGGGATCTTAAAATACACTTACAGCATCAAAGCACACCACTAGGCATCAAAACACGTGACTAGGAATCAAACAGGCAATTAGGAATCCTAATTTCTACCTCTACAGGCGAGTAGGGTCCTACTCGCCCCCTACAGAACAAGAGCCACTTTTCGCGCGTTTGACGCTCAAAATAGAAAACGAAACATGTAAAAACGCCTAACATCAATCCAAAATCATAAAGCAGCATATCCTAAACGAAACCCCCCAATTTATCATCTGTCTATCACACTAATTGCAAACATTTCCCAAAATGGAATAATATTATGAAAACATCACATCAAAGCATGCATAACTTACCCTAAATGGCAAATAATCAGATTTCATCACATAATCACGATGCAAATCATGATCCTACTGTTACTACATCATTCTAAAATAAACCCTAACATCATACAATCATCAAATCACTTCATAACATCCTAAATCCTCCTAAATCACTCAAATGGGTCAAAACGCATATTATCATCAAAACACATCAAACTCATAAGAATCCCCATGTTTTAATTATAAAAATCCGTTCTTTGCATGAGTCATTAACATATAACTCTTATAAAGGATTAGACTATTTTTAAAACTGTTTTTCAAATGTTTTTAAAGACACAAACTTTACAAAACCAGGTCTGGACCTTTAGGGATCAAAATAACAACATGATAAAAGCTTAGGATGGATAACACACCTTAGATCTTGCTAAGGAGAACGTGTAAAACTTGAAATGGTAGGTTTTAGGGTAAAAACGAGTTCCAGAGGTTAAGTATGGTGTGAGAGAGGTTTGGGGCGAGTTAGGGTTTCACAAATGATATTTTACAATTCAAGTATGGTATTTATAGCTATTTCTAGTCGTTTATGATGTTACACACGAGTAGGAACTGCATGTGGCAATTAGGAATCCTAATTGCCCCCTTTACAGGCGAGTAGGAGCCAAATTGCCCCCTTTACAGGCGAGTAGCTTCCAAATTGCCCCTGCAGGTGACAATTAGGAATCCTAATCGCCCCCTGCAAGTTGTTGTGAGTTTTCGGGGCGTTAAACACTATTTTAACACATATAAGCACATATTCACGTACCAACAAGTTATATAATGATTATAAACACATAATATTTGATAACTAACACGTTCACATCCGTTCACCAATCTCCGAGATTCGAGACTTGCAAGTGTGCATTAATTGACTCGAGACTCATGTGTGTGCATTAAATCCGGCTAAGTAATCGATGACCAACTAAGTAATCAATGACTACCTAACTAAAGCCAAACAACCTAATGAGCCGGATAGACGTTTAAAATCATAATATCTATGGTGCTTTAAGTAGGGTCGGGTGGTCACTGGGCTCAGGGCCCAACCCTCAAATGGGCCCGAACGTTTTTTAAAAATATATACACACGTGTATGTGTGTATATATATATATTAAATTCTATATTTAAGATATATATTTGTGTTATATAGATTAAAGTTTTGTTAGTGGAGTTGGAAAAACCATGTTAATTTAATGTAAAGGTCTCAGGCTAAATCCTTGGCTCTAACACCATATTCACTTTTTCTAATTCATTCCTCTTTAAAAAATTTTAGGCCCAATATTTTTTTTTTCCAATGCCCAATTTTTTTTTAGTTTTCTTAGAAATGGCCCGAACTTTATGTAATGATTAACCACCTAACCAAAGCCAAAACTACCTGATGCCTAGGAATATATCTTATTGCTAATAATTGCAAGAAAAACGACATATTTCACTATCATTATATATGTTATAATAATATATGAATAGATTCCCATACCATTTTCCTAGATTTGTTTTGTATTTATCGATATGCTAGGTGCATTGTTAACAACTACAATGATATAAGACGGGTGCACCCAACCAAAGCCAAAACTACCTGATGCCTAGAAATATATCTTATTGCTGATAATAGCAAGAAAAACGACATATTTCACTATCATTATATATGTTATAATATATGAATAGATTTCCCATACCATGTTCCAAGATTTGTTTTGTATTTATTGATATGCTAGGTGCATTGTTAACAACTACTTATGAAATGATATAAGACGGGTGCACCCAAAAAAATTAATTTGAAACCTTAGATACTTCTCGTATTGCTCTATAGAAGGAGAAACAACTTTATTGATTTCTGTGTTGGTCAATATTAGATAGCTAAACGACAAAAGATGTACTTTAATATGCATAGTATTGAGCAATATGTGACATATCAAGCCTAATATTGATACCAATACTAGGCTGAAAAGTGATATGGGGAATCTTTTCTCTTAATATGCCCCATATAGATTAATATCAGACATATTAGGGTCTTTTTATTTTATTTTTTTGTATTTTCATTTTTATTGTTTTTCAACAACTAAAAAAATACTAAATTAACTTAAAAAATCAAAAAAATTAACAAAAAAAAAATTAGTTTTATTCATTCCAATATTATTTTAAAAAAATTACGACTTTTTGTTACCAGTATTATTTTGTAAAAAATATTTATTTTGTTTGGTTTTGTTATTGAAGAAACAAATGGGCTAACCTCCTTGAGGGGATGATAGACTAGGGTTTCCACAGACTTAATCCTTCACTAGTAGCTTTCTGGATTGGACTAACCTGCAAGTAAGAATAGGATTCGGGTAGGGAGACGACTACACAAGGTAGCAGTTTATAATAAAAACGACTGAATGGGGATACTATCGAGTGATAGCTCTTTGGGTTAGCAAAAAAGTGTCTTCTCTATTAGGGATGTGATCCCTTATATAGAGGTGGACATATGTCACCATTACCCAAAACCTTAACCGTAATGGGCCTGGCCCGATTAGTGTTGTCTGCACTACCCTAGACTATATAAGTAAAGCAGTTAAGGGAATCTATAAATATGAAAACATGGAACGATTGCCGCTTTTACCGCTCCGCGCGCTGGTGTTGCTCCATGATTGTAGGAAGTTAGTTATTGCTTTACTTGGCGAGGAAGTTTCCTTGGTTACGCGGATAGCCCTTCCATGTGATGTGTGGTCTGGGTTTGGGTGCAACCAATTAGTGGTTTAGTACCTAATCCCATCAAGTCCCCCAGTCTAGTGTGATTCCTATTTCCGAGTATGTGAGGGGAGAGGATGGATGCTGGACTCATAATAGTGATTCTTGGATGACAGCTCATCGTTTCTTGGTAGTGAAAACTAGGCCTTGGTGTGGCAAGTGTAATGCATGAATGTAGATGCGGAGTGGATTGCTTTAAGTAGACAAGAGCATGCTCCGCGAAAGACGCCTTTTAAGGCCTTATGTCAGTCCCAAGAAATGCTCCACGATATCCGTGAAGTGCTTTGCGGTGGCGTATGCTAGCCAAGACTGCGCGACGTGCTTGTTGTTGGCGGATGAAAGCAATCCGCGGGTGTACACGCAGAGGTTCGCTGACGCGCGCTGGTAGAGACCTGGTCCGCTAAAGCCTGAAGAGCTGTGCAGCGCAGAGTGGCGACGTTATAGCACATTCCTAAAAAATAGATGTGCGCAGAACGTCTTTTAAAAGTTTACGTCAACCCAATGCATGGTGGTGACGTGGCGTAATATCTCTGCCGAAAAAGTGAGCTGCGAACGCCTCTGACGCCCATGCGAGATGCGGAACGCCTCTAACGCCGCAGAGGTTCGCTGACGCTGGTAGAGACCTGGTTCGCTAAAGCGTGAAGAGCTGTGCAGCGCATAGTGGCGACGTTATAGCACGTTCCTAAAAAATAGATGTGCGCGAAACGTCTTTTAAAATTTTACGTCAACCCAATGCATGGTGGTGACGTGACGTAATATCTCTGCCGAAAAAGTGAGCTGCGAACGCCTCTGACGCCCATGCGATATGCGGAACGCCTCTGACGCCCACGCGAGATGCGAAACGCCTCTGACGCCCACGCGAAATGCTGAACACCTCTGACGCCCACGCTAGATACAGAACGCCTCTGAAGCCCATGCGAGATGAGGAACGCCTCTGACGCCCACGCGATATGCGAAACGCCTCTGGCGCTCACGATAGCATTGCATAGGGAGTTACGACAGGTGGAGTTACTCGTTAGCGTGGTTGAACCTGCAAAAAACAATCATATAATATGGGTGTATTGTGAGATGCCCAACCTTGCGTTACTGTATCTTGAACTTTAAAATAAGTTACTAGATATAAACAACGCCAAATATTAAATAATTAAACCAAAACCTTGTATTGAAAGCTGGGTCATTGGCATATTGTGATATAAGAACCATCTAAAATGGCGTTATACCATGCCCATCCTCCGGTTCTTTGTGGCTATGTATAAATGTCAGTAGCATTTAACTTATAATAAAGCAATTACACATTTGGTACAATCATTAGAAGGTTTACATGATTGACAGAACGTGAACGTGGGTGTGGTCTGTCCAATAATAAAGCCATGTGTAATGGTGGCTTAAATTGGTGGGTTGAAGGGGCATTAAATCGGCATTTTATGACATGTGGCATGTGGGGCCATGTTGGTGGGTGAAATGGGCATTAAAGGGGCAAGAGGTGTAATGGTGGGTAAAATTTGGAGGGAGACATTTTTTGACATGTGGCATGTAGGCCACATGCCATTTTAAATTTTTTTTTAAATTTAAATAAACAAACTAATATTTAATTTAAATATTTAACTAGAAAAAACATAAAAAAAATTACATTAATTCCCTAAATTACCTAAAATTAAAAAAAAATATTGAAAATAAAAAAACATATCGATCATCCTAAAAAATACAATCTAAAAATTAATATTATATTTTGCTCGGATTTGTTGCTTGCGAAGGTTAAACAAATATAGCGCCTCCTCTGTGAGTCCCTTGAACGATCTCGAAAGGAACTCGATGTCCTTATCCATTTGGCATGCCTCTTGAATCTCGTCGAACTTCTGGTTTTCAGCGGCTCTCTCTTGCATCGTCTCCAACCGCTTCGCTCCAAGGTCTCGTATATCTTGAAGACGTCGATTCATTTCTTCAAAGTCGTCTTTCAACTCGACGATGTCGTCGAAGACGATTCCGCACGTCCACCCTTTCGCAAGCTTCTTTTTCATAGCAGTCAAGGAAACTCTTCTTCTTCTTCATCACCCTCCTCATTTAAACCCACGGTCCGATCATCCGAAGTGGGTGTGTCTGGATCAATCGAAGAAGAGGTTTTCTACCGTTGGTACGTTCCCCATTTGGTCCATGGTTGATACGTCTTTCTTGTTTTCGGTTGGTACCATTTGGTCCATGGTTGATACGTCTTTCTTGTTTTCGGTTTCGCCGGCACTCCCTTTTTTTATGCGACCGTTTTTTGGGTTAGGAGCTCTCGGTTGGTTGTTCAGCTTGCGTCTCCGTACTTGCTCAGGTTCTAGTGGAGACCCCGACATACCCCCAACGCCAAAATTTATATTAGCGTATCCATGGGACCTTGGAAGAATTGTTGGGGGCATGTTTAGTAACTGTGAAAACCCCATGTTGATCGTGTCCACATCTTGAAAGTTAAACGGTTGTTGAGGTTAGGTGATATTTGAGAGAATAGCCTTTGGGTTGGTCGAGCGAGATGGTACACCGAAAGGTTGGCGCCATGGTTGCATTTTTTTGATTGATTGTTAAAAAATTTGAAGGATTGTATAAAAATAGAAAGATTGTATAAAAGTAGAGTGAAAATGGGTATGAAAAATGAAAAAGGTTTAGGTTTGTTTATATAGGTAAAGAAAGTTAATTTTTTTTTAAAAAAAAATAACCAACGGCTATTATTTTTGACCGTTGCAAAATTTGTGTCGTTGCCTTTTTCTTTTTTTAAAATGCCACATGTCCAGCTCTGATTGGCCAGTCTCCCCTCTCACCCACGCAAAGGCTCAGCCCCCTTTAGCGCTCTTTTAACGGGCAGGGGGTGGCGTTTGCAGGTGAACGGGGCGCGAAAATGCCCTTTTCACTCCCCATTCGCTAGCCAGCACGTATGGTCTAATACCTTTTGATAAAAGATATTCGAAAATGTCAAAAAACTAGTGTGGGATGACAGTACGTAGTCGGCTGTCAAGGTGAGTTTCAGGCAAATGCTTTTAAGAGTTGTACTTTGTGCAATATGGGTTGTACCCCTATTAAAGCAAGTTATAAAAAACGTACAACAAACATTGGTTACCAACTTGCCACATATTATTTTGGTAAAAATTGATGTGGTTGTCACTGGTTTATTGAAGAAACACATATCCTAGATTGTCATGTTAATGCCAATCTTGGTAGTGATTTCACAGGGTTTAGATAAAGAAGTATGTTTGTAAAATGTGATAGGTCTAAGTAGAAGACCAAGGATGTTTATAGACAACAAGTTAGAATAGCCGAGCCTCTAAATGTTAGCAAATAAACAAGGGTTGAAAAAGTACGATGTGCTCGTAGTCTTTTCTATGAAAGTGTCCATGAATATCGGATGCCAATAAAAGGAGAAGGAGCTCTCCTTTTATAGTACCTCGATATACGACTTTCTCAACCCGTCCTCTACCCTTGACGGGGCCCGGCCCAGGTAGATGT
This sequence comes from Ambrosia artemisiifolia, assembly GCA_032199755.1. Classification (NCBI taxonomy): domain Eukaryota; kingdom Viridiplantae; phylum Streptophyta; class Magnoliopsida; order Asterales; family Asteraceae; genus Ambrosia; species Ambrosia artemisiifolia. The sequence continues at coordinate 26,459,660 of CM063517.1, forward strand.
GTCTCTAGGTTTCCGGCCCAAGTCCCTAGGCCCAATAGTGCAAGTGGATTTGATAAAAAGGAGGGAAAGAGGGAGATGTTACCGTCCTATCATAAATACACGTGGCGTCCGTCAATTGGACGCTGGTGGGCGGAGGACACGTGGTGTCCGCCTAGTGGCTGTAGCAGGGCGGTGGGCAATCATCTCCTTCTAGAAGAACCTGAGACAACTTTAAGGGTTGCAATAGTCTTTAACGAAGATACCTTGGCTGGGAGGCCGCCACGTCATCGTCCTTTCTGACTGTCAGGTGATGCCCAGCCATTGATTGGCCGAAAAGTCTGACGGGCAGCCTGCAGCGTTAGGAACAGTTGCCTGGGCCAGGACTGTGTGTCTCGAGGCTGCCCCATAAGCCATCTTTGCAATCGTGTGGGTGAAGCTTCGTCTATCTTGCTGAAGAAGCTTCACAGTGTGTCAGTCCGACTGACGTAGAACGGGCGGGCAAGTCTGCGTCATCCGTTGGATTTACGCAAGTCTATGCGTTGTCATAGAACGGGCGGGTGAGGCTGCGTCATCGTTAGATGGATGCTGGTATGTGCGCTGACGTAAAACGGGCGGGTCAGGCTGCGTCATCTGTTAGATAGGAAGTAATCACCTCATTTTATGTAAAGCTGGCACATTGTTTTTAGTCCGTGATATGGTGTTTGCTGACGCTTTGGTACCATAACCCTTCATTTAATATATGGTAGTATGTGGTTTGAAGCATGTATCGAATGTTTGCTAAAAGGAGCAATAGCGAGTAAATAGCTTTAAAGAATTACCACCTCAGTAAATAGCTTCGGAGGCATGCGCTCGGTAAGACCGCACAGGTCTTGTGACGGAGTACGTCGCTAGCAGGAGCTTAGGCCAACGTCCGTCGGATATGGAGGGCTCTTGAAAATCCGCAAGGCAGCGGGTTGAGCGACGATGAAGGAGAGTTTCAACAGGTTGCGCATGGTCGCTGGCGGACGCGGACCGTCTGGGGACGCGCCATTGGCGGAGCATGGCTACGGTACGCAGGCAGTATTTATGTCGACCACACGATGGTGGGTGGAAACCATGCTCCTCGGGCGTGTGCGGAGGGCTTTGTGCCAGCCGATGATGGCGGAACTCACCGGTGTGCGCCACGCTTTATCTTATGCTTTGACCCCAACTTTGTCATATAGAATTGCAGGTAATTGTGAACCCAAACCCCTTTTGCAAGTGTAAAGATGAATACTCGATCTAAATCTGTAGGAACCGTTTGTATATAAATAAAATAAATACTATTTTTAATACAATTGCAAATAAAATGAAAGCAAAGTTACAATACAAGTTACAACTAAAAGAAAGAAAATACAAGAAAGGGGTAGAAGCAAAATTATATGGCTGAGAATCGTGTTGAACACGGGGCCCTTAAAACAAATTCTGAGTCTATCATAAGCTCGTTTTGTTTTCCAGGATACAACAGCCTAGGCAGTAGTACTGCCGGAGTTTGGCTCTAGAACCAGAAGAGTACCTTGAAGAAGATGAAGAACGGAATTTGGATAATGGAGAGAGATGTGGGTGAATTGGTGTGTCTACAAAGCAAGTGATCCTTGCTTTTATAGATAAGCTTCTGACGCTCTTGCGCATAACGTATTTATGTTCTACGTCAGCGGAACCAATCCGCACATGCGCAGAACATATTTACGTTCAACGTTAGCGAAAGCAGCTCCTGCGCGCCCACCGGGAACCTCTAACGCGGATCAGGACGCCACCTGGCTTCCCCGTGAACTCGTGAGCCACACAGCTCACCCGCCACTTGTTCCTCACAACCTATGTACTAAACCTCGAACTTGAGTTCAAAAATACTAAGGCGGCTCTCAAACGGCTCGCGGTGATGCGTGTGTGCGAAGTGCAAATTGTGCAATCAAAGCACCACATTTCGCCCATCGCCAACACCACGTGCGCACGCGTGAGCGCGTGCGAGTTAGGGTGCTCCGCACCCTTCGCGAGTTCCACGGTGTGTGCTCCCATGAAACAATTAGGAAGGAGTGTTCCCACTTATATACCACTCTTGGTATCATCACTCTTCCAATGTGGGACAAGTTCCACTTTGTTCCACATTTCAGCATTTAATGTTTCATTCACCAACCTTTGAGCATCGACATTTCATTCATCTTAGCTCTGGTTTGGACATGGTTTGTTTCGTTGCGAAGCTCTCACAACATAGAACATAAACCCACAATGAAATATATAAATGAACATCTGTTTCAAATATATATATTAGTCCAAAGTTAGGAAAAACTCATTTTCCTATATTTGTGAAAATACTCTTTTCACCTATTTTTCCAACAATCCCCCACATGAATGGAGATCGATACGTTCCTCCAAATTTCAACGATACAATTCGACAGTTTAGCATTGCAGGATAGGTAGGTGTCTCCTTTGAACCTTCCTTTGTGAAGCATACTTAGTTAACTAGCGATATGTAGATATGGTGTCTTTGAACATACCCCCATTTGTGTAAACAACAATACACTTCACACAACACTCTCCATGGTTTAGCCAACCCCTCATTGTTGTGTCCTTTTATGGTCATGGAACACTATCCTGGTTCTGCGAGAGCTCTAGGATTTACGCCTCCAACAAATCCATTCTAAGCGACCCTACTTCTCTCTAACATAGATGATTTCCATGAATCATTAAAAGCAACAGTTATATTGATTTACTAAAATCATTAACTTTAGTATGCTTAGCCTCAACACCAATGTCACTGATTTGAATGGACTAGGAAGTATAAACTCCCTTTATTTAGGGTTTGGGGTACTCCCCCACAGTGACTCCCTTTGGTCATATGATTAAGTTTGCCTATTGAACCTAGATCTTCGGATCTCCAATCAACTAGGTTGGGTTTCCCACATATTCCATTTTTCCACGGGCTATAGTCACATTCCTCTTGATGACTTATATACTAACTCATGGTTTAATCCTTTCGTTAACGGGTTCGCAATGTTATCTTTTGACTTGACGTAGTCAATAGTGATAACACCGGTCTAGAGTAGTTGTCGTATCGTGTTGTGTCTACGTCTAATGTGCCTTGATTTGCCATTGTACATTGAGCTTTGAGCTCTACCAATCACCGATTGGCTGTCACAATGTATACAAATAGCTGGCTATGGCTTTGGCCATTTTGGAATATCTTCCACAAATTGACATAGCCACTCCGCCTCTTCTACCGATTTATCTAAGGCGATAAACTCAGATTCCATCGTGGACCTTGCTATAAAAGTTTGCTTCGAAGGCTTCCAAGCTATAGCTGCACCTAGGGGTGCAAACGAGCCGAGCGGCTAGCGAGCTACTCGAGATCGGCTCGGTAAAAAGCTCGAACGAGCCGAGTATTATCGAGCTCGAGCCTGAGCTCGAGCCTGAAAAAAAGCTCATTTGGCTATCGAGCTCGAGCTCGAGCCTCGAATGTAAAGCTCGGTTGGGCTCGTCGAGCCTTATCGAGCTTTGCTTATTTATGTCAATTAATATTATATAGCCCAATTCTATTGCAACCTATGCATTAACTAAATTACTTTGGGCCTTGGGGTTCTTAATTGTCCAACACGAGTTCATTAATGGTCCAAAATGAGTCCTTAATAGTCAAAACGAGCTCCTTAATGGTCCAAAACGAGCTCGAGCCGAGCTTAGGCTCGTTTAAACTCTTGCCACATACATTTTTATCGAGCTTTCGAGCCGAGCTCGAGTTTTTAACTATACTACTGAGCCGAGCTCGAGCCCAAAATACAAAGCTCGAATCGAGCTCGAGCTCGAGCTTCTGAAAATTGTAACGAGCCTAGCTCGATAATGCAAGGCTCGAGCTCGGCTCGGCTCGTTTGCACCCCTAGCTGCACCCCCAAGTGTAAACACGTAACCACTTGTTGATTTGGAATCTTTTATATCCGAAATCCAGTTCGCATCAGTGTATCCTTCAATGACTTCTGTATCGCGAGTATAATGCAGTCCATAATCCCGTGTGTATCTTATGTATCTGAACACCCTTCTTATACTTTTTCAATGTTCCTCACTTGGATTACTTGTATATCTACTTAGCCTACTCACCGCGTATGCCAAGTCGGGTCTAGTACATATCATTAGATACATTAGACTTCCAATGATTCTTAACTACTCTAACTGAGCAACACCTTCGCCTCTATTTTTACATAGATGGTGGGTGGTATCAATCGGAGTGCGGGCTACTGCCTTGTCTCCCGAATTGAATTTTTCAAGAATCTTGTCTACATAGTGGGATTGACTTAAGACAATACCATTTTGGGTTCTAATGATTTTAACTCCAAGAATCACATCCGCCAAACCCATGTCTTTCATGTCAAATCTTGCTTTCAACATGTCTTTAGTGAGTTTGATCATTTTATCATTACTCCCAATGATAAGCATATCATCCAGATAAAGGCATAAGATGACATAACCTCCTAGCGTGTCTTTTGAATAAACACATTTATCACACTCATTAATTTTGAAACCATTATCAATCATGACATGGTCAAACTTTTAGTGCCATTGTTTTGGAGCTTGCTTCAAGCCATACAAAGACTTGACTAATTTACAGACCTTGCCCTCTTGACCTGAGGCAGAGAAACCCTTGGGTTGCTCCATGTAAATTTCTTCTTCTAAATCGCCGTTTAGAAATGCGGTCTTTACATCCATTTGGTGAACATCCAAATTTCTTAAAGCCGCAATAGCAAGAACCAATCTTATGGAGGTTATTCGTGTCACAGGCGAGTAAGTATCAAAATAATCTAGACCTTCCTTTTCTCTAAATCTTTTGATTACTAACCTAGCCTTGAATTTATTAATACTTCTATCTGTTTTCATCTTCTTCTTGAATATCCAACAATACCCAAAGGCTTGCAGCCTGGCGGAAGATCTACTAACTCCCAAGTATGATTTTGCAATATAGAATCAATCTCATTCTTAATTTCCTCTTTCCAATGTGGTCCTTCCGATGAGGAAACCGCTTCACGGTAGGTATTGGGCTCACCCTCAACCATATAGCTCATGAAGTCTGGACCAAAGGATTTTTCAACCCTTGCCCGTTTGCTTCATCTATGCTCACCTTCCTCAACCTTGGGTCATTCATGATTGTCGACTGTTGCCGACGGAATTGGTTGTTCATCATCAATAAATCTTGATGAACTAATATGTGTTTATCCTAGCATTGGAAACACGTGATCAAAATATTTAACAATATTAGGATTCACCTCCATGATAGTGTTTTTATGTACATCGAGATTCTTAGATTCGTATATAAGAAAACGATGTGCATTACTTTGATGTGCATAACCAATGAAAATGCAATCAACAGTTTGGGGGCCTATCCTAAGTGCCTTAAGAGGTGGTGCAGTCACCTTTGCTAGGCACCCACACACTTTCAAGTATTTGTATGAAGGTTTTCTACTTTTCCATAACTCATAGGGAGTCCCGTCCCTATTTTTTGAGGTATCCTATTCAAAAGATAATTTCCCGAGAGAATGGTGCCCCCCCCACATTTCACGGTTCACTCCCGAACTAATCAACATGGCATTCATCATTTCTTTCAATGAGTGGTTCTTTCGTTCCGCAGTGCCATTTGATTGTGGGGAATAAGGTGGTGTACAAACATGTATTATGCCACTATTTGCGCACAAATCCGCAAAAGATGCAACATATTCACCACATCGGTCGCTTCTCACGGCCTTTATCTTCCTTTTAAGTTGATTCTCAACTTTATTCTTATATAAGATAAAATTATCTATTGCCTCATCCTTACTTTTGAGTAAGTATACGTAGCAATATTTGGTGCAATCATCAATAAACGTGATGAAATATTTGTGAGCGAAGGATTTTGACTAAAAACAGGATTATATGATCATACAAGTTACAAAACCAGGTGCAGAAACCCTAGCTTTGAACAAACTGATAGAAACTCAAATCAAAACACAATCAAAGTCATTTTCAAACGTTTTCATAGATTAACTTGATTATAAACTTGATTACAATGACAATACTGTTAATCTAGATCAAACACAGACTCTCTCAAACTATCCTGGAACCTCACCTTAAAACACACACAACTAATAACTCTCTTAACTTTACAAAATCACAATTTCTATATATAGAGACTGCACATTCGCCCATAAGTATAGGTCGAATGTGACCTTGTTCCACATTCGCCCATATGAATGGTCGAATGTGTTCTTCTGTCAGGTTCCATTCCATGTTCGTCCACTTCAGTCTACCTTCGCCCTCCTAAACTTCTTCCTTCGCCCAGAAAAGCCTTCCTTCGACCAGAACTGTCTACATTCGCCCAACTCAGCCCTCTAACATATGTTAATTATCCAATCACTAGTCGCAAAACGCATCTACAAACTCCCCCTCGACTATTGATTGGATCGTCTTCTGTCTTCGTCCATGGCTTTGTTCAACAACTTAATTCTGAGCTGTTTCTTCTGCTCTTTAGTCATTTCAGGCTCTAACTTTCTCTTCACCGGTTTTGACACATTCGCCATCTTCACCATTTTGCCAAGTTTACCATCCAAATTACTCCCAGCATTAATATCATATGCAAAGCACACACCAACCACTTGAGTATATTTCTTTGCTTGATCAGCGTCGTTCGGCTCATGATGAATCGGATTATAAAAGAGCATGATGATGTCTTCGAAAGAACAGTTTATCAACCACATTGGATCAAATACATGAACATGCTTGTATTTGTCCTTTCCGTCTCTCAACACTATCACCGCTTCAGCCTTCCTCCAGTCATAATACCAGAAAATAAAGTCAGCACTGAAATGTTGTGGCATGGGCATCAAAGGTATTTTTCTCATCACTTCAGGTGCCTTATATATCAAAGTAACCCGCTTCAGCTTGGTTTTAGGATCAATATCCCTATGAACTTTTCTTCGGGGATATTGAGGCATGAATCTATTCCATTTCGTTCTAGTTTCCCAAACCAGCTTGTCTGCGCACCAACCGACATGTGTATTATTTACTGAAGCACCCGACATAGGGAATCTGCATAAATCTCTGACCGCCCAGTACGGTAGAGTTAGCAAATCAATGAATCTATAAAAGTATAGAATTCCCGATTCCCATTTAGCAGCTAAACACTTCAGCCTGCCTAAATATGTCCACCCGAGAGCTCTGCCTTTGAACTTAGCATTATGAAATCTATAAAAGTTTCCTTGAGCTTCAGGCTTCGGTCGGTTTTCATCCATTTCTCTCAATTTCTTCAAATAATTCTTCAATTCATCAGATTGATTTGAAGATTCTGGCTTATCAGCTCCAAACACTTTTTCCACAAACTCTGCACTCCTCTGCTGAGCTTTCTTCTTTGCAGAAACATTTGGTCTTTCAGTAAAATCAGGAAATATCACATCTTCATCATTTTGTCTGAAGTATTGTGGATATTCCTCATGCGTTATATCTTCAATTTCAACTTCTTCAAACTCAGGAGTATTCTTATCATCTGAGTGACTTCCAATATCCTTCTCAGGAATATCTGGAATCGACTCATCTACAATGAACTCCTCAAATGTTTTCCCTACTCTCTGTGCAAGTCCATCCAGTATTTCCTTTGCCACAGAAGCAGGTACTTCACCTTCTTCAAGATCAGGATCGTTATATTCCAATTCGTATCTCATGTCATCTGTTTGGAATATCTCAGCAAAACGTCCTGTAAACTCTATCGTCCATTCTCTTCTTTCCAACATGTCTTTATACACTTGTTTAACATCATCAGTTAAAGATCTCACCTTTTCATTCCAGAAAATACTTTCATCTGAATCAACGTTCTCACCTTTCTTTTTCTTTGAACTTGATTCTCCAGTATCTTTCTTCTTTGGTGATCTCTTTTCAAATGTAAACTTTGACGTATCATCTCCTCCATCATTATCATCATCACTACTACTATCATCTTCCTTCTGACTTCCTGATCCTTCTACATCATCATCATCATCATTATTATCATCCTCATCATCACTCTTCTCCGATTCTTCATCATCCTCATCATCATCTTTCTCCTTATCTGACTCAGATGGTTCAAAATCAACTTGTTCTTCTTCTTTTTCTTTATCTTCTTCACCCTCTTTCAACTTGGGTGCAACATTGTACAAGTTATCAATCAAATCACTAAGGCGTTTGTTCTCAGCCTTTAGTTCTTTGTTGTCTTCTTTTATCAACTTTAGCCTGTTCTTGTTTCATGAACATTTACTCTCAAGCTTCTTATTCTTTGCTTCAAGCTTCTTAACCTTCTCATCAATCTCGTCTTGATTCGACTTTGAAGCTACTACAATCTGAAGCATCTTTTCTTCATTCTGCTTGAACTTGGCTATTTCAGCTTGCTGAGCCACTATCCTCTTCATCATGTCATCCATTCTCTTATTCACTTGTTTCATCACATCATAATCCACAGTGACTTTCTTAGACTTGGATCTAGATGGCTCAACTTCAGCTACCTTTTCTTTTTTAGGCTTTCTAAACATGTCAAGTACATTATCCAGTGCAACATTGAATTCATCAACTGGTAATGTCTTTGCCTCTTTAGATTTCTTTTGCTTTTTAGTGACCGGTGAAGATAACTTTGATGACGTACCAGCATCAGGTACTCTTTTTCCTCTTAAGAGTTGGGCTTTTTAGTGACCGGTGAAGATAACTTGCTTTCTTAGCCATGGTCTTGTGCTTAGGCTTGGGCAAGTTGACTACTACAGTCTCTCCTTCATTCAACTCATCCATATCCACACCTAAACCTTCATCTTCAGCACCAACAGACTTCTTGCTTTTCTCTACTTCTGCAATTGATCTGTTTAATGATTCAGACTCACCAACCATAGTGGCCTTACGTTTGGTGGCCCTAACATTCTCAGCATCAGAATCCCACTGTTCGTCCTCCTCAGTTTCTTATGAATCCACTGATTCTTCATCCACCAAACCAGTACCTTTCTTAGCAGTTGTTTTCTTTCTAACCACCTGTTGCTTTGAGCTACCTTGATCAGTCTTTCCCTTACCCTTCCCTTTGGCTCCGGGATTGACCACTTGTCTCTTTCTCTTTGTGCTAGCATCAGCATAAACCAACGGATCATCATTATCAGAATCACTATCAGGATGCCTAGCCGTGTTCTTTCCAGGATCAGTGTAATCCTCTCTGGCTAAAGCTCCAAACAACCTTCTGTATGGTGTCCTTTCATTGTCTGGCACACCCTTGTATCCCTTCATTCTTGCCAATGTTCGAATATTCATATGATCTTGCCCAATTATCTGTGTAGGATCCTTTTTCAAGTCAGGATACTTGTGATCAAAAAATCATCATCAAGAATCTGGGATATAACATGAACTTCTTAATCTTTAATCCTTTTAACATCTCTAACATGTGATCAAAGATCATCCCAGATACATTAAATGGTTTGTTGAGAGTCAACGCAACCATCAATGAACTCAGACTTCTTCTCATAACATCGTATCCTCCACTAACACAGCCAAACACATGGATGATGACATGTGCAAAATATTTGAATTGCACACTCAACTTCCCTTTGTGCATCGATCCATCAGTAATAGCACCTTTGTACTTCATCCTGAGAAAACATGCCTTCTGTTCGGTCCATGAAAGTTCTCTTGGATCTTCACTCACTTCAAACTTAATCTGGAATGCTTCTCTGATATCAGACTCTGTATTAAACATCTCCATGCCTTGTATCTTGCTCTTTATGATAGTCTGATTATCCCAAAAATCATACTTTGCATTCTTGTAGAATTCTTCAATGATGTCTTTGTAAATAATAGTTGGAGTTGCCAAAGCATATACCACTCTGCTTCTTTTCAAAAACCTTATGATATCAGCAAACTCAACATTCTTCTCTACATCTCCCAGATAAGCACAACAATTATGTGTTTTCTCGAACGGCCAATTGCTTCCACTCGATGATTCTCCTTCCTGAACAGTTTCTGGGACAGGATCAGTGATAACATTCTCAACTGGAGTCTCAATGTTTTCAGTCTGGTCAGCCATCTGTTCATCAAAATCAGAAACAAACGTCAAAACACAAAATAAAAAATCAAAATTTTAAGGTTTAAACAAATTCTACATTCGCCCACTTAGAAAGGTCGAATGTAACTTTTCAGGCCCGAATGTGAAACTTTTATGGTCGAATGTGAATGAATTTTGAATAATCAATTCACCTTCGCCCATTCGTAGGTCCGAAGGTAAACCTGTTCATCTTCTAAAATTCAAAATTTTTGTAACTTTGTTTTTAACTTGTAGAATTGATTAAAATGTGTGCTAAAGTGACCGATTAGCCTTCGTCAATCATCAATTGTCCCTTTATTTCATTATATATCAGTTTTTAAAGAAAAACAGGGTTTATTTCTAACAATCAATCAATTACCCAATTAAACTATGTAATAACCCTAATTTATCAATCACTCTCCCCCTAAAACTGATAGATAGTGAAATGCAATCAAAATTAAACAAAGACAAACACTCGAAGTCCATGAATTCTAAAACCCTAGACCGGTTAGAAAAACGACGATAAGCAACACATTTCTGCTCCATTACCTGTAAATTTGGTATGGAAATGATCAGTAGATTATAGGGAATCAAACGCACAAACAATAAAAAATCAAAGCAACAAGGTGTCTTCGTTTGAAAGAAAAATTTTGAAAAACGTAATGGGGGTTCGAAGGTGTGGTCTGGTTATATAGGGATGTCACCTTCGACCGTTGTGATGGTCGAATGTGGGTATATTCCACATTCGCCCAAAGTAAATTGGACCGAATGTAAAACTGTGTACCCGAATGTGAAAATGAGATAAACAACCCACATTCGCCCAGTTTAAGCAGCCCGAAGGTGGAGATTTTTCCACATTCGACCCATTTAAGGGGCGAATGTGAAATGGAAAAATCTGAAAATTTTGCCAAATCACGAATTCGAAACCCGTTCAACATTTTTCAATCTATTAAGCTTCCAAAAGTCACACTAACACTTTTTGAATGATACAAAGCCCAGATGGTGTTGTCAAATCTCAGAAATTGACCATCAAGCATCCCCGGTTATCAAAAATAAAGCAGAAATGCAAAAATTTGGATTTTTCTGAAATTTTATCAAAACACACCTAAAATCTTTTTGGATTTTGTATCTTTCTGACAATAAAGGTAAAAGGTAACAAAGTAAAATGCATCAAAATGAAATGAAAGCAGTAAACATTTTGTGATGTTCGGTGAGAGGATCATATCAGTTTTCTGAGAAATCTGATCACAGCGTTGATCTTTTTGTTTAACATTATCATTAGAAACAGTATGTGATACGGCAATTGCTGATATTGTGGTCCACGTAAGCTCACATGCAGACAATTACGCAATGCTTTAAAATGATACGAGTTAGGTGTATTAGACTAACACGATGTGGTGCCCACACACACGACATACTCCCGTATCAAGTAATTGCACAAAGCTTCGTCGTAACGCGTGATTATGCCAGAGTTATCCGTAAAAGTTACAAAGTATATAGCACAGAGGTGTACAGGTCAGCAAACGAATGCAGCAGAGTAACATGTGCGTATACACTAGGTTGAGGCTGATATTAATCACTGATTTGCATCAGATGATCAATACGATGTAGTAATGATCTTTGATAATTAAAACATAAAGTTCCTCAATTCAGTAACTTCCGGTTTTGGCAATTAAGCTCTTTTAGCAAATATTCTGATAAAACTAGGTCCGTAAATCAATACGACAAAAGTTTAATCAGAATATCCCGGATAACCATAACATAACGACCCGAAACCTCAGATTTTGGCAATCCTATCAAACGAAATTACGGTACTAAGACCATATGCCCATGAGGTGTTCAGCCATGAACGCGTAGTTCGTTATGTTTGTATCACTAATGCACGCAATATTTAGTCTACGAAGCCTATCAGCATATCACACGTAGTCAACATACGCCTCATTATACTATACAATTCTTTAGCCTGTGTCAGATCCCCATTGATGTACTATCATTTCCTCTTTTTATCCAGTAAATCATTTTTTATTTTCTAATTTTTTAGGTCTTTTTGTATTTTTCAATGTTTTTGGTTTTTCATAAAAAGACTCCCCCTAAAATAAAGAACATATTTTTGGGTTTTTTAATTTTTCTGAAAAACAATAAAAACAAAATTTGAAAGAAACAATCCACTCGAAAGCATCAACTTCTTTGAGGATTAAACAATCCCCTCGAAAGCATCAACTTCTTTGAGGATTACGATAGCAAAGAGAAATTCCCAATTAGCAAAGAGAAATTCCCAATTAGCAAAATATTAAAAATTAAAACTAAAAAGCGATAAACCGAGGTGCCGATTAGTCCTGTTTTTCCTTTATGTTGTTTACTTTTAAAAGATATTCAAAGCGGGATCTGTCAAAAGCTTTTGTAAACAAATCTGCACGTTGGTAGTCAGTATGAATTTTGATCATATCTATCAATTCTTTAGCATAACAATCACGGATAAAATGATATTTGATCCGGATATGTTTAGCTTTAAAATGATTTTCAGTAATTTTAGTTAATGCGATAGCGGCTTCGTTGTCACAGTAAATAGGGGTTTTAAGAAACTGCAAACCGTAATCCACCATCTGTTGTTGGATCCAGAGCACTTGCGAACAGCAACTCGAGGCTGCAATGTACTCGGCTTCACAGGTAGATAGCGCCACGGAAGTCTGCTTCTTCCATTGCCAGGTGACTAACCTGCTCCCTAAAAACTGGCAACCAGCTGTTGTAGATTTGCTATCTTTGTCACAGCCGCCCCAATCTGCATCACTAAAAGATATGAGATCAAAATTATCATCATTAGGGTACCAAAGTCCTTTTGAGGGACAACCCTTCAGATATCGAAGGATACGCTTGACCGCCGTCAGATGACTTTGTTTCGGCTTCGATTGATAACGGGCACAGAGACACGTTGCGTACATAATATCTGGTCGAGACGCCGTTAGATACATCAGAGATCCGATGATTGCTCTGTATGTAAATGGGTCAGTCAGCTCCCCCTTAGCGTCCACTCCAATCCCGTGATTGGGTTGAATCGGGGTATCCATCGGCTTGGAGTCCTCCATCTGGAACCGGCTCAAGATGTCGGAAACATATTTCGTCTGGTGAATGATGATCCCGTTGGGTCTTTGGTCCACCTGCAAGCCTAGGAAAAACTGCATCTCCCCCATTGCACTCATCTCGAACTTTTCCTGCATGACAGTTTCGAACTCCCTGCATAAAAGCTCGTTAGTTGAACCAAATATTATATCATCAACGTAAATCTGCACTAGAAGCAAGTCATCCCCAGTCTTCTTCGTGAAGAGGGTGCAATCGACGAGTCCGCGCTTAAATCCTTTGGTGATGAGGTATGTACTTAGCTCCTCGTACCACTGCCTCGGAGCCTGGTGCAAACCATATAGAGCTTTGTTCAGCACGTAGACCTTATCCCGGTGGATTGGGTCTTCAAAGCCTGGTGGCTGCCCGACATAAACCTCTTCCTTGACTTTCCCGTACAGAAATGCACTTTTAACGTCCATTTGATAAACTTTGAATTTCTTGTATGAAGCAAACGCAAGGAACATCCGAATAGCTTCAATTCGTGCTACCGGTGCATAGATTTCGTTATAATCAATCCCTTCGATTTGATGGAAACCCTGCACGACCAATCTGGCTTTGTTACGAACAATAACCCCACGATCATCCTTCTTGCACTTAAACACCCATTTAGTGCCTATTTTCTTCCTGTCTGGCGGCAAATCTGTGAGCGTCCAAACTCCCAATTTCTGGAATTGTAATAACTCCTCCTGCATAGCTTCAACCCAGGCATCTTCCTTCAAAGCGTCCTTGTATGTCCTTGGCTCTACCTGCGACACATAACACGCAAACGACCAATCATTTTGACTACCAGATTGTTGAATTTTAGCATATAACGCTAAAGCACCTAAACTTTCTGGTGTATTGACACTTTTCAGCTGCCCTCTGGTCATTACACTGCTTCCAGGATCACCGATAACTTGCTCCAGTGGGTGTATACGATGAATCCGAGATTCCGGATATTCAGGTACATTAACTCCCGTCTGAGCAGTTAGGTTCTCTACAGCATCCAGATCATGACCCGTATTTGATGATGAAGCAACATCTGGAATTGGAGTTGGGTTCACTGGCGGTGCCTCCTGTTCTTCTGCATGTTCAAGAATGACTTCTTCAAATTGTTCATCTTCAGATTCTGAAGTGTCTAATGAAGTTGAAGCCTCTTGAAACACTTCTTCTTCTTGTATAGGAGCATTGGTATCATTAGAAGCTGGTAGGGGGTTCACGGTGATCGGACGCACCAATGGTGAAGTCGCCGCGTTTTCACACTCGTAAAGTAATCTGATAACAGCTTCTTCAACCAAGCTATCTAGATTGAATGATTCAAAGAAATCTTTGTAATCAAACATCCAATCAGGACCCGTGCCTTGCAAATTTTTAGTATATCGTTGAACTTCCACGTTAGCCCAATCCTCCACTCGACGAGTTCGCTTGTTGTATACCCGTTTGAGCGGGGTTGCATATCCAACAAAGTATCCCTCCTCAGCTTTAGGACTAAACTTCTCGCTTGGATTCAACATCGTGCATGGCGCCCCAAAAGGTTCTAGATACTCTAAGTTCGGCTTTCGTCGGTGTAACAGCTCATAAGATGTTTTACCAAACTTCTTCACTGTTAGAACCCTATTTAGTGTATAATTTGCTGCATAAATCGCCTCGTTCCAGAACATTACCGGAAGATTTGAGTCAGCAAGCATTGTTCTAGCCGCTTCAATTAGAGTCCTATTCTTTCGTTCAGCAACACCGTTCTGTTGTGGGGTGTACGGAGCCGAATATTCATGATGTATCCCTTTGCTTTCACAAAGTTCATCCATCTTGACATTTTTGAACTCCGTCCCATTATCACTCCGAATTCTCTTGATTTTCACATTGTAGAGATTCTCCAATCGAGTGAACAGAACTTGTAAGTTGTTAAAGGTGTCACTTTTATTTTGCAAACACATCACCCATGAAAATCTTGAATAGTCGTCAGTGACCACTAAACAATATAACTCCCCAAGATGACTTTTGCGCTTGACCGGTCCGAATAGATCCATGTGCAATCGCTCAAGTGGCATCTCTACAGAATTAACCTTCTTCACTTTGTAGGATTGTTTGTGTTGCTTCCCCTTCTTACAACTCACACACTTGTCATTAAGATGGAAATGTATCACGTTGACTCCATCGACAAGTCCATTTCTCACAAGTTGGTTCATTTTCCTCAGATGAATGTGCCCCATTCTTCGGTGCCACATTATCGATTCTTTCTCAGTCGCCTTGGATAGAAAGCATGTTATCTGCCCCTGTGATGTCATCGCCTTGGACATATCAAGAATATAAAGATTGTTGACGCGAGGTGCCTTCAACATTATCCACTCTTTAGGAATTGTAAAGCCCGGTTTCAGAATGTAGCAGGATTTGTCATCAAAATGCACAGTAAATTGCTTGTCACATATTTGACTGACACTCAACAGATTATAGTCAATCTGCTTCACATATGATATCCGCTCAAAGCTCACTATCCCATTACTCACGCTTCCCTCCATCGTAATATATCCACCTTTGTTTCCAGCAAAAGCGACATACCCTCCATTGATATTCTTCACATCAAATAACAACGCAAGATCCCCTGTCATGTGGCCTGAAGCTCCACTATCAACAATCCAAAGACTGCTAATAGGGCCAGCTGAAGCTCCCTGCACACAAAAAGTAAATCATTTAGTTCTTTCGGGGGACCCAAGCCTGAGTCTTGGGTCTTAGAATATCAGTTTTCACATAAACATTCTTAGACACATTTTCAACAACTTTTTGTTTTGGATCAATCTTTTTCAACATGCTTATTTTTAGATTTTTTTTAAACTTTTTGAAGAAAATCAAAATAAAATGATATCCGATGCGGTTTACTCATTGAGTTCTAAAAACCATTTTCCACTCAGATTGCTTGACTCATTAAGATTTTTCAATTAGCAAACCATTTTGTTGTATCTGTTATTGAAATCCAACACCTGAGAGCAATTGCATGAGATTGCAACTTTTTCCGGCTTCACAGGTTGGAAACAGACTACAAACACTCTCCTTTCTGTTGAAATCATGTTTTCCTTCTTTAATAACCCTTCCTTGACCTTCACCTCTCTAATAAATAGCTTGTATACAGATGCTCCACTATCAACTATCAAAGAATAGCTAATAGGTCTGTCTGGAACAATCTGCACACTTATTAAACAATTAGCACATGAGAGGTACCCATCCCTTCACAATGATGGGTCGTCCAAGGTCATCAATTCTTGGAACATCAATCCATTCTCCTTTTGAAAAATCAATTGGTTTTTCAATGGATTGATTTGAAGTAGAAATTGCTATTGATTTAGAAAGTGCTTTGGGTTTCCAAACACGTTCAGAGTTTATTTTGGATTTTGTTGAAATTGTTTTAATTTTTGACTTTTCAGATTTCTTATTTGAAACCTACTTCTGAACGTTGTTTGGAATCTTCTCAGACTTAACTGATGAAGACCCAGGTTTAGAGTTATTCTTAGGCTTAGCCTTCGAACTCCCCCTTACCTCAGCAACCCTATCACTATCTCCATTTTTATTCAAAGCAATTTTGTTACGATTGTCATACACAACCTGTTTCCCCTTTTGCTTCTTGATTGGTTTTGGGGATACAGGCTTTCTAACATTGCCTGAATTTCTAGCAAATTTCACTTCGGTCCTTTTCTGTTTAACATACGGACAGGCAGCAACTAAATGCCCACACTCTCCGCAGTTATAACAAGACCTATATTCAACAAAATCATATGCATACCCGTCATCCCAATACCAGTAAGGACAATGAGCAGCAATATGACCAACTTCACCACATTCAAAACAGTTTCTCCATTCAACATAACCATGAGAATACTGTGGTGAGTTGTTTCCCCAATAACCATCAAATCGAGAGTTATATGAATAATCATAATAGTCATATGATCTAGATGAAAAATTTCTTGAATTCTTTTGATAAGAATTTTTCATCTGATCATTTCCTTTCAATTTGTTTGGTTTGGTCCTTTTACTTTAGAACCTTTCTTATTTTCAACATTTTTCTTTTGATCCTCTTTATTCTCATGTTGGTTAGGACTGAGTTCAAAATGAAGATGATCAAATTGATTTCTAAATTGATTTAACAAATCGATATTATCAACAAAAATACATTTAAGTAGAGATTGTTCGATAATCTCAATTAGAAAATCTTTGTTGAAAATCAATTTGTCATGTCCTTCCAACATGTAGGATCCTTCAACTCCTTCAGGAAAACTGAATATGGGTTTTTCTTCAGATTCACATTCTGAAGTTGTTTCAACATTTTCAGTTTTCTGTTCAAACATTTGTTTCACTTCAGAATTAACAACGCAAGGTGTTGTGACTTCCAACTCTGATGTGGAAGTATTCTTTGAAACACCTTTATTCATTTCTAACATTTCTTTCTTTAAAGTTTCAATTTTATTTAACAAATCTTTTTCATTCTTTTCAAAAACTTTAATTTGGTTTTTACAATTTTCTAGTTCATTTGCTAGTTTCTGTTTGTCCTCAATAAGTGTCATCAATTCACAATTTAACTTGACACATTTAGAACAACTAGCACTTACCTCATCATCTGATTTATTACCATTATCAGATTTTGCATCACCATTTGAGGTATCACTCTGTTCTGATTTACTCTGTTCTGAACTCATATTAGAACTCAAATCACTCTTTGACAATTCACTTGAATCATCATTTCTCATCTGTTTGACTAAACACGCAACATTCCTATGAACACCTTCTTTGTTAACACACTTGTTAACATGTACCATTTCATCATTTGGTTTTGGTGTCATTGGAAATCCCCAACAATTATCAACTTGAGAATTTTGTCTCTGTAATTGTTGTCGCTTTCTTTCAGCTTCTACTAGAGCTCTGATATCCTCTTCCGTTCTTGATACCCAGTTACTCCACATTTTTCCAACAAAAATATTTCAAAAATTTTCTAAAATCAGGCTTTCGAAATTTTTAGGCCCTAAATTCTACGTTCGCCCCTGGTAAGTCTACTTTCGCCCAAAATAGTTTACCCGAAGGTAGAATTTTGACCAGAATGTAAAATATCCAAACACAAGTTCCACTTTCGCCCAGTATGATCTAGGTTCGACCGTTTTGATTCCAGGTTCGCCCGCCCGATCACTCTGATGTGGAAAATATGACCCGAAAGTGAAAACTTCAAACAAAAACTTTCCAGGTTCGCCCAAAAGTACCTAGGTTCGACCAGAAATGACTCAGGTTCGCCCAAAAACTCTCAGATTCGACCACTCAGGTTCCAGGTTCGCCCATTTCAGGTTTGAAAAACGGTTACACTTTGAAAAACGGTTATTTTGATCTCTGATTTTCAAAAGTTTGTGGATTTGAATGATCTTAATCAGGTTTTGATTCGGAATTGATTTGGAACAACTTTAATTCTTGGAATTTTGAATTTTAACCACAAAATCAACTTCAAATCAATCAAAACACTCAGAAACCATTTTCATTCAAAAATAGATGTGAATTGATCAAAATTAGGTCCAAATCAGCTCTTAGTTTATCAAATTTGTTGTTGTATGATCTTCTATGCTCTGATACCACTTTGTGAGCGAAGGATTTTGACTAAAAACAGGATTATATGATCATACAAGTTACAAAACCAGGTGCAGAAACCCTAGCTTTGAACAAACTGATAGAAACTCAAATCAAAACACAATCAAAGTCATTTTCAAACGTTTTCATAGATTAACTTGATTATAAACTTGATTACAATGACAATACTGTTAATCTGGATCAAACACAGACTCTCTCAAACTATCCTGGAACCTCACCTTAAAACACACACAACTAATAACTCTCTTAACTTTACAAAATCACAATTTCTATATATAGAGACTGCACATTCGCCTATAAGTATAGGTCGAATGTGTTCTTCTGTCAGGTTCCATTCCATGTTCGTCCACTTCAGTCTACCTTCGCCCTCCTAAACTTCTTCCTTCGCCCAGAAAAGCCTTCATTCGACCAGAACTGTCTACATTCGCCCAACTCAGCCCTCTAACATATGTTAATTATCCAATCACTAGTCGCAAAATGCATCTACAATATTTATTCCCACCAATTGTAGGAATTGCCTTTAAATCACAAACATCGGTGTGAATTAAATCAAGGGGTTCGGTTATTATCTTGACAAAACAAAATTATCCTATTCGAACACTAGACGAAATCCAAACCTTTTGAGCATCCATCCCGACACGAGATTCTTACGAATATCTGGGACATAGAGCACCTTGCTCAACGTGAGCTCCTTTCCTGAAGTCATCTTCAAGATCACATCGCCTTCACCCTTGATGTCGGTAGTAGCTTTATTCCCCATATAAAGCTTCTCATCACCCGTGAGTTCCTTGAATGTAGAAAAAAGAGCCTTATCTCCACAAACATGGCGGGTTGAACCTGTGTCAACATACCATCCTTGGGGGTTTTCACCCACCATGTTGACATCTTCCACCATAGCACCATGCTCAGTGATCATTGCTACTAGAGGCATGCAATCCTCATCCACCATGTGCGTGCGCTCACGCTTTGGATTCTTGCAATTATTTGCGCGGTGGCCCGTTTCTTGACAATTGTAACAAATACCTTGGAAAGGTGTAGACTTATTTTTTATAGCCTCCTTTTTTGTTCCAAGGTCCACCTTTGTTTCCCTTTGTCCTTTTTCCCCTTACTCTTCTTGTTGCCTTTAGAGGATTGCCCAATTTCCACCAAATTTGCCTTCCCCTCAGCGCGTAAATTGGTGCCCTTTTGGGCTAACTTGTTGTCCTCTTCAATCCGAAGGCGAACCACAAGCTCCTCCACAGTCATCTACTTTCGTTTGTGTTTAAGATAATTCTTAAACTCAACCCAAGAAGGAGGTAACTTTTCAATCATTGCTACCACTTGAAATGTCTCACTAAGTGTCATACCTTCCGCATGGATGTCATGAAGTATAATTTGCAACTCTTGGACTTGGTTCGTCACAGTCTTGGAATCAACCATTTTGTAGTCCAAGAAACGGGCTACAACGAATTTCTTCGTTCCAGCATCCTCTGTTTTATACTTCTTGTCTAAAGACTTCCATAATTCTTTGGCAGTCTTTATGGTATAATAAACATTATATAACCCATCCATGAGTCCGTTTAACACATAGTTACGACACAAGAAATCCGAATGCTTCCAAGCTTCTAATGCGCTCTGAAATTGAACGTCGTTCTCCCCTTCCTTAGGTTGGGGAGCGGTTTCTATCAAGAACCTCGCAAGGTTGAAAGTGGTCAAATAGAAGAATGTCTTCTGTTGCCACCTTTTGAAGTGCGCACCCGAAAACTTTTCGGGTTTTTCAGCGTGATTGGCCACAGTGGACACTCCCACTGTGTTGTTAGGCAAAAGGGTACCATGTATAGCTTGGTTGACAGCATTGGTGACATTGTTTTCGTTAGTTGACATTCTAAAAATTTTAAACAAACCAAGTTAATATTTTCAGTTTATAAACTCGAATATAAAATAAATGTCAACTTTGAAAAATCAAGAAAGACCAAACCGTAGGCTTCTAAGTCCAACTTTGAAGACCAAACAGTAAAAATTTTTCGTTTTAGGAAAAGATTGATGTAACGAATCTATTTTCAAACAAAATAACAAACCGTAGGCTTTTAAGTCCAACTTTGAAGACCGAACAGTAAGCTATAATGATTAGAAAACGAAAAAAAATCTGTTTTTAAAACACAAACTATGTGAAACAAAACTTGTTTCAATCACAAATAGAATGGTTTTGTTATACACGAACGATGTTTTAAAAATTTGTTTTAAGATTGTAGGAACCGTTCATATATAAATAAAATAAACACTAGTTTTATTATGATTACAAGTAAAATGAAAGCAAAGTTACAATACAAGTTACAACTGAAATATAGAAAATACAAGAAAGGGGTAGAAGCAGAATTATATGGCTGAGAATCGTGTTGAACACGGGGCCCTTAAAACAAATTCCGAGTCTATCACGAGCTCGTTTTGTTTCCCAGGGTACAACAGCCTAAGCAGTAGTACTGCCGGAGTTTGGCTCTAGAACCCGAAGAGTACCTTGAAGAAGATGAAGAACAGAATTTGGAGAGTAGAGAGAGATGTAGGTGAATTGGTATGTCTACAAAGCAAGTGATCCATGCTTTTATAGAGAAGTCTATGAGTCAAATGGTCAAATAATTAAAAACGAGAATTAAAGTGCATTGAACATCTTCAATGCCTTTTAATTCTGTATTTAATTCTAAAAGTTACATTTGACTTGACTGTTACAACACATACAATGAAACAGCTGGTTCGGGAAGCTTTTGACGCTCTTGCGCACAACGTATTTACGTTCTATGTCAGCGGAAGCAACTCCTGCGCGCCCACCTGGAACCGCTAACGCTGATCAGGACGCCACCTGGCTTCCGCATGAACTCGTGAGCCACACAGCTCACCCGCCACTTGTTCATCACAGCCTATGTACTGAACCTCGAACTTGAGTTCAAAAATACTAAGGCGGCTCGCGGTGATGCGTGTGCGGGAAGTGCAAAGTGCACCATTAAAGCGCCACATTGCGCTCATCGCCCAAGCCACGCGCGCGCGCGTGTTCGAGTGCGAGTTAGGGTGCGGAGCACCCCTTCGCGAGTTCCACAGTGTGTGCTCCTATGAAACAATTAGGAAGGAGTGTTCCCACTTATATACCACTCTTGGTATCATCATTCTTCCAATGTGGGACAAGTTCCACTTTGTTCCACATTTCAGCATTTAATGTTTCATTCACCAACCTTTGAGCATCGATATCTCATTCATCTTAGCTCCGTTTTGGACGTAGTTTGGGTCGCTGCGAATCTCTCACAACAAAGAACATAAACCCAAAATGAAATATATAAATGAACATCTGTTTCAAATATATATCTTAGTCCAAAGTTAGGAAAAACTCATTTTCCTATATTTGTGAAAATACTCTTTTCATCTATTTTTCCAACAAAATCTTCTTATAAATTATTGGCATGTTACATGCAGGGCCGAGAAAAGTTCAATTGGCACGCACAAGACGTCCGTATGAGGCGGACGCAGAATGTATCTGGCGTGTAGCGGAGCTTATTTAACAACGCGCGTGTGATCATCCAGCGCACGCAGATTGTGTCTGGCGGAGCCCTATCAGCGATGCACGGGTTGTCCGACGGCAGCGGAAGCTTCCGGCGGATATGGCTAGCGGAGTTTTCCGAGGCCATCAACATAGTTGCCTACATTTGTATACCCCTAAACATGGATAAAGAATATAGATATGAAAATTATAGATAAGATGGTTGTGTCCACTTCTTCATAGAGCCCCAAAACGTAGTGTTTAGTGAACAAAGATTTAAAGGGCTTCTGGTGAAAATTAAGAGATGTACTCAAACAACAACAATTAGGTTGGTGGACTTTATTAGCAACTTAGTTAGTTTAAAGAAGTTTGTTTTGTTTTGGCGAGTTTAAAGAAGTTATATAGACGGTTCAAAGTTTGAAAAAGTTATAAGGTTGGTGGACTTTTACAAATTGACATACTCTACAGTCTACTCTTAACTAGGTGATTTTATTAGCAACTTAGTTTTTCTTTATAAAACTTTAACCAAGTTATCAAAGTTAAAGTTAACTTAAAGTTTTTTTATATAAACATAAATAAATAATATGTTAGTATATAAGAAATGGAATGAAATATAAGGGGATGTCACAGTCTCCCTTACTTTAGAAAAATTCGTCTCGAAATTTATTTAAAAGAAACTATCAAGTTGATTTGAGAAAAGTTAAGATATCATTATTAGTTTTATGATAGTTTTAGGAGGAAACAAGGCTTGAGGAAATTAAGGATTGTTTAACGAAGGTTCAGAATTAGGATAGATGAATGTAGGGGTTAGCATTTTGTGGTTCGGATCCACATGAACCTTGGACCCAACCCGTGAGAGCCTTAGACCCAAACCTTTTTAAATATATGGGTTGGTTTCCGGTTCTAGATTTCTATGAATTATCGGTTCCGGGTCGGGTCGGTCGGGTGGGTCCAAACCCACGGTTCTAATATAAGAACCACAAGAACCGCTTGTATTTTAATTAAAAAATAATCTTTTTTAGTCTTTTTACTATTCGTTTTTACGTGTTATTGTAATCGATTTCATGTTATGTTAATACAGTATTAAAAATATTATTTATAAGAATAAGAATGTATATCTTGAAAGATGTGATATATTATATAATATAATATAATATATATTATATCCAAATTTAAAGTTAATATTTATGTATGTCGCACTAATGTGTGTGTATTTATGATGTATGCATAACAGATTCGCATAATGTTTCAAATGATGAGAATAACAAAAATTGGTACGAAAACATAAGTCGAGAAACGAAAAGTGACTTAAAAAACTCATGGGCTATTGTTAGAACCTTATGGAGGAATTCTTTTACGAGTATGGTAAAAGAATATGAATATATAATCCTCTAAAAGTGGCTATTACATTAAAAGGTTCTAAAGGGTCAGACCATTTACCCGACCCATCAGAACCTTTAGGACCCGGAACCACATAGCCTTTTAAGGTTCGGTTCGTGGTTCCTAATTTCAACAATAAAAGGGTATACGGTTTTGGTGGGTTCGGGTCGGGCCGGATCGGGTATGTTCCGTACCCTTTGCACAGCCCTAGATGAATGGTAGATGTTTTAATTTAGTTGTTCCAATATACCAGGAACACTCAAGAGTAGGAAAAATGCTGAGAACTTTGCAAGGCTTTACTCGCAAGGCTTTACTCTAGACTCAAGAGATAGGAGTTAAGATCAACCACAATGCTTAAGGTTTAGGTTTAAAACAGATGACTTACACTAAAGACTGACTAGGGTTTGTTCTTGGTTTGACCTCCAGTCTCATTTTTGATGCATCATCAGTGTTTATATATATGGTGTACCGCAGCAAACTCACCACACCTTTGATACCTCGAAAACGTATTGGAAACCTGTCTTGAAACCCTAATAGAATTTCACACCACATCAATGTACCTGTAAATTCGTGATTACGTTCCGGACCGTAATCGCCAATTTACTTTAAATTAGGGTGTTATGTCCTTCTATGACACTAAGGATCTGTTTGGTGGTCTCTTAATGAGGCTCTGAACCATTCAGCTCTCTGAATGGTTCAGCATTCATACTGTTTGTTTTAACTTAAAAAAGGCTCTGAATGGAATGGTTAAGAGCTGAATCATTCAGACTTGCTACATAACTGAATCATTCAGCACTTAATTATTCAGAGCCTCTTAATATTCAGACTTCTTAATGATTCAGCACTTAATCAACCAAACAACCCCTAACTTAAACACCAGTAACGATTGAAAGTGTGAAGAAGATTAAGCAAAAAGAGAGGTGTCATGTTTGGTGCACAACTAGAAATTCTAGCTATTAGGGTTTTTGGTAGACGTCCTGTACGCTTTCGAAGTATCAAAGGTGTGGTAGTTAGCTGCGATACACCCTGTATATAAACACTAATGATACATTGAAAGTGAGATTGGGAATTGGACCCAGAACTAACCCTAGTCTACTTGGTAGTTCAAAAAGTCTTTTAATAGCCTCACTTAAACCAAATTGTCTAGATTGTTGTCAAAACATCATGTGTAGAATCAACTTTTGTGAATGATGAATTTGAGTAATTAGCGTGGGTTCTGTCCATATCATGCAAGACGATCTTCTTTATTTGTTCCATGAAACCGTAATCTCATGCAAATTTAGTTAAAAATCAAGGTTGTAAATCCGGATGACTCGGCCGGGTACCCGTGCTGGGCTCGTGACCCAGCCACCTAACGGGTCGAATCGGGTTAACGCAGGTTAAACTAGGCCGACTCAGGTCAATGAGGTTTCATTGTACAGAAAAAATACTAAAATAAACTTTTAAGTTTCTATTACATATAAAAAACCCAATATGGGTAACTGCCGACCCGAGTCCGAGTTTCTAAAAACTCGTGACACAACCCCTCTCCGAGTTCCCCAACCTTGCTAAAAATATGATTACATTAAAGTGAGAATTTCACAACCTCTATTTTGTCTTTTTGGGAGTGATGACCGACTGGAAGCTTACTAAACTCTTGTAGTCTTGTGTTATTCTGACACATTCTTGTATGCTTTCATGAGAAACAAAGTCCATGGCTACTTTCGTACATGACTGCACAAAATAAGCAATATGAGTAATTTGTATGAATAAGTAATGACCGTTTACGATGTTATTAAATACATGTACGGGGGATATTATATTATAGTGAAAGTAGAAAAAACTTACTTTTAGATTTCGTACTTGGTGTGGACATCCGGCAGGAATAAAGACCGTTTCTCCAAGATGTTGCATAAATGTCCATCGTTCCGCACCTTATTCAGTGCAAGGAACTTTTAGTTTTTTATTTTTATTTATATAAGATTTCAGCAAAGCATTTCAATTAATTACCAACCATGTTCCGCTTATAGCTTCCTTTTATGCTTCGATGTCAAGTAAAAGGTTTGATCAAGAATAGGATGATTAACCTACACAAACCATCACTTCTATGAGTTACTAATGACCGTGAACTCAAAATAAAAGAAAAAATATACCTTATCAATAGAACAACCGCATGGGTATTGAAATTCTTTTTAATGATTCGATAGATACGAGTCTTTTGCATTAATAGTGTCATCTCCCTCCTTTATTTCACCTATACTGTCATTCTCTCCCGGTTTTCAATTCTAATGCTATCGTCATCAGCAATGGCGAAATATGGCAAGCTTCTTACACAACCTGCACTTCACTGGTTGTTCTTACACATTTTCTGCCATTTGCCATTTGTAATTAATGGCGAAAATGTTTAAAAAATTGGTTTTGCCATTAGTAATGGCAAAATATGTGTGATTGTTCCATTTCGCTGTTGCTAAAGGCGAAATCTGGTCTTTCGCCGGTACTAATGGCGAAATTTTGAACAGTCGTTTTCAATACTATAATTTGAAAGTGTCTCTTGTCTCTCTGGTGTTAAACAACACAATTCACAGAAAAAGAAAAACCACGTATGCTCTCACAATATAATGTTGTCCCAATTCATGGTATATAGTCAGGTCCACAATCTTAAATGGAGTTCGTTTTGTCAACATATATCTGAATTTCATATATCATTTTCCATGCAAATTATTTCCCAAATAAACTAGGGTACACAAGGTTGCATCCATGTTATATCTGCATCAAATTAGTTGGATCGATGCTACATCTGCACGTGTTATAACACGTGTGTATGTAACTTCGGTACTTGTAATTTCAAATATATTAATAATGCAAACTCCTCAGATCATCACCAAACAGACGACACAAATGAAATCATACAGACTACTGAAAAATAATCACTATGTTGAAAAATAATGCAAAATTGGATGACCAATGGGTTTTGCAGATCGGTCACACACGAGCACAATCGTGCCCCCTTTCTTCTCTATAAAACAACAGCATACTCATTTTGTAAAAGCATAGAGTTCTACCTCAAGGTTTTCAACTCCAAAAATCAGTAAATTCAACCCATTTGCATGCATCATCTAAGCCTGAAAAAAGTAATTACCTACTTTCCGTATGTTTGAGAATGTTGTGCAAGAAGCAGCGCTTTCTTATTCTTCACTATGATCTTTTTCTAGATTTCTCCATCTGTATCTGGATTTGATGTGGTAGATTGGATGTGGTAGGGATAACAAAAACATGAGGAAAGAGGAAAGAGTAGGGGTAAACCTGGGAATCCGTTGATTTGGGTTTAAATGGGTTGGTTAGTATTCACAATGGTGAAATAAATGTCATAACAACAACCATTGCAATATTGCAAGAGTTTTTTTTCTTTTTCAAATGGCTATTGTAGTGGTAGTGGTAGAAATAGTTATTTTGTGTTATTGTATTATTTAATAAGTTTACAATTTTAATAATTAAACTCATTAAACAGAAGCTATTCGTTTGATACTTTTGGCTCCTTAGAGCCAGAAGCTATTCGCTTCTTAAACACGGTTCAATAGGTTATCCACAGCAACACAACAACAGTTTATCTCCGGAGGCATGGGTTTGAAGTGGCGGATACTAAAATGTTTTTAACGGGGGCACATTGGTTTGGTTAAAACAAGGCGGGTTAAAAAAGTTAAATCAAAATGGGTCGAGCAAAGCAGATTCAGTTAAACAAAATTGGTCTATTAGTTTTTTGATATTTAATATAATATTTTTTGTATTCAATTAAAATATTAATAAAGTAAAAAATTTAAAAAAGATGACTAAGAAATGCATAAATAAATAAAAAATAAGTTAAATAATAACTTGTACTTTTAAATAAATATTTTGTACATGTAATTGATAGAAAAGGAGAAAAGAAAAAACAATTTGTTTGAAATGAATAGAAAGGAAAGTATGAAGTATACAAATTTTTTTGTGGGTTCATAAGAATATAGTCAACCATTCGTCGCTAAAAAGATGCGCAAAACCACTCCCTACCGCCACATACGAGAGTCCATTGTCGCCGTTTAAAGTCATTTTCAATTCATCACGATCAACATCTTCTTTTCCTCATATTTATGTTTCGTGTCATTGATATCAGATTATTTTAACTTCTAATTTAGGTTAGTAGAGTTCACCATGTTCCTTTTTGAAAATAATTATTCGATGCTGTTTCGTGTTGAATTCAGCAACTACTTACATCTAACGGATATTAGTTTCTCCTAAATTGATTTCGAAGGCTATTTTCAAAGTCTCATTGTAATATTAATAATGGGAAACACCGTAAATTTAGCAATCATCTAATATTAAATTGAAATCTTTTTAATCCTTTTTCTTTTCTTTTTTCTTTCACAGTCATTTTACACATACAAATATATATTTATACACCTTAGTAAAATTATAAAAACCAATAAAAGTAAAATTTTATGTAAAAAAACATTTTGTTGTCTTTGATTAAAAAATGCGTGCAAACAGCGACCGAAAATCAAAAATCGAAACAAAACAAACCAACCCGAAACTGAATCTATATCGCTCCAAAACCGGTCTTTAAAACACCGACCCTCGTGGGTTAGGAAAAAATAACTAGGTAGAGGTGCGCAAAAAAAAACCGGTTAACTAAAAAATTGTAAAACCGGTTTACTCTACAAAACAGTTTTTATAAACCGATTTAGGTTTTTCCTAGACTCGCCGGTTTGGGGAGCGGTTCCCCATCCCTATTGTCTCCGTACAATTTGCAACGCTAATGTTGTTCATGCTGACTTGAGCGATTACCGAGCCCTTGATGAAAAATGCTTAAAGTTAGCCGAACTACTGGCAACTGTTGTGGATTTTCCAAAAACTGGCAAGATAGCTAGCATGCCACTCAGCTCAGGCCAAAGCACAGAGGTAAAGCTGGCAGACCAGCAGGCCGTGAAGGAAGCTTATGAGCGGGACAAAGCTCGAATGGTCACCGTTCACAACCAGGAAAAGATCGACTTATTGCAACAGAGGGACCAACAAGATAGACATATATTCCAGCTAGAAGATCGAGTGAAGGTTTTGGGAAAAGAATTGGAGGCAAAGAAGAATACAGTTGCGAAGAATCAGGCAGACATGGAGAGGTATAGGTTGCTGACTGTTGAAGTTGAGAATTATGAATCCCGAGTCAGACGGGCTGTCACAACCCGACCAAGGTGGGCCTGGTCAAAATACATATTGGTACCAAACTTGCACAGCGGTAGTAACGATTGTCTAATAATAAGTATTTATACAATTTCTAGTTCTTAAATAATACAACGCAATTCAAATAATAAACAATTAAAACTAAAACTATTGCGTGGACGAATCGTGGCACTCGTCGAAGCATTCCCGGATGCGTAGTTCACTAGATCTCTACCTCTGCTTAGCTCTAATCCTGAAGTAGTATAATCCTTGTGTCATGTAGCTTTGCTCATATGTATATACCTCGTTCCTCGATTCCAATCCGGAAGTGGTACCTGAACACATGCTTAAAAGTAATATGGGTCAACAAATATGTTGGTGAGTCCATGTGTGCGTTTAATTTGTTTCAAATATGTCTTATTGTGTCAAAAGCGAGTTTACTTAGTAAAAACAGATTCATTAATCCAAAATGAGTTTATTGTTATTATCAAACATATTTCATAAGTTCATACGGTTCAACACATGGTTGCACTGGTGATGTACAAGCCACACCTCAAACCTGACACTGAATCTATATACTCCCATTATGGATTCCCAAGGCATAATATGTGTCACAAATTTCAGTGGAGGGTTTCCCGGGCTTCCGGGTCCACTGTGTGTGGGGGCTTTCCCCAAGTAGTACTAACCACATATTAAGTGGCCCAATTCCTTTGGGTTAATGAGTGTGAATGGTATCGGGAGTACCTTGTCACGTCATACTGGTTTATTATTAATACGTTCTACTGGTTATACACTTGGAAGCATATGTTCACCCCAAAATGTTTATAAAAGTAAAAAGAGGGGAAGTTAACGAAACTCACCTAGATAGCTATGTAGAAATAAACAATAACAAAGTGCTTGGTATCGCGTCCTGGTATTCTTCTGGCCGGGCCCTATGTCGGCACACATTATTAGTGTTGGTTTTTATCAGTTAATGCTTATGCGTGGGGACGAGATCGAGCGTATAGTTTCTATTTATTACAATTCCATGTCTACGTTAGGGTTCCAATAATCCACAACCTATCCGTTTGTACTTGACACGTAGTAGTTATAACTATGTCCGCATTTATGGTTCAAATGTCGTATTCCTATGTTTAGGGTGGTATATTAATATTCATACTAATCATCCCAATGCTAATATTGTTTATATATAAGTCCTTAGCAAGTTGCGAGTCCACTCATATCTGAATTACAAGTTGTAATGCTTAAAGCTATGTGTCCTTTGTTGAATCTGCTACCTTTGTCTTATCCTTGTTATGTTTCGATTGTCGAATCCATGTCCTAGATCTTATGTGTCCAAGTTTGTCTACTCCAGGTTTAGATATACACTAGTCGCTAAGGTAAGTGTCAATCTTATATGTTCCAAGTTCATGTCCAATCGTCACTATCATCAACTAGCTTCTACTTCATTCTCATGTACTCTTAAAATATAAGCTGTCTTAATCAATTCCAAGTATTGGTCCCCAATGTTCAAGTGTCGAGTCCATGACTTAAGTTTGACGTCCAAGATATCCAAATATCCAAGCCAAGTGTCCAAGCCAATATTTGTGTCAATATACATATATATATATATATGCTTATATGTTTGATTCGCTTATAATGCTCGTCAAGTCCCACACGCGGTACATATATGGAATATAAATATTTATAGCTAAATATAATTATGGAGTCCTCGGGTTCGGTTATACCTCATGTTCGGGTTATAGTTCGGGTGACCAGATCTGATTATGTTGACCAACTGGTTGACCGTATTGACCTTTGTTGACCAAGGTTGACTTCTGTTGACCCGTCTCTTGGCTTCTATTGATCGAACTATAACGACTTCTTAACTTGTTTCCGATTCAACCAACCATGACTATAACTCTATCCTATCTTGAATCATCTACAACACCCTTAATCAACATTAACCATAGCCATTTCCTAAACTGGTTACTATACACCAACACACCCACAACCTATCACACCATCCAGACCCAATATCCTGACCCGCCGCCGAAAGCCATCCCCATCACCACCATAATACCTGCAATTCAGACCAACTATCACCGAACCTCCAACATCCGCCTCAACAACATTGCCCTAACCTTCTGTGATCACCGAAACCCAACGCCATTACCTCCTCTTAACCCTCTGTCGTGAGCCACCACAACCCCTAAATCCACAAGCCTATCACCATACACCAAACACAGGTTATAATCTAAAGGGGAGGGGTCATGGGATTACCTCGTAACAAAGTTGTAACATTATCTTCATCATCGAGGGGAGCTTCGTCGGAACCCTAGTGCTACCACCGCCATCACTCTAATCGGAACCCCTAGACCTACTAACAACCCATCGGTAAGTTGACCGATGGTCAGGAATGGTAACCCTTCTCCTATAGATCTGGTCTCTCTCTCTCTCACTCTTTCTTTCTTTCTTTTTTCTCTCTCTCTCTACTTTAGAGTTTATTTAAGTGAAGTGGGTGTGGGGGTTCATATCGATTGGAAGCACCACTGAGCTTCCGCTAGAGTTCCACCACCGTAGGCCACAATAGAGGGTTGTGGCCAGAAACCTTCCTCCGTGTAACATCCGGCCCCTCTCACCACCAATATTGTCCGCTTTGCCCCGATGGGTTGCCCATCCAGAGCTCACGGATTTGTTTTTGGTTGCCCCAGTGGAGACTTCCCAGGAGGTCACCCATCCTGGTACTACTCCCACCTGAGCACGCTTAACTGTGGAGTTCTCCTCTCATCCACTAACATTAAGCCCAAAACGTGTTGGTGATTTAAGAGGCTTTGGATTACTTATGAACCAAGGATCTCTCCTGGCCACGGCCGATGTGGGATTTGCCTAGGGTGTCATATAATGGTCCATGTTAATCTTCTCAGAAATCGGTACTGTTACAATCACCCCCCCCTTAGGGACTCATCGTCCTCGATGAGGTTTGCCCCACCATCCCGAACGGCACAGGAGTGGCTCTGATACCATTTGTAACATCCGGCCCCTCTCACCACCAATATTGTCCGCTTTGCCCCGATGGGTTGCCCATCCAGAGCTCACGGATTTGTTTTTGGTTGCCCCAGTGGTGGCAGTGGAGACTTCCCAGGAGGTCACCCATCCTGGTACTACTCCCACCTGAGCACGCTTAACTGTGGAGTTCTCCTCTCATCCACTAACATTAAGCCCAAAACGTGTTGGTGATTTAAGAGGCTTTGGATTACTTATGAACCAAGGATCTCTCCTGGCCACGGCCGATGTGGGATTTGCCTAGGGTGTCATATAATGGTCCATGTTAATCTTCTCAGAAATCGGTACTGTTACAATCACCCCCCCTTAGGGACTCATCGTCCTCGATGAGGTTTGCCCCACCATCCCGAACGGCACAGGAGTGGCTCTGATACCATTTGTAACATCCGGCCCCTCTCACCACCAATATTGTCCGCTTTGCCCCGATGGGTTGCCCATCCAGAGCTCACGGATTTGTTTTTGGTTGCCCCAGTGGTGGCAGTGGAGACTTCCCAGGAGGTCACCCATCCTGGTACTACTCCCACCTGAGCACGCTTAACTGTGGAGTTCTCCTCTCATCCACTAACATTAAGCCCAAAACGTGTTGGTGATTTAAGAGGCTTTGGATTACTTATGAACCAAGGATCTCTCCTGGCCACGGCCGATGTGGGATTTGCCTAGGGTGTCATATAATGGTCCATGTTAATCTTCTCAGAAATCGGTACTGTTACAATCACCCCCCCTTAGGGACTCATCGTCCTCGATGAGGTTTGCCCCACCATCCCGAACGGCACAGGAGTGGCTCTGATACCATTTGTAACATCCGGCCCCTCTCACCACCAATATTGTCCGCTTTGCCCCGATGGGTTGCCCATCCAGAGCTCACGGATTTGTTTTTGGTTGCCCCAGTGGTGAGTGGAGACTTCCCAGGAGGTCACCCATCCTGGTACTACTCCCACCTGAGCACGCTTAACTGTGGAGTTCTCCTCTCATCCACTAACATTAAGCCCAAAACGCGTTGGTGATTTAAGAGGCTTTGGATTACTTATGAACCAAGGATCTCTCCTGGCCACGGCCGATGTGGGATTTGCCTAGGGTGTCATACAATGGTCCATGTTAATCTTCTCAGAAATCGGTACTGTTACACTCCGCCTCTGTCTCTCTCTAGAATTTATCAGTGAATGTGTGTGTATAGTGATAAACTAAATGGGGCCATAGCTTATCCGGGTTTTTATATGGATGGTTGTTTAATGGTGTTTAGAATGGTTCTAGGATTCATACACCACGTGACATCATATTTAGGGTATATGACATCACATTCTGGGTATGTGACAGCTTTCTATTAGTGTGTGGTGTGGGCCAGGGTGTATGATCCTAAAGTAGGGGTGTATGAATCCACAGGAACCTGGAAAAAGTCCATGGTTTTTATGTTAGGTTATCATAATATGGGGAGGACATGTGTCCTCCCTAATGACTAGTCAAGGGTGGACCGGGTGGGTTCGTTATCGGGTATCAGTCTGGTCTCATAACACGCAATCTAATAATATTCTATATATACGATGATTTGGTTTTTAGTTTCACACATAATCGTACTATTTAATATTTGTTGTCGATGGTTTATTCGTCGTATACAAATAATAATTCGAAAAAAAATTTGGGGCCTGTTCTGGGTTGTTACACTGGCGGAAGAGGAAAGGGATGTGATGTTGGACAAACTAAATGAATTACAAAGGCAGTTGATGGCTGCCAATGAGCGCATGGATATGGCCCTGAGTGCAGCCGAATCTTCCAAGTCCCAGGTAACAACCCTTCAATCCCAGCTGGATGGCGTACGCGCCGATCGTGATTGGCTTATAGCCAAAGGTATCCCAGCGGCATGGCGTTGTATCCGTGGCAGTGCGAAGTATCAAGAACAGTTGAACTCATTTTATGAAGTTGCCATGGAAGCGGGATATCATGATGGCCTGGGGTACGAGAACCAGGTTGGGTTAGCCGGGAAGAAGCTTCCTCCTCTGACAGAGCATGAAGAACAAATTCCAACCCGAGTGGCCGATACGCTGCAAGTATTGAGTAGTGATTCGCTCGAAGCTATTACCCAGCTAAGCAGCAAGTTTGGATATGAATGCACCTCTTCCCTCCGGATGTCCTGGAACCATTCGTGATACAAACATCTTCGGGGTCCTCTGAAGGCAAGGAGACGTCTTCTGGATGAAAGTATTGTATTATGAATTGTAGTGTCGTTTTGTATTCCCTTTTGATGTAATGTACGTATCATCATGCATGCACTATTGAATGTTTATGTATACGTATTTTGCCAGTTGTCATGATTACTTAACTATATAATTAATGTTGATTAGACAGCAGTCCTCAGAGTATAATTAATTAATAGCCATCATTACATGACGTCAGCGGATCTCAGCAGCCGTCTTTTCCACTGTCAGACGACGATTTTTAATGAATTAATAACGACTTTTGACAAATCCCTAGACCCCCCATGGAAGTCTTTATAAGTCAGGTTTCGTATCAAATAATTTCTTCATCCTTTTTCTTCTCCTTATTCCCCCCATGGCTCAACGACACGTGTCGATAAATGAGCTTTTGAAGTAACTTGATGATGGTGACGCCCTAATGAAGTTGCATCATTATTCCCTTGAAATGGATAGGCGTCGAGCTGCGTGGAAGAGTTTAACAATAGGACAACAGGGTTAGTGGGAACCAGAAGGTATGGTATGACATATACCCGGAGCCTCGGATGCGTTTTATAGAACCTCTACCAGTTGTTGTTCAACCACCACCTGTGCAACCCATTGACCAGGCAGTGCCGGTGGTTTTGTAGAGATTCCAGATAGCCCAGAATTACAAGAGGCACCTAACCCTGTGCTTGTAGAGGTGGATCATGAGGATGATGCCATCCCCATTGATGAGGGGCCCAATGTTGATCCGGGGGTTGGCTTGGATGTGGGAGGATCATTTGGTGGCCACAACATGGTGCACCATGACTTTGCCCCTGCCGGAGACTTGCTATACACCCTTGCAGAGGTGTTAGCTATTTTAAATGATGAAATGTGAAATGTGCAAGTACTTGTCGATATTTTTTTTCGTTTAGTGAAGTCGTATACGGTTACTTTTTGAATAGCACTTTTGTATAGTGGTAGGGTTGTTTTTTTTTAACAGCAAAGGATTTTTGTCCTGCCCCCACCTTATTTATGAACTTTTAATGTATCAGTTGTAATGTTGACATCAATGCAAGGAACATGAATACATAGATAATTATGCATATTCATGATATTGAAAATGTTGCCTTCAGAGGCGTCTTATTAATAATTATAAAAATAATCTTCCATGGAGACCAACAGGTCGGTAATACATGGTAAATTAAATGCTAACAGTCTACTACATCACTTGGCTGAGGAACCGGTTCACCGTTCAGCTGCTTCAAGCGTGGGCTCCTTTGCCGAGTACCTCTGCTATCTTGTATGGCCCTTCCCAGTTTGGGCCAAGCTTACCCTGAGGCTGAGACCTGTTTGCTTCATTGTCTCGCATTACCAAATCGCCTACCTTAAAATACCATTCTTGGACCCGCCTATTGTAATATTTCTCCAGTAGTCTTTTGTAACGGGCCTCATTGATACATGCTGCTTCTTGGCGTTGTTCCAATACTTCCAAGTTTCGCCGCAACAGTTCTTCGTTTTCAGCTTCGCCGTTATTCCTTCGGAAAGAAAGAATGCTGATTTAGGCTGGAATCATTGCTTCTGATCTGAAGGTTAAGTTGAATGGTGTCTCGCCATTACTAGTCTTTGGCATGGTCCGTGAGCCCAGGGAACGTGAGGCAACTACTCAACCCATGACTTTCCCTCCGAGTCCAGTCGTTTTTTGATCCCATCCAGTACACTTCGGTTCGCCCTTTCCACCTGACCGTTACCTTGAGGGTGGGCGACTGACGTGAAGATCTGCTGGATGTGTAATTCTTTGCACCATTCTTGCAGTGCCCTGTCAGGGAACTGTGTGCCATTGTAACTGACAAGGTATTGGGGAACTCCAAACCGACAGATGATATGTTCCCATAAGAACTTCCGGATGTTTGTTGCTTCGATTTTAGCCAACGGCTTAGCTTCAATCCACTTTGTAAAATAATCGATGGTAACTACTAGATATTTGAACTTCCCGGGAGCCAAGGGGAAAGGGCCTACCAAGTCTACTCCCCACTTCTGAAAAGGCCATGCTGCTGTAACGGGTATCAGATTATTTTTTGGCCGGAGCATCTACGGTGCATATTTCTAACAGCTTATGCACTTTTGTTGTTCTTCCATGGCCATGTTGTGCATTCCCGACTAGAAATATCTTGCATTTGTTATCTTGGCGACCACTGCCTACGGAAATCTCCTGTATTAAATACTTTGCTTCTGATGGGGCGACACAGTGCAAGGCTGGACCCAAGTAGGATTTCCTGTATAAGACACCACCATGTAACTCATATTGCAGGGCCTTGGTGCGAAATTTCATGGCTTCTCCTTTGTTCTCCGGCAAGTGGCCATGCTCCAAATACTGCTAGATGGGGTCATCCATGATATTTCCACTGCATGTATGCTGTGAACAGTTGATACATGAGTAGATGGTTGCTTTAAGGTTTCGATGTGAATATCTTTCTCCGTCCTCGAGGATGCCAATTTGCTAGGAGCATCTGCAATATCATTCATGTGTCTCCGGACGTGGATTAATGTTATCTTCTGGAACTTAGATTGATTATTAGAGCACTCAAAATCGAAACGCAGGGCATACAGGAACTTTGCCCCATCCGGGCTGATGAGCATCAACCCCGCTCCTGTACCTTTGTTGTTGGATGAGCCATATGTGTACAGCTGCCATGCTGGGTTGTTGTCATCCGGAGGGACTGTAGGTGCATCTATGACATGTGGAATTTCTTCTCCATCCGGGATTTCTGCTAAGAAATCTGCAATTAGTTGCCCCTTAAAAGATGTCCTTTTCTTAAAACTAACGTCATGCACTCCCAACTCGATAGCCCACTTTGCTAACCTCCCGGAGACCTCTGGTCGGTTTAGTACTTGTGCCAGTTGGAAGTTAGTCAAGACTTCAACCCCATGTGCTTGAAAATACCGGCGTAACCGGCGAGATGCGTGCACCAGGGCTAGTACTAGTTTCTCCAGGGTTGGGTATCTGGTTTCCGGGTCGGAGAGGACTCTACTGATGTAGTATTTAGGGGTTTGCAAACCACCTCTTTCAACTAGTAAGACCATATTGACGGCATGGTGTCCTGCCGCCAGATACATCTTCAGAACCCCGTCCCGCCTTGGGGCGGTAAGCGTCGAGATGAAAGGAAGAGATCGTTCCGCGTGTCGCGCTAAGAAACGATTAATGGCTGCCAACCTGCCGTTAAGGGTTTGTGCCTCCTTTAGTGTTTTCAAGGAAGGCATGTTAGTGATTGCTGTGACTTTCTCTAGGTTTACCCGATAGCCATCCCTGGAATCTTCTGTGTCATGTTAACAACAAAGCTCTATATTGAAACGCTACTAGTATTAGCGTTTAAGAAAAAACTCCTACTAGCTACAAAATTTTAATCAGTAAAATGACACAAACACTTATTTTACTATAAAAAATTAAAAAAGAACATGCATACAAACTTTTAGTTATGCCCATTTTGATCATTTTATACATTTTATTAAAAGTGTTAGTTAATCTGTCAAACGCCAAAATATATTTAAAAAGTTAGAGCTAAAGTTAACAGTTTTCAACTATCAGCTAGTTTTGCCAAAACATACCCTAAAGCTACTTATTGCCTTTAAAATAGCGGTAAAATGGTAATCGGCTCCATCTACAATTTAAGAGCATTCACATTAACTGTTCCATCTCCTTCTCTATAATTACACTAAAAATCACTACATTTCTCTCTTCTTTTCTATCTAGTAATACTTATTCTATACTTTTATCATTACATTTTCCCTCTCCTCTACTTAAAATCATTTTAAAAATATTAAAAAGTTATAAAGGATGAACAATGTCTCCTTCAAATTTACTGGTAAACAATGTCTGCTCTAAATATTTTCTCTCTTCTCTACTTATAACCACCTATATCACTTTATTATATATAGGAAATCACACTTACACCGTTATCGAGGATGTAAGGTGAATGCTCTAAGAACGATTTGGGTTTCTGTTTTCTTAGGCCCATTAAACTGTACAAGCCCAAACACATTGAACAAAACCACACCACAGCCTATAACCATTTCATCCGAAGCAAACCAATAAAATTCCATACCCAATCCAAACACTCTTAAGCGCGTAACCACAACCCCGCTCTTTCACTGGTCCGTGCACCACACGCGCCTAACCGCGAGTGAACACTCTCCCTTGCGTCCGATGATATCGAACATTGCACTTTGTGTATCACCGTCTTCCCTCAAGAAAAAAAAAAACCCTAGATTTTTAAATCTATAGTAAATTGCATCTCGATTCGTTTCGATATCAACAAAAAAAGATCTAAGGTACGCTCTCTTTTTAAATCTATTAATTTCATTATGTTTTTTTTTTCTTTTTTGTACGAAAAATCCATATTTCATAATTTGAATCGATTTTTTTTAATAATCTTTATGTGTTTATTCATTGTTTAGTTTTGAAGGTGTTTAGAATTTTGAATTTTTGTCCTAATTTTGTTTTTTTTATTTTTTAATTTGAGAAGTATATGTTTTGAGTTTGTGATTGATGATTTTTTTTATGATGACAGTTGAATATGGATTGTTTATTATTGTTCTATGTTTTGGATCTAAATTATGTTGTTTATATAATGCACATGTGTGATTGGGATTTTTGTGATGATAGTTTAGTGTTCTTGTTATCTTGGTTTAAAGAAGCACTAGGCTCGTCGAGGCGTTTTGGTGACGAAAGCCAAGGCGTGTGCATTATGTATGAGGCGCACGTAGGTTTTCAACCAAATGAAGTTAGAAGTTGCATATCTATCAAGTAGACGTCTTATGTCTTATGTTTTTGTGCTTAGGTTTTTATACTTATAAACTTTCGACGGACTCTAATTTTTACTAATTTTGATCTGTAACTTCCGAGGCATTTTGGTCCCAACACTCGAGGCGCGCACATCATGTTTGAGGCGTGCGTTCATTTTTTACTAATAAAAGTTTTAGCTATGACGAGAACTTGCATATCTCTCGTTTTTATTTAATATAAACCTATTTATAGAGTATATGTTGTATAATATCTTTGTGTTTAGTATTTTTTTACAAATAAATATTTTATGGACTCTAATTTTGACCAAATTTGATCCATAACTACATGAGGCACGCCTTTTTGCTCCAGACGCGTTTTCCTTTGCGCCTTGTGCGACACTGTAAACCAAGCATGCTAATTAGTTTGTTCATAACAATGTTTTATTCTGATGTAGGGTATGGATTTTATGGACATTGATCAGATAGAGGAGGTCCCTGACACTCCTGAGAGATTCTTAACACCATGTAATAAATCTAATAATGATGGAAACAACTCTGGAAATCACAGTAATGGATCGAGTAGTTGTCGTGTGATTGATAGGGATATCTTTAATCAAAAGTTGAGAAACGAGCCACGGGAAAAGGGCAAATCTGTCGCCTTCCCTGGTAAAGGAAGATTATTTGCTCGGCCGGATAAACGCAGCAGCTCCCCGGGTAAAATAAAGTTAGGAAATCCGTCTTCTTCAAAGAATGTTGCGCCTACAGTTGAACACCCACACCATGATAAAGGGAAAACTTCGTGTAATTCTAGTGGTTTTGTTGATTTGACTGAACGGAACGAGCATAAAAATGTATTTGGGTTAAACAAGGCTAACAAGTTGGGTCCTAGATCTGACAATGAAAAACGAGTTACGTTTGGATCTCCACAACAAGCTGAAAACGGTTCATCTTCATTAGCTA